>JAAAKM020073195.1:115521911-115656022 GCA_010016025.2 Alatinidae sp. Z8VKAUB7J3 | reverse complement strand
ATGGCAATCATTAGAAAAATGCGGTATAGATCTGAAAACGGATTTTTTTTCCATGGACAATTATATGTTGTATGCTCAAGAGTCAGTAAACTGGATAATCCATTTATATGCACAGACAATGGGACTGCGAAGAATGTTGTAGCCAGGCTTGCGGCTGAAAGAGAAAGTAAAAAAAGAATGTGTGTCGAGGAATTACCAGAGTATATCAGAGGAATCACCAGTTGTATATTCGCAAGTTTTACGCAGTTAAAAATTAGCATCCTGCAAACGTTTAACTGGGACACGTTGCAAAAAACTATAAAATCAAGAAGAAAAAGAAAACTAAAAAAACAAAAAAGGGTAAACATCTAAAAAAACTAAAAAGAAAAAAACTAAAAAAATAAAAAAACTAAAAATTAAAAAAAAAAATAAAAAACCAGGGATTACAAGAATTCAAAAACCTTAAAACAGAAAACCAAAACTTCGAAGCTTAGTAGATATCATTGTTAGAAATTGGATTAGAAATTGGAATCAAATATCTTTGAAAAAATGCAATATGAAAAGACAGCAAACCTCCTGCGGTTAGAACACAAGGGACAATGAGAATCCATATATAGACGAAACATCAACACGCATGTAGTACATTCGTCATATCAGACACATACAATATTGCAACGCATGACAAAACGTCTCTGCAGAAAGCCCTTGCCAAGGATATTAACCATGAAAAGAATTACTGTGTTCCTAATAACGTACCTTCGAGAATACCACAGTAAGTAGAGAGAGAACTAAAACAAATAAACTTTTATATTAAATATAAAAATGCTTTAATACTGGACTGAAAAACGATCTAGTCTACTCTATGAATTTACGACACCGCTTGACTGCAAAGGTTGCCGTGGGCGGCGTGACCATTCGGCCCCGAGCCGCGTGGTCGTTGACGGTGATGGCGATCGCCGGATACACCTTCCTGTTGCAATGGTCGATTCCGATCGAGGGGATCACCGGCCCAACCGCTGACCAGCTGGACCTGAGATCCGTCGGCTTGATGCTTGCCTTTGCAACCTGTTCGACCGTAGTGACCTATTACGTCACGCTGACCGCCGGTGAATTGAAACAGCGTGAACGCCAGCTTCTGCGTACCCAGGCCGAACAAGCGGCAAGCCATCGCTTGGAAGGCTTGACCACGCTTGCCGCCGGTGCCGCTCACGAACTGGCAACACCCTTGTCGACGATCGATGTGATTGTCCGAGAACTTTCGCGGCACTTGGAAGCTTGCGAAAAACCTGAATCGGTCGACACCGACCTAAAACTGATAGACGGACAACTGGAAATGTGTCGTCAAATCTTGGGTCGCATGCGATCGGCGGCGGGCGATTCGATGGCGCAACGGTGGGATCGCACCACCGTGGGCGAATTGATCGACGCGACGCTGGAAGGAGTGCGTGATCCACACCGCGTCAAAGTCACCGACAACACCGAGGCGGTCGAAAATCAAACGCTGTGGATGCCTCAGGAAGCCGTTGCCCAAGCCGTCCGCAACCTGATTCACAACGGGTTGGATGCCAGCGGCCAAGAGGGCCGAGTGCGACTGGCGTCCAAGCTGCTGAATAACCAATTCCAGCTGTCGGTGGTCGACTCGGGGCAAGGAATGACCGACGAAGTGCTTGGCCGCGCGTCCGATCCTTTTTTTACCACCAAAGAACCCGGTCGCGGAATCGGCTTGGGTCTGTTTCTAACCCAGAACGTGATTTCCCAACTGGGCGGAAAACTGGAATTCCGCAGCACCCCTGGTCATGGCACCGAAGCGATCGTCACGTTGCCGCTTGGCGAGGCCAAGGCGCCGCCGCAGCCAATTGCCGCAAAAAGTGATACTGAATGAAGAACAATGGGCAGACAATCTTTGTATCCACGGTAAAATGACCGGTGCGTTCGGTCGATCATTGTTTTCACCGCACCCACCCACCGCAGCCCATGATGATAGAACCCACTGAAACCACGCCCGTCTATCGAGCGGAAACCATCGGAGCGTCCAGCATTTTGCTGGTCGATGACTAGACGCTATCATATATGGAATAATTTCTCGTTGTTTTTAATTTAATTGTTGGTCCCTGCCTTAAGTTTGAAAATCTTGTTGTTTTTTTGTATTTAATTAATTAAGAAGAAAGAGTTAAACGTCAGGCATAAAGCGCAGACCTGGACCAGATCAATTTAGGCTGAAAGTCAAAGACTCAATCCTTATAAATAAGGTATTTGTTCTTTTAGGTTGGTAGAGAAGTTGGTAGGTGTTAGTATTATAAGTTGTTAGCAGTTGGCTCCAGTAGTATAGAGCCAAATAATCTGAACTGCTTGTAACTAATTGGGTCTTAAGCACAAAATTACTCCGTGGTGTACATTCCCGGAAATATAGCGGGTGAAAAATTTATTTCCAAAAGCGATGTCTCGTTATGCAATTCTTACACCTGTGAACATTATATCATATGAATAACCTTCACACAAAAATTAAAGAAAAAGCGTAGGATGGATGTTGTGCAACATAATGCCTCTTCGAAATGTCTTGCAATAGTTATTCCACAAAAAAATACACGGAACCATTATGATGTTTGCATGACTTACATGGATTAAGTTTCCGTTTTAGGCTGGAACAAAGGACGAACTTCTTCAATCATTGGTTTCCTAGAAGTCTGTAGTTGCTAGGAAAGAAAAGTAGTTGGTTATTTTTAGTTCTGCTGAAATATGTACGTCTTTGATAAATTGACTCTAAGGAATAGTTAAACACGCCTTTATTGCGAAGTTGCTAGAAAGAACTATAAAAAAGCTAGTATATCTTGTTATTTGAGAAGGAGGAAACCAGTGAGATAGATATCGGTATGAGTGTCGATTGTGTATCCCAATTCTTGTCACGCTCCATTCCTAACCAAAGAGTAGGCATAAACACGTTCCAGGAACAGTTTAGACGCAGCTCCCGCGACTTTTTAGATAAAAATTTGGAACCTGCTAAATCTGAGGACAAAAAATGAGATTCAGGAATAAATATCTATTTTTTGGATTATTTTCAATAAACTGCGTATGGGGAGGCGATCCTCATATCTACGTAGCAGGAACCTCCCCAGGAGAAAATGCCATAATATTGATTCTATCATCATCCCCCTTGGAAAATTGAAAATTATAGGCTTTAAAAGGAACTATTTGGGTCAGAGACTTATGCTCCTGTGGTTTTGCTCATTTAAAGGCTATCGGCTCTCTCTACGTGCCTCTTGTAAATTCGTCTTAGAACATCAATGGTAAAGTTCTGTAAAGCAGCAAAAGGGGCTCTTTTTGGTGCCATTTTTGCAAAGTGCAATAATAATATTTTTATAATCTCTATGGTCAAAAAGCCTTTACCAGATTTAGCAATATCTCAAAATCCTTTATCCAGTGGTGCAATATCTCAAAATCCTGTGGAAGGAGGGGGCAAAATTTGGTCGAATTTTTCAAAGTCAGGGAAAATGACAGTGAAAAGAGAAAAATCAGCTGTATAGTACCATAAGGGCAAAGGTATTTTAAAGAAAACTGGTCTGTTTCTGTAGATGCTTGAATTATGTAGGCCCATTTTGTTTGTGATAAGATTTTTGAAGACGCCAAACATCAGCTTGGAAGGGGTGGCAAACTAGGTTCTGAGGGTAGTTTCCCTTCATAGCAACTTACGCCTTGCTCCCAGTCCCCTTAGTAAATGAAAACTAAAAAATCATTTTGGGAAGAAACTGCTAGATAAAAATGTCATTTATATATTTCCTTTTTCATGAAAATAATCACATTTTTTAAGTGCAATTTTTCAAAAATATCATTGACAACATACTTTTCGGACTCTTTATTGACGTGGCGAAGTAGTGCATATCTTATGGGGAAGTTTAAGGGAGGTAGGAAATAAAGCCTGTATGTAATGTCTTATTTTAACAATAAATCATACTGAGTTCTTTAGTCATGACCTAAAGTAAATAGAAACCTTTTTCTAGCGGTTATTGTGTTGATTTGAGAAAAAAAAACAATCAAAACATAATCTAAAAAACATAAGTTTTCTTATGGAAGTAACGAGTGAAGCTCAGATTTAAAACAAATAAAAATTATTGCTTCGCAGATTCCGCAAGATCATGGTTGCAGTGATAGCTGTAACGATCGCTTTTCGTGGTTTATGCAAAAATATTTTTAAAAAACGTATTTGAAGCAAAATGGCTCGTGATGCTTCCAAAATTTTCTTCTTTAGACGAAATGGTTTGCAGAGCTTTCGACCGTGTGTGAAAAAAATGTAATTTGGTCCATGGTTCTAATAAATTATTGTCCTTCCGCCTGGAGGGCAGTAATTTAGGAGCTTCTTTCGACCGGTTGAGATTCCTGCAGAGCTTTTTGTATCATATATTTTGTATATCTTATAATCCAAAAATGTTGGAAAATTAATCAAAAAGTGCAAGGTTTTTTCGGGGATCATAAATTGATGCCTATTTCAGAATATCTGATTTGCTCCGTTTTCTATATACCCTTGTTGTTATTTTGGCTCTTCATTTCTTCATTTTTATGATCAACTATTTTGCCAGTAATCTACACAGCTGTAACAATTATTAATTCTCATCAATTTCAGGGAATAGTCATTAAATAATGACGTCAAGCTCTTTTGTTGTCAAGAAAGAAAAGCTGGATCCCAGCGAACTTGATAAAATTCTCCTAGATTTTTGCAAGGCACACCCTGAAGGAGTGTCTGGTCCACTATTAAAATCATCTCATCCAGATCTGGATTTGAAGCAATGTACAATTAGATTGCAAAAACTTGTCAGTGAAGGGAAACTTGCAATTTTCAAAAAAGGCGCTACAAATTTATTTAAGTACAAGGAATTATCAGCTGCTCAGAAAAATGTCAAGTTTGAAAATGAAATTGAAAAAGCCATATATGATGTAATAGCAGATTCTGGTAAAATAGGAATATGGATTAAGGATCTTCGGGAATCGATCGGTGTTGCTCAACAGCAGTGTATAACTGCTCTGAAGTCTCTCAAGGCCAAAGAGCTTGTCAAAGAGGTTTTTCCAGGGACTGGACATAAGCGAATGTGGATGCTTTATGATATTGAACCTGACCAACAGTACATTGCTGACAAAGGTGGGCCCTGGGTTAATGAATCAACTGGTGAATTTGAACCGGACGTTGGGGAGAAGCTAATGAATCTGACTTTGGCATATTTGAAAAAACAGTTTAACCGACCATCTGATAATTCTGGATTATTTGCTGAAAGAAAAAGGCATTATTTGACTCCTGCAGAAATACACAAGTTTTTGGAAGAAAAAAAAATAATAGACGCAAAAACCACGGTTGAACATGTCGAGACTGTTTGTGATAATTTAGTGTTTGAACGATCAGTAGTTAAAAAAGTTTCTTCAAACGGACCAGTATACAGGTTTGCTAAAGCTATGATGGAGAGTTCTGGGTTTTCATCTGTACCGTGTGGATTTTGTCCTTTGACAGAAGAGTGTCGTGTAGATGCAGTTGTATCCCCACAATCTTGCGAATATTACTTCAAATCCTGACCAGATCTGTTGACAGTGGGGGGACCTGGAGGGGGAAACCTAAAATCTTGGAAAATGCTTAGAGTGGAGGGATTGGGATGAAACTTGGTGGGAAAAATAGGTGCAAGTCCTAGAGACATAATTGACAAAACTGGAACAGATATGCTCTCTCTGGGATAGTTGAGGGAGAAGGTTAAATTCGAAAAATTAGAAAAAGTGAGATATTTTTAACTGGATGAATACTTGGTGGTATATATTAAGGATGAAACTTGGTGGAAAAATTAAGCAGAAGTTACAGCAGAAGCTCTGAACAATCAGTTTTCACTCATCCAGATAATATCGTCTTGCCAGGAAGTTTAAAGTATGATATTTAAGAAGCCTTTGGACTTTGAATGAGGCTCATGCAGATCCTTTTCTCCCCTGTTACAAAATTGTTCCTAAAGCCCTTGGATACTAACAAAAAGTCTTTCCAGTTTGGCTACACAAGTTTTATTTTTGTTTGCAAGGGTGGGGAATAGAAAAATTCTGCTAATTATCATCTCATCAGCATCACCTCCAAAGTCAGTAAAAGCCTTAAAGGAATCATGAATACAGCAATTATGCAGGATTTAATTGACAATAAACTGGTCAGAGATAGCCGACATGGCTTTAGGTCTGGATGCTCCATTAAAGCAAATTTTGTAGATGCAAATGATTGCTAGAATGCAGTATTCCAGTTGACATAGTTCTCTTAGATTTTGTCAAAGTATGTGATAAATCTTGTAATTGTCAACTGAAGTCAAAAATAATAGCTATTGGCATAAACAAAGAGATGATAGAATTTGGGATTATGCTCCTCAGTTGAAGAGTGCAGAGGGTTAAGGTCTTTGGAGACAATAGGCAAGAAATTCTCTCAAAATATCCTGAAGTTGTCAGCACCATTCTTGAAGGAATAATCTTGGGTCTAATGTTGTCAACACTTTGATTAATATTGCTCCACAAACTCTAAGAAATGAGATGAGCCTTTATGCTGATGACTCAAAACTTCTTAGATCTGCAGATTTGTTAATGAAATAATCTTCCATACAAGAAGATTTATATGCTCTCTCACTTTGGGTCCACTAGTGAAAGCTTAAATTTAGCATCTGATAATGTAAGACAGTGCGTTTCAGGAGAAAGAACATAAGGTGGTATTACCGCTATTTTATTTATTTTTTTTTTTTGCAAATAATTCCGACTCCCAACCTATCATCACAGCTCGGTATCTCTTTAGTTAAACAAGGAAATTAAACAATGTGAATGCATTTTTATGTTTTGTCCTGCTGCGTGCCTGTTTTCACTCGAATCGCGTTTTCCATAATAATGGGTCGTTCGTCAGAGAAATATTCTAAGAGATTGCTTCCCTGCTCGTTATAGCTCGCTGAAGAAACAAAGTTTTTGTTTTTTATGAAACTGTGGAAAGGTTTGAACGGTTTTCAAAAGTTGATTAAGAGATTAGAAGCGAAAAAGATTGCTAGTTCTTGGCTAACAAATTAAACTCCTCGCTTTGTGGCTGAGTTTGGGTTTGTACTAGCAATTTAGACCTATTTTTGTGCTCTTGAAACGTTGATAATGTGCCGAGTTCAACAGAAATAGATTAAATCCACCTTTACGGACAGACGAAATTGCTTGGGAGTAAAGAAGGGAGGTAGGAGCCTTTGAAATATCAATGACACAAACGTAGAGGTTCTTTTTGACTTATTCCTTTTCTATAATCCATAGGAAAATTGCTGGGGCATTTTGTACGCCAAGTCCTTCCTGAAAACGAAAGTGGGTATCGATGCGATCTTACTTTGTACTATTTTCATTATAGATTAGCTTCTCAAGAAGGTCTCCGATCGTCGAACAAAGGGTTATTGGTCTATATGAGACGCAAGAATTCGGATCTTTAATTTTAATTTGGAATACACATTACTAGATCTTCAGGTAGCGCATCAGATATATACTGCTGGGCGATAAGGCCTATAAAAAAATGATGAGATATCGCGCAATTTTGTTTTCCCGCTGTTCAGATGTTTGGGTTACAGGCCACCAGAACATGATGCTTTTGCCTGATTTTAGACGGCAATATATGCCTGAATAGATGCTAGCGCAAAGGTAATAAATTCTAGCACGCAAAATGGCCCAAAAGTATATTTCGAAATTTTTAGTCAAAAAGAAGTGGATCATCAGAAACTGAAGAGAAGAAATGGATTGCCGAAAATCTGAAATCAATTTGATTGTGCGCAGGTGAAGAAGACAAGTCAAGTTTTGAAACGTGATGCCACAACACCTTGAGTTGTTTTTGATTCCCCATGCTGCACATTTTTTTCTGTGAATTTTTATTAAATAAAAGCATTATCAAACTTACCGAATTAATTTACGCTTTTTTAATGGTTTGGCTACAAAATGAAAATTTTGTCATATTTTCGTTTCTATTTCGTTTCTATTGCTTAGATTACCTGGGGCTGAGGGAGGTAGCTAAGTAGGGTAGGGGGCTGGTTAACGTTCCAAATTTACGCATGGCTAAAATTCAATATGAAACCAGAAGAAAAATTATCCCGGTTTTCATGTGTAAACAGACCGAAGATGGAGCCAGGGGGCGAAAAATGTTTTCACTTGAAAGTCCGTGGTACCTCAACACAATTCTGTGTATTCAAATGTCTTTACTTCTAAGAATAAAAGAAATGAACATCCCACGATTTTTTTTTAGCTTGAAAAATAAAGATACAAGGATTCGGTGAAAGAAAGCCAAGATCCCGTAGATGCCTGGCCCACAACTGGAGTTAATACTCAAACATTCAAAATATTCATTTTTCTTTTAAAAAGTTTATTTACACCCTATAGAACTATTCCTGACGTGAAATTGGATGTCGGAATTTTACAGACATTACATATATTTTAAGGTTCATAAGTTGGCTTCAACCGTTTTCGACGAGAGGGAGAAATCACAAAGCTATAGGAAGGATATTATTAAAATTATTTACTATAATTATTATTAATAATAAAAAAAAAACAAAGTATGTCTGATCTCAGTTTCAGAGAAACGATTGCAAACTTGAAAAAGCGGCGCCAGACGCTAGTTCTCACTATTATAAGCTACCTTTTCAATAAAAATTAAATACACTATTAAAAATATTACGTATTTAATTTGTATACACTCAATTTGAATATACCCGGCGCTCAAAGTACATTAAATTCTCAGGCTATACTCGTTTTACTTGCTTAGCTAGCCCAAAGCCAGGTTCCCGAAAGATCCTACTGTCCAATGGCCAGATTTCCCATCGCCCATGAAAAGATTGTCATAATATGTATAATTGGATTAGTCTCTTTCTGACAAGTCATCGGTCCTAAAATCGACAAAAGCGATCTATTTCAAGGGAGCAAAATAGACTTTCAGGTACCAACGTAAAGATATTACTGATATTCTCTTTAAATATTCTATATTATTTTCTAAAAATTTTCAAAAAAAAAAAAAAAAAGGAAATTTTGCTGTCATGATCACGTTCTTCTTGCGGTCCTCGAACCAGTAGAGCCCATCGCCGTCACACCGCGCCACATCACCGGTTCGGAACCAACCATCGGCGAAGGCCGTCGCGGTGGCCGCCGGTTCGCCCCAGTAGCCGGAGGCGACGTTCCCGCCCTTGACCAGGAGCTCTCCCGGCGTACCGGCTGGAACCTCCCGGTCCTGCGCGTTGACCAGGCGAATCTCGTTGCAACGCCCGGGTCGCCCGATCGATCCGCAGGTTTCGAAAGCTTCCTCCGCGCGCTGATAGATCGCGATCGGCCCGGTCTCCGTGGCGCCGTAGACCTGGATCACCGGCACCCCGCGCTGGTGAAAGCACTGGATCAGCTCGAGCGGCACATCGGTCGAGCCGGCGGCGACGGCGCGCAAGCTGGAGAGATCGCTGTCCGCCCAATCCGGATGCCCCAGCAGAGCGCGCATGACCGTCGGCACCAGAACGGTGAGCGTCGGTCGTTCGGTGGCGATGGCCTGCAGCGTGGCCGCCGGATCGAAGCGCGCATGCAGCAGTACCGTGGCGCCGACGATCAGGGCGGGCAGGGTCTGGATGTTCAAGCCGCCGACGTGGAAGGTCGGCAGCACCGTCAGCACGCGGTCGTCCGCGGTCAAGTCGTGCATGTGCCGGCTGTTGTCGTGATTGGCCATGACCGCGCTCTGGCTCAGCACCGCGCCTTTGGGTCGGCCGGTGGTGCCGGAGGTGTAGACCAGGAGCAGCGGCGCATCCGCCGGGCTGTCTTGATCCGGAACGTCGCCCGCAGCCGCTTCGATCATCCGGTGGAGGGCAGGGCGTGAAGCCGTCCCCGGATCGGTCGCGATCAGAGACTCCCTGCCGAGGGCTTCGGCGGTGCTTCGGAAGTCGTCTTCCACGAAGAGGTGGCGGACACCGGCTTGGTCCAGAACGAAGCGCAGCTCGGGCGCCGCAAGGCGCCAGTTCAAGGGGACCAGGATCAAACCCAGGCGGGCGGCCGCGAACAGCAGGATCAATGCCTCCGGGCTGTTCAAGCCCAGGTAGGCGATCCGCTCCCCCCTCGACAGGCCGAGGTCGTGATGCAGTGCCGCTGCGGCGCGGCCGATCAGGCGATCGAGCCCGGCATAGCTGAACGACCGGCCGTCGAACCGGAGTGCTACCTTTTCGGGATCGAACCAATAGTCCCAAGGGATTGGGAGAAGGCATATTTTAATAGAAACTAAAAGTTCTAGTGCCCTTTTCAAGTAGCCATAAAAATCAAATGGCAAATAGTCTTCCTCCCATACCCTCTTTTCCCCTAATCACATCTGATCACAATTTTGAGCTGGCCATTCAGTTCAGCATAGTTGAAAGATTACATATCTTTCCCTCTGGGAATGATGTGACCTCCAGCAACCCCTGGGAAAAGAGCTTTAAGTTATGCAGTTTGCCTAGTGTTTACATACAGTATTTGATATTGGGAAATACAAGGTTTTTTTTTTAGAGCGAGAGGCGGATTTTCCAAAGAAATTTTTTGGGGGATTTTCAGGGTGAATTATACGTGGGGGTCATTCCAGGGTGAATTATATGCGGGGGTCATGTCATTATGTCATTTCCCTATTGTTTACGCATACTACTCGATATTGAAAAATATTCGAAAATTTTTCAGTGGACAGCTTTTCATGGGACAGGGGGAAATTTTCTAGAAGCAATTTTCCATGGAGGGGGATAGAATTTCCAGTATGGTTTGAAAAATGATCATAAATAAAGATAAAAACATTTTTCTTTAAAGTGAAAATTTAAAGTGGGAATTTCTTGTGGCGAGGAATTTTCCGGAGGAAACTTTCCACGGAGGAGAAGTGGATTTCCTGACATAATTTGAAAAAGATGAGACATTAAATTTAACTGAAAGTAAGGAGCAGTACTAAAACTTAAGACGAAGAGAAATTTTTCCATATATGAGGGGGACTGCCACTTCTTGAACCCTTGCTTGTTATGCTAAAGTTTTTTAGTGCTTTAAAAAAGTATCTTATCAAACAGTTCGTGGTAACGAACTGTAGTAAGGAGCCACCCGGCTTAATAGGAGCCGAAAGTCTAAAACACGGGATTTTGATACCAATATTGACATCAAAAGAATTGTATTTTAATGCTGATTTTAAATATATAAGTTTCATCAAGTTTAGCCTTACCCATCAAAAGTTATATGCACATATATATAACCGAAAAAGATCGTTTATTGAAACGGGACTTGTATATGTGTATATCTTTCGTCATTGTCTCGCCAAAATAGACCGAAACTTCCAAAATAAGTGACAAAATCCGTTTAGTAGGTTGAGATTCGCTATTGAGATAATTTATTAAAATGATAAGCATGTCTTCAGAACTGTTGGAAATAGTCTCAGAACTGGTGACAAGCATTGTGAGGTCCATCAATTGGATGCGTAAATTCATGACTAAAGCAAGATCCCTTAAATATCTTCACACCAACAGTTCCTCTTTTACCTCAAAATAAGTTAATGCTGCTCAAATAAATAAATCACTCAAATACAACACTGAAAATGTAATTCCATTGGTTTTTCCTCAATACTTAAGAAAATATAGGGGTGAGGGTAAAATAATCTAGGGAAGGCACACACCCGGCCCCCGATTGACGCCACTGAATATAACCAAAAACAATGTATCATACCAAGGCCTTTGCTCGACTAATCGAAATGAAGAAAAATATCTTCTTTATTTACTGAAAGTAAAGGATCATTCACCATCCATGTTCAACCGGCCACTGAGTCCACTGCACCTGCTCTTGGTTCTAGATCTGTACATGTGGCAAATACTGATTTAATGTGCAACCCCTGCCCAAACAAAGATTCTTAGGGCCTATCATAGAGGTGATGAAGTGTGTTGATTAAAAACAAATAAATCGGATGACAATATTTTCTCTGTGGTTGGAAGCTACGGTAATGACAGCGAACAAGTTCGACTCTAAGATGTGGGCACTTCGAAACGCTGAGGCAGATTTGTTAAAAGTTTTCCGGAGATATTGTCTAAGGATAGTTTTAGGTACTTGTTTGACTGAAGAGGTGATGTTTGGGTAACGATAAGATCGATCAAGTGGACAGCTTGACTTACCTAAGTAGTATTATTAGTAAAGATGGCGGATGCAGTGAAGATATTAAAAGTAGAATAGCCAAGGTCAAAAGTGTTTTTTCATGGTTAAAAAAAGTTTCGAAGAATAAAATGGTAAGATCTGTGAACCAAGATTAGAATACTGAAAGCTATAGCAGCGAAAGAGGTCAAATATGATTATGAAGCGTGGGCACTCGGAAAAACGGAGGAGGATGTGCTATATATTTTCCAGCGAAATTGCCTACAGATTGCTCTGAGTACCCAACTGACTGACCGTAACTCAAACAGTAAGCGTCTACGAAAAATGTAGTTAAGTCCCTCCTTCTAGTTCTGTAATAAGAGAAAGGATGAGATGGCTAAGACACGTTCTGCTAATGAAGGATGACAAATTGTATTACAGAAAAGACAAAATGAATATGACAAGAAATTGGTTTGAAAGTAGCATCAGCACTAATTTACTCCCAACTACTGCATACTAAAACTATGTCTTTGTATTTTGCCAGATTCATCTTACAGATAGGAAAACTCCTATTACAAACTTTATCATTTCATAAAATTATGCCTAACTCTTGACTCTGATTGGTCAATTAAAATTTTTTATTTGATAGTAGGTCATGGCTCAGCTCAAGAAATTATGTAGGGGTTACAGAATTGGCATTGCACTCGTGGGCGATTTTAATTTTATCAACAATTGTGACTCTATTTTGGTCCTGGTATCAGACTTCCACTTCAGAATGACAGTTAGATAACCCTTAACTTTTTAACAATAACTGAAAAAGGTATTAAAACATATTAATTTAACTGGACAAATATAGAAAATTTTTACTCAAAGCACTTTTCTAGCTACTTCTTAGCGTATTAAATTAACAAATCACAAAGAAGTCCACCCCCCACCTCAGACTAAGATCTCAACATAATATTTAGGGAAAAACTCCTACACGTGCTACTTCTACATGTTTGCTAGTACTTACAGCAGAATTTAGCGATTTTCAGGCCTACCCTGGAATCTTAAATTCAGACAATACAGAGGACTTTGTTTAAACATAAACTCCCAAGACTTGCGGTCTACTACTACTTTTACTACCAAATCTGGGAACTCGTGGGAACCCTAAATCAGGAGGCCAAAAGAGCAGCGCAAGCTCGTCCAGCCCAACGCTTTCACATCTTAACCCTTTACTCCTGCTTATAGTTTTCCTACTTCCTATAAAAATTGCCTTTATAGATCTTCCCAGCTTAGTTCAAGACACCCTGCTTGTTTAACCCCAAACCCTAATCTTGTTTAACCCCAGCTGGATTGCCAAAAAATGTGATTATTTGCACACGTGACATTCGCAAAACGTGACACCACCTTCTCAACTATTCTTTTATCATAGCTCTAAACAGTAAGGTCGAAGTAAACTTCATAGATTTGGTTGTTTAATATATAGTCATTTCTTCTATATATAGTCACTTCTTCTCAATCATCTCTAGCGTATCTTTCTCAGCCTTTCGAATCGCCCTGTTTGACCACTGCCATTACGGAAGCTTCTATTCTCTTTATTCAAGTCATTCAGAGGTGCCTTGTTTCAATAAATTAATGATGTGGTATAATTTCACAGTTATTAAGTTGAAATTTCAAAGAATATTGAACTAAAGCAAAACACACTATGTGCATCCAGGTCATCAAAAGAGTATATCAGCAGTATCTTGAGAACGCTTAGGGGTATTAACTATGAGCTTTCAAGGCTCCTACGAGTAATACTACTGTGACTAGTTGCAATTGTCACTACTTCTGACTGTAATTGCAACTACTTGTGTCTGCAACTGTGACTACTTGTAATCGTGACTTTGACTCTGATTATATGCATCTGCGACTCTGGCTGCAACTACCTAGGAATGCAACTATTTGCAACTGCAACTATTTGTAATTTCAACAGCAACTACTTACAATCATGAAAAGAACTACCTACGGCTTCTGGAGACTGCTTGTGAAAGCAACTGCAGCTACTGAGAGCTGCAATTGCAACTGCTTGGGGTTCTGACTAACACTAATAACAGCTCTAATTTCGACTGCGACTCTGAATTTTACTACAACTGCTACTAAAATTGATCTAAATCGAAAGAGTTAAAGTGCATTCAGGTTGTCGAAGGGGTGTATCTGTAATATCTGAAAAATGGCTTAGGTTACTAAGTCACAAGTTTCAGGGGATTCTGTGCATTTAGATACTCAAAAGGACATGCCTGAAATATATCGGGAATTTCTAAGGTTATTAGGATGGAATATTCATACGGTTTCGATGAGGTTTTGCAAAAATCAAAAGACAATAGGTGCATCCAGATCATCAAAAGGGGATATTTGTTTTGATCTTAGGAATGGCTATGGTCAGGATGTTGAAACTTTCAGGGAAAGTTGATTGGGATTTTGAACTAAATCAAAAGACACCATGGGCATCCAGTTTGTCAAAATGGCATGTCTGTATTATCTCAGGAACAGTTAGGGGTATTGAGTTGAAACTTTCTGAGATAGTTGAGGAGAATGTTTAAACGAACCAAAAGACACTATGTATATCTTGGCTATCAAAAGGGTTATTACCAATATCTCAAGAACAGTTAAAGGTATTTAGTTGAAACTATCAGAGAATGTTGAGGGGGATGTTGAATATAAACAGTAGATACAATGTGTGTCCAGGCTGTCAAAAAGATGTGCACAATATCTCGAGAATAGTAAGGGTCCTTGCTAAAAGCGAAAAAGTAGACTTTTTTAGTTGACTAAGTTTTGTTTAATCGAACGCAAGTCAGGAGTTATCTTACGCATTGTCAAGTCCTACGGTACATCGATGCGTATTTTTAATGCAGTTTTTTAGGTTTTAACAAATACGTAAATGGTTTTTGACCGATACGGAGAAGCTAAAAAAAATGCAAGATATTAATTTAATATTTACGTGTCTGCGTGATTGAAGTTTAATCTAATTTTTTGGGAAGCTGACCTGTCATAGGGAGCCTCTCATTCCTTCCAGTCCTATCTGCTTCGGTTAGTAATTTCTCTGTGATGGATTGAAAAATAAAGATACAATATTTTATAAAAAGTTTAGTCTATCTTGCTAGCAGAGAAAAAATTTTAAATTAGAAATGGGATTTTTCCTCGTCAATTATCCGAAGGAAATTTATAAAGAATGTTCTTGACAATAATTTCTGAAAAAAATTCTTATACTTTGTTTCAAACATTGGAAATTGGTAGGCTTTCAGATGTGTTAATTCATCAACAGAAATTCATGTGTATAACTCCATTAGCCTATAGGAAAGTTTGTATTTCCCAATCTTTGTTCTGTCACATAAAGTGGTCTGTTGGATCATTTAGATAATATTTTTGCCAGGAAGAAATACTACCAAAAATAAGTTTTTTGTACATAATTTTAAACAATAGTCGAAATACAAGATTAGATTTAATGTTCTTTTGTGGTGGTTACGCAAAAATTCCTTTTTAGGGAGAGGGCTGCATTCGTCCAAACAACAACTCTTCGTCCAACAACAGCAAAATAATCGTTCAAACAACAAAAATTCGTCCATTAATTGTAAAAAATACCTGCTATCAGAAATCAAATCAGAAACAAGGACTAGTTTCTATGAGCATTTACAACACGATCCCTCAAAATTACCAAAACGGTTCAATGTTTGTTAATAGCAAAGGTGCAAGGAAGAGAAGCGAAAGGAGTGGGATGACGAGTTCAGTCTTTTACGAAATTATGACAATTTAAAGGACTTGTTTCTTTGAGAATTTACAACACGATCCCTCAAAATTACCAAAAAGGTTTAATATTTGTTCCAAAGGAGTGGGATGACGAGTTCATTCTTTTAAGAACTAATGACAATTTAAAGGACAAGTTTCTTCGAGAATTTACTTTTCTGGTGTTGCTAGTGCTGGCCTAGTTTAATTTCAAAAGCAAGGGCTTGTATTTGGAAACTTTTAGAAGTAATGACTCGAACCACCCCTCGTTTACCTGCTGTGTCCGGCACTTTTCATCGAGGTCGACGACGATAAATGGGTCGACCGTTTCGAAATCAGCGGGGGGGTCATTGAACGCGAGGTGCCCGTTTTCCCCTATGCCGACAAATGCGACATCAATCTCCACGGCGGCAATTTTTTGTGAAATGCGCTTAATCTCTCCAGCCGTATCCTCGACGTCGCCTTCGACGTAAACAAACTCCCTCAAATCTTTGACCTGCTCGACAAATCGCATCTTCATATAGCGGCGGAAACTGGCTTTGTGTGTCACCGGCAGATCGAGATATTCATCGAGATGAAATGCCGTCACTTTGGACCACGGGATATCAGGCTCACGTACTAGGCACTCCAACACCGCAATCTGGCTCGCACCGGTGGCGAGGATGATATTGGCAGTCCCTCGGGCATCGATCGCAGCACGAATTTGCGCCCCACCAACGTGGGCCGCTTTGCGCGCCAGCTCCGCCGTTGTATCCAAAATGTCTATGATCATTTTCCGGATCCCGCCCTGAATTGTTGATTGCGAATTGTTTGAATTGGACCGGGCGAAAGGAACAAAGCCGAGGCGGATGTTGGCCTTTCTGTCAGATCGGTTGACCAGACGTGCGCCCCTTAGAGCTTAGTGGCCTGTTTCAGAACAGACGCAACTAAACACCATCGACAATAACCAACGAACATTTCGAGTTGGCCAGGCGTTTCGCTCGCACGGGCGCATACTCATCCGAATTGTAAAACGCATTTGCCGCCGCCCGGTCTGGAAACTCGATGACGACCATGCGCGTGGGACTCCAAAGCTGGTCCTCCAACACGTCCATGTCACCGCCGCGAACGCGGTAAACGCCACCGAACTTTTCGGCTATTGGCCGGGCCGCGGCCTTGTATTCTTCGTAGGCTTCGGGATTTTCAATTTTCGTATCGACAATGACAAACGCGCTCATTTTATCCCTATATTACTGTCAGTTGTTCCAGCTAGTTGATCTTCAACCTTAGCTTTCGGGAACGTGCATAACCAATCCGTCTAACTCGTCCTTGACTTCAATTTGGCCGGACAGGCGCGACATTAAAACTTAAAAAGAAAAGAAATTATTACGCATATGAAGGGGGTTGCCCCCTCCTCAACAACTCACTCTTTACGCTAGTGCTTTTAAAAAAGCGTCTTATTTTTCTAATTAAATGGCCCTTATATTTCAGGAGTCATTCTTAAAGAATTGGTACAATTATTTTTTGAATGCTTTTTGCGAAAGTAGTATTTTTTCAATACTTTTTGTCACTGGCGTAATTTCGTTACAATCGGGGGGGCCAAATTTTGAACCCATTTTCCCAAATCAAGTGAAAATATCTGTAAAAACTAAAAAATAAGCCATTTGGTACCATAAAGGTACTTTGTAACATCAGCAAACCACGGTCTGGGAGGGGCAGTTGCCCCCTTCCCCATAGCAAATCAGTATAATTGTTTTTTTTTTTGTTTTTAGGACGTTGTTGCAGCCATGATGCAAACGAAAATCACAACTGATAAAAAAAATCTGAGCTCTTTTTAAGGCCGAAGGATAAAATAAAAATCCTTTTTATAAAGTAAGAAATGGATAAATTGTAGGTGACAACCTTTCCCCTATCTCAAAGCTCTAACGGTGAAATGGCTGCGATACTCTTTTTCTATCTGAAAAAATTCAGTTTCTGAGCATTGTAAAAACATTGTGTTTAGAATTTTTGACGGAAAACCAATATTTTCGGAGGCAACGGGTCTTTGTGGCCTGCGCTTCGCCTCAGTTTTTTGAATCCACTCATAATGCTAATAGTAAAAGGTTAATGATAAGGACAGCTTTGAAAATCATATTGGCTCGCCATAAAAAACTATAAAAAACCAAATAAAAGATAAAAGAGAATAGTTAGAAGGAATCACGTTTGCAGTTTCTGAGCAAATTTGTGAACGAAACAAACCGGATGAAAATAAACAACACAGGGAGGAAACAGACATAAAACAAATAAAAGCGAAATTGGAAGAATCAAAATCCCCTAGAAACTAAGCAACGCGCAGAAACATCAAAAATAACAAAGAAATATAACCAAAAATTTGGAAAATTTAAAATTGAAAAGAAAAATTCTAATTTCAGAATCGAGATTCTCGCCCAAAATCCCAGATTACCAAAACCCGATACTAGGCGGAGAATACTAGATCAGTGACTGAACTGATAAAATGCCTCTCGTTCACTAGGTAAGTGCTCGAAGGGGTCCGTCTGGTCGCAAAATTCGTAGTTGGCGAAGATCAATCCCGCTTCAATGCGCAGCATGTCGAGCGCCGCCAATCCAAGCGGTGCCATTCCAAGCGGCTGGCCCACTTGCCAAACGGCATCGAAGACTTCTTCGGCATCCTTGGGATGGCAAAAGATCTCGTATCCCAACTCACCGGAATAGCCGGTGCGGGACACGACACACGCTTTCCCGCTGAAATCGTGAAGTCTGGCAACCGCAAACCGAAACCAACCGAGTTCCTCGACCGTTGGCTGTGTCGGCGCCGTCCATAGAACCTGCTTCAGGATGTCGCGGCTGAGCGGTCCTTGAACGGCGATGTTGCACAGTTGATCGGTTGAATTGCGTACCCACGCGTTCAAGCCCCGTTTGTCGGCTTGTTCCCGCAGCCAAAGACCGGATGTGTCATTGCCGCCGACCCAACGGAAATTATTGTCACCGAGCCGGAACACGGTGCCGTCGTCGATCATGCCGCCATGTTCGTAGCACATGGCCGTATAGACGACTTGTCCGACGCTGAGCTTGCGCATGTTGCGAGTCACACAAGCCTGCATCAGCTCTTCGGCATCAGGGCCCGTAATCTCGTATTTTCGCAGCGCGGACAGATCCATGATCGCCGCCTTTTCGCGGCAGGCCCAGTATTCCGCAATGGCTCCATGATTGGCCATTGTGTTGGCCAGCCAATAACCGTTGTACTCAACAAAATCCCGCGTGTGTCGCGAGAAACAATTGTGGAACCCGGTCTCTTTGGTTTCTTCCACATCCGCCTCCGCAGTCTTGCGATAACCCAACGACCGGTTGAACGTTTCGCTGGCCCGATAAGTGCGGACCTGGATGTCCGTTGGGTTCCAACCGTTGGCCGGGTCGACGTCACAGGGGCAACCGGTGGAAACACAGACGAGATCGGACAGGGCCCGAAGCAGAACATAGTCACCCGGCCGTGACCATGGATCATCCATGCCAATCGCATTGGCGTCATCGAGCATCGTGTTAAAAAAGAAATTGATCGCGGGCCAGCCCGCCCTCGGCTTGACATCGAAACGGGCGAGGTCGGCGTTCATGTTATCCGAACAATTCAAGTGCCCCGGATAGCCCATGTCTTCGTAGTAGCGCGCCGTGCAGGCCAGCCCGAAGAACAGAAGAAAAAGAGATTGAAAACGTCTGGGCCAACCATTTCGAAAGTGTCTTAAAATTTCCAGAGCTGATCAATCCCATCAGTATACTGGAGACTCCTTTGCTTATTGTTGGAATTAACACCGATACTCTTAGAGAAAGTGAGATAATTTCAGTGTTGAAAAAGCTGAGGAACGGAAGAGCTCTAGGAAATGCTTAAAATGTCTTTTAGATCCTGTGTCAAAACCTAGATTCTACTTTTTAGTAAGATATGGGTTTCCGAGGATGTTCCGAAAGAGCCGATGTGCACTACCCTTATGAAACTGTTCAAAATAGGTAATGTCTTGCTGTGCGACAACTGTTTGCTCTGGAATCAGTTTGCCCTCTATTCCGGGAAAGCTTAATGCCCTCATAATTGTGCATCGTATCCATCAAATGATCGACAAGCATTTAGGGGCGAAAAATACGATTTCCGCCCAAACCACTCCTGTGCAGATCTCACTCTACCTTAAGAATTATGTTGGAAGAGACGAACGAGTGGAGACAGAAGCTATACCTAATTTTCATAGACTTCGAGAAAGTATTCGATTCCGTCCATCGAGATATACTCTGGAAAACCCTCAAGTACTACGGTGTCCATGAAAAAACTCGTAAGGTTCATTATAGCCCTATGCGAGAGCACAGGGTGTTGCGTACGAATGAGTGAATGCCAATCGTCATATTTCAAGATGATCTATGGAGTAAAGCAAGGATGTGTCCTATACCCTTCTCTCTTCATAATGGTGATAGATTACATCCTGCGCAGATGCACAAATTATGGAATCCCAATCAGAAGCGAAAATAGAATTGTAAATATGGTCTTCGCATACAAGATTAGGCTCCTCGAATCAGACAAGCAGAAACTCCAAATGTTCTTGGATGTCGTGAGAGAAAATGCACAACGGTTTGGCCTCAAGATAAATGCATCAAATTAGAAGTATGGCTGTCACAAGATCCCCCTTCAACACAAAGTATGGTAACGAGGAAGTAGAACAGGTTGTTCAGTTGAAATATCTGGAAAGCACAGTAGAGAACACAAGGATAACAGAAAAAGAGATCCACTCTCATGTCCGACTGGCTAGTGGCTCGTTTACCAGGCTCAAACAGATTCGGCATTCATAGAAGTTCTTAACCAGCTAAAACTGTCAAGTGCTTGCCGTTCCATTTAAAATTTCCAAATATATCTAAATGTTTATTATTTACAATCTTGCTTTAAAAGTATTAACAAAATGTTCTAACATAATATTTTAAAGTGTTATCTTTGACCTTTTACTTGAAATCTAAAAAATATATCAATTATTTACAATCTTTCATTAAAATTACATCAGAAAACAAACAGTTTTATCTTTGCTGTATTTCTTGTAATCTATAAGAAGTTCAATCATAAAATAGTCAGTATATTAGAAGGAAGTATACAGCAGTATTGAATAGTCAAACTGTGAGTTCAATTTTTTTCTATTTTAGTTTTAATATAAAAAAAAGGATCAAGAAATATGCATTTGAAAATCACCACTACTCCAGAAAACCATAGTCAGACACATGTGGTACCTTTTTTAGTGTAGTAATACTGAAAAAATTTTACTGACAAATTGTTAATTAGTTAGTTAGTTAGATCTTCCTACGATTGGGGCACAAAGGGTTGCGACGGTTGACTTCCAACTAGATCGATCTTGTGCCAAAGACAAAGTTTATTAGAAGTTGTTAGGAGACTCGTTGCCTCTTTCTCCAGGGATCTACAACGTGTGGTGCGATGTCTTCCACTCTTTCAAATGCCAGGTGGGGTTTGACACCATAAATCATGTGCGAGACGTTCTTCGCTCCACCGGGTCATGAGCCCTCAATGCTTCATCTTCTTATTTTGATATCGTGGGTTACCACTGGCTGTACGGTATCAGCCCTAACCTAGGAATTCACTACTCTATCAGTCCAATGTACTGCAAGGATTCTACACAGGCAGTTATTCTCATAGCCAAGTAGTCTATTCTCATTATTCTTTGAAAGGCTCCAGGAACTGCATCCATATAAAAGTACAGAGAGTACATTACTCCTAAACAATCACAATTTCAACTTCTGAGAGAAGTATCTGCATCTCAAAATATTCTTTAGCTGAGAAAATTCTCCACCTGAATTCACTGTGCGTAGCAAGACTTTTCTGTTACAATTCCCATCTTGGGTAATTGTAATACCGAGGTACTTAAATTCCCTGACCTCTTCTATATTAGTGGCTTTGTATGGAATCCAAACTGCAATAGTCGTCACGACTACGTTTGACATACATTTTGCTTTAAAATATAAATCTTCCGGCCAGCCGGTGGCGCCTATGTTCCATTGGACCCGGACTACCCTGCCAACCGCATTCAATACATGCTGGAGGACGCGGCCATAACCATTGTGATCACTCGCAACCGCCAGCCGGAAACCGGGTCAACCCGATACCTGTGTCTGACCTCCGAACAGACGGCTCTCGAGGCCTGCAACGAGACCAATCCCGAGGTGACCATTCACCCCAACCAACTGGCCTACGTGACCTATACTTCAGGTTCTACGGGTCGTCCCAAGGGCACGGGAATCCCCCATCGCGGCGTGGTACGTCTGGTGCGCGACAGCAATTACCACGACTTCGACAGCCCCGAGATCTTTTCTCAGATCTCCACTACGATCTTTGACGCTGCCACCCTCGAAATTTGGGGCGCCCTGCTTAACGGCAGCACCCTGGTTGGCTTCACCCGCGAGGAAACTATGTCGAGCGACCTGCTGGCCGCACGGTTCCACGAGACTGGCGTCACCACCGTGGTCATGACTACCAGTCTGTTCAATCGCCATGCTATGCATAACCCGAGTATCTTCGCCGATCTACGTAACCTTTACTTTGGCGGCGAGGCCGCCGATCCGCAAATGGTGCGCTCCGTGCTGGAACAGGGCGCTCCCCAACGCCTCGTCAACCTCTACGGACCCACCGAAAACACCACCCTCGGCTCCTGGCAGGAACTCCGCCTGCCTACCGATGAGCGCATCCCCATCGGTGTTGCCGTCAGTAACACCACCCTTTACGTGTTAGACCCGCACATGCGGCTGTGCGCCAGGGGTGTACCGGGCGAACTTTATATGGGCGGCGACGGCCTGGCCCGCGGTTACCTGGGCCGCCCTGCGCTGACCGCCGAAAAATTCGTGCCCAATCCCTTTGCCGGACAAGGCGAACGGCTCTACCGCAGCGGCGACCTGGTGCGCCGGCTGGAAGATCGGCCCGATGCACCCCTGCTGTTCCTCGGCCGTATCGACAACCAGATCAAACTGCGGGGTTACCGCATCGAACTCTCCGAAATAGAACATGCATTGACCGCTTTGGAACAGATCACTCAGGCAGTGGCATTCATCGGCGAAAACCAGGTTGAGCAACTGATTGTGGCCTGTCTCGTAGGCCCCGACGAAACCGACTTGCCCCAGATCCGCCGCGATCTGGCCGTATCACAACAGATATACTGGGCTAACACGTTTGGTCCATTTCCCCAGTTTAATTTTACATATTCCACACATAACAGACCCAGATATAAAAATCCATTTCGTCATGCAAGTTCTGTGGGCATAAGCAATACTTCCTTTACAATCACAAGGGGCAGATTAATGGTTCGTCAGTTTCCAACTCGGTACAAATTCGACAGGCCTTCTCTTATGACGTATTCACCATTACACTTAATTAAAGATTTGATTCTCTTGATCTCTTGCTGAAAACATATGGACTTAATTTCTTCAAATTTAGTTAGTATTTGTTATACCAGAGATTCAAAACAACATTTGGATTTTAGGGATAACCAATTTTAGGGATAAGTGATTTTTGCTATTATGTATCGGGCTAAAATATTTAAGGGCACAACAATAGCTCTTTGAAGCAAATTTTGGAATGATAATTATGATTTCGATCCTGGTTGCAGCAGAAGGTGCAACCTAGTAAGGATTTGACAAAGAATGATAATAACAAAAACAAGTTGCCATTTAAAAAAATGACAAGCGAGAATTAATTGCCATTTTCAGCTGATTAAGGAATCGTAACTATTTTATAAATTAGTATTAATAATTATTTGGGGCGGCAAAAAAATGGTTCTTCACAGATTTGTCCAGCTTCGTTGTTTTTGCATTGTATGTGGCATGGACTATTATGGCCCTACACGTGGTCATAATGCTACTTGTATTTGCTCTCTGGATGTGTTGTTGTATACAGCCCAGACAGTATTTTTGGGATGGTTTGACCCTCTCGTCTGATTACGTAGGTACTCTTTTATCTTTCTTATCATATGCTTTTCATCCTTCATCTAAAGCAAGAAAACCCCAATTCTCCTCACTTTTGCTCCTGTTCAATGAAACCCTATTTCTGAAGCGAACTCAATATGACGTCACTGTTTTCACGAGGCACAACATATACATGCAGTCACAAAAGTCATAGTGCTAACCGCCGAAATTAGATTTATTCGTTATTTTTGTTGGTGTCTCTGGCTTAGCTGTCATTATACCTTTTTATCATTATAGCCTAAGAAAAAAGGATAGAACTACTCTTTTCGTACAGCCTACTGTTTGAAATTTGGTCAGTCAGCCGGATAACCAGAACAGTCCGTAAGCATTTTCTCTAAAAATCATAAGTTGGTTGTTCCGGCAGTTATAAATCTCGAAGCCCGCCGGTAACGCCGGTAGATCTGTGTTCAGCATGCCCAGCATAAATTGCTGGCCGGGGGAATATTGATCGCTGGCGCGCAGTGGACTGTGTTCCTGCTCGGTGGTGTTGAACAGGGTAGCCGCCACCGACGCACAGTCTGCGCCAAGTGCGCAGGCGATACCCAGCCGTTGCAGATACAGGGTCACGGGGTGCTCCCGTGGTCAAGGTTAGCGGAGCTTGCAGGATCCGGGAGCTGGGTAATGTGCAGGGTGTAGCCGTAGTGGTGATTCATAAGGCTTGCTGTCTGCCAGTGTGCACGGCTGGGCGAGAACGTTGCAGACGTGTGTAGTGTTTGGTTTTTCCGCAAATGCCGTTCCTGTTGGGTTTCGGTCAATTCGACATCAGGCAATAAGGCGGCACGCAATAACTTGGATGGCCAGTTGATCAGACGAACATCGCTGAGAACTTCTAAGGGATCCACATAATCGGGTATATCCGGGTGGCGTTCAACTTTTGTCTCCGCAGCGGTGCGCACCACGCTGAACAGCATGACCCCGGTGGCATCGAGCACAGCCAGGGTGGTGGTGTGTGCGCTGATCTGCAGAACGCCCAGCAGGTCGGCGCTGGTTTCACCACGGGTGATGTGCAACTGTTGGGTAAACTGGCTGGGCGTCAGCGCGGTGCTGCCAGGCGAAAACTGTGCTCTGAACAGCGGCTGCGCGGTAGGTACGGGCAGAGTAGCGCAGGCGCTGAGTAAAACCATCAGACCGGTCGTGGACGACAGGCGCCGCCAGAGGCGGTTATTGCCCACGGCTGAAGTCTGCCAGCACTTGTATCCTGCTTTTCGAACGGCTGGTGTACGTGTTGTCTGCGTCCCAGGCGTAGCCGGCCAGAATGGAGCAGACCATACGCTTAATTCGCGGCTGTTGAGTCGGTGCAAAAAACACATCCTGCAGGCTGCCTTCATACCAGGTTTCAACAAACGCCTTAAAGGTGCCTACCCCACTGCCCAGGGCCTGGGTAAATTCTTTGTCCCAGTCGACGGGCTGCCCCTGCAATGTTTTGTCCACCGCGGCGGCAGCCAGGCTCGCCGAGCGCAGGGCAATGGTCACACCGGATGAAAATATCGGGTCCAGAAATTCACCGGGTGTCGCTTGTCCAATTCTTCTTTTGATTTCGTTGGCCATTTCATAATTATACTCAATCTTACTTCCTAGATGTTTAAATACTTTGACCTGAATTGATTTATATTTGCCCTTTGGTATCATTGGAAAGTCAAACAAGGCAATGCTATTTGCATAACTGAAAGTCGCCACAAGTCCCAATTTCCCCGGCCTCGTCATCTATGGTGTCGAGTAGCAGCCAGTCTCCCTTTCGCTTTGACAAAAAGAACAACGTCATCTGAAAAGACCAGATCAGAGATCTGGTGGCTGCTAATCTTCACTCCAAAGCCTGAAGATCGCTGCAGAGTATAGTAAATTACAATGACAAACAGGAACGGGGACAGGATACATCCTTTTTTAACGTCCGTTATTTCCTAGAAGAAACGCATGCCCCCATTTTCTATTCATATGCAGAATTCACTATCTTCAATAGCAAATTGAATAAAATCACAATTTGATTACTTTCTCAGGTAATCTACATTATTTTAAAATCGTCCATAAAATATGACAGCCAATAGAGTCGAAAGCCTTCTCAAAATCAATTAGGAGCAGGTATAGCTTTTTCTGCCTATATCTGCACTCTTCCACCATCAATCTGAGAACGAAAAAAAAAACTTGTATCGCGTTTAAATAAATAAATAAAAATCAAACCGACTGATTTTGCTAAGTTACAAGTGATCTGTTCAGTCAATAATCGATCAAACATTCTGTAACTTTCGGTTACCTTCATTTCTCACTGCACGAAAAGTAATCATTTACAAAGTAACAATATAAGTCCGATTTAAAACACATTCATGACATTAAAAAACTTTCTTTTTTTCCAAAAGCAATAGCGTTAAAAAAAACTCAATGAATCATAACTATGGAGCAACATAAATATTAAATTAAGTAAGGCTTAACATGAAGAATATTTATTTCTTAGATTCAAAAAGAATACGAACAAAATACATAATTAATATTTACGAGAAACATATGCGTTGATTGGAATACGCAAATAGATAGACAATTCTTTTAGTGACTGCTGGCCGCAAAAGCTGATGTGAAAAGACTAGCAAATCTGTCTAAGCTATTTTTTTTTGGGGGGGGGATGGCTGGAAGTAGCTTTCTGAGGAGTTTTTCTTTGTGTGTGTAATTTAGGTATCTGAGGTTAACATCTCCACATGCTTGTAAATGTGAGCACGCTTTAATTGACTTTCGTCCAGGCTGTAGAGAAACTGTCGTCTGTAAAATTTTGCCTTTCATTTTATTATAATCTTTATGGTCTCCCGTTTATTTGTTACTCCAAAGTAACGAAATAGGGCTAGGTCGAAGTGGAAGGCTTTTCTTCTTTTAATACACAACAACTTTTTACCTGTACTGACATGAAACTTTCAAAAGCAGTAATTGCAAACGATAAAGTAGGTTTTGACGAGAAACATAAAACAGGTGATCTTAATCTGGTGGCCTTGTACCCTCGAAGGATCACAGAATTGGCGTCAGGGGATCAAGTGAAAGATTAAAATGTTAATATTGTCGTGTAGTATAGAATGTTTTAGATACAACTACATTAGATAATCTTTATATATCCACTGAATATCTAAATTTAAGGGTTATACGATATTCACTCAATGAAAAGCAAGTGCTACGTTTACTTTATTCAAATTATTTCTTTTTTATGAAAAGCGTTTCAATGCCTTCTAAAACAACGTGGCATACTTATTGGATGGCCGGTCAGATTAATCATGCACTTTCACGGGGAAGGAGCATCTCCATAATTTTGATTAGATTCCCAGAGAGGATCATACATAAAATGTTAACAGCAAAAGCGTCAATTATTTACTCTTTACACGATAAAACACCAAACAAAGTCAATTATTTACTCTTTACACGATAAAACACCAAACAAAGTCAGCAACAGCACTTTAAAACTCTCTACTAATGTCTTCCTCTCATGACGGGTGGTCAGTATTTGATACACGAATACTGATTACATAGTATAGATGGGCCTTGTATAAGTATTGTTCTTATAACTGAGAAAATTTATGTTTAATTATGACATGCAGTAAATATAAAACAATATGCAATTTACTAACTAAACGATATCAACTAACCTACATACAGACTCATCTATCTATCTACCTATCTACCTACCCATCTCGCTCCCTACTGACTTACTTAAATGGTTCCTTACATACTCCGCGCTTATACCGCCCGGCGAATCCCGTATTACAATTTTCGCGGTAATAAGACGCACTTATTATCATTTAATGATTTGGTGTGCGATAATACAGATATAACGAAATTCGTACATAGATAATGAAGGTTAGCGACTTTATGAAAACCAGCATATTCCCGTCTATGAGCAAGATGCGAATCCACAAAGTAATGTCCCCCTCGGTAGTGATATCTTGTTGTATAGGCTGGACTTAGCGGATCCGACTGAAGGGTTGAGGAATGTACTGTATCTACAATAAAAGGAAGTGAGGTGTTTGAGAGCCCATCGCCCGCCCTGTACACCGTCGATGGTTTGTAAGTGATGGATTGGGTTCCACCAAGGGGAAACTCAATTCGCTTGAGAAGATTCGGTCGAGAAGTCCATTCCTCAGTTCCATCGGTATAATAAAACTGATGAGGCGGAAGAGTATGACTTCCAGATGTAGCCCTAATGCGGACCAATTTTCCTTGAATTGAATTCTCTTCATGATCGAACTCATAGGTTCGAATAAGTTCCAGGAAACCATTTACATGGTAGTAGACCTCAATCTGATTGACAAAGAAGGCTCTTTCGGTGCGAAAGCCTGTTTTATAGGAACTTGGGATGAATTCGCGTAAGGACCTTCGGAAGCGTATCTCATACAATCCGGGGTCATTACCATGTCCAGTGTACCGAATGGATTCTGGATATATTTGACCACGATCTTTCGTGTAACTAAAGGCCATGAAATTTCCGTTTGGGTCTTCTACTCGTTCTAGGAACCACCCAAAAACCAGGTTGGGATCCAATGGGTCTGCTTGTTGAGCTTCAAGGCTTGAACCGAATGTGTAGATCGTTCCTTTAGTGTCAATCATGGTCCACTTATTTGATTGAAAAATGAACTTTTCAAAGCCTTGCTCATATTTAGGGGCATACACGCCCGAGGACAAATCTACAGAAATGAGTTCGAGACTTTTCCCAAAGACCGACGCCGTGAATGTGTTTTCCGAATACAACCGATCAATACCCTTGAGGGTACTTCGGAAAATTCTCCCAATAGATAGTGACCAGCCGAAACCAATTAAAGAACTGGCATTTCGATCAAGGCTTGAGTATCGCAATGTCAGTTTTGGCTCGACACCGTTCCGGCCGGGAGGCACCCATAAGGGATATTGAAAAGTGGCGCCACCGGTAAAATGTTGGGTCTCGAAAACGCCCCTGGAACTGGAGAGGAATGATAGGGAATCTTGATCTGTTTGAGTAGGAAATTCTTCCTCTTCTTCAATAAGGGCTTTGATTGCCCTCATCAAACCTAGGCCTACTAATACTTAGGCCTAGTATTATGTACTACGCCTAATTATGTTAACAGGGCAATTAGGCACAACCCTTTGCCATCATAGACAAATAGGCTAGGCCTTATATATGTCTTTTAAACAGTAGGTTAGCCTACCCTAAACAGCCAAATACTTGATTTTTAAGACTTACACAAAGACTTCACCTTTAAGTGATCTATGCCTGGACCGAGCATGATAAAAGTGATATTTTAGAGGAACACCGAAACCCATATTTGTAAATATTTTCATGGCTGTAAAATGATACAGCTCAAAATTAGATAGGTCTGCTAGAAGAAAAAGCTATAAATAATGGTACCTGTACCATCATATAGAAAAGCCAATTTATCTCCTTTTTTGCTTGCAATTTTCTTAGAAGTTACAATAGCTCCCCTTGAGTGTAAAATATATGAATATAGTCTGACGGTAAGATTCTTTTCTAAAAATCTATTAAGTATCTTAAATTCAGAAAACCAGTAACTTTGTAGGCCTTATAAACTGGGAAGGGGGCAAGGTATACAATAGTTACAATCGCAACAATTGTTTAATCAATTAAATACCTTAATAGGAGTGTAAGAATATGAAATAAAGGGAATTTAAGGTCAGAGGTCAGAAAAAAGGAAGGAAGGGGAGCTGCCCCCTGTCCAGGCCTAGAACCACCACTGCTGCAAACTGCACAGAAATTAGATTATCTATAGCAATACAAATGCAAAAACTGTTGCAGCATGCAATGATCAAGCAATCAAACAGTTCGTAGTAACGAACAAGGAGCGACCCGGCTCAATAGTAAACGAAACTCTAAAAAACGGAACTTCGATGCTATAAGATATATAGAAAAGAATCGAATTTTTATGCTGATTTTAAATATGTCAGTTTCATCGAATTTAGTCTTTGTCATCAAAAATTAAGAGCCTGAGAAAATCTTGCATTATTTTGGAAAATAGGGGGTAACACCCCATAAAAGTCATAGGATCTGAACGAAAATCACACCATCGCATTCCGCGTATCAGAGAACCCTGTAGAAAAAATTTCAAGGTCCAATCTACAAAAATGTGGAATTTCGTATTTTTTTGCCATAAGACAAATCACGGGTGCGTGTTTATTTGTTTGTTTTTTTGTTTTTTTTTCCTGGGCATGTTCGGCATTTTTCCCATTTTCCCCCGCATTTCCCCCTTTTCCCCTGTTTTTCGGGTACTCGCCCCACTTGGATTTATGGGGACTTTTAGTATGTTGTACAGAATTTTTTTTTGATTATTTTGGTACGATTTTCGTTTATATTGCAATTTTATCCGGGTTCGATCCTTTTTTGAGCTAAAAGTCCTGGAATATGTGTGAACAACAAGGCAATGAAAATTGCCAATTCCCACGATTGACGAAATTGCCTATCACAGCAACTTCTTGTGTGTTAACCTAAGGTTAAAAAAATGAAAGCAGGTCAAACCAAACTTAAACAAACGCGTTTTCCTTGTTTTAAATTATCGTTTCGTTAACTTTTTGAACTGTTTGAGACATTTAAGATCCCCTGTTAATTTTTTTACGTCTCTTCGGAAGTTCACTGTAGTGCAGAGAACATTTGTTAGTGGGCCTTTGTCATTGACTGTCAGCCGACACTAAGAATCTCAACATGATTTTAGGATAAAGAATCCCCTTAACGTGGTACTTAAGAAAACCAAATGTCTTTGGTAGATTGCAATAATAGGGAAATTTAGTAAAAAGTATTTAGAACGACTCAAATCTACCCATTTTTTTTAGATTCTTGTGATTCAATTTAGGATCCATATTTCGGAGGAAAAATGCTTCAATGCATATTTCATTTATATTTATTTATTTTATTTTGAAAAACAATGCTTCGATGCATAAAATTTCTGTTTTTTTTTTCTTTTTAGGGTCCCTTAATAGTAACAGAAGCACTTAAAGCATATGCTGTTGGTCCCCAGGTCCATTTTGTATCAAATATTGACGGCACTCATTTGGCAACGACCCTGGCTAAAGTTAACCCGGAAACTACTCTGTTTATCATCGCATCTAAGACCTTCACTACCCAAGAAACTACCACCAATACCAATTCCGCAAAAGCTTGGTTTCTGGAAAAGGCGAAGGACGTAAGTTGTCTATATGTTGATTTGCAATTGTTGTTGTATAAATGTTTTACTAATGTGGTGTCTAGAGAAATATTTTACTGACGCATGCACCCCGTTTTTTATATTAATTTTTGTTGGTGCGGGTCAATAGAAAAAAATAATTTGTTCTTCTGAGTAAGGAGTCCCTAGAAATTTAGGATTTTTTGTGTTTTTACCCCCACTTCTAATGTGCAAATATATATCCCAAATTTGTTTCCAAAGTGTTATATTTTATGATACTTAGGTGTAATTTATTAGGATAAACCTAATTTCACTTCTTGGGCTGCAGGGGTAAATCATAGAAGTACCATTTCTTTTACCCTTGCAGAAATATGAGCAAAAACAAACCTGACAAAAAATTATTAAATCAAGGAGGTGTTAAAAATATAGTCAGCCAATTTAATTTAGTGTTGGCAGTGCTAGATTTACGTGCGGAGTAACTCATTCTTAAATATCTCAAAACAAAACAAAAATGTTCTAGTAAGCAAAATGTTATGCATCTCGTTTAAAAGTGTATATTTTACAACCATTTTGCATCTAGTCCCCGGAAAAACTCCGTGGGGGATATTATATGGTTTTTTCCAAAATGTCCAAAATAAGCATCTGGGTTAAAAAACTTCAGCTGGGTCAATTTGCTTTGGTTAAAGAGGCACCATTATGTCTCTCAAAGGAGGTAGCACATAATAAAATATAGTCAATTTCTGGTATAAGTTTTTTTAAACCATGAAAATAATGCTTATAGGGACACAATCTAAAATATCCTTAAAATTTGTTTTGATCTCTATAATCATCGAACCCTGAAACTATTTCTGTTACCAAAGCGGATATGATGGTAAACGACTATCTCTTGGTCTAATCGTTACGAGGAGGAGAATATGCATAGAGAATATGAATATGGGTTTGAACTCAATGAGCCAATGAACTTCACCAATTTTTTTTTGCCAAAATAATATATTCGTGATGAGATGCTCTAATTCTAACAGCAGAAAATATAACTAGACGTAAATTACAGAAAATAACAACAGCTGCTTCTAGTTGCTGTAGTTGCTATAGAACTATTTTATTCACTTTAACATACATTCTATTTTATTCTAATTCATCCTATGCTTTGACATTTTCTTTTTACATTTTTAATTTAGATGTCTTCCTTTTTGGTAAAATATTCATTTGATTGTACTTTTTATTTTTTGATTGGCCCAAGTTCCGCTGTTTTTACAATATTTTTGAGATTTTGCAATTTTTCAATATTGTTTATTTTTTTGTAATTGGTTTTTAATAGTTGAGTTTTTAGTAAGTTTTTAATTATTAAGACTGTTTTTTTTTGCAAACAAGTACCAGCATTCTTTCCAGCTTAGCCTTTTTTTACTCAGCAAGCAAATTTATTACTATATTGTTTTTATATCTTGCAATTTAATCGAAACCTTCAATTAGGATTACTACCTGCACTCCATCTACAGAACCAATAAGAAGATTATTCTTTAATAATTTCTTCTCTAAACCATCATCAAGCTTTAATAGTCTGTTGAGCAAAGAATCTATTCATTGATCCATGAAACTGGCTACTCTTAACTTGGCTTAATATGGATCAATGTTAACTCTTAACTTGGCTTAAACTTGGCTTAATATGTGTATTAGGCAGGATTTCTAGAAGTGAGTAAATATTGTTAAACTAATATGAATTTATTTTATTCTACTCATATAACTGATAAATCGTGCCAAGAACATCAGTTGAATTTTTTTGAAGACTGGGGCCGGGCGACCTCCAATACCATGAGTTCTACACTACTTATGAATTTAAAAAAGAAAATGCAGTTTAATAAGCGATAAATTGCCAACAATATCAGTTGAAATTTTAATTGTTTATGTCTTGGGCAGGGCAACATCCAGCGCCATTACGGCCATTCTACTCGCTAATGCTGTTTTCGGTGATTCCTATCCTGTTGTAATATAATAGGGAATAATTACTTTCTTGTTATTAAGTATCTTGTTGCGCATAACAATTATAGATCAACTCGACATATTTTTGTAAAATCGGCATGCTAGTAATATTAGAATATCAATGGTTTTTAAACTTGGGAAAAAGAAAAAAATATTTGCATTAAGTTTTAAAATAGGATAAAACATTGTTTATCAGTTATTATAAGAGCAGATAAGATAGAAGGTAGGGAACTTATTAATATTTAAATAATAACAATTATGATAGAATTTATTAAATTGGAAAGAATTTTCTTACTTTGGATTATTCTTTTTATGGCAAGTGTGTTTAGTCTATGTTCATTCAATCTTTCGTATTAGGTTATAAAGGCTTGCATGTTGATTCATCAGGAATCTAAGTAAAAAAAAAAGATCTCAAGAGTTTTAATTACACTTTCCTTATGTAGAATATGGATAAATGGAAATTTCACACTTGGGGTTAAGTGACAATTGAGACTGATGGCTGTCAATGTATACATTGACTTAAGGTGAAGAATTTAGTTAGCCGTCTACCTGAGAAAAGAGTTCTGATAGATTCCCTGGTGTAAAATTTCCCAGGAAAAATTGACCCCTCGAACCTGTCCTTCCTAAGGAAAAGTCTCCCCGTGGAAAACACCCCTGCGAAAAATTCACCCCTCCCCCTACCGGAAAATGTGTGCATACTTCCCAATAACAAGTATTACAACGAACTGTTTGAAAATTACTTGCCTGTCATGAAAAATCTTCAAAATAAGTTTTTTTTTGGAATTTGGAGATTGATTAATTAGAATGCAGATATAATGAATTTCTGCTGAGATAATTTTATTTGCTGATGTTTATAATTTAGTCTCACTCGCAGAACCAGTATGATTCAACTCTGATATGCAAGGGTGGCCAGTTGTGAATCCTAACGCATTGTAACTTCTTTTTGTTCAGTACATCAGCGATCTTCATGATCCGCTAATCAGTGGAAAGACAAAATCTATTACTTCACAGTAAACAATTTTAAGAACTTAAAAATATGACTGGGAGAAGCAATGTTCTTTACCGTACCACTCCATTTCCTGGCCAATTTCAAATTAAACTTCATTTCAGAATATTCCTAATTGTTTTTTTGCGTTATTGATAAAACTTCCAGGATATGTTAAGGGGGATACTCAATAAAACTAAAACATCTTACGTCCATGTTGGTTTTCTATAAGGCTTGTCAACCATTTCTTAGGAACGGCTAAGGGTTTTAAGTTAAAAATTTCAGGGCATGTTGAGGGGATTTATAGGCAGCTAACCAGTCCCCTCCACCGCACTTTCAGCTATCCTCCACTAAATACATCCATTCAATAATTATAAACAGCAATTCTGTTCAAATTGTCTAAAAATTAAATCGCGTTCTTCCAAGGATGACATGACACACCAGAGCCCCTAAAGCAAGAGCTGTAAAGAGTACAAGTTGCCCCTTGTTTACACAGGGGCAGGATTATTTATCAGGAAAGGAGGACACGCATGTTCCAGGGTCACTTAAAAGGGTTATGGCACCAAAATAAAACTTTTCAGAATTGTTGAGGAAAATACTGAAGAAAATCAAAACATACTACGGCATAGAGGTTGTGATAAGGGCTTATCTGCAATATCTCAGGAACGGATGACAGGTATCAGGTCGAAACTTCATGATTCAAATAGTCTAAGGGTCAAATAGCTGTACCTTCAAAACAGAGATGAGAGGGATTTAAAACCTATTAATGAAACTCTGTATCTTCATATATTTATCCCTTTCCAAAAATGAAAAATAATCATACTTGTACGATTTTCGCACGAAATTTGGAAAAACATAGAAAAAAAAGAAAGATTTTTCTCAGGTGTAGGTAAGATCCCAGAAGTTTAGAAATCCGGAGTCTGCAATCGAAAAGTAAACAGACTTCTGAGATTTGACACGGCTCTGATGGAATCAAAACGCCTTACAGCTACCTATCGGAAAATCTGTGCTTACGGATTGTAGGTATAATAATATTTGAAAAACTCTATTATCACTCATATAGTTTCTTCAGGGAAAAATTGTAATTGTGTATTAGACAATGATGTAAAATCATGTTTCAGAACTTAGAGACTGTTGGCGGCATTGACACTAGCTCTAGAACAAAATCACAAGATGAATCGTATAAAATCAAGTACTCTACCCCTTACTTTTGGTTCTAAGCTACTAATAGTGGCCAGAAATTTCCGGGAAAGTCCAATAAGACAACAAAAAAATCTATTGAGAAAAATTAGTAAAAACAACTACAGGGACCAATCATTTGGGGTAATACATAATCACTAAAATTTGGGATAATTCGCTAGGGATCCCATCCGTCTCTCTTGGTAAGGGTCTTTGAAATAGACTGTATTTTTGGGTACAAAAAAAAAAAGATTTTCAAACTGGCATTATTTTTAAACAAAACTTTGAAATCCTTTTGCTAACTCAAGACTTTATTTTACTTCTAGTAGTACACAGACATTAATGTACTAAAAGACTTTCTATTTTCTCAACCCAGAAATGTTAAAAAGAAACCCTAGTTGGTGTTAGAAGAACCATTTTCTAAGTTTTTGTTTCACGAGAAACCTTATGCCTAATTGATTGTATTGTGTAAGGTCTATGGAAATAATTCTAAAGGCCCTGTTCCAGTGAACGAAAAGTGTACCAGTGAACGAAAAGTTTACTGAAAACATCAAAAAATGTGAATCTCAAAATAATCCTCGTGTAAATGAGAAGAATGCGTTCAATATGAGCAAAACTTTGATTCAGCTGACAGAAGAGCTTTAGCAAAGGTCTTTTTCTTTTGACGAAGTGAGGTTAGTTGCTGGTTTCATATTAAATCAGGAGTTAAACAAGATTTGTAAGAGGATCCCCACGCATTTCTAATACCACTTTACGTAATATTTATTTCCGAGAGCATTGTTTAATGATGTAGAAGACCCATAGACAAATAATGGCAGTCTGGCTCAGCTAGGAATTTTAAGCGCACGAAACAACAGGCTTCATAAGACAGATTTTTTAGAACTTGATCTTTCTACAGCAACGAGGAATTGCAAAATTTTTGATAATAAATTCTTTTAATGTTTTACCACAGGCTCGTGGCCATGGAGGGGAGGGGGGCTATGGAAATGTTTACACACCTTAATTTAGCATCAACCCCCGCATCTTCCTACCAAGGTTTTTTAAACAGTTGTGATATCAGACTCCGTAAGTGCACAATAACCTCTTAATTTCTAACCTTGGCTTTGTGTCTGTTTTACCTTAAAAGAGGATGGATGAAAGAAGAATGTTATTGTAACCGTTGTATTAGCTACAAAACCGCAAACAATTAACAGATATGTTGTTTTTTACATTGCAGGGGAAAGAAACGGTCACATGGTCTTGCTATTGCGTATTGCTACAAATAGGTTGAAGTTTGTATAGGGTTTTATGAGCTACCATTTTGGGTACTGACTATGCACATGCAAATGAAGATGGAATCACAAATTAAATAAAGTATCAAATGTTGAAATTCGGGATAATAAATTAAACTTCACTTATCAATTGTGCCTTTGGGGAATCTTATTTTCCAAGTTTGCTTCTGCAAGATACTCGATCATCTATTGACACCCACAGAGCTTACGCTGATGTTATTGGCATTATTCTTACTATGTATCTATGCAATCAGCATATGCTTAACGATTGAATTAGGTACATCAGTAAGTATTATTAAGTAGAACAACCATAAATGATTTATCGCTTTCTTCAAGCTATCTCTTGTGTCTCTACACAGACTAAATTATCCACCAAGGGGAGATACTCCTCACTTTTGGAACTATTGCATTTTATTGCTACGACGAACGTAACTTGCCGACGAACGCAATTGTTTCTCCATCCACTTTGTTACCCAAATTTCGAAGGATGTTCTATGAATTAAAACTTCAAAGCTCGTGGATCTAAACAGAAAAAAGCCATTAAAAGTAGAAAAGAAATCGTAGAAAGTAATTAAAGAATGAAAATACGACTAGAAATTTCTCTAAACTTAATGAATTTTGATATTTAGAAGGACATCGTGACTTAGAGCTCTTATTTTAAATCCTGACCGGCATTAAGCCTCTTATTTTCCTTTTAAATCAATCTTTTGATTCATAGAATTTTGTTAGAGCTAATACCATATGATCTCTTGGCTCTTAGCTCTTCATGCCTCGTCACAAGTGCCATATGAGCTCTTAGCTCTTGTTTACATTTCTCTTGGCTATTTTTTAATGTTGTATAATTCTTAGTTGCAATTTTAAAATTCTTTAAATTATTAAAAAAAATTGCCCTCGGCAAAAGTAATCGTCCCAGAACCGGTGCAGGACGGGACTAATACATCTTCTCAGTTTGACATTAAGCTTCTAAGATGACTTAGAGCCGGACGTCAAGATGTCCCTAGGACTTCCAATTGAATGAGACTTTGTCAAATCCAATCCCTTGCTCATACTGGTCACAAAGTGTTTTTTCAGCACTTGGTGATGCTCTTCCAATCAACAAGAGTCAAAATCTTGCTCAGACAATCTAAAGCCTGTATTATTTAGATAATGATTGTTCTGCTCTTGGCCTTAATTTTTAGATAAACATCTTTTTTATTTTTTACTTAGTCCTTCTAAGCTTGTTTCTCCTTTGTCCCCTTTTTCTGTTGCAATTTCTAACTTTTTTCTTAAGTCTATTAGGGTTATCCTATGTCTTGCATCTGGAAGGGAGAACCGTTAAAAAAGGCAGTCTTAAAACTCAGCCAGGCAATGGCTCATAGTTAAGTTAAGACAGTTGGAGGAGACAGAATTACCAGAGGTCTTTTAGCTTGAATCAGCGATTCATCAATTCTCATAAGCTACGTTGGTAGCTTATGAGATTGCCATGATTGGTCATAATACCAAAGGACATGCCAAGCAGAGGTAAAACTTCTTATTTTTGAATTTCCGTCTTTTCAAGTTTAGGAGACACAATTCACAATCATAAAAAGACAACAGTAAGTTTCTAATTATTTATGATACATATGTTCCTCTCTTAGCCTAAGTTTCGAAGTTTTGAAAGATTTTAACAAGAACTTTTGTTTTAATAGAATCCATCACTTATTTTGATGAAGTTGTCTTATGCCATAAGATAAACCAGGGATTTGACGTAGGAAAACTCCTTACCTAGTGCAAAGTGTGGCGACTTGAAGGAAATTCCGTTCTTTAGGTGCTTAAATGACAAAAGAAATTTCGTTCTTCAAGTGCTAAAATGACCAAAAAAATTGTCCTTAAAGTGCTAAAATGATAAAAAAAATTTTTCTTGAAGTGCTAGAACGACAAAAGAAATTTTGTTCTGGATGCTACTGTTATTTTCCAGTGGTCTTTTTTGTTTGTATAAAGGTCATGGATAAGCACATCATTTTCGTAAAATGTCTGCAAAGCTTAATATTTTGCCTTGAAATTGAGCAAACTTAAAAAGGTAGAATGTTAAAATTTACTTACTAGTCTAAACCACACAATTAACAATCAATATACAGTGTTGCGTAGTTATAATTGAATAAATTGATTTGGAAAACGGTCCCTCGCAGTAACATCGATGTTTGAATTATAACGACACTTTTCAAATGTAAATTTGAATGGGATATGAAAAATGATAATTCAATAAAATCCAATTATATCGTGATATAACTAATAAAAGTATAAGTGAGAAACTTTCAGCTCTTACAAACTTAACGGTGGGAAATGGCGGGGAAAACGGGGAGACGTTTGCCAGGAGGAGTCCAAAAGCCACCAAGACCCAATTATGGATAAAAGTAGGTGCCTTTTGTAGTATCGATATGTTGTTGTAACTTACCAGTGGTGGGCACTAGCACCCCACACCTACTATACCCTACTGCAAGCAGTATTTTCTTCTAATGTAATGATATATTTACTTTACTGTATGTTTTGTTACTCTCCAGCGACGTCACATTACCTGCCTCCCAGTAGGTTGATCTCAAATTTTGTGTCAAGTAATCAACCCCTATAGATGCATTGTGCTTGTAAGCAAATATTCTTTTGGTTTGTTTATGCCTGACTTGTGTTTATCAAAGAGATTCTCTTGGCCTCTAATTTAGTCGTTTGTGATGAGAATATTCAATCTCATAGCACGAATTCATTGTAGTTTAGGAGATTAAGCAGAATTAGCAAGACTTCAAATTCTTGCCACTACGTACTGCCGGTAGGTTCTAGATATTTTCCACTCTGTATAAACACGGCGGTGATGATCAAAAGATCAGGTTGACGCATGAAGTACTGGACATGAGAATAGAGAAAACATTCAGGTCTGCATAGAGGAGAAATCGCTCTCGTACTGTAAATAGTGTATGCTGTCTTGGGATGATGAGTTTAAAAAAAAACTAAGAAACCTTGACAAACCTCTGGCAGGGTTTGTCGGAATGCCTGTGCTCACCAACGCTCAGGCGATTATAGATTTAAATCAGATGACACTTTTTCTTAATAATGATCCACAACACTCTATTAAACTTAAAGATAAAGATTTAGATGGACTGAAAGGTTTTATGAGTATTCCGTTGAGTCGGGACAAACGCAACGACAACCTTTACCTGATGGTTAAAATCAATGGTCACATTGCCAAGGCCCTTATTGATACATGTGCCCTTTCCACTCTGTTGATAGATCGAAGTTTTTCCGAAAAATGTGGTTTAACCTACACAGGAACAAAAGAAACTTTAAGAGGAGTGGGAAGCCTGACATCAGATTTCACTGCAGATATTGAACAAATCAGTCTTTTCACAATACGTTCGACTCCATGGTTTGACATCTCAATGAGCGGTTTCGTTAATGTGTGTGATCTACATGTCTATAATCACCAGGGAAACACATCACCCGTTGGTACCGAAACAGATGTGATTCTTGGGTATCCGCTTTTGAAAGCACTGGGAGCCATTTATGATGTGGGGGCTGAAATGCTGTATATTTCAGAAGCTCGCCTAATAAAGTAGCTACTGTTTGTCCCTGCCCTACACAGAAAATTCTTTTTTGATTAGTTAAAACTGAACAATCCTTAAAAAGGGAACATAAAAATGGTAAAAAAGAGTAAGCCTTCGGGGGAATTTTCAATTACACACAAGTTGTTGTTTTTCACAGTTTTCAATTAGAGTTATCATTTTGACAGTGTTGCTATTTTGCTCGATAGTATTGTCATCTCGAACGAAAGTAAGGGATCTCCATAGGTCTTTCCTTATGTGAAGATCAATAAATTGAATTACGCGTGTAGTATTGCCCTGAAAAAAGCATCGGAACGCTTTTGCCGTTAAAGTCATAACGGCTAGAGGTTCCTTGCGTGCAATGAATATGCAAATGAGGTTCTGTCGATTTCCCCGAATTGCCTACGACCCCTAAAAGTTGACCAACTTGAACAACTTCTACGAAGAGTAGATCGACAATCGGTCAATGTCGATCCTGGGCCTACTGGAGCCGGCGATGCTGGTCTTCATGGGGGCCGTCGTGGCGGGGCTGCTGATGGCCGTCTATATAACTTACCGCTTTTTGAATCGCCACATCCGACAGGCAGGCTATATATAACCAAAGATGTACGATATGCATTAATTGTGTAAGGGGGGGGCTCACTATAAGTCTATTTGGTATCTTCTTTGGAAAAAGGGTGGGATCAAAGACTACAAAAACCTATTGAATTTCACTTTGAAAAATATGCCTTTGACACGTGTTTAAGAATATTTTCAGCTCATGCGTAGCCAATATGTGTCCAACCCATTCATCCCCCCCTGACTATGCCCATGGATGATGTTCGTTAAAAATCAAAATGGCTGCTGCTAAAAAATCAATGATGAAGGGGACTTCTGCTGGCTGGTTAAATTACGCACTCACAGATTTTTTCATTTGTTGCCAAGACGTTTCTTTAGTGTCATACTTCAAAACCGCAGGATTTAGGCTACCGAGAAAAGGGGTCTTATCAAACAAGCCTGAGGATAAGTTTTACCCCTGATATTTTGTCTGATTCTGAAAATTTTGTCTCATGTTTCGTCTTAGATTTGGCCCACAACAATTTTCCAGGTTTGACAAATTAGATAAAAAAAATTACTATTTGAGTATTTTTTTTTCTCAAAGCCAGAGCGTATCACTAAAGATGACAGCTAAGGCGTGGGGGATTAAAAACGCCCAAAAGCGATTGAGGGTTTGATTTGTGAATGAATTGAGGAGTTTCGCGGCTTTTTTAATGGAAAACCAGAAAAGGCTAAAATTAATAAAAATGTACAAATAAGAGGTAAAATAGTAGAAATACAAAAGAGGTTGTTTTTTTTTTTCTCCCAAGAAAGGGGTTTTAGTTCATAATTTCAGTATTTTCGTCAGACTTTGGTTTTTCTGTATATATTTTTTTTCTTCTTGAAGCAGTTGATGGCCATTGAAAAACACAATGTCTTACCTCATAGTGCTTAACGTGTATTATAGGAGGTATACAGCTTATCATTATTGGCCACGGAATTCACGCAAATTTTGGTGATTTTTAGACGGAATGCTGGTGATTTCTTTTTTGTTCGGTGGTAGGCTAATACTAATCGTTCCCCATGACTCTCCAGTCTATTATTGAAAGGTTCAGTATAGCGTCAAAGGCTGTTTTCTACAAGTACATAAATTCATCTAGTTCGACAGTTTTCTCACGTTGTGCCGAAAAGCTGATCCCCCCCCCCAATGGCGCCTCTGCCAAAGATGAGACGTGAAGTGGTTTTGTCATAATGTAATCTACGTTGACATTGGAGAGCTCCTGGGCCAATTCATATCCTTGGCTGACTCCTTTCATGATTTGAAAGAACTGACTACGCCGGTCATTTACTTGTGCACAGCTCTCCATCCTATGCAAGAGTTAACCTCCACATAGTGATTGATGTGATGGACACGGGTAATCCACGATATTTTGTGCTGTATAATAATATACTTTTATTAGAGATAAAAGTAAATTATCTGAATAGCTCTGAGAAGATGGTTCGATTTGCAACCATTTCTAAAATCGGACAAATAATCAGATAACACTTTTTTATTTACACTGAATATGCCTCCTAGTTAGCATCCGATAAAAAAAAATGCTGGCATTCTTGCGTGGCAATGAGCTCATGTAAAAATTCTTTTACAGTTCACACAGACCATTGGACTGTCTAAAGGCACTTGACAATAAAGTTTATTAAAATTTAAGTTGGGAAATGAGCTCATTTTAAAATTTGCTGTTTTGCCAGGTATGAGGAACTGTTAACCAATAAGACTCGTTGAGATGAACTTGTAGGAATTGGCTTATTTGAAAATGCTGAACACAAAAGCTCTTTGATACAAAAGCTGTCACTTAATGAGTTATTTTTCATTAAATTTATATTATATAATCCCCTGGTAGCCTTTACTCTCTTTGAAATTCTGCCTCTTCACTGTATCTTTTCTATCGTTGATATTCCAGACTAATAGAAATGCAAATATTTCTGAAGATTAAAGAAGACTCTATCATTTTATTGGGTTTATTTCAGATGATCCTTATTTAAATTCGACTGACGTGACAAACGTTAATTTTGAATTCAGAGGAAACGACATAATGGTGGTCCTCCATATTCAGAAAACTGGAGGGAGACAGTAAGTATTTCAATCCACGGTTTTTTTGTTTTTTTTTACAGGGTGTATGCCAGGGTAAATGACTTTTTTTACAGGACATAATGAATTGTGGATTCATTAAACTTTTATATCAAATTGCTCTGGTCTCATGTAGTTCAATCATTTAAAATTTCAGGATAATTTTTCATAGCCAATTAAATCCGATTATATTATCTTGGAAAATTTGTGTTAAATTACAATGTACCTGGAAACTAATTCAAATACTAAAAGTGAAAACATTGTTCCTTTAATCCTACTCATGGTGGAGATGAATAGAGAGCCCTCTTAACTTTCCTGCCGGTTGTAAAATAATGATTTTATGAAAAGCCTAAAAAATACACTCGTTCATTTATTAGGATTAGAAAATGTGATCTTGAGCAAAGATTTTAAATTCTTAAAGGTGTTGAAGCCTCATAATGTAACTTTTTCTTTTAATTTTTTTACTTCGCTTTAAATTGAAGTCAGTGATAAAATCATATTGTCTTTTTTTAACACAGCCTCAACTTGTTTTAGTTTTGTTCGTATCTTTGGCCAAGTCTTAGCTTGATTGTTCTTATAAAAATGTATTTTTGATGAGATGTAGGCCTATTTCGTATTATAGGTAATACACCTTTAAGGAAACTACAATTTAGACAACGTTTGGGATTTTTTTAAGACTTCGTCCGGTATTTGTACAATGGAGGTCACAACGCTTCTGCTCATTGACCTGACGAAGTCTCGAAGAAAAGACGAAACGCTGTCTAAATTTTTGTTTCCTTTTAGCTTCTAACCTATAGTTTATCGGTGTTGTTCACCATAAAATTAACTAGGACTACATCCTTTACACAGGTACACGGAGGTTTGGCCTATCCTAGCCTGGCAACTTTTTCGGGCTTTGGGCATAGGTCGATACTTTCAGAGTCATCGTCAAATCAAATTTTGAACGGGAACTTCATTATTATTGCTAATTTTGTCTGTGCGAGACCATCAGCTTAGAAAAAGAGGTCCAATTGTAGAACGAGCTAATTTTTTTTTGGCTTTTCAACTTTCTAGCCTATCTTACGAGCTACGGACAGAAGCTTGGCAGACTCAGGCCCAACCGTTGAAAATGCAGATACAAAAAATAAACAGTCATGTCAGGTGTATGTGGGGAGCCAAGTATACTAAATAAGCTCATTTAAAACAGTTGGAAACAGTTCCAACATAGTTGTTTGAATAGACCTTTCTAGATGCTATGGTTTCAATAATGCTTTCGCTAATACGTTCTCAACTTTAAATTGCCATCGAAATCGATTATCTGAACGAGCAAAGTAAATGAGAACTTTTGTAGGCTGCTTTAAATATAGCAGTGAATTTTGAAAAGACATTAGAGAATAGAAAATATGTCACCCTCATCTAATGGGTAAGAGCACTCGTACGTCGAAATTGACGGGAGACGCTATCATCACAACGATGTATTTGCAGGTGTCAGTCGCCCCTGTTTTACTGCTGTGGCAAATATATATCAGCACATATGGTGCACCAGACACACCAGCCGTTACCTTCGTACTCATATAGCAAGCAACTCCTACTGATCATGTGATACTTCCCTGCCTGGCCGAAAAGTAACTGTGTGACATTGTACGTATTTGAAAACGGTCTAATCCACTTCTTGAGTAGCAAGTCGTATTTATAGCGTGTCAAGCCATGTTGATGTGAAGGGTTTGCAGCGATTGTAACTAGTTTCCGAGTGGCAGGCCGCGTGCGATATATCATGCCATTGCGAAAGCTCCCTTACAGTAACCAGACTATTTCGCTACTGACAACTTCCCGATCGACAATTACCCGACAGTTCCCCGGAGGAAATTTCCCAAACAACTATTTCTTCAGGTTTGATTATGGTTGGGACTACGGTTGGGGTTACGATCAGGGATAGATTTGGGCAAGTATCAGTGTGTTTTTTAGTGATATTCCTTGGAGAAATCACCGTCGGAGAATTGAACCGACGAGGGATTATCATAAAAAAATCATCGCCACTAACTGTAGACTACTTACCGCCACACATATTTTAATGTTATAACTACAGTACCTTTCCGTCACTGCATTTGGAAAAACTCCTGTGAGTAACTGGAACCATGATGTACATTCCTTCAAAGAGCTTTCTCAATGAGACCTTAACAATCCTTAATAAAAACAAAATTTTTCACGCCACACTGAATGACCCCTGTATTGATAAGAAATTACCACAACAGGCATTACTTCTAAATTTAATGACACACACAACATACCGCAACAAGTCGATACTTGCTATTGGTCAACCTTGGCAAATAATAAGCCAATTTGACCTAATACCAAACATTACTTTACCATATGTAACTGCTTTTACATAGTTGTAGAATTATAAAGGTCAATCTGAGAGGTATTACAGGGCATTTTCGTCTGTGGATAGGTACTATAGCGCGGATAAAGTATATTTCTGAAGTGTTACATGCCACTTTAAAGTTAAGCATCGCCATCAAATTTGTTTTCTAAAAGCTAGATGTCCCACCAATACGTCGTATTTGTTCATAGACTATAGTATTCGTCTACATGCTGAAAACTGTTCTCATCCGTTATCTGCCTCTGACGTCACTTTTCTCATCTCCGTTTCTTCAGAATTCGAGCTCCTTGTTAAAGGAAGTCTTCTGTTCTCAAAACACACCTATTCACTTAATGTAAACAAAAGTTCTTCTCCCTCGCCCTCTTTTAGTATGCCTCTTGTTAGTTGTTAATGTATTCTATTGTTTATGCTGCGGTCTTAACCCAGCGTGTTTCATACATTGTAATTAATTGATTCCAGGATGGTGGTAGAGTACACCGAAGGCTCATCATATTATGTTTTGTCATGTTTTGCCTACGCGACTTGTGCTGAGCACTTACCTTTATACTATGAGTTATTACTGCTTTCATTTGAATTACTTGGTGTCAGTCAAAACAATTCTAAGTAAAATTTTCCAAAATGAAGTTAATTAGATGCCATGTTTATAACAAAAATATCAAAGTTTGCGAAACGACAATCTTGTGGGGAGGGGATGGTATACGCTATCGCAGATAAGAACAATAACAACATCAAAGATGAGAAAGCAACTTGAAAAATCATTAAGGGAACTAAGCCTTTAGGCTCAGCAGCCTTTGTATATGAATGCTGACCTTAAATTGAAATGCGATAATTATTACCATCCATATCCACAAGTTGTATAAGTTTTCAGATAGATTTACATAGCAATCACCATGCAATCTGTCTCAGGTACACACTATAACGTTTCCATACCCGAGCATTATGATGATAATGAGAGTGACATTTCATATGCGTACTGGGGGATACATGCTACAAGTAAAGCCAATAAAAATAAGTGATCTTCCTATATAAAATATTTCAGTCACGTAGGTTCAAATTCCACTTATACCAAAGTAAACATTTTCGCGTAGCAAAAGACGTCCTTCTGCTGTGAGTAGCTTAGCGGGTTTATACCACAAGCTCCGATGTAACCTCTCTTCAATTACTTAAACGTGCCTTGTCAGCTTGACTTTTGAAGGCGACAGACGTTACAAGTTTTGCTTGAGCATCTATATTAAGAGCTGTAAATCTTGGGGCTGCATCATGTTGTACCAAATATGAAGTTAACTAGATGTTATCATATCAAATAAATAAAACCAAGATTTAGGTGAATATTGAGCTGTATCTGAAGGCGGCAGGAGGAGATAAAAGAGTTTTATAAACAGCACCAAAATCAACAAAGAGTCGAACATCGCAGTGTTGATGGTTATTTTAGGCGAGTTGTTTTGCAAGAGCCAGAAACAGCGGTGGTTCACCATCTTATTTTGCGCCCTAATATGACAACCGATCGCAAAGTTACTTTAAATGAGCTCTCTAAGATCCATGTGCGCATGAGAAATGTAGCCCAGAAATTTAAAGAGTCGGTTCCTCAAGATATCGATTTGTGGGTTGAGCAGAATCAAAAAAAATATCCTGATATCGAAATTTTATCTATTGCCGAACAAGAGTGTGCTCGTGGATCCGGCACTCTGGGTAACCTTGATGACAGAGCTTTTTCAGGCCCCTTAGGGGTTTGGAGTGACCCCGAAATGACTCTCGAGCCCACTCGTTATCAGGATGTGCAGACACAAAGGTGGGATATCATTAAAACCCAGTACATTCGTCCGGGGCGCCGTTTGCCTTTTCGAGAAGTTCGAGAAGATATTGCTCGCTATTTGCGCCTGAGTATTCGAGATCGCGAAATGCAGATTCTCAAAGAAGAACTCTGGAAGACAGGATCGGTCAAAATTCTTGATATCTGAGTTCATCGGGTAGCAATAAGTTAAAGTGATTTATTAGGTTTACTAAATTTTTTCTTAACTTTTCTCAGAAAATTGTCGAAAAAATAGTCATCAGAGAGAGATAAATGATAAATTCGGCCATTTCTAACGCTTTTTCAGGGCTTTGGGCCTCTCAGCTGAGGTTTGATGTCAGTGCCCATGATGTTGCCAATATCAACACCCCTTCATTTAAAGATTCTCGTCTGCTTCAGGCAGAAAGAGCTTTGGGAGGTACAGAGGTGGTGGCGATTCAAAAGAATTCAGGGCAGGGGCCTTTAGAATATATAGGGCTCCCCCATTCGTTTTTCCCTCATCCGAATTCAAGTGTTCCTGAGGGATTTAGCGAAGGGTCTCAAGTGGATCTGGCGACAGAAGCGGTGGAACAACTGCGAGCGCAACGCTCTTTTGAACTGAATTTAAAAACGATTCAAACCAGTGATCAGATGACGGGAACTTTGATTGACTTGATGAGTTAGGTCGTACTCAATGCAGTTGATTTTTCAGGGATGTCGTCATTCCCGCGCAGGCGGAAATGACGAGTTTTTCATTTGAAATGGCGTCGGCCAGCAGCGAGGGGGAAAGGTTTATCGATTCAGTGAAGAGTCAGTTATTTCTAGTTTACACAAGGAATGGTGAACAGAATCGCAAAATCATTAAAAGAAATGAAAGGGATAGTCGATGGTGTCTTTTAGAGAGTTCAGTAACCTATCGTTCTTCAACTTCTTCTACACATTAAATTGGTGGTTGTTATCAATTTGTTGCTGTAGTCTAAACCCGCCGATAAACAGAAATCATGTCAGTACAAGGCAACCGAAACATACATACACGGTGATAACAGGTATTCAGTTTGAGATAACAAGAGCAGTAAATATTTTACCAAATTTCCGTGTTACGTTAATTGCATCGTGGCTTGGTTAAAAGATTATAATTCCCTTTGCAATTCAACGTTAACTTCAGTCGATCTGTCAGCGATTTAACTTAATCACCTTCACATGAATTCCTCGATTTTTTAAATTTGTGAGTATTTTCAACGCAATGACTGTGGTTAAAGCTTGTGCTGAAAGTACCAGAATTTGGAAATTTGTCTTTGTATTCCTAGAAGCTAACACACAACGTCCATGTAAAATCGAAGCTAACTTGAAGCCCAAACAAGTCGACCCCTCTTCTTTCAAAGTGATACACGGTCAAAACATGATCTTTCTGGGGCGGTTGTGTTACACAAATTCATCATGTACGACCATTTGACGCTTGGTGACGCACTGCCTTGTGACGCACTGCTTGATGACGCCTCTAGTGTGAATTCAGCTTCAGGATTAGGAAATCGAGGAAGGTGGAAAATAATCTGAAACGGTATTTTGTGCCACGTAGGAATTGCAGCAAGCAAACCCGAAGAATAAAAGAGTTTTCATAAGGGCAGAGGAGCAGATGTAGTGGTCCTTTTAGCTGCATATTGTAATTTTCCGCTTTTGTATCTTGCATTATAAACTTGGTTGTATAGCCACTACCACATGAGTGTTAGAATTTCAGAATAGTTGATAAAAACATGGTTGCTTCAGCTAAAATTAGAAAATAAACTCCATAAACAATATTTTGACGTGCAATTGTCTTACAACGAATATCGGCCTCTTTGCACATATGGTAAATATGCTTCTTCTTATTATTATTTTTCTTCTTCTTTTTCTTCTTCTTCTCCTCCTTCATCTCATACAGGCCAGTTGGTCCCCTGACCAGTGCTAAGCTCAGGCCTGGATTTACCAATAGACCCACTAGGGCCGGACCCAGGGGCACACAATGCCAGGGGAGCAATAAATTCTCAGTGAGTGATTTATTTGTGAACAAAAACTGGACAAGTGTTATTTATCGGCAAACTGCCAAATGTACACCGTTGCTATGCAGCCTGTTCACAAAAAAAAAGTGATTTTAAGACAACATAGGAATTCTGTGGCCACTTATAAACCGTCAGATTTCTCCCAATAATGGATGTTGAGAGTTTGATTTCATCTCTCTTTGATTACGATAGAAGAGAAAAAATTAGGTCTGTGCAGACTCAGTGTTAAGATAAATAAGCTCTGATTCAGGTAAATGAAAATAACCTTAGCTGCCGACTGACCCGGTACCATATCGAGCCGAACTCAAACTTTAGAATTTTGCAGTTGGGCCGCTGACTTATTCGGTGTAAAAACAATCTGAATAGAGAAGGGCGGGAGGGTTTGGACCGCTCCTTCCTTTTATCCCTCGACCCCACAACCGATTCGTAAATAGGCCAGAAGATTGCAGGCGTCTTTACCTAAAATATTTATCCTCAAAACCAAGAAAATAGCTCTCCGACTCGGAAATGAGCCTAAAAATGGAAGTAAAAAAACCTTATTTCAGACAGTTGGACAAATTTCATTGGAGGTAGAACCCTTCTTATTCGTTCTTTTGGTAAGCACAGAACAAAAGTTCTGGATAGGGTTCTGAAATCCATATAATTAAAAAATATACTTGGCTTGAACTGAAGAATTCCAGTTAAGTGATTAAAACAAATAAAAACAATTCATTTCCACTCCCCCCTCCCTCGGCATCTCGAAACCTTAAAACGTAATTCTTGTCTTTTTAAATATAATACTAGAATAAAATGAAATTCATTTTCATTGGAATACGAGTTTGACACTTTCAGCCTCAAATTTAGGTGTCGTTTCTTATTGCTTTATCTTCTGTGTTTTTAGTTGGAGTCTCGGAATTAATTTCAGTGCGATTTTGCAAACACACATGCATGTATGTTACATTGTCTGAAAGCACTTGTACTGGATTTCACTAATAAAAAATAAAAAGCGGACATAAGGACCTAAACTCCTAGCAAAAAGATGTTTATTGACATCGAACACTTCAACCTTGTCTCTACGTCTGACTATGATATAATGTGTCATATTTCTGTGTTGTCCACCTGCTGATATCCACGTAAAGTGTTCTTTGTGCGATGCCAAAAACATGTATTAATCGCTATCAGACGGTTGTCATCCATTCAATCAAGTAGAAATTGACCACGCCAATTCAGTTGGCCCAGACCAAAGCGGCCACATGCAGGACGTGCTGTATCTCTTACTACTTTGGCATCAAAGTTTTTCATTACAATCAGTCTTTCCCTAGTTGGTATTGAGTCAATAATATCATGTATATCTGCATATACCTCCATAAATCTTCCACTTCACTGGCTACCGTTGGCATGTACACTTGTATGATATTTAGCATCTTTAGTTTGCATCTAACTTCATGGTGATGAGACGGTCACTGGTTGATCTGACGTTTTCGACTTCTCTTTTTAGTTTAGGCAAAACCATAGAGGCAACGACAGGCGAGTGTGCATTTTCCCCTGAGTAAAACATCCCACCCATCTTCCGTCGAAATCGTTCGTCCAGTGTCTCTCTGCAACTGTCAGTAGATGTATCTTGAGACGCTTGATTTTACCCTTGATTTGTTGGGGCAGCCATTATGTAGCATAGTTCTGACATTCCATGTTGCTATGTTTATCTCTCGTACGGGCAGCAGTTTGCTTGCTGACGGACTGAGATACATCTGGGTGTCTCCTTCGGAGCGCGGCACTGGTACTCTGCCAGTCCCGTTTAGGCTGTTTTGTATAACTTTTGTGTTTCTTGTCATTACGCCAGAGAAATTGTAGGCTAGTAGTCGAGGGGGCTCCTCTCAACCGTCGACAGGTCCCCTTCAAAAGGAGGCCCCCTTTTCAAACTCCTGCTATTGCATATATAATAGATTTCAAGCTATATATCTACACGACAATATGAGGTAGGACACATTAAACGGGCGCAATTCTTCCCATGTACAGATTGCAATCTATAAGCAGAAAATGAAATGAGCCCAATTTGAGCTTACGGGATATATTTACAGAGAGGAGTAACTTATCAACGATTTTTTAATTTTTCAATGAAAGGTATATTGTAACTAACACGTAGGCATGCTTTATTCCAGAGATTGGATTAAGTTATAAGCATAAGAATCCTGATTCTCTTTGTGGTGTTCTTGTAGCAAAGTTGCTTAAATAGTTGCACTTTATTTTACAAGCGTGATGGTTTTGAACATAAAATACGGAGGGTTTTGACGATTAGGTGGCGTAGAACAAATATTTGTTTCTCAGTTTGAGGGGTCGGCTAAAGCCAGGTCCCACCTCGAGTATCTGCAGCGCATATAGGCATTTTACTTCACGAATATCCTATAACATGCATAATTTCAAGTTAAATACAGGAGATAAAACCTTAGTTCTGGAGTTGCTGTTACGACTTTGAGATTCGCTGTTTCTGAAAATAATTGTATTGTTGAATAAAGGAGAGAGGATAGATCTACTTTAAGAATGATGGAGGAATTAAGTTTGGTGCAGAAGTCGAAAAGGAGAGGGTCACGTAAGGAGTAAAGTATCGAATACAAATTAATCAGAGATTTGTGATTTTCTTGAAGATCGTGCAGCGTTTGATGAAAGAGTCAAATTTTACTAAGAAAATAGTAGGCTAGGTTAAATCTTAGTAGTAGGCTAGGCTAGGCTAGGTTAAATCTAGGCTAGGCTAAATCTAGGCTAAATCTAGGCTAAATCTAGGCTAGGTTAGGCTAGGCTAAATCTTAATAGTAGGCTAGGCTAAATCTTCCCCGATAGAGACACATCCTTCGTTCACTATTAAAAACCTTGTAGATGAACAGCCACAAGGATAGTGTCAAAAACGCTACGAAAGAATGCGAAAAGGTACGGATGGATATTTTCAATACAGGAAAGATCCCATGAGTCAGACACCACCAGCATCTGCTGCGACTGTAGCTAAAATTTTGTATTAGCGTATCGACACAATTGGTTATGATCGAGTGTCTGCAAAGAGAAAGGCCTGAGTCTTACTGGTATCCTATCCATAAAGGTGCAAATTTAAACCTTTCTTTAACAATGTATTTGTAGTTATAGTCTGTGCATAAGAGCCATTCTACTTATACTTTTTGTTGTGCGATGTGACTTCCCAACAGCGGTGACGACATAATACTTTGGTAGCCATAATTCTACTATTGTTTACTGTGTGCTAATGCCAGATGTATTTCCTAGATCATGCTAAAATATGTTATTATTGCGGTGGGGGAGTAATCAAAATAAGAACAGTGGTCCTTTTTATTGATTCCTATTTTATTATACTGATATTGCCCCAGGAAGGTTCGGCTGTAAGAAGTTTAAGATATTAAAATAAACTAACTACTAACTAATATGTGAGCGAACAAAATGTTCCAAGGTATTTAAATTATATCAGCGAGACTCATGTCACGCTGTGGAAACTAGTAAATTAACATTATGAGATTGAGAAGGAACAAATTATTCTACTCACATCTAAGCAAAGCTACCCACACTCGCCAAAGTACCAACACCAACTAACTCTCTCCAAAATCCTCCTGTCCTTCTATACAAACCCCTGTTTTTCAATTCGCACATGTTATTTAGCAAGAATCAATTCGTACAAACAACACTTCCAAGGCTATACCAAGAAGAGATTAATCCCTGGCAAACAATAACAAGATTCTTACAATACAAAGAATAACTTTATTTCTGTAAAAACAAAAAATTTCCTGATAAATACAATTCCATAGATTGAGTATTCAGACAATCATAAACTCAGGTTTAGAGATAATTCTATCCTGCTTCAAAATCCTGCAAAAGCTGAAACTTGAGTCTCTCAAAATTAAACTTGATTAAGTCCCTAAAGCCTTTTGTAGCACGTATATATTCTGAAATTTCACATTGTTTGACTTCCTTCGAAATAAAGATATCGCGACTCCACAATATCACGGGCATTTTCATCTTGATAAGATGTGCTCCTTTTATGGAATTGATAAGACATATATTGAAATGTACTTATATTTATGCAATTAACATTCCCTTTAAGTCATGACTTTCTTATGGAGATGTCATTTTCTTATGGAGTGCATTTTAAATTTATGTTCTTTTCATCTTGATAAGATATTATTTTCTTATGGAATGCATTTAAATTTATGCAAGTCACGACTTAAGTCACAAAAAGTTGGTTGACTCTTGGAAGGTTAGTTTATCTTATCATACTTGTTGACTATTGTATTGAATGTTTCAAGAACTATTTTTTTTTCACTATTTCGAAATCGGGTTGCAAAACTACAATTTTCATAACCTTGGATTTTATAGTGGGAATTTTAGGACTGTATGTCACATATCTTCCTTCCAGTCCTAGAATGATGTCCTCATCAGAGTAATTTTCCGTTTTTAAAATAGTTTTATCTTGAAATTTTTTTCTTTTAACTTTGATATTTTTTATCAATGTTTTAAATTCATCCTTATTTTTCTTTCACCGCGGAATGGTTAGTTGATTCTTAACATCGATTCTTGACTTCCCTTTTTTATACTTTTTGTCCAGGCCCCCCGTGTATTTCAATTTCAGTCATTTCCACCCCCGGCTATTCCAACCCCCCCGTCTATTAGGCACCCAAGAGTACCTTAGTTTGGAACATACCGCGTGCCCCTTTTAGGCAGCTTTAACATCAGGCCGCGAAGCTCATTGCGAGTCTGATTTAGGACAGACCTATGCAACTGCTGCTCCTGGCGACATGTTAATTCTTCCGCACACAAATCTTTAACTGCAGTTGAAACTCTGATACAATGTGACGGCACACAGCTAAGACTCAAACTGACAAGAAATTGAGCTCCAATCTAATATCTACTGCTTGCCAGTTTGACTGTATAATCTTGCATCGATGCAGTGTCGGCTTTCAGTATATTGTTTATTGCTTGGCATACTTTTAAGTTGTGCTAATTACTGTAGACCTGCATTGTCAAGAAACACCAGAAAATATTCTGGAGGGTAACAATGTCGATGGCGTCCATGAAATCGTAACGGGACCATTGCAAGACAGGCGTTTCCTTTGCGTATACTGCACTTTTTGTGTAATCCCGGTGGGGATGGACTACGTACAGAACCCTTCAAACAAACCCGATCCTTCTAAGCGTGAGGTAAGATTTTTGAAATTAATAAATTTAGAACTGGACCTTTCAATGACAGAAAATTAGAGTAATTGCCTCACACCACATAGTTCATCGGCCTACAATAACCATGGTCTAGCGGACTCCTTACCACGTTAAAAATATTTATTTGGCGTTTACTAAATTTAAAGACTTTGAATACGTATCCTAAAGAGACCAGAGGTATCTAGCGCTGCCTGGGAAAAATAAAGTGAACGTATATTGGCAGCTTCTAACTTTTTATTCGCCTCAGAATTACCAACCTTCTGAAGAGCTTCTAGATCAGTGGTTCTCAACCTTTTTAGCGCCGCCGCCCCCTTAGAGGCTTCTGGGTTGACCGAACGCCCCCCAAGCCCCACCAACCTATTTTAGGTACCAAGTTTCGTTATTTTGAGGACTAGATAGTAAAAGCAATTACTTAAAGTCCCGAAGACTGTTTAACGACGATGAATTTAAATATTTATATTGGGAATACATCAAATTGTTTTGTTTGGTAACAGATCCAGTAAACAATAAATATCTAAATTCTTTCATGAAAAAAAGATTTAAAAAGTACTCCAGTGACAAACCATTCATCAATCCATCCATAAAAGTGCTAATTAGAAAAAAATTGAATCTTTTCAGAAAGGGTAAATTGGATGAAGCTAATAAACTAAGAAAAGCAATTAAAAAAGAAATATGTAAATCTGACCAATCCTACAACAAAAATAAGGCCAAAGAATTGTTTACCAATAAACCAAAAAATTGGAATTTCCAGGTATAAAAGTTGTGTGGTAGGAGTCTAGACCAGCTTGATTCTGACTTACCTGAATCCCCAGAAGTTACTTCTAATAACATTAACAATTTCCTTGCTTGTATCATCCAGAGCCTTCCAGCATTGTCTTATCAATTTTCTACTGACATTCTCTCATCTGCTTTTCCCTCCATATTTCCATCTCAGATCAAAAGAAAAATTGGAAAGCTACAAAAAACAAGTGTCTGCCCTTTAGATATCCCGTTTCCTCTTATTAGTGCTTTCAGTGACTTTCTCTCAAAGCCCTTGTCTGTTATTTTCAATGAGATTACTGAGTCTGGCCAATATCCACAAATTTGGAAACAGGGTTTCATAACCCCCTTGAAAAAGAAAGACGGAAAACCTAGTTTTGAAGGTGTTCGTCCTATTTCACTCACTCCTATATTCTCTAAACTATGGAAATTATCTAAACTATATTCTCGAAACTATAGAACATTATCTTTGATAATGCCAATATGTTTCCTTAAAACCTTAAAATCTCCCAAGATATCTCTGTGTCTTCCTTAAAATTACTTGGGGTTACTATTTCCTCTAATTTAAAGTGGGATATCTACGTTAAAGATATTGTCCATTAAGCTATTGCATCCATGTCTTCTTAAGCTCTTGAATAAATTCTACGTCCCCCATTCTTTAAGGATCTATACTTCCTTTGTCCGTCTGCATCTTGAATATACATGTGTTTGGCATCCTGGCATCTCCCGTGATGAATCAGAAAAAATTGAATCCATTCAAAAAAGAGCCCTGAGAATAATTTTAAAAGAAGCTAAGGTTCCATACTCGCTCCTTCTAAAAAAGACCAAGCTGGAAACTCTTGAGCACAGGTCAGGAACGTTGTGCCTCCATTTTTCAAAAGATGCAATAATAAACCTTCGTACGTCACTCTTAAGACGATGCTGTCAGCCTTAAGGCAGCGAAAGAAACATTGTCATGACTTACCAGTTACACGCAACGAGCTCTTTAGAAACTTAAGTTTTGGGTCAGATTTCGAGTTTGCGATTAAACCGGACACGCTCGGCCGTAACTACCTTGGTTACGCGGTAGCAACGACATCGTTTATACGATGTTTCCTTTATGCCGCTACAAAAATCACTTACACTATCACGCAAAGATATATTAAAGGGTTTTGATTAACTTACAAGAGAATTGGTAGATTGAGTCCTTTTATCGTTGATAACTCGAAACCCGTAGAAATAATTTCTGCTTCTTGTAGGACACGCTGTGCTGAGCATGTCATTGCCATCACGTAACCAAGGCCGTTCTAGGTTTTGGTGTAGTAGCGTATATTGCTTTTGCATATGTGTTCCTTTGGAACATCGAATGAAGATTGTTTGGATAAAGGCTTGGGGAACGTAAATTTATGTCGCTTTTAAAGGATTGACTATAGTCCGGGTGTTTCTTGGGTATCTTGAGCAGATGCACCAATTATACTTACAAAATGATATTATGATGCGCGTAACTAAAACATCGAATTGTATAACTGAACTAAAACCTATCTTATGGAGTTGAATAAAGTTTCTCCCATTTTAAAGTTAGGTTGCTTATAAAACAGTTGCTCATAAAAAGATCGAGTGACACCGGACATGCGGACATTAACTTCCCGGAAATTGAAAATCAAAGCATTTGACGTTCTTACACTGGGATCTGGGCATTTACCGTAAGGGAACGTCGACTAGGAGATACCGGAGTGTGATACCGGAAATCCGGACATTTACCTCCCGGAAATTTGACAGCAAAACATTTGATGTTCTTTCACTGGGGTCTGGGCATTTACTGTAAGGGAAAGTCGACTAGGAGATTTTTTGTGAATCTAAGTTAAGTTGCTTATGAAGCAATTGCACCTAAAATAACCATGTGGTACTCGTTCATGGGATGGAGGGATGATTTCTGGGGCTGTATTTAAATATTTTAAATATGACGAAACCTCTTTTTGATAAGTGGGGGGAGGGGAGGGGAGAGAGAAACTGTTGTATTTTACATTTTACACTTATGACGTTCCACTTTAAGTTTAAACTAATAGGAACATTCTTATCACTTCTCGCAACTTTATTTAAACATTTCTGAAAATATTTTTTTGAATAATGGTTAAAGTGCTTGTAGAGTTGACGATTAGTAAGTTTTGGAACCTGGTTTAACCTTGCAGGTTTTTTTGAAAACAGTAATATGATAAATGAAGACTTGAATGTCTACACGTTTTATAACTCTTTACATTTGGAAGGCAAGTGGTTTTACATGGTTTAGGTGGCTTTGCTCCTGTTCTCCTCCTTGCACATGGGTTATATCATAGACTATCGAGGCATCAAGAGACTTTAATTCAAATTCAACATTGAGGCATTTTATTGGTCACTTAAAAATGACTTTGATATCAATGGAAGGAGGGGTCCAGTTAAAATTTACCGATTTTAACACAGGATGGTTTGCCTGGATGTTCCTCTGCCATAATCTCGCTCTTGTCCATAATACTCGAAATCCATCGAAAGTAGCCAACCACCTTATCATTATTCAGGATATTCAGAATAAAACCATAGACTGGGTACACCCCCCACCCACCCCCCTTGCGTCTGCTATGTTTGATATCGTGAATTTGGTAGATAAATGGGTATTATTTACTATGTTTTGTAAGCCTCTTATTGGTAAGTAGGGGGTTAGACCCTTTAACCACCCCAGAAAGCAGTCTCTGACATACGAGCTTGATGTTTAAAAGTTATAACAGGATATGAAAAAGGGAAATCGCAATCCTTCTGGTCTAGAGATCATGAATCAACTTTGATTTAGAAATTGTAGCAGAAAACAATTTAGCCGACGAAACTGTTTGAAAAAGATGCCTTAGTATTGCATAGAAGTTACTGAGAGTGGCAGACGTAGTTTAAAGAAAGCCTGTGCGCGAAGACAAGGCTGAATGTAGCTCATGACTAGAGTTGCTTACCTTATTCCTTTCAAATTTCCCTCCCTATAATTTTCGTTCCCTTTAATTTTCGTCCCTTTAATTTTCGCCCCCTGATCCTTCGTTTGGCCCCCTTTAATTTTTGACCCCCCGGGGGCGAAAATTAAAGGCAGACAAAATTTCGGGGTGCATTGTAATTCTTTGCTTGTTCCGTACGTTTTTGAATTTTCCTTTGGTGAAAGAATATTGCAAAACGGCATATCCCTGCAAACCTGCCCATACTGCAGCCCGCGCAATTAGATATAAAACGCCGCAGTGAGTACAAAATCAAAGAGAATTTCACATAATTTACTATTTATATAATAGTTTATTAATTATTCTGTAAAATTTTTCAAACTATTATATAAATAGTAAATTATGTGAAATTCTCTTTGATTTTGTACAACTTCCAAGGTCGCACTTTCAACGCATACATACAAAGTTCATACATGCAATAAAGCCAATATCAACACTGTCAGAGGGCTATATTCTGACTTTGTATCACGATAACGAATGACATTCCACAAAATTACCCGATTTATTGCTTTACAATATCAGTGCCCTGTAAGTAGCAAACATCCGCTCCGTTATGATATAAAATTTTCAGTAAGTCAATTAACTGGTGTTGTCACCATTAAAAAAGTAGTCCTTCAAAAAGTTCGCGATATTTGCTAATCTTCCAAGATTCGTTCATTGATTCGGTGATATTACCTGAAAGAGTAAAGCATCACCTGATTAATCATCTTTATAAAAACGAGTTTATATAAAAGTACCGCAGTTCTAATCTGTCAATCGCAGCTAATAAATCCATGTAACAGGTACAACGTATCATAGAGGAAAAATTTCGCTTGAGCGCCTTGCAGAGCATCTAAAACTGTGCAGGGACAAAGTTTCTTGTCTGAAAGGTTACACAGACTAGAAAACCTACAGGACTTTCCCTGTTTAAGAGAGTATCTAGGTATCACCCATCCACTGGGTCCGCAGGTTGCGGATAGGGAAGCGGCCTTCTGATATGGAGGTTAGCGGCGAACACATAACCAGTCCCGAACAAAGTCTCGTGTTGGCTGATGACAATGCCATTGGCCCTCAAGTCAATTTGCGTCGTAATAAAATAACAGTTCACGAAAAACACAAATGTAGAGGACAGTTAAGAAGTGCATCCAACGGCTTTAAAAGAGTTACACTGTCACTATATATATATATGTACACTCTCACTATATAAGAGTTACAATGTCATTATATACGTATATAAATATAGTGACAGTGTAACTACATTGAGTAGTAGTAGTAATAGTAATAGTAGTAGTTCTGCTACTGCCGTACAACTACTACTACTACTACTACTTCTACTTCTGCGGCAACGACGTATATATATATATATATATATATATATATACTCAATCTGCAGACAGTACTGTTTCGCCCTTTGTGGGCTCATCAGTTTTGAGAATGTGATTCGAAGAATGTTACAGGATGTGTCGAGAAATGCTAATGGTGAGATATAACACCTAGTTCCATCCGAGGGGCAAATAACTGACAAAAGTCACGTTTGCTATTTGGGAAAAGTCAGAAAAAAATCAAAAAGTCAGGAAAAAATCAAAGAGTCAGAAAAAAGTCGAAAATCAGAAAAAAAGTCAAAAAGTCAGAAAAAAAGTCGGAAAGTCAGGAAAAGAGTCAAAAAGTTAGAAACAAAAGTCAAAAAGTCAAAGTAAAAATCACTAATGAAAAAAGTCACGTACACTTTTTTTGCAGTTATTTGCCCCTCGCTCCCATCTGCCAATAAATGAGGCCCCTTCTGTTTCACTTCACTTGGCTTTATAAATTTGGTCACTCAAATACGCTAACAAGCAACCATTCTTGCTTGAGGACAATGATAGTAAAAGCTCTTAATTGTTCCAGTTCGAATGTTCTATACACGTTGTTGTTTTATAAGAACCCAGTCTATAAGACATTATAAGAAACTTTAAAAAATTCTTAAGAAGCTGAAGTAATCCAAAAGTTAAGAAACATTCGAAAAAAGTGTAGGTGGAAATAATATTCTCCTGCAACAGTCTATAAATACTACCTTTATTACACAAACAATATGTACACTTTAAAACTTCATACACTTGTTAAAATAAACTTTAGAAGAACAAATAAAATATATTAATAAGGAAGTACTTTTTAAGCTACTTTGAAGGTTGAAACTGGATAAATTACGAAACATTTGAGGCCCAAATTGGAAAAAGTTCTAATAAACTCGAGGCTTAAGCCGTTGCTTAGGTTTCTTACTTTAAAAAAACGTGTACTCAAATTCAAAAGCGAGTTAAGAATAACCAAGTCAGAAATAAATTCTAGAGCTTCGTGTAATTAAGAAATAGTCCATTTCTTTCACCAACTTTGCAAAAATTGATATCACATTTTATTTTCGAAAGCTGAGTTGCTATGATTATGGTATTTGGCAAGGAAGTACCTTTCCTTTGCTGTCTTACACAAATTGTCAGAACAGAAGAGCTTCACTCAGAAATCGTGAGGGAGTAGCAACTCAGCTTCCGAAAATAAAATGTGATATCAATTTTTGCAAAGTTTGTGAAAGAAATGCAGGAGCATGAGTCTTCAGCATTTTGGCAGAATCAAGAAGAGAATCAACGTACTTAAACAGAAGGCTAGATTACATAGCAAGAAAATGCGTAATCGAAATAAGTGTAGAAAAAAGTAAAATTAGTGTTACAGAACAGAGATAAGTCGCTATTGATTGACCACAGGAGGATGCAGATTAATGACGGCATGCTAAATGGAGGCTAAATCCATCCAATGCTTCGGCAGTGCCAAAATAGACGATGTTAAGTCAGAGTCGAAGGTCAGTATAAGGCTAGTCATTGCGACAGGGTAGCTTTGAAAGCTGCTCTTGGTGTAATAACCTAAGCATATCTACACCCACTTTAGTATAGGTATCACTGGTTCAATGATTGTTAACAAATAGACGTACCTATCTTTAGTGCGTTAATCGAGTGTTGCAGAAAAACGAGAAATTGGTAAAGGAGTGCTCAAAGATGTTCAACAGCCAGCAAGCAATGAAAATAACCTTACCTAACCTAACCTAAAGTAATATAGAAATATGAACTTAAGACAGGTAAACAAGCTGAAATAAAATCTAGAACACATTCTTCGATGTAACTCTATTTGGTTAATGTGCTCTTAGTACACTGTTTATTACACAAAATGAATATCACGATTAGGTCAGTCACTTCCTTGGCGCTTCAACGGAGTGTAGGCGATTGGACCTTCCAAAAAATATCTGGGTAGGAAGAGCATATATTCATTATTTGCAAAGTGTGGGAAAGTAATACGACGAAAAGCACATTAACAGTTTTTAAAAATTACGTCTTAATGAAACAATAAAGATATAAATAAGAGCCAATGTACCAATATACTATGTATTAACATAAGTGCTTATAATTTATATTTAACAAATGTTCGCCGGGCAGGCGGAATACTGAAACAAGAGCTCACAGTGCAGGCGGTACCCTACCTCGCCTAAACTCAGTGACGTCCCTTTGTTGGGCATGCTACCAATTTTTATTACGCAATCCTGGATAGAATGATTGGGGTGTGTGTAAAGGCATCCAATTTATACTGCTCAAATAATTTTCTTCTGCGCCTCAAACAATTTTATTTACCTTCCTCTAAAACCGAAACTTTAACTGACAGGGCGCCTTGCTCGCTCTGCTGAATAATGTCATCAAAGCCTTGCTTGTAGGACTATTAATCCTGCTTAAAGGTTATTAATTTATTATTATATACAAACTGCATAGACTTATTCATTTTTGGCCAATGGAACACTCTGTAGCAATGTATTGCAGTCGTCCTAAACTTTCAGTTTATTAATGTGCAATTAATTGTTGATATTGCCCAAAAGGTTATGCCTACACAAATCTGTTTACCAATTTTCAGGGAGATTTTCAACTTAGTTATCCAATTGAACTTCAACCATTTTCAGTATGAACGTAAGGGTATAATACTTGGAGTACTTAGATGACTTATTCCACTAAAAGAATCAATTAACGTTAGAAGTATAATAGAAGGGAAGCCCTTCCAATTAAAGTACAACCAGCTATTACTACTGACTGCCTGTAAACTAACATGCTTCCCACCAAGTTTTCTTGCAAAAGTTTACAATATTCTGAAATATGTAGAAAGCTGCAACCATTCCTAGTATACTTAGTTACATGTTTCAAGATTTAGTGTGGCATCACTTTGAATATCTAACGAGTCTGGCCACTGTCATCTTACAAGCTGAGGCCTCTCCTATGAATAGAAGAGAACCATAATATGCATCAGCTGACCATCAAAATTGGGGGCTTGGATTGAATTTCATCAGCTATTTTTATCTAGGAGATGCATAATATATGTGTGCTGCTGATGATCATACCTGCAATTAGGGGTACATTCTCAGTTTCTACATAAGAGTAAGAAATTGTAGGGAAGAAGCTAGTACCAAATTTCTGTTTACTTACCCATGTGCAATTTTGGACCGTATCTGCTAAATCTACATAGAGTTTCGTATAGTTATTGGTTGTTGCCAGTATTGTAGTTTTAACATAAATTTATTTTGCTTATTGACTTAAAGGATTTTACATCCAGACTGGTAAACTGGAATTATATTCTAAGCATGTAAAAAGTAAGGTAATTTGAATGCATTTCAGGTTTTATGTCAACAGAACTGTAAAGAAACTGCAGTAGCAATATGCACACAACAGTTAAATGCTCATAAACCAGTTATGGCTTTTGTTACTGTAAATTGCACCAATAGAGCACTAATTAATGCAATCTTGACCTTCCTTACCTCTTCGAACAAATGCTAGTGGGAACACAGGCGTTAACGTCATGAGTGTTATCTACACGAGCACAACTCTTCCACAAGACACAGGAAACAAAGAAAAATTACATATAGTAACTGCAACTGCAAATTTTGGTTTTTGGGCTTTCCATCAGACAATATATTATATAAATAACTGATGCGTTGGAAACTCAATAATTTTTATATGCTAAATAAATCCAAATAATTTTTAAATCGCGTTAGACCACGAACAATAGACGCTTTAGGCTCAGCAAATTTGAGTGGACACAGATGATATAAAAATAGTATTCAAATTTTTCCGCTTTAATATTGTGGATATATCGTTGTATTTTGTGGTTGAATGCTTCCACAGTATGTGACTGGTATTTGACCAGTGGGTTTTGAGATTGGAAGTGATAATGTTGCTGAAAAATGCAATATTTCAGAGACCCAAAAGTGCTTGCCAAAGTTGCCAAAACTTTGTTTTACTGGCTGAAAATGCACGCTAAAGTTTCCACCATTTTGAGGCAATACTATTTGAAATATAAAATCCATGTCCTTTTCATGGTCTCGGATAAAATGTTACATTAAACCATTTCTATTTTGAAGCTTCCCTTTCTTTGGTAATTCTGTCTTTTCATCATCTAACTCCTTCATACTACCTTTTCAGGAGGAGGAAAGAATGCGAAATACTGGAGAACAATTAAGAGAAGAAAGGGACAAGATGGAAGGCCAAAGGCAGGAAGAGCAACGCCAACAAGTACGCCTTGAAGAGGAACGTACACTATTTGAAGAGGAGAGAAGGAAATTCGAACAGGAAAAAAGAAAATTGAAAGATGAAGCTCAAAGAAAATGTGCAGAAGAAAAGCATCTGCTTGAAAAAGAGAGGGCTCGAAAAGCAAAGGAGCTGGAAAAACAAATGGAGGAGGTTATTTTAATGTTTTGTTATGATAATAATTTTATCCAAGTATATCCAAAGAAGTCTAATTTTATTTTCACCAAAATTTTCATGGTACTGCCAATTTTTTTTTTGGTATAGTCACATTAAAAAGCGATGCCAGAAAAACAACAAAAAAACAAAGAAAACAAAACAGTTATCAATCCTCCTGATTTTCGTTATACATTTTTACAAAACTAGGTATAAAACTCTTTGCTAACCGCTGGTGGGCACAGCGTACCGGCTGAAGTTTGTCAACAGGCACTGCAACCATGCGCGGGAGTTGTTTTGTTGTGGATGTAGGGGGGGGGGGGGGGGCGGATTTTGTGGAATGTATTGATCTTTTCTCTTTGCTGAAGGTTTTGAATAAAAGCATGAATTTTAGGACTTTGTAGTTAGGAAGCGCCGTGGACATAATTAGGGCGCTGAAATTAGAAGCTAAAGTTCCATGGTAATGTCTTCTTGCAGTCCCTGATAAGCAGTGCCCCACTTTCCTCCAGTGGTCCATATATTGTCAACCCCATTTATATAGAATATACAGAACAAAGACTTTAGCATTGTAAAATACGATGGTCCAAACCAAGGGGCAAATAACTGAAAAAAATCACGTACGCTATTTGGGAAAAGTCAGGAAAATGTCAAAAAGTCGAAAAGTCAGGAAAAAAGTCAAAAGTCAGAAGAAAGTCAAAGCGTCAGACAAAAGTCAAAAAGGCAGGAAAAAAGTCAGCAAAAAAAGTCAAAAAGTCAGAAGAGAGTCGAAAAGTCAAAAAAATCAGAATAAAATCAAAAAGTCCAGGAAAAAGTCAAAAGTCAGAAAAAAAGGCAAAAGTCAGAAAAAAAGGCGAAAAGTCAGAAAAAAGTCAGGAAAAAAGTCAAAAAATCAGAAGACAGTCAAAAAGTCCAGGAAAAAGTCAAAAGTCAGAAAAAAGTCCAGGAAAAAGTCAGAAAAAAAGTCAAAAAGTCAAAGAAAAAATCACTAAAGAAAAAAGTCACGTTCACTTTTCGCAGTTATCTGCCCCCGGTCCCAACCCACCCGACATCACCAGCGAAACCCAACCTAGACCCCGAGTATTAAAGCCTAGCTTTTCCGAATGTATCTGCAAAAAATATCTGTATTTATTCAAAGAAATTCCAAGGGACTTGTTTTAATTACTTTTATTTGCTAAAATATAAAATATGCTAATTACAGATCGTTGCACGCAACCCTTTCTCAATTAATCCAAGACATCTGCCCGAACTCTTGCTCACTTCTGTCAAGTTAAAGTCATCATTCGGTGAGGAATTGCTGAACAATACTTCCTGATGGCAAATATGAAATTACACGATATGGATATGGTTGCCGAATTCTAGTTACGTAACCAAAGGTATTCCTAGTTTCTTAGCAACACCTCTCGGAAATGCCTGGATTTTTTTATGATAAACACTGGTTAGGGAATGCTCTTTTCTCTCTGCAGGAATATTCTTTTCCGCGTCAATTATTTGCGTGTTTGCATATCCCAAATTTGACTATACTTGTTTTTATCAACAACGCCACCTTCTAAGTGGTAAGGTTTTCCGTGGGGGCGGGAGGGGAAAGGGGCATGTCAGTTCCAATGGTCTCTTTGTAGCTTCAACTTAGTAGTTAAAAGAACAAGGACTGCTTAAGTTACTATTATTCGTATTTGCTCACAATTTCGAATGTTCCTTTGCCGGGCATTTTTTTAGGCTAGCATGCCATGCACATCCCTCTAGGTACGACAGTAAAATATGGTCCCTAACTTCTGCTAATGATAATAAATTATCATCATGGTATTCGAGCTCAAGTAAAATTTACAAATTTGGAAATAAAGGCTGTCGCAACTTACGGTCTCTTATAAATGATCAATATTCCTGGCAGCGAAAAAATAATCGGACGTTATTGAACGACTCTACCAAAAAGAAAACGCATTCAAGCCATCCATCGAAAGTACAAAAACCCTTGATATGATACAAACACCTGGTAACCAGGTACTTTGACAGCCTCGACCGTCATAGTATGTGCAGCTTCAACTTCAGCACTTAAAATTACGTCTTCTTCTGTGACCCAACTCCCCGTAGTCAGTAGAACCTAGATCCTTAATACTTTCCACAGCCTTTTACTTTAAGAAATGGCCGACATTGTTGTATAATATTATACAAGGTCAGCTCCATTAAAAATTTGGGTTAAGCAGTTTTAGGCATATCCTGACTCGCTTCAGATTAGCTATAAAAATATGTTTATATACTTATCTTCATATAAAAGTGATTTTGTGGCTTTTAAAGTGCCTTGGTCGTTGTGCTTAGCCTTCGATAAGTTGAGCCCCCAAACCAGGCCTACTATTTCTCTGATGCAGCTCTAAACGAGTGCATTTTTTCATAGAACAGTGTGTCCCTCTGTATAATGGATACGAAAAGATCAATGCTTTTTTCACATTTGCATGAAGTGTCTCTTCTGACGAAGACAAAGGTGCCCCTTTTAAAAGGTACAAGTTGCACTTTTCACTTTGAGCCCTCGTTACTGAATACGTTTCAATGCAGCTTTATGTGTGTGCGGTGGCGTTCGGGCAGAAAAACATGTTCTGTGTCTGATGATTTTTGTGCATGGAGGACGTAGTCTGTTTTGTAAATGCTTTATCGCACTATCGTACTTAAACGTGTTAAAACTTAGCCATTAAACTTGAAAGTACATTCTGCATGCACTGGGTGGGTAGATGGGTGGGAAGTACTCCAAAGGCTTTTGGTGTAGCTCCACAATAGAGCACATTCATATAGATCATTATATGGATATGTGAGTATGGTGTGCTAGGAAATAAATTTACTTAAAAGTTCAAAACTGAATACTTTTTAATACATTTTAAAAAGAAATGTTCATACTCAGAATAACATCACTTGCAATTTAGATTGAAAAGAGCCTTTGCTGCTTAAACATGTATACATTGTTTGTTAATTGGATAAACAACTGCTTATCAATAAACTTTATCATGATGGACGGATGGAATACCACACTGGTGCACTGTGGGGCCCTCAAATGGATGGCCAAAGTCATCATCATCATCATAATCATCATCATGTGGCTTCAGATGGTTTTTTAGGATGAAGCTGCATACTGGAAAATTTTTGGGAAACATAACAGTAACCTTGACTGTACTGCAACTTTCCAATGAGTACTAGGAGAATCTCCAAAATTTAAAAACCCTATAAGCCATGTTCAGCCTTATCTTATGATTGAGGCTTACATTCCATCAGATGGACACTCAAAAAGTCAAATTCAGTCGCTGTCTTTGTATTGATATACTTTACATTTTAACACGATTTAATTATTTTGCTAATGATAACTAAGTAATGCCATGTTTACTTGGAACTGAAACGTTATCTGCAGAGTTCCTCCATTGTTTACACGTGAGTCGTTTCAGAATCAGAGCTAGATTAGATGTCAGGCTGTACATCGGGGCCCCTAAATTTAAAAAAGGTAAAACCTACATCTGCTTTGCTGGACTTATCAACTACTTAGGCCTATTAAGGGATATGACCAAGATTTTGCGTTGTGAACTTAAACTGCGTACGTAAACAAAAAGCAACCAGCTTAAACGTAGCAGACGCGACGTCATCCCTTTCCAAGAGAAGAGGCATCCAATTGTAAGATATACAGTTATTTGGTCTTCCTTGTCAACCCATCACACAGTAGCATAAATGATCCCTAAATGATGACTATGTATCCATTATTATCAACCGACAAGTTCTTAGTTTCAGGCCTAATCGCATTTCGTAACTCTCACCAGCAACACCCATAATAACACAGAGCATTGAAAAATATGTAAAGAATTCCAACCATCATTTGGTATTTCATCATTTACAACACAACGAAATTTGACGATAACCTGTAGTGATACCTAAGGAACTGTTGAAGCAACTCCAGGCCTGATTTGGGATAATTGCTAATAACTCGAAGCCTGACCCCGAAAATGGAGTTGCTTATAAAAAAACAACGTGTAGTGGAACATTGAACATCACAGTTGACTTATGAAAATACTCTGATATTTTGTCAAGTTGCACTCCCATGAGGCGAAGGCTAACTTACCCTCAGGAAATCTCGTTGGTTCTTTTGTCGTTTTAACAGAACTCCTGTCGTCTGAATGGGTATCTCGTGCTTTTCAGTAGTAAGTGATCTACATCTTGACAAACGGTTGTTTCCAAATACTGTATGTCCTCCTTTATCCGAGCCTCGTTTATCCGACCGAGAAAAAAATTTATTGTTGAAAATTTCGCTTTCCCCTTTCAATCAACCAAAATAAAACCAAATTACTTACATTTTTGGAATAACGACACTTAGGACCTTTATGTAATGCAGAATGCGCGATATCGATATTATCTGAGAAAAAACTTCTTTGTTTACATAATAATGGTGTCTGTTTATGCGCGGCAGAATTTTATGGTAAGTGGGATTGCTTCCATTTTGAGTGTTATTATTTTTCATGCAACACGTATGTTTATTAAACGGTGCCTGTCCATTTCTGCTTTCTTTCTCTCTATTTTAGCCATTTGACACGACGGCAGTATATTTTTCATCAATTTGAACGTAAAATAAGCCATCATGTTTGTTCAAAATTCGGTCCTCAATTATCCGAATTTTCGGCTTATCCGAACAGTTCGCCGCACATTTAGTTTCATGCCATTCGGATGAACGAGGATGCGCTGTACCTTAAAAGGTTGGTATTGCAATTTTCAGACTAAAGGCCTGTCATTCCTGTGAACACGTTTGAATTTTTCAATTAGAGCATTTTACATTTAGACGCTACGATTCTATTGTGGTGTTCATTTGTTTCGTAACATCACAACGCGTTGTCATTTAAAGTTATCTTTCGTTATCAAGAAACATTAGCACGTATACAGAGGATGATCACAGAGGATTCAATCAACATACAAACAAGGCGTTTCCTCTTTGCAAAATCGTTTAACAGAACGTTTTTATAGTATGAAGATAAGTGGTAGGTTGAGTTCTTATAGTTAAAACATGGACCATTTGGATCGAGGATATTACCTGCAATGGTAAAGTAATATAAAACAACATTATATAACGGTATTCCTTTCCTGAAGTTGTAGCGACGATTTCGTATTCTCAAATTTGATAAGTTACAAATGCAAAATTTGTTGAAAATTTGCAAAAAATGAAAAAATTATGTTGTGCAATAAGGTGAAGTCTGCTAGAGAACCTTTTATAACGATATATGCATAACAATTATAAGAAAATCACATATTTAGATAAATTTTGTATCAACAGTGAATCAAGAGTTATATTTTTGATGTTTGGAGGATATCCTTTAGTCATAATGCTCAAAATAAGCAAAAACCAGTGAATTATAAGTAAGAAACCATTTCGCTAGTTTCAAAACGCATACATTTTAGAAAATAATTTTCTCAAAATCTAAAATATCTTGCCTAAATACAACGTATGCATGCAGAAATACCCTAGGAATACTAAACACCTTAAAAAATCAAAGTGTAATTGAAAACAATACATTTTAAGGCCTCTTTACAAGACTCGTGAAATTTTTGAATATTGCGCATCATTTCATAGCCATAGATGACGTCATTCACAAGAAATTAAAAATTTTATATTTGCAAGTTGTTGGAGAAAAGGTAAACTATAAAGCTGCGAAACATCTTTGTAATAGCATTAGCCGATATAAAGTTATAGTGTGTCAAATTGCCGCGGGCCTACTAGACAACCTCACCCAACCCCTGACCCCCATGTATTAGAACAGCCAAAAAGCCCATGTTAGATAGGCTTAATATATTTTTGCTGGTTGCTATATTTTCATTTCGATATGTATATACGAAAGACTTCATTACTTTCAAGATATGGTCATCTTGCTCCGTCAAAATTTGTTGAACATAAAATCTCAATACTAGTGATGACGTTTCAGATTTGGTTCTGAATTACTACAAAAAATGCTTAAAGCAAAGTAATAATCCATCCAATAATGAGAAAGAAAGAAAACACTTTCACATGTAACTTACCACTTTCTGCACATAACACTGCTGAGCAATATTGGAGGTGATAGGAATTTTTCCAATGAAACTTGTAAACGACGAATGGACCACAATTCCGTACTATGGTTTGCACTTTGTAAACGCAATCACATTTGCTTAGGAGTAGCAGTGTATATGTAACTTAATTAGCCTTTTCTTGGAAAGGGGAAGGATCTCATTTACTTTAATATCAACATTTCTCTTATAAAAATGCATGGACTTCTAAATAATAGCATCTATATAATAGATGCTATTATTTAGAAGTCCATGTAAAAATGTATGTGCATAATGATATTTTTAAATCGTCAACAGGCATCACTTTACATGCTTTATGTAGCTACGTTTGCTGTAATCAATTCCCCCTCTCCCTCTTTCTTCTCCCTACATCGGAAAGATGGTGTCTCAGTAAAAATACCCCTGGAGAAGCCTTATGTAAGCGCTCTTGGAAAGACTTATGAGAGTACCCCTGGTTTGGCTGATGGACAAATTACCCTATTTCAAATTTATGCACCAGATACATCATACGCTGAGGTTGGTATCAACCTTTTCTATGAATCGTTACAAGACAGACTTCACCTGACCTCTAAAAGAAACAAACTAATAATTATGGATGACGTCAACGCAAAAGTTGGATATAATGCTCACACCGTTCTTCTGGAAGTCGTGGGAAGATTTTCGGTTGGAGATGAATAAAAGTGGCGAAAATTTCCAGTTCTGCGCCATGAGCGATTTTAAGTATCATGGATACCTTTTAACAACACAAGAAATATAGACTTGTGACCTGCACATCACTAGACTAGAACGATCACTCTCTACATGCTGACAGGTCAGATATCAAAAACTACAGGGTTTATAATTTGTTGGATATTAGCTCCAACCACTCACTACTAGTATCTAAATATCTATTTCAACTACAGAAGCATAAATCAGTGGAAAAGACATTCAGAAAATTTGATTTGAACCACTTAATAAATGATAAATAAATTGCAAGAGAAGTCAAAATGAATATTGGTGCAGCTTTTGAACCACTTCTCCCAAGGATAGTTCAGCAAGTAATACACTTAAAAAATTTTCACTTTGATTCACAACGGGCACAATCACTGCTACTGTAACTTATGTAACTTTTGAATAAACAAACACATTTTTGAAATGCCCCACCCCCCTTCCCCAATATACCCTGGCATAGTTCCCTTACCGTCACCAGATACATGGTTGCCATGGTTGCCATCATCATCTGTTGTATTTGTTCCGTTGTTACTTGGTGCCTGTGTGTGATTGCAGACATCTTGCTGCATTTGGGATATAACTGCAAGTGCTGACTGATGACAGAGCCTCGAAATCTGTTGTCTCTAGAACTGCTTGTTTGACTATAGACCACATCGCCCCCTCCACTCCCTACCACGGCAGGAACATATTGCTTTAACATCAATTTCAACATCAATCTCATAAAAGATCCATCAATTACTTTACTCAAATGCTTATTTGTTGTCGAGTAGGTTTGGCACTAAAACAATGGTGGCAAATGAGTGGAAAAACTGTCCCGAGTTCAACATTGACGAAAAGTTTAGGAAATGAAGAATACCTATTATTTGTTCCTCCTGCAGCTGCCATTGTGACACCAAAAGGCACACGAGTTTATAAGGAGTTCCACAAACGTGGCGTGAAAAAAAGTCTAACATTGTATTAACATGACCTTTATTATCAGCCCCCACTTTTAACCACTCCCAAATATAAACATAACTGATTAATTACCGTCTAGTCAAAAGATACCTCCTCTATGTTATATTGGTAAAGTATTCGACCCCCAATTACCTTAGCCAACCCCCTTTTTAGGATACATGATATATGGGCTGTGAAATCAGAACTTTCTGTTTTCTTCTAAGATTAAATTGAATCGTCAGGGATATTCCCTCGAATATGCTCCTAGATGTTTCTTGTTCGCTGAAGACGCCATATCTTGCCTTTTAGAACCGCCAGTCTTCGTATCAACTGCTTATTTTCTGATTTATTTATTCCACTGCATGCAGACGCTGTTTTGTGCCAGTGGCAAATTTTCGAAATTCCCGGCCAGTTTATGGTCTTCAGTATTATATCACAACAGTTTCTCGTATGTAGCCTATCACATCATATCTAATGTACCTTGAGAATATAGATAAGTTGGTATGTACTAAGGGGGCATTTTTGACATAGTGGTTGCCTGTTGTAGTCTTTCACTTGCTGATACTACACAGAGGGGATCTGTGTTCCGTTGAGCAGAACATAACGCCTGTAATACCAAGAGTAAGAAGAGGGAACTAGGATTTTTTCTGCCATTATTGTATGTGTCTGTTGTGACTTAGTTGAACTGTGGGTTCTGAAGCTCTAATAGAAAGGACATGCTGTATGTAGCGACTGTATCAATGTATAACCCATGAAAACAGGACACAATCAAGAATACTGGGCCCTGTTTCTTATAGGATTTATTGTTATTTAGCTTTGGATGCCTTACGTTCATGTCCTTGGAACTTTGTTATTTCTTCGCCATACGCTACTAAACCCAAGGCTACTGTTGTATTTAAACAAAGAAATCGAATTGTGTCAGAGCTGTAAACTATGAAGGACACATTCTTCTTAGTTCTTTTTATTATATATTCTGATCAAAGCACATAAAAATTCCAACGTAAAGTCTATGCTCAAAGATCCTAAAACTCCATAATATTCTGCTACTCAGCTCATTCTATACTCAACTCTGACCCTCAGGTCAAATGCGATACAAATGTGTTCTAACATGGGCGTGACTTACCCTACATAACTCATGCCCAGACTAATTCCAGAACAGCTACAGTGGCCTTGGTTACGCGGTGGTAACGGCATACCAAGTATAGTGTTTTCTATTAGATGCTGAAGATATTTTAACTAGCTCTGAGTTATAACCTATAAAAAGATTCCCTTGATCGAATGTACCTGTAGCGTAATTTGATCTATGAAATATCTTCAAGACGCGTGATTCCTCCAATTGCGTGGACGTATTTGCAGCGGCAGTAAGATAACACTGTATTAATCATATGGTTGCCACCACGTAACCAAGGTAGTTATGGCCTAATGAGCGTTTAGTCGCATATTTAACACTAATTCCAGACAACCGCTAGCCACGAACGACGGGTTAAAACCTTTACAGATTTTCAAAACAGGAAACAGAACTTACAGGGAAATGAAGCAGGTATGCAACGGCCTAGCGTGATTTCGTTTCTTGTTAAATTTCTGTTGTATTTACCCAAATTTAAAGACAGTTGAAGCATCAATTTTGAAGAGTTTCGAACATTCGAATATATAGAAAGTAGAAATTAGTGAGGAAAAATCGCTTTAGTAAAAGCGCTGTAACCTTTTTTTCTCTCCAAACTTTTTTTGGGGGGGAGGTTTACGATGTTAATCTACCAAAAATTTCCGTTCTAACGATACCAAATATCAGGAATATCAGTCCAGGATGGGAAATGTCCGGGATGGGAAGTGTCCGGACACCGAAGGTTATCCCACAAAAGCGGGAGCCGCCTCAAGCGCTCCTAGTAACCCCTTCCCGGTGTTCTTAAAATATAGTACCATAAAAAGACAACTCCAAAAACCACTGGTATTTCATCATTTACAACAAGCTCGGCATCTCTCCCATCTTCGTCTCCTTCAAAATCGTCATAAATTATCGCATCATCGACATCGTCATGGACATCTGGTGAAGTTGGTGCAACTGGGAGGGTTGTGGCGGGATCAAGAACAATGGGAGATGGAACGACGTAATGTGCCAAGAGAGGCATCTTTTCAACCGTCAACACAACCAAATTCGACGATAACCTGTACTGATTCCTAAGCAAATACTTAAATAACTCGAGGCCTGACCCCGAAAATGGAGTCGCTTACTTTAAAAAACGTGTACTCGCATAGACGCACATACTAGCGAACTCGCTCATATTACTGGCTACCTAGCCCCCTTACAGAGGGATCTTTCTTTTGCTTTCGGCTTTTGTGCGACTTTTAAAGTGAATATGCAACAGCCACCCCTCGCTCTCCTGGTCAATAATAAATTTCATTCAACAGCAACAGAATATGCAGAGAAGGCATGTGTAGAAACACAAAGACTCTGTAAGATGCAAATGTTGAACGCAATTATGGATACCCCCATAGACGCACAAACTAGCGAACTCTTTTGCTTTAGGCTTTTGTGTGACCTTTAAAGTGAATATGCGACAGCCACCCCTCGCTCTCCTCGTCAATAATAAATTTCATTCAACAGCAACAGAATATGCAGAGAAGGCATGTGTAGAAACACAAAGACTCTGTAGGATGCAAATGTTGCACAGAGTTATAGATACTCCAATAGACGCACAACCTAGCGAACTCGCTCATATTGCTCACTACCTAGACCCCTTACGGAGGGATCTTCCGTTTGCTTTGTGCTTTTATGCTTTTAAAGTAAACATACGACAGTTCCCTCCCCCCGTCTTCTCCCGTTAATATTAAATTTTATTCTGTAAGTGTTAATTTTTATTCTCGTTGTAGCTTGCACAAGGTTGTGAAAAAGCGTCGAATATTGGTCAGCTGTTGGTACTTCAAAACGCTTATGCTATATTCTATCGCTGCATTGCTGCGAATACCTTTTCAAATGACACATACGAGTTTTCAGTATTGCGAACAAGTAAGTATAAGAACAATACATTTATTATACTAAAGAGAATTACAAGAAGTTTTGCAATCATTTTTGTCTCAATATTTCGTATCTTCACTAAGATACATATTCTTCTTAGTAGCAGTAAGTGGAGGTACATTGTGGAAATGAATATAGACAAGTTAAATTTTGGCAAATCGATTGAAATGCTGCCATCACGTTTTTTTAAAGTGTTGCTTAACTGCACTCGGTGATGAAGGGCCCTACATGCAGCTACGCCATGACATTGTCCGCGGGAGCACATTATTCCGATAATCATTATTGGGAATGTCAAAAAGGAGAGACATCTTGTTTGAAAGTGGCAACTTAGGCCTACAATAGCTTCTTGTTTGTTACTACTGGTCGTTTTATGTTTTCCCTGTAACTTAAGAAACCGTTAAGAATTTAAGATGTAACGTTTATTTTGGAAGGCAAAATGATGGTTTTAGCATTGAGGTGATTCAATGACCGGGCTTCAATTATTGGGTCAATTCCATTGGATGATCGAATCTGGAGATTCCCTTTGAATTGCTTTGCAAGGTAAGTCTTTATCTGTACAAAACATGGAGCAGCATAAACCCTTCTTGTAAAGCCTTTCTTAAATAAAGTTGGGGTCGTTCGGTTTTCTTTTACTCTTCTAATTCAAATCGTCTCTATCATTAATCACCAGAGGGAGATCTGTTACTGTTACACCACTCAGAACCACTCGAATCTTTGTTGTTTGGCTAGGTCCTTCCGTTCGTGCTTGATTGTACTCCATAGTAGTATATCAAGTATTTTGTGTGTTTTACTCTCTATCTATGTCTTGCAAAGTGTGTTCCTCTTTTGAGAATGGTTTGGATGCCTGGACATAAGTAGCCGTAGTTCCTTTTCATTGTAGCATTTTAATTTAGCAGAGCAATGAAAAAAGGATTGATTATCTCAGTCAGTTATACCATCGCACATAACGATCTGAAACTTGTTCAGTTGTTTAGTAAGTGTACAATTGTGATGTTATCATTATTAATATCAACATCATGATCATCATCTTCATCACCACCATCACCATTATCACTATCATCACAGTTATCACTATCATCATCATCGTCGTCATCATCATTATCATTAATATCACTATCATCATCATCATCATCATCATCATCATCACCATCACCATAGTCATTATTATCACTATCATCACAGGGGCGGATCCAGACCGGTGCTGCCGGTGCTAAAGCACCTGTCAAAATTCCACTCAGGGGCGGATCCAGACCGGATTGTCAGAAATGATTGCAAAACGTAAGAAATATTAAACACAACTGTATTTTTGAAAGAGCCAATCAGTATTAGACTAAATGGCTCGTGTTTTGGACCAATGGCATTCGCTACAAGAATAATTAAAAAGGCCCAGTGAGAAAATAAATTCTTTTGTCAGCACAGCAAAGGGTTTTTTGCTTTCATATGGACTGACCCCAGAACGTCCAGATGAAATGAAATCCTGGCATTGCCTGTCTTGGTGTTCAAGCAAGTGCTGCCCTATAGTGGAGCCACATAGCTTAATATTGCAAAACACCGTTAAGTTAATGTTTTATGATTTAAATTAATTTTAAATAATGGTTTTTTATGCATTTCAATCATTTTGTTTTGTACCTCAAAAAAATATTTGATCACCTAATAATAGTAGTAGTAAGAACATAGGCTGGAGCATGGAATGAGCTATACCGAGACTTAATAATGGAAGAAGATAAAAATAAAATGTTAAGAGCAGCTGAGCAAATAAAAAAAGATTTTTAGAAGGATGTAGTTGGCACCAACATTTTAATAGAGAAGAACAGAAATATACTAGTGGAGAAGCAAGAGGTTGAGTAGAGGCAGAGAAGTTATTTTCAACCTTAAGTGAAGAGAATGAAAGTGGATTTCCAGAGTAAGCGCCAGTGGAAAGCTCAATAGAGGGTATTACATATAAGGAAGTGCAGGGGATGCTGATGGGCATGAAGAACTGCAGAGCACCAGGGCCATCAGGTGTCAGCAGTGAGATGCTCAAATTCGCTGAAGACACAAGAGTGAGAGAGCTGTTTGACAGATATCAGAGAATAATGAGGAAAGGGGAAGTCCAAGGCACTGGAGTCAGAGCATAAAAATAGCCCAGTTCAAAGGCAAGAGAGACCCTTTGGAATGAAATAAACATTGAGGGCTGAGACTACAGGAAAATGTTATGATGATATGGGAGTAGGTGCTCAACAGACGATTATGAAGAATATAAGAAACGATACAGAGGCCCAGCGTACTTACTGAGCAGAGACATCTACCACAGATGCAATGCATATCATCCAACAACTGTAAAAGAAGAATCTATGCAACATCTTCATGGCTTTAGAGAAATTGTTTGATAGGGTGGCATGGAGAGCAACAACTCAGGCTCTCACAGGGCAAGGAGTGTACAGATAATTTTCCTTCACATCATGCATCAGCATCTGATTACCTGTACCAAAGAACCCTATCTGGCAAACTGAGGGGGGAGGGTGGGCAATCCCTTAGGATGACAAACACATGTATAATGCGGGTGTTGGCTGCAAAAAGAATTGCATTAGGTCAGAATCACCCAGTTGAGAACTATATGACTGGAAGTTGTCTGGGTGACATTTATACAGGTGGGAATTATCTGGTTACCTAACAGGCTCCCTAATATATCAGTATTAATATATCACAGGGTAGTTTGAGGAATCAAGGACGATGCCCCTAAGTTATGGCTAACAGACGAGAAGCTATCCGGGGCATATGGCATATGCACACGTGCTTGGGCAATTAATTGCTTGCACGTGGGACCCATCCATTGCCTTGTTGAAATTGCATGGCATTGTGCAATCTCAACATGTCTATGATTGTTCCTCCCAGGTAAAGATCCGGTTAGGAAACCACGTGAGGTTGTCCCTGACCTCGCCCACATGTCAACAGATTAAGTTCCTTCTTTCACAAGTTGGTTCCTCGTCCGAAATGCTGACTAAGGATTTTCACGAGTTACTGGTCGGGACCTGTCGAGCTTATTACGATTTTTCAGTAGAGGCTATCTACGAACCATTTAATAAACTTCCCGTTTAAGAATTCGCTTCTCACTCAAACCGTTGCTGCTACGTTTCGTCGATGTTCAATCGTACATCTCGCATGATGGGTTGCAATTGCATGAAAAGTATCCCAAATGCGGATGGTGTTCCATGACATGTTACCTCTAAAACATAAGTTGACTTGCTGTACTCATAACGCCGATATATCAAGCTAACCCCAGTTGACAATACAGCGACGCGTACACTTCTTGGCATGCCATTAAAAAGAAATCACTCAAGCAATGTAAATAAGTCATGGCTTGCTGGCATATTCCCGAGAGTATTCATTAAGATACTTGGACTGAAGACGGCAAGAAACAAATATCAAATTATAAGGCCGAGTGTGAGTAATACAGAGAGTGAAGTTCAAAAGCGTAGAAACTCAGCTTCAGGTACCAACGCTTGGGCAATCAGCAGGTCTCCAATAAAATGTACATGGTGCGGAATTACGTCTCAGAAAACAGGTACCCTTGAAAGATTACTTCAGCTTATAAACCTGACCCAACTACTTCTACCTCACTAACTACTACTACCATTACTCTACCTACCTACTACTACTCTACCCAACTAACTAACCACTACTACTCTACCCAACTACTTCTGCCTTGCTACTACTACTCTACCAAACTAACTACTACTAATCTACTTAACTGCTTCTACCTAACTAACTAACTACTACTAATCTACTTAACTACTTCTACCTAACTAACTAACTACTACTACTCTACCCAGCTACTTTTACCCCACTACCTAACTGCTACACTAACCAAATACCCCATTAACTACTTTAACACTACCCTGCTACCTAACTACTGCTATCCTACTTAACTACTTTGACCTCACTATTCAACTACCGTGCCCCACTACCTACTTCTACTCCATTGCTAACTACGACTGCAATCTCTCAGTGCAGCTCCCTGACAAGCAGTGGCGCCTAACTACGACTGCAATCTCTTCATCAAAGACCCCTGATGAGCAGTAGGCCCGACATCGAAACTGCCCTAAATAAACAGAAAAAACACCAAACAGGCTAACTAATAAATAAAGGGCAGCCGGGGTGTCCAAGGGCGACGCCCCTCAATTTGTGCGACAAGGCAGAGAAGCAAACCATGAAGCAGGGTCAACTGCCCAGTAGGACCGCCTCTCGCGTATTACGGAAAGCATCTGTCATCAATTAGAACAGATACTACATCCATTCCTTGCCAAAAGGCCAACTGCACCACCAGTCACTGCACTATCCAGCTGCTTCTACCAATCTCTCAGTTTAGCCCCCTGATAAGCAGTGGGGACACTTCTACCTCAATACATATTTCTATCAAACCCCATATGTACTACACTATCCAATTACTTCTGCCAAACTATTACCCAAGCCAATTACTTTCACCCTACTACCTAGCAACTACTACTACCCCACCACCTAACTACTTATACACTGAAGATATACTGCCTCTCAAGTATCTAATACTACACTACCAAACTACCTGGATTGCAATAATCTAAATACTTTTGCCTCGCTGTATTACCTCTCTACCAAACAGCCCCCTGGACTATCAATCTATTACGACACTGCCTAACAATCCATCTAACAATCTTCTGGACGCCTATTCGTTACTTTCCTGTTAACGTAAGTCATATTCTGGCCTCCTTTGCCCTCTCCCCAACTTCTCTTTATTTTTTTTGCTCAGTTGTGTTAGTTTTAGAAGAACAATAACTATTTATCTCTCGAGTGCTGTTGAAAGTTTAATGCTAGCGCATTAAAATATGCTCTTGTAAATGGACAGCAAAGCGTTTTCCCCCGGTATTTTTTGGGGGATAAAATGTTTGGTTCAGGGGGGTCCACAAGTATGGACCTGAAATAGTTGGGGGTGTTGCTGGGACCAAGTTGGGCGGGCGAAGTGTACAATCTGCCATATATTGATGGCAACACCGTGCAAGGTAGAAAAATAGGATATTTTGGAAAGAAGCTCTCTCTTTCTCTTTGCAAGTTTTTGGAAGGCCTAGCTCGGCATACATAGGCGAATTTTCTCGAAGTGAGATGAGGGCGAGAAGCCCATATGGGGGAACCAGGTGACAGATGAGGGGAACTGACCCTGGAGGACGCCCAGGGCAGTAAATTTCTCCAAAAGATAGAGGTCATCGAAACCCAATTAGAGGTTAGGTGGATTGTGGTGTATAATAGTAGCAAGGTATTTTTACCATGTGTCTTTATGACCAATTAAGTAAAAAATCAATTCAGTTTTTGGGGAACTTTTGCTTCAACCAGGTTCCGATTGTGAGAAACGTGATCTCAACCGTCTCTTTGGCTGTACCATGTCCACTAAAACAAGTTTATTATTAGCTTTCTTGGTATCCCGTAATGTTTGAGTTATGCTGTAAATACAGTACTCAGTAACAATATACACAACTAGCAGGAATACCCAGCACTGTCCAGGTACTAGTTGAGTAAGGAACGGAAACTTTCATTGTCACGCCGAAGCTTGATTTTACTGAAAACTGAATCCTCTTTCATGTCAAATGGAAGATCTGTTGGGATGAAATACCCCCTGAAGCAGCCGGGCGTTTCCAGGATCGACCCTTAAACTCCCTCTGTACCCCCTGATTTGGGGGTACTAGAAGTTTTTGTTTTTACGTATTGGCCTTACATTATGCCTCCGTCTCCGCCTACGAAGTCTCTGACACCCCAGGGTACCTCTCAAGAGGGATATGGGTACCGACCGCGTAAAACCTCACCATGGGTTCCAACATTAATTCTTTAAAGGTTGGTTGGATTTGGCGAAGCAAACTAGGAGGAAAAGAGCAGCATGCATTCATACCCCCGGGTCCTTGTATGCATGTTTAGGCTGCCTTATACTGTTTATGGCCGAGTGCACACTACAGCAGCAATTTGATATGAGCTACCAATTTCGTATGTAGTAGAATTTTATGGTTCTGATCTCTCTCAAAGATACTGTCAACTTTTCTATCCATTTCCTTTGATATTTTTTATGATTTTATTCATCATTTGTGTCAAATAGAAATAACTGACTCTTCACTGAGTTGATAAACCTTTTCCCCTTGCTGCTGCTCGACGCCATTGCAAATGAGAACTCGTCATCGTTTTCTATTGCTCCAACGCGTCACGGAGCAGCAAAGGTGGATTTTTCAACTTGGACGCATCGACCAAATAGGCATGGGCAGTAGCATTGGGCGTCAGGGTGCATCAGATAACAACAACAATAACGATATACAGGAGCTTTACACATTAATTTGGTAATCTCTCAGTTTAGCCCCCCTGATAATTTACATTGGCTCTTCATTTTCTTTAATGAATAAATGTAGATTATAACGACAAAAATAACAAAATAAAAGTGACAAGCCCAGGCGACCAAACTATCTCCATGGCAGTGGTCCGCAATCTTGGGTCCGCAAAGTATGTCAAGGGGTCTAAGTCTATTAAGGATTGGATTAAGTTAAATAAGAACTAAAGGTTCTAGGCCATAGTGCAAACAGATCAGTAAAAGACGTCATAATAATTGCTGAGGGTGAATCCCTTGTAAATGCTCGTGAAACAAAACGCTTAATTGTTTTTTGAGGTATTCCTGATCTTTAAAGATGAAAGCAATTACTGAGAGTTTGTAGCTATAGGGAAGAAAGCAAGATTTATTTGAATTTTTATGAATTTATGGGCCTTTGAAAAGAGCACAAGTTATCATCTTTTGGACCTAAAAAGACACAGTCAACTCTCCATATCTCGAGCACCCGATGTTTCAAAATCCATTCTATCTCAAACAAACCATAAGGCTTTCTGAGGATCACGTGTTTATTTGACAAAATGATCTCAGTATCTCTAATCTCGATATTTCGAAATTTTCTTGAGGAGAATTTTTAAGTTTCATGGCGAATTTTCTCTCGATATCTCAAAGTTTTGTCTAAATCGAACAGAATTTTCTTGCCTCGTGGCCAATTTTCTCTCGTTAGCAAACCCCAAATTATTCAGAATGGACGTATATTAAGGCCAGCTTGTTGATAAGGGCATTTCAATCCAGTCCGACGGCTGGACGCAATTCACAGAGTTGCCTGTAAACGTCCCACCATTAAAACGTGACACAAAGAATGCAGCGACATTCTGACATAATTTATGCCGCAGAATCTAAGAGCTGGAGAAAGATAAGCTGGAAAAGCCATGTAGCCTGTAGCTTTTTATATAACGAGATGATATCATTATGTAACACCTCTTCCGGATCAGGAACAACTGTCATATACGTTGCATCGTCTTGTTTAATTTTAGTAAAATTAATGATAGAAGCCCCAAGCCAAAAAACAGTAACGAGCGAACTGTTTACAATAGAAAATATCTTCTTCAAACTTCACCATGCAACAAAGTTTTCCAAACAATGTTTGAAATACGCACCGGATTCATCATTAAAGCCCAAAGGCAGTTTAAACTATATTTTATGTTTGAGTATTCAAGTCCTAGATTATAGCAGAAAAAGTGAAAACTTTCCCGTATTAATTCCACACTCTTGTTTTAAATGTCAGAAGAAAATGAACTAGTTGTGCGCCTGAGTTGACAGAAAGGTCTTAGAACCTTTAACATGGCCTGTCGGCGTATGACTCACCCAAGTTGTCCAACAAAAAGTCGGTCAATCTCTTGAACACTCTCTTTAATGTTATCAAAACAAATCCATTTACACTAAATTACAATAGTAGAAGAGCATAAAAATTGATAATGCTACATTTAAAAAATACGCAATACTGATATGATGACGTCATAAAATGTTCTTAAAGCCTGGTTCACATAGGAGTAAAATCCGTCGCCAGACAAGGGTCTGGCATGTTAAAGGCGGGGTTTTTTTTTGCATGCGAACGCTACTACGTGGCTGTGAAAATTAATATTTGATAGACATATGGTAAAGCAAACGTCTTCGGAAAGTAACGAACATTTTTGTTCTTTCCCGGCTTTCTCTAGTGGTTTCCGACTATCACTTGAATTGTTGGCGCCTCTTTTGTTCTGACGCGGAAATTCTACGATGACGATGACAGGTGCAAATTTTGACAGCTATTTGATACCAAGCGGAGATCAGGTTCGTTAGCAAGCACGGGGGTTGTAACCTGGGTGTGATAATTATTTTTTGAAGTCTGTAGACTGAAATCAGCAAGATGGATGTACCCACACAAAGGAGATCGATGAAACCACTGCATTAACTAGTTTAAGGGACGATGAGAGGCCGATCCCAGACCTCTCTGCCACCAGTTTTTTGTTTTGTTTCCTGTTTGCTTCGGAATTTCATAAAATAATATACATGTATATAATTATACGGAATAATAGAAGACCCGTCAATGAATATAGAAATATTTCAATAAAGATAAAGAGCGGTGTTGACGACGAAAGTTAAAAAATTAGACCTCGCCAAGCATTCAATGTTACTTTAAACCTTAAGCGCTTCTCTGATACTCTAACCCTCCCATGACGCCGCTAGAGGCTTGTTTCACATTAAGTAGGATACAATTATCATCGTGATTCGAAAACAAAAGTTTTAGGTTGGATATTTAGGGGATTTTAACTTGGATGCTCGAGCCATCACCTTAGTATTTTTATGTATAGAGCCCTTTAGGGGTGAGAATACTGCAGAATCCTAAACTGGTAAGTCAGTTTGGCAAACATGTTTAGGATTCCACACAGCAGTGATCACTGAAGGGTTTGCGCTTCAAAATTTGTTTAATAAAGGCAAGCAGATGAGCTCTGATGGTTCCATGACTTTGCTAAATTTTTGTACCGCATATTCATAAGAACGCTCTGTCTGCAACTGATCGTCTCAGTAGATCGGAGTAACTGGCTACAGTAGTCATCTGTGTCCCCCTCATAATGTTTAGTTACTGCACCAGTTTTAGATTTGACGAAAGTATGATTTAGACAGAGAAACATAAGAATTAAATTTTTAATTTACTCAATAACTGCGATAAACTTCAAACCACTACATTTTCACAAAAATACCACATTATTTCAAAGAGTTCGCACTTTCGTACTACGTTTCTTTTATCACCAAAAAACTGTCTAGGAGAACTAATATCAAAGGAGAAGAAATTAACAAATATTTGAAAACTAATAGTTTTAAAATTCGTATCGAAGCCATGATGAAACGCCTAGCAACTCCATAGTTTTGCTCATGGAAGATAAAACAAGTGTGTCTTCAATGCTTCGGTCCAAATACAGGCCTACACTCCTTAAACCAACGAAGCAGGAACTATCGGTGGTTACCAAAGAGCCATTACAAGAGTTCTATTTCAACACGAAAATAAGATGGGGAATCTCGATCTTACCTACTCATACTCTTGAATTATGGTTAATTTCGAAAGTAAATTACACGAAAAAAAAAATTATATGTACATGTATATGTGTGTATGTGTGTGTGTGTGTGTGTGTGTGTGTGTGTGTGTGTTTGGGGCGGAAGGGGGCTGTGGCTTTGTGTGTGGATAAACTGCAGATACTTTTCTGTGCTTAATCATAAGGGGATGAAATAAAGTAGTGGGTATGTTTTCCAAAAATTTATTGTAATACATCATGATAATAAGTGATCTTCCAAGGGGATTGTACGACTCTAAACAAACTGGAAGGGTGGGAATTATGCATCTTTATATTCACTCACGCGCTCACTCTGATCTTTTTCCGGTTGGATTTGCGCTGCAAAGTACAATAGTTTATTGCGTTAAAACATTAAAATAAAGTTGAAAAGTGTACAAGATTTCTGGGTGGTCTTAGCTCTACGCATCTACATCACAGATATTGAATAAGGTTGAGTTTCTTTGCCTACAGTGGTGCCATAGCAGACAGGCAAAGTTCTATAGATTATAAAGTCAATTTTATTATCAATGAGACGTACTGCTAACGTGATATCAATTCAATTCTTATCAATTCTAAATAGCAAATTTGAATTGCACAAGAGGAGAACAGGTCGCCATCTTTATATTTAGCCACCTCCCACCTTGACAAAAAAATCATAGCGACGCCTCTGTGCACTGAGCTACCTTTTCAAGAACGTCATTGGAATTCACCATAAAAACTGATAAAAAAATTCTACAATTCAATAATTGGGCCGTATCCCTACCATCGGAGATAGGAGAACACTCTTACAAAATTTGGTATATGTGTTTATGCTTGTAAAAATGAGCGAATTGCATATTTTGTGCGGAGAAATTCAAACTTATTAAGTTATGCCTTTTTTAACGTCAGTAATGTATTAGTTAAGATGTGTGTAAAAGGATTTGTGCAATCTATGAAGGGTCCAAGCAGACAAGAATAAATAGTACTGTAGTTCTTGAAAATAGAAGTAATAATCAGGTTCTTAGCCAGTTACGCTTACGTGAGAGGGAGGAAGAGCTATCAGGGGGCAATTAATTAGTTGATCAAATTTTATAATTTTTAAGTAACTAGTAAATATTTTTATTGTGCATCGCGTATGATAATTTAAAGGAGCATTATATCGAAAGATTCAGTTTACAAAGCCAGTGCCTTAACCAAGTACTGAAAGCAGAAAGGCCCGAAGTTGATGCCAAGAGGTCTGACCTTCTTAAACTGCAAGGTAATATTAATTATAAATAACATTGAAATACATGCACATGCGCGAAAGCTACCAACAGCCACCTTGGGAACAGTAACGCAGCTAGCAACAAAATATAACATTAGAACGGTTTCTCATGGAAATAACCTGTAAAATATTCGTTTACGTGACGTAATCATCATCTTTTTTGGCTATTTAATCGGAGATGATTTTGTTGGCGTGAGTCTTAGAAAGTGGCAGAATACGAATTTCTGACAGATAGTTTCCTTAGATTACAGGAGGATGGCTTTTATTAATTTCAACTAACTCGTGGAAAGGGCTCGTCCATGCATTTGCCGTATGATTTGAATGCGTCTGTCCTCAACGGTCGGTGAAACCTTCTGGTTTTAGCGTACATCCTGGACAGATCACGCCATCGTCCGCTTACCTACCGATGTTGTAGTTAAAGTGTCGAAAGTCCAAGCATTGTTTTACTGTTTGAATCACATAGCTATGATGAACCATTCTGCGTTACAAAAATGTGTATGACTATTTTGAATCAATATTCAACATACTCGTGTATACTTTTTCAAGTAGAAAAAATGGCTGAACGTGAAGCCCAAAATATTTTGAAGAGAAAATAACTAACAAATGCAGGCAATGCGATCATGCAACATTAGTGTGAAATTAGTAAAGCTCTTAGATCACACCCCTGACGCCTACCAGGCATGATTAGTTTGAAATACATAAGTAACGTGATTTAGAAAGTGATTGACCAAATCCGTAGCAAAATGTTAGCCAGAAGCGTGGATGTTAGCGATTCGTTCTACTAACACCTATAAAACTAAGATTGTCGCTAATCATCGCTAGTCAGGTTTTTTGATAAATGGAGATACTTTTTCATTTCCCACCTAATTAATCTCAACGAGTGCTATTTTACAGAGTTTAAAGCTGTTTCTGCACCACGTCTTAGGGCAGCCAAGAAAGAGATATATGTTGCACCCTATCCAAATTGGCAGTTTCTACTTATTACTCATTGTTTCTATGCAGGTGAGTTCCACTTGAGATTGCGACATTTGGAGAAAGAGCTGTTGCAGGCTTTGAATGACGCTAAGGCTTTGCCAAGCCGTCGTGAGCCAGCTACAAGTTCCCTGTTTATTTCCAGTTTATTTTTTTAAGAGTCTTCAGAATACGAAAATACAGGTATGGAAAATAATTTAACTACTATACGTCTATACTAGTGGGGATTTTTATATTATATGGCTATTCTACATGCTTTTCTTTTCAAGTCAAAAGCAATCGCATATTGAGCTGCCGTAGTCCACTAGATAGTTTCCCAGACACATTGCTTCCCCGACGAACCTAGGTGACGTCAGGAAAGGTCGTAAAGTGCTTTGTACTCCGATAAAAGCCTCACGTATGCGGGACTGATAACAGTGACCCCTGAAACTGTTTAATGTTGAATGTCGTTACTTACAAAACATCTGTTAAAAACACGTTGGTCTGACGTATACGTGAAGAGCATGACACCTTTGTTATCATTAAATAAAAGTAAAAGGGATAGAAATATGGAACGAAGTATTCTTAACATCAAGAGAATAGAAAGATCCGAAATAAAACAGTTAGAAGAAAAATCAAATGCATGCAAGATATTATTGAAACAGCACAAAATATGAAAAAACCGTGGGCAGGGCATGTGGCACAAATGAATAAAAACAGATGGGCAAGGATAACCAAAGACTGGGTGCCAACTGAAGGAAGTAGAAAGGGAGTAAGACCGAAGAGGAGGTGGAAAGACGACATCGAAGAAGAGTTTGGCAAAGACTGGATGAGTAAGGCACAGGACAGAGACTCGTGGAAGGAGATGTGGAGGCCATCAGAAGTGGTATAACAGGCTAAAGATGACGATGATGATGCTGCTGCTGCTGCTGATGATGATGATGGTAATGGTAATAGTAATGATTACTATGATGATGATGATGATGATGATGATGATGATGATGATGATGATGATGATGATGATGATGATGATGATGAAAGGGATAGATCCAGGAAGAACATGTATACACGCCACGGTATTCTTGGTCATTTTACTAGTTCATGTATGTTATTCTATTTCAATCATTTTCAAAGTTTATTGTACTATCGTACTGCGTAAGGTATGCTCTTGAAAACATAATATTGGTTTACGATCAATTGTATTATCTATACACCTGAACTTTAATGTAACCATTTCGCGGAAACTATATATTCCCCAGCAAGCTCTGTATTTGTCGTCATAACATTAAATTGAGTCCATATGAAGGTACTGAAACAATCAGAGGTTTCTTCATTAACGCTCGTCCTCTAGATGATACCAATTCACTCTGTGAAGGGTTCCGTCCGTTTGCTTCTTTCCTGTATCTCTCGGGTAGTACGAAAAGTATTTTCAGCTGCTTTCTTCTTAGAACAGAGCAGCGATTGAGTAGTTATTTGTCCTCTTCCAAGGCTAAACTATTCCTTCTCCAAATTGAATGTAGAAGCCATTTACGGATGTATCCAACTTATGATGAATTCGAATAAATATCGTAAGATCATCAACACTCTTCAAACAGTGTAAAACCAGTCTCATTTCTGCGATATCTTTGTATAATACTCCTCACAACATGGATTAACTATGTCTTCACTATCATATTCATCTGTAATCAGAAATTACAAAATTGGGTCCATTGCTAGTTGCACCTTCCATGCTTAGAGCAAAAGTATGATTAAACTTGTCGTTGGACATGGATTTCCTTACAAATGAGCCAATCAGCATTCAATGATTCCCGCCTTGTGCCTAGGCTCCTATTCTACATAACTATGTTTTGTTACCGTGACATTTCTATAGGATGCTGCGGTTAAAGGGACTGGGTACGTGGCGGGAAGGACGAGAATGCTGGTTGGATATTTTTGGAAGGAGACAATTAGCATTGTATACCAAGGTTATTCAACGTCAAGGAAGGAAGGAAGGCGAATAGAAGCCATTATATCTGAAAGTTCCCTCAAATGCATTGTGATATTTGGATATTAACAAAATTTGTGAGATGGTTTATCGACATTCCAAGGAAATTGTGGCTTGTTCATTGTATATTTCATCATAGGACAACAAGATTGCAGTATTCTTCATGGCTATTTGAACTTAAGCAAATGGATAATGGAGTATTGATTTCATAAAACTTGTTTCACTGACCATCATGCTATGCTTATATTCCAATAAGAAAGAAACAAATACTTGCAATAATTGCCTTTAAGCATTTAACAAAGAAGAATAGCAAAGATGAGGTCATAAACCAAAGATGAAAATACCGTGCCTCTCCAACGAAAAAGACAATTTCAATACATGGCTATTTGAACTTTGTCAACTGACTAACACAGTGTTGATTTCAGAAGGCTTGTTACTAATACCATTTATTGCCACCTTAATCTGTTAATGTACCAATTGGATGCCTGTGGTCGCGTGGTCTAACGGCTTATGTTGAAACTACCGACCGGGTTTCCGTCCCAGCTCAGGGAAGCTTTGGCAGCTTCTCTCTACCGCTTTCACAGGGCTCACCCAGTCCATATAAAAGAAATTGTAAAGACGGAAATTCTGGAAGCGCTTTGGATGAATTTTACTTGTGTTTGTGTGGCCCAGTCTGTAGGAATGTAGGAAGTCCTACCAAGAACATTCTAAGGCACAGTAACCCCAAAACGAGCTTCCCACAAGAATTGCCACAGTTGCGCACGCGCGTCAACCAACTGAAGTTTAAGACCATAAACTAGATTTATCTTCCATTTGAAGATAACTGAAATTGGTTTGATGCCGACAAATACACTGGTTAACATTGGCATACAGTTAAATTGCCTAGCAACTGGCTTTCACTTTAACTCCACGTTAAACCACGGTTACTGGACATTATGTTGACGGTCTACATTTGAATGAAAAATGATATGACTACAAATAAAACGCTATCAAACTAGAGAAATTAATATAAGATAATTAATAACACAAATATATCACTGCATAACAATAATTCAGATCAAGAATATAAGATAAAGAAACTGTACATACTGTCGCTATTCTGATGTCTTGGGGCTGATACCAACGCCTTGAAAATCGCCACTTTCAACTAATGCTAAAACCTCGTGCTCGTATATAAATGAACGACTAAATTATGTTTATGACGTTAGCTATAAATTCTAATGAATTCATAATGAACGAATTAGAAGAAAAAGAGTGTCCCAACATGCTTTGCGAGCCTACACAGTCTTGTTACGACTTAAATGCTGAAATCTCGTCAGATCTTTGCACATTTGTTGCGCACTATTCTATTCCATTTAAAGTGAGTTTACTCTATTGAAAATCCTAATTACATCCTGTGTGATAACTCCTGTAGTGTAGACAGTATTCCAGCGATATTTAGGAAACGTTGTATGGAACATTCCGTTGCTACCACGTAACCAAGGTCGGTATGACCCAGGACCTAATGAGCGTTTCGGGTTTAGTTTCGCGTACTGTAGCGCGTTTGCCATTGTTATTGGTGCCAACTTGGGAACAGGCTGACAACACTTGCTGCCTCTTGCTCACTAGTTGTGAAGTACTCAAAACAGCAGAACCTTCAAATCCTACAGATCTTCCCTTTATCACCCACTTCCTCTTTGTTGACTTGTACGTCGTTGTCAACAAATTAGTAACACGTTACTCGCGCAATTGCAGTAGGTTGCTTTTTCCTCCTTGGATATGAAGCCCTGATGATGGCATTCTTGTGTCGATGTATTAGCTCCTAGCTCCCCGCCCTTTATCATTGTATCCAGCTCTATGCAATTTGAAGGTCAGCCTCCCGACATCACGTGACTTGATCATGAAAGGTTTGGGAAATAGAGGTCAACGACAGTTGCTCGTGTAGATGCGATGAGACTTCTGAGAATTCATGGCGCATGGTACTCACGGCACGCTTGCCATTGTGGCAGTTTTCAGGTGTGTTAGTTTACTCTTGCTGCCGACAATATGCATATTTATAAAAGCATGCCCTGTTACTCAATGCATCACCTTGCTCGGATTTTTAATATTTAGGTGGCTTCAATATTCGGGCTGCACTAGCCAGTGCTATTCTCATCAGTAATTCGCTTAAGGAATTCTGTGATCCTGTTGAAGTTGAAGACATCTTCAGCATCTTGCCAGTTACCTGTTGATCTCTTCACGGTCATTTGGGTAGGATCTTGTGTTGTATCTCTTCTCATTTCATCTGTTCTCATCCAAGCATTTCAACCTAAGTTGTACTAGCCTATTTCACAGCCTTTGTAGCTATTGTGATTAAGATTGGATTTAAATTTTATATTTAATTTTGTAAAACGGAATTGATTTAATAAATGATTGAAGTTGGGATGGATCAATCTCCCTCCGGGGAGTTCTCACCCTCTGCTAGCCAGGGGTGATGTTTCAGAGATACCCCTGTATCTGTTCTCATTTATGACACATGGATGGCAGGTCCTTTCCATGGTCCGTAAGAAGCGGTCCTACTGGGCGGTGAGCCTGCTTCATGGCTTGCTTCTGTGCCCGGTACCCTAAATTGAGGGGCCTCGCCCTTGCAGGCCCCAGCTGCCCCTTATTTATTAGTTAGCCTGTTCCGTGGTTTTTCTGTTCTGTTTTTAGGATAGTTTCAATGTCGGGCCCACTGCTCTTCAGGGGTCTTTGATTGAGAGATTGCCAATTACCTGTTGGTTATATGATGTTGCCAACCTCTTCACTTAGCTAGGACTTCCGACTAAAATAGTGGGATAATATCGATCACGTGCTGCAGAGCACGGACATACTTTCATAAATCCCAATTCTATTAACACCTCCCTGGTGCAATCAACGGATCGTCAATAAATATCTACGGATTTTGGCTTCGTCAAGATACTGTGAAATGCTTCAATCATCGCCCACAGATGATCAATAATGTTATCAATTTACGCCTTCATCAGTATTACTGTTAAGATTATTGCGCGTCTGTGGGCCGCTTAACATGATATAATAGGGCTACGAGTAGCTGTACAGTATTGGTAGGTTGGTAATGTGATCGTACAATCTGAGAAACTCAAATCGATTTTCACACTTGATCTACGAGTTTTCGAGGCTTTGTCAAGGTATTTTACCGTGGGAAAACCTGGTCATCAGGCCGTTTATGAATCTATATACACTACAATCAGGGGCGTATATTCCAGGTGTGCTAGGTGTGCGCCGCACACCCTACGAAAGTCAAGCATATTCCAAAATGTATACAAAAAATACATTTCTCCCGATTTCTATTTGCTGATTACATCAAGGAGCCCATTTTGCAAAGAGAACCAAACTTTTGATTCCATTTCCCTCTTCAATTGTGTCCATGGTCATCAAGTCGTGCTGAAGGTTTACAGTACGTCTAGGGCTATTGTTTAGAAACAAGGAACCAATCACAAGGTCCATTCAAACAAAGAAATCGCTGTGAAAAGTACATTGAAGTCCGCTCGACATTCGATTTTTCCTTGATTCGTGATAACATATTTCAGGACGTTGTGTAGGAGTATGAAGGGTGTTGTAGTTTGTATACGGAGAGATCAAATAACATAATTTTCATACCCAGATATGGACAGCACACCCATGATAAATGCCCACCATCCGCTACTGACTACAATTTGTCTGGGCAATCTACAGTTGACACGTACAGATTTACTACAAAAGACCCCATGCTATTTCAAAGGAAAAAATATCTATTAGGCAACTACAAACTCTACATGCCACCAGTTGGGGCGTGCTTCAGGCAAATGGCAGTCTCAATAAACACCTAGTTCTTTCATTTACTGTAGGTATTAAAAATCCTTCTAGTACTTACTAAATGAACCACTTGGTCATATCTGGCATCTCTGCACTCCACCTCGTTCCAGCTGTTACTTTCCATGATGTTCTAAAATCTGACATTCATATAACAGCCTCTGCTTATTCTGAGCTCAGCTTTTTACTTAAGAAAAATCTCCTTCCTAGCAGGCGAAATCTTTCATTATAAAAAATAAAACTTCCATTCTTTTATTATTACTTTAACTTTCCCATTGGGACTCGTCACATTTGCTTATATTTGTTAATTATCATTGATCAATGCCCCCCGCCCCGCCCCCATAGCTAGCTCCGTGCCTGAGTTGCCATCTTCGTTCTCTGCAAGTGTTCAAATACTTTTGGGAGGGTAGTGTACTAACAGTCAAATGACAGCCGATCCAGTCGTAACAACACGTTCCAGATTCCCCGAAGTTTCTCAAATCGTTTCTTAAGTAATGTTGGTACCGCTCTTGAAACGATTTTAAAATCCAAATGACGTGTATTCGAGATATCACCAAATTTGTAAACAGCCTTTCTTTCTGCTCAGCATCTACAGCATCAATTTGCATAAGTAAGAAAATCTTTGAAAATTTCTCTTTCGATATAAGTTTAAATGTAAAAAGAATAATTTATTGTGCAGTCAATCCGGATGTAGATTTGCCATTGTTGACAATTGCCATCTTCGTCTCATGGAAGGGAGGGTAGAGTAGTTGACTGAATACTTGTCGCCTGATCGCAAAAACTTTGACGCACGGCGATTTTCAGAAGGGGAATTCCCTATCTAGACCAACAGCTATTGGTTGACTTCTTGCGTCGACTCGCGAGCTCGCTCGGTGCAAAAGAGTACAATTTTCGCACTAGTGAGACACGTTGGAAGGACTGCCGAGCATAATAGTGCTAAAACTTTTCATTTCATGTCAGCTTTATTTCGATTAGCTTGGAAACGGTTCAGGCAGCGACGATACTTGTAGGATTAAGACGTTATCGCTTGCCATGCATCATAAGTTACAAGTTTCAGGTGTAATGACTATCACAGTTCTGCTGTCATCTATATACATGAGTTGGACGTTACCTGTAAATAGAGGAGGTATGTCACATCTGTATGCATTCATATCTATGATGTTATTTTTATCTCTAGGAGAATATTCTCGTTGTTTGATAACAAGATTTATAATCATTTAATACACCACGAAGTACGGGTAACCCGTTATTGTTAACACTTAAGTTCTGATTAATTAGTAATATTTACACGCGAAATAGCTGCAAGGATAAACCAGTCAAGTAAAAGGCAGTCATTTCAAGGGTTAGTTTTATAAGAATGGACCAGGCATGTCCTCATAATTCCTCATAATTCCTGTGTCTGTTTTATAGGTGGTGATATTCGCCCTGGTAATCTTTGGCTTGCAGAAAATACATTGAATATTCTACAGCAAAATCGGTAAGTGAATGTTTAAGAAATGATTTGCGTATTATTATCAGACTTCATAGTAACCTCCATTTTCTTCTACTTAACTGAAAGGCCTACAGAACAGTTTATATTTTTGGGAGATTTTTTTGAAAGAGAGATGACACTGATTTTCTCTGCGCTAGTTTTGTACCATTATCCTGTTGTAAATATCATGTTTGGCTAAACATAGACGATGTTAAGTATTTATTTATCAGCCAGGCAAACTCACTTCGTGATTCACACGTACTTTGTATTTCATCAATTGACACTCCTAGGATGTAGCCCTTCAGACTCAGAAAACAATAATACTTTAGTTCTTGGGTTGTTTCCTTATGACATATGTGAGAATATACAAACCACAAGTAATCTCTCTATATATGGTTAAAAAGGTGGACAGTTTGTAGGACCTTCGCTAATTTCACATTCCAGTAAACAAAGGCATCCTTTGCTTCTTTTAAAAACATTTATTGTTATTCTATTTTTCGGGCCTATCTAACCTTAACTTGTAAACACAGACATTAATATGCCTCCAATTTATTACTTTTCGTAGGGGAGTTAAGCGGGTTATTTTTTCTTGTAATTATTAATGATGAGGTCTGGCATCGACATAACAATTTGGCAACGACATAACAAGGGGCGTTCATTGTGCAACATGGGTTCTAATACAGGAATTATTGTATTTTTTAAATTTATTTTTGAACTAGAGACAAATAGAGAATGTACATAGCCGCGTGGTTTCCTATGATATTCAATTTTTACTATGAATTATCAATAAAATACTGTATCAAATTTGATACATAAATCACAGTTACGCATTAATTTTAAGAGGCCGGCATCAGAACGCCAAAAATAGAAAATACCTGGTTTCCTACTGGTAAATTGTATTATAAGGATAATTTTGTTCAGAGTGAACAATTGTGTATCTGAAAACGTTCTTGGCCCTGTTAAGAATAAATGAAAATTGCCTTCCATGCGCAATGCATGCTTGCCACCTAAATTGTGGTGCGTTTGTAACAGTGGTTTTCAAATAGGCGACTTTAGTTCACAGAATGCAAATTTTAGACCACGTTTTTAGAAGAAACAACCAGGAATACAAGATGCTTGGTTATAAATCTTGCGTTGAAAGCCGTAATTGTTTGCTTTATTAATAAACCGCTAGTTAAAAGTTTTCTTATCACATATACATTACCACGAGTCAATTTTTGTTTTTTGTCAGGTATATCAAGAAGGGCCCTCAGAAGTAAGTCGTGCTGGCGTCACCTTTGAAGAGCTACAGAAGAAACTTCTTCGTTCCGAAGTGTCAAGAGATGAATTGCAACTGGAACTGGATCAAACGCGTTCAGCTCAAAGGAGAAATGACGTACAGTAAGTATTACTCAATACACTCAATAAACTCATTTCGTCTTGTCTCGTCCCCTTGGTACGTCTTTTCTCGTCCCCTTGGTGAGTCTTGTCTCGTGCTCTTGGTGCGTTTTATCTTGTGCCGTTGGCACGCTCATTAACCGTGAAGTTTTTGCTTTAACAGACGATATAGTTTTGTTATCCAAATACAAATGCCAATTATGCTTATTCGTATCAAAATATGGGGCTAAGCCGTCAACAGTTTTTTCATACTGCAGTACAAAAACACATAACACCAGTAACTACTGCACTAAATGTATGGAGATTAAGCGCCATGCGAGTTTCGGGTTCATATTATCCAACAAATCGAGATGACCTTACACTGAGTACGGGAAATTTGAGGAACATAAGTCCCTTCCCCTCGGTTTTGGCGCCGGGAAAGCACGCTATGAAAATATATTGGTAGCTCCGAGGCTCCTCTTGCAAAATTATGTAATTTGTGTTTGAATGCAACTGAGAAAAACCAGGACATAAAGGGCTTGGCCAGAAGTAAGCCAAAGACGGTAGTTGCTGCCATCTCTTGCGCATGTTGGAAAGGTAATGGAAGAGACGAATTGATATAAGAATGAAGAATATAGGAATGTAACAGAGAGTATGTGAGGGTCGCCGTTAAACTGTAGTTAATGTTAGGGGGAGCTTATCTTTGTGAGTTAGCGTCGACCAGATGAAACTAATATTCATTTTCATAGTTTTTACGAGGAGGATATCCATCACATATGCCCACAAATATTTTCACTGTAAATGAGACGCGGGTGACGCTTGCAAAAAAATGAGGGGGATTACGAACATGAAAGATAGTGGAGGTTTCAAGGGAAAGATCCTTGCACACTCCTGAGCTCAAAGAATGTCATGCAGGGTACTGCAAGTGGGAAACGGGTGACGCTTGCACAACTATGAGGGGGATTAGGGACATGAAAGATAGTGGAGGTTTCAAGGGAAAGATCTTTGCAAACTCCTTGGCTAAAAGAATGTCATGCAGGGTACTGTAAGTGAGACAAGGGTGACGCTTGCACAACTATGAGGAGGACTAGGGACATGAAAGATAGTGGAGGTTTCAAGGGTAAGATCCTTGCACACTTCTTAGCAAGGAAGTATGTCATGCAAGGTACTGTAACTCGGAAATGGGTGACGCTTGCACAACTATAAGCGGTATCAGGGACATGAAAGATATCAAGGGTCAGATAATTAGACACTCATGAGCTAAAAGAATGTCATGCAAGGTACTGCAAGTGGGAAACGGGTGACGCTTGCACAACTGTGAGGGGGATTAGGGACATGAAAGATAGTGAAGGTTTCAAGGGAAAGATCCTTGCACACCCCTGAGCTCAAAGAATGTCATGCATGTCACTGTAAGTGAGACACGGGTGACGCTTGCACAACTATGACCGGGATTAGGGAGATGAAAGATAGTGGAGGTTTCAAGGGTAAGATCCTTGCACACTTGTTAGCTAAAAAGATGTCATGCAGGGTACGGCAAGTGGGAAACGGGTTACGTTTTCACAACTATCAGGGGGATTAGGGACATGAAAGACAGTGAAGGTGTCAAGGGTAAGAACCTTGCACACTTCTTAGCAAAAAAGAATGTAATGCAGGGTACTGTAAATGAGACACGAGTGACGCTTCCACAACTATGAGCGGGATTAGGGACATGAGAAATAGTAGAGGTATCATGGGAAAGTTCCTTGCACACTTTTTAGCAAAGACGAAAGTCATGCAAGGTACTGTTACTTGGAAATAGGTGACGCTTGCACAATTATGAGCAGTATCAGGGACATGAAAGATATCAAGGGTCAGACAATTGGACACTCCTTAGCTACAAGAATGTTATGCAGGGTACTACAAGTGGGAAACGGGTGACGCTTGCACAACTATGATGGGGATTAGGGACATGAAAGTCATAGATCTCAGAAATAGATTAATGTGAAAGTGAATATAGAGAATTGTTGCTTGTGGAACTACTTGAAGCGCTACCTGCGAGTTCCCCCAGAGCTGCCGTGCTAGAAGAGAAGGGCGCTCATTACACTAGTGGTTGCCTTGGGCAATGTTTCCCAACGTAGGCGATATTGTCACCTTGGGGGCAAAAACGCCTTTAAAGGGGACGATGTTTTTCGAGATGCAACAGATGTTTATTGTTTGATTCTATAAATTGTGAAGAGGAGGCGAAAACGGAGTCAGGTGACCAACGGGGCGGCAAAACCAAACGGTTAGGAAATAAAGGCCCTCGGTTTGAACCATGTTATAAATACCAGGCAGAAAACAACGATGAAACAATAATAAATAACGGGAAAACAAAGCACTGAGATTTTGAAAGAGCAACCTTGAGATAAAAGGCTCTTGTAGCCAGAATAACTTTGGTGTTATCAAGCAAACAGACCCATGCTTGATAGATCAAAAACTTTCTAGATGTCGAACGTTATCTTAAACACGCGTCTCCAGCTACATTTGCCTTGTCAGAAACTAATCTGGACCCTTAACAGTGATGACTTTGCTGTTCCTGGTTATCTCCCTCTTATACGTAAGGATTCTCTCCACCATATTCATGGTCTTGCCATTTACATAAAGCCCTCTCAGCCTCTAGCGCGACAAACTGACCTTGAAGATCAAGATCAACCCTATATATGTTTTTTGCTTTCATTCCTTCATTCTACTAGCTACTTTTTGCTTCCTTACCGTTCTCCATTATCACACTATTGTTTTGTGCTTAAATCTATCTTAGAAAAAATTGATGATGAACACTGTGCTTCAGAAATCTCATCTGGGCTCCAAGCTGGTATTGAAGCTTTTGTCCCTGGTAGAAAATTCCAGTCAAAACCTCATTCCTCTCCTTGGCTCTCACCTGCATGTGCAGCTGCCATTGCCTATCGCAACCATCATTTTCATTTATACAGAAGAGACCCATCTTCTAAGAGAACCTCTTTACCACTGCTCGTAATCGCTGCAAGAGGATTCTTGACGAGGCTTAACACTGAAAGGATTCGTAAATAAGTGACGGGCTAGAAAATTGGATATTGCAACTTATGAAGAACCTGCAATTCTATACTCCAAAAGAACAAATCTATGTAATGCACCCATTTTGGAATTGGATACTGAAGGTAATTATTTTCTGTGGGATCATATGACAATTTCAGCAGTTCCTGTCATATATGACGTACTTATACAGTTGGTCTTTTGTAACAAATATAGAACCACAGGAGAATAATTGCATCATTTTCATGATTTGATTTGCTACACATCAGAAAATGGATTATATATATATAATTCTCAAAGAGTGGAGCATTACCACAATAGCTTGCAATTAAACGGCGCTGACCGAATTCGAACCCGGGACCTCATGATTACTAAACCAACGCCTTAACCATTGAACCATCGAGGCTCATATATATATATATATATATACATAAACGATAAAAACTAGCTTTTACTCAAGGCGAGCGTTTGGAATTCTCATTCCTTCTTCTGGCTTAAAACTGTCCAGATGGTTCCTTCCCTAATAAATACGAGTTTAGACGATAGAAATTTATGTAAAAAAATTAAAAATATATTTGTAAAAGGATTCTGGCCTAAAACTTCAACCTTGTGACTCTATTGTAAAATTTCCACTAAAAAATGCCTCAAATATGGAAAGGAATTTGGGGAAGCTTGGTTGCTCCTTTGTTTATAGAAGTTGTTTTGTTATATATATATACAATACATGTTGCAAGTTGCCGGTAAGCATAAAAACAGCTACAACCCTCAAAGGTTTCAGACATAATTTTAAAAAGGAATTTTTAAAAGCACTCCAGCAAAGAGAAGAAAATCGATATCATTATTTTTAGTTCCCCCTGCTGGGTGCATCAGAGTAAGTAAAGAAACCCCCCTATGAGCCTTACGCCCTTAGTTCCTCTTTTCAGCACAAATTTTGTTAATAAAGGGACCATTATGGCAGCAAAGTCTTCTGAACTTTTTTAATGCTATCCCTGCCAATTATATCAGTAGGGATTTTTTGCCTTCAATTTCTTTGTTTTTAATTACTGATATTTGATATTTTATTCTTTAAAGTAAGTTATACATTTTTTGCTTAATTTTGTAAAGTAATTTATATCTTAAAAATTGTAATTTTGACTTGTTATCTTTTTGTAACTATTTTTTTCTATATGGCGAAATACATGATGGTTGTCTACTCGATTTCGAGTTTGACGATTTTCTTGCAATAAAAAGTTATGTGTCACTATTTCCATGGAATCAGGCATATTTTTCGATATACTGTTTATCGACGTGGTTTTCATGGATTTCGGAAAATATGAGATAACTACTGCTGGGTAGTAAAACAGAAGGTGGAACAGGTCTGTGACCCATGTTCAATGATTTTAAGAACATCAAGCCAATTACAACGGTATTATGTGATATTTAATATTTTTTGTTCCTGTCTATAACAAGCAGTTTCTTTTTTAGCTGCTGTCACTTTTGACTGAGATCGTTGCAGCAAGTACTAGTTCAAACATATATATATGTGTACTTTTGTATGGTCTATTCCCATCTTGAATAACTAATTTTCTTATGCATTTTAATCTGCGCAGTTTTACTTTTGGAAAACTATTCGACCGGATTGTATTTCGCTCACTTTTAACTTGCAAAAGCTCACTACTCATATTCCAATACGAGAAAGAGATCGACCATGTTCACAGAACCATGTAACAACTTTAGATATGGAGAAACTATTTTTCGCATCATTATAAGGTAAAGAATCTTTGTGCAACAATAGAATTCTTGCACAAAAATCGGATCACAATAACATTTTAGTTACCTCCCAAATGAAGTAGTTTTGCAGTATCGGGTATCCTCTTCATCTTATGAAATACCCGGTACGCTCCTAATTTGAATACTTTTTATTTCTCTTTTGATTAAATGGTCATAGAATGCACTGATTTATGGAATAGTGCTAAGTTTTACGAGGATATAGGGTAGTTTGATGACTTCGACTACCCCTGCTCCCTTCTAAATCTCTAGTTGTCTTTATAAGTCAGTCTTGTATCCTTTGGGTACATTCGCTATCATATCTTTGAATAGTCGTTGTTACTGTAACTCCAGGCATCCACAAAAGCCTAACGGTCATTTCATTACGTTCTCGCCGTACTAAGTTATGGTTTAAAGTTTGCAGTAGATCTGGATTTTGATTCCGATGAAAGCAAAGTCCTGAACGACAAATTAAGGCAGACTATGGGATACAACAAATCATGGAATAGGAAAGGCCATTCGATAAGACCGTCCATGGGATAAGACAAACCATGGAATAGGAAAGGCCATGCGATAAGACAGGCCATGGGATAAGGCAAACCATGGAATAGGAAAGGCCATGCGATAAGACAGGCCATGGGATAAGACAAACCATGGAATAGGAAAGTGTTTGAGATATCTCGACTTGTTTTCTCCTCTACCGACCTAACAGCTAAGAGACATGAGTAACATCTCAAACATAGTTTAACGTTATGAAAACACTTCTATCATCCTACTCACGGAAAGGTATACGATATGCATCTTAGTTCTTCAGAGTAAAGCAAGACTTTAAAACTGACCTTTTTTGTTCTAAAAAACAGAACCAGATTCGTAGGCGAGGAGTTATCTTCCTGTCGCTAGATCGTTAAGCTATGCCAAGGTAAAAGTTCAACTTCAAAATTCAATCTCATAATAAAAAGAGAGCTTTAACAAATATCGAATATTTTCTTAACGAACGGAAACGAAGAAGCGATCACAAGTATAAATATTTTTATGAGTTTCGCGGCTGTAATCACAGCTAGATTGTAAGTATGAAATTGTCTTAACACTACTTTAGTATCATCCCTAAGCTCAGATTATAGTATCATCGGCAGAAACAGGAGAAAATGATATTTTAAGACAATGTTATTGTCATACAGTCTAAACTACTCGGAAAAATATTGACTACATCTGCAACTTGGTAGAGCCTTGATGCACCACTTAAGCACCACACGACGTTGAAGATTGTAAATTGTTAAGCAGCAGCAGCAGCAGCAGCAGCATTTAACGTTCCTTCGTCATCACCAGACCTATCTGTGAGGACTTTCAAGCAACCCACTATTACTCCTTGTAATTTGCTCACAACTTTTTTCCTATACATCCATGAGTTGACGTGACATAGCAGTGCTAAAATTGGACATCCCTGCGGTACACCCTTTCCTACTGTAGTAGATCAAGTTGATCATAGAAATCAAGAGGAGAATATCTATTGCAAAAGAGACTTTCTCAAGAATGAGCAACCCTCTATGAAATCTAAAAATCACCATAAGCACAAGACTCGGAATTCTGAAATGTTATGTGCGACCCACTCTGAAGTATGAAAGTGAATGTTGGACAATATCCAAGGAACTGGACGATCGCTTACAAGCAACAGAAATGTGGTTCCTCAGACTATGATGAGGATCCCATGGACAAGTTACACCTCAAATACAGTCGTTTTTGGAAAGGATTGTGAGACAACTTACATTGGTTAAAGCAGTTAGGAAACAACAGCTGAAGGTTTGGAGCCACTGTGTGAGGAAAGGCAGTTTACTCATATGATATTGATAATCCATCTATACATTAAATCAGCATTAAAGATAAAATTTCTACTTAATTTTGTCCTAATCCCTTACTGAGAACAAAGTTATACGTCAAATCTTGCTGAATTATAAAGATACAGCGCTTCTACATTCTAAGTTCATTAGGAAGAATCCCCTTTTAAAAAACCATATGGCAACACGATTATGCATTTTTTAAATGCTTATTTGCTTAGATGTTCAGTTGTATGCGGGCCTTTTCCAATTTTACGTACCAAGGCATTTATTTGATGAAGTCACATGGCGCAGAGAAGCTGGTCTCCAATTGCGTTGAGCTGGATGTCGATGTCGACCGTTGGATGATTGGGAGCTAATGTGGCGACTAGAGAAATAGGAGTGTGTTAACATCGGAGGTCACCTAACTCACTTGGTAGAGCGCACGCCGCGAAAGCGTGGGTCACGGGTTCCATCCCCGGTGGTGACATATTTTCTATTTCTCTAGTGTTCTTTTCAAAAACTAACATTTTAAATCCTCTCTTCTGGATGATATTATCAAAAACTAGCATTTATTTTAGTCCCTGGCTAAAAGCATAGGCTTTCTTTTCCCCTTTTTTGTTCTTTTTGCTAGACTTGGAAAAATTACAAATTACTCTTACCACGAAGGGCAAAAGTGAAATGAGCCAGTATTGTCAATAAAATTGAATCATGTGTGGGGGACCGGAAATTTCATCAATAAAAGTCTGTCCTCATGATTACCAATGCATAATGTGTTGCAAGCTTCTTGGAACAAGTGAGTGAGTGTGGTGCGTGTCATTACACTGATAGGATACCGGTTGTCGGGTGGGTTTGAATGGCAGAATGTAGCGGCTCCTGTCAGTTGTAGATGACGCTGTTTTATTCTTGATTGATTCCCTTCTACAGATGAAATACGCCTAACAAAAATCGTAACTAGACTTGGAAAAAGTCTTGCGGAAGAATCCACACTTCCCTCACCCGCTCCGCCGCCACTGATAACAATGAGTTATTTTTGACTTCAAACATGCGCTGGAGTTGTTGACCTACGGTTATATTTGGAGGTCTCTGCGGAATCTGCGGAAAACCAGGGGGGGGAGGTACTTTTGGTCGATACCTTACCAAGAGGGGTGGTGGGTGTCGGAGAGGAAAAATAACGATTGGGATATGACATGGCAGAATTTACTGGCGCTGGAAACGTCAGCCGTATTATTGATCACCTTGAACGAGAAGGAAATATGATATTTCAGATCCTGTGCCCAAAATGATCAAGAAAATAAATACAAGACAAAAATAAATATTTTTGCCGTTAACTTTGGGATAGTGTATTTTTCAAGTCGTTAAACTATTGCAAGAAGTATCATGAATTTTTATCCAACTTTCCTCCATTCACAACTGAGATATGAAGGAGCCTAAAAAGCTTCAAGGGTTCCTGCTAAAGAGACATGGTTAAAGTTGAAAATACACAAAAAATGCTCAGGGTAAGGTTTTGTTAACCTTTATTACAAAAGATTTTTGAAGCGAATGTGAATACACAGTTTTTATATTTGCTTTTAAATATGTAAAGCCATTCTATTTTGAATAACTTAAAATCATCATTGACGGTTTTCGAATTCCACTTTTACAGTTTCCTGGAAAAATCATTAATTCAATTTTTGGCAAGATCTTGACAAGCAAGAGAATATGAAAACGCATCCCGAGACTTAGTTAAAAAATATTAAGATTGCAAACTACTCCTGAATAAGAGTGAACACCTTGTTGTAAGAACAACAAGTCAAGTTTATTTTACAGTTGTTGTACGGCCTTTGTTTTCATCTACATGTGCTTATAAATTTGAATATTCATTTTGCTTAATGTTTTCGCGAGACACTGATCATAGCAACCGTCTGGATTGAAGTAAGCATGATTTTAGCAAAAATTTATGAGAAGTGAGGCGATTGGAACACGCCGAAAAGATGAAAACACGTACGTTAGCGACGAGTAGATTGTAAACAAATTCTTTGTGTCAACAAAACATACTTGTCGCTGACGTACAACATAGTTTGTAGGGCTCGTTCAAGTTCTATTGCTCCTTATTAGTTTTTTGCCTTCAGCTTTATTCTTTGCTGTGAACAGTTTTGCCGAAAACCTTGTGGCAAAATGAATCCCTTACTTAACGCAGTGTTGAAATTTTGTACTACTTGTCAACATTCAAAGATCATAATTTGCAAATCAACACTTACCGATGCGTCGCAGCCAATAGCCACAAATGCGTTTGGCATAAAATCCGAGTAAGATAGAACCCAATACTCAGCAAGCATTGTTATTACTACTTTCTGTCCCTTGTTGTGAAGTTTTAAGCATTGCAATCAAACTTCTCCTGTGGGCCCTTGGTGACTTGGGGCTGTTGCCACGGATGAAACATGCAAAATTGAATGAATGGATGCACTTGTTGTTTACTCTAAACATTAGTGCTTAACATTGTTTCTGCATGTAATATATTCAAGAAGTGGTATAAGCGCTTCTCAGAATTTTTTAGACAAAGTTTCGTCCTTCAAGACTCCGTCTATGGTTGTAGTAAAAGTTCCCTCTAAAATTTTGATGTTGATAGTAACTAGTTGGGTAAATGGTAATAAGCTGACAACTTGTGGTAAACGTTGTCGCTTCCGATGATAGTACCTCTTGTCTAACCACTCAAGTACGGAGTGCAAATTTAGTATTCAGAAATGGTAGAATTATAAAATTGTAACGCTATCAACACCAGCGCCGCAGGATCTTCATCACATCATTAGAATAAATTATAGCTACACGTGACGCAAACACGGTGTGTACTGTATCACTTGTTATTGTAAGAGCCAATGTCTTTACAAACTTTAAAAGTTATTGAGTTAGGGGAGCACATTTGAAAAAAAGGTGGCTATTCCATGACTTTATTGCACTTAAGGTACGGGCATGATAGCCACTGAACTGTTAACAGGAATATATGTATAGGAATATATAAGGAACAGGTTCCATTCTGTGAAATATCAGGCAAAGAGTTTAGTACGGGAACACGCTACTAGATGTCTGAGGAATAAGTCACACGCTGTCAACTGCTATTGGATAATACCATAGAAATATAAATCTAACGGACTGCAAATAAAATAGAGCAGTATCTCTAAGGTAATAGATAATAGATAAACCAGGTATGGAGGGTTTTTGAATAAGGCACGGCTTTCGAGGGAGGAGATGGCTTAAGGACGAAAATCCTACGTCATCATTTTTCAAGGTTTCAATAGTTAAAACTTTAAGGATCCTGAGTTTAATCAAGAAATCAAATACATGTATCCTAAATACCCCCACCCCCTCCCCAACGACTAAAAAGCGTTTTCCCATTTCTATAAAGTGTTTCCATTAGTATGTCAAGGTAAGTTGAAAAGAAAACATTAAACCAGCGTACATTAGCCGTGATAGTCGTCAGGTCGTTGTCGGTTTGCAAAGTGATGACATACAACAGAATGATTTTATTCGGAAGATCACCTAATGCAGTTGATGAAGCACCCGCCGTGAGAACGTGGGTCACGGGTTCAATCCCCAATGATGCCACATTTTCCATTTTTCTGATGTCTTTTCTGTATTGACTTTTCAAATCCTCTCTTCTAGATGATAATTTCGAAGTAATAAGCATTTTACGTGGACATGATACTTGTAAAATTAGTAGTAAAACGTTCCCAGTTGGATAGAAACACTTAATAATTAACTATATAGCCTCCCCCCTCCCCCCTCCCCCCAGCAACCTAAATAGTATCCAATTACTAACTGTGTAACAACATGCTGGACAATGGGACTTATAAAATTCTATTAAAGCAAAACCTGAACTACTTTCTCCATATTTTGCTGAAAGCATTATGCTGTGAAAAAATGTAAAATGGTTTTATTCGAGGAATTGTCGGTCTGTGATTCTTATTGGCTGGTTTCGTCTCGGTTTCTCGTCTCGGTTTCTCGTTTTTAGGCTTTTTGTTTGAGTTTAACATACAACTCGCTCGCAACGGAAGACGGTAATCCCAGCCTCTCTTCCTGTTGGTTCCGATCCTTTACTTGTCCGTTCTACTATCTATTTCAGAAATCTTTCATATTTGATGTTGTGTGAAATCCATCCACTCTTTTGGTTGTCTCTGTTAAAAAGTCGTATCTCTATTCGTCTGCAATTTTTTTATTATTTAATTCTGTCTACCCTCTTATCTTGAGCATTCTTCGCAGTCACTATTTTGCATAAGCTTTAAGAAGCTTTTCTTCCCCTTTCCTGAGTTTGCACGCCTCTGCTGCACATAGCAGCACGATTGGAATAAAGTCTTTAGAATATGTTTCCTTCGCAGAAACATGTAACAAAATAGTATAAAACCCAAATACTTTCACTTTCCAAAGTTCTGTACGTTAAACAGTCTCCACATAACAAATTAATCAGAGCACTTCCTGTGTGTCACACCTAGTGGCCTTATAAACAAAATAATAAAGTATATCATCTAATAGATATATGTTTAGGTTTCGAAATTATTTATATGTATAAAATGTACGTGCAAATAAGTAATATTAAAATCATTGCTTTCATTAAACAAAATATAGCCAAAGTCATACAAAATACGTTGTGATAAGAACGAAAATAAAATACCTTAGCAGAAACTTAGGATTTCTTTTACCCAGTTCGTAAGATTATGTGCCTGCAATCAAATAAAAAGATGCTGCACCCGCTCTGCGGCTCTAGAGCGCGCAAAATTAAGTTCCAGAAATTACACAGCAGCAGATATTTTAAGCAGTTTTAACCACATAATACTCATACTTATATTGAAGTTTCAATTTTTTTCTCTACGTATTACTACCCGGACCTCCAATTTACACTCAGTATAGCGTATTTCAAAGAGGTGTAACTAAAAACGTAGGAAGTTTGAACAAAACCCGAAACAAATGAGATATCATGCTGTGTAGTTTATGTGTTTCCTCATTATCACAACAAAAGCACATTTTCCCGAAATCTGGATACATTCATTCTAAGTATAGCAACAGCTAAGTTAAGTGTCGACTTTCTTCGGTGGCGTTCGCAGAAACCCAATGGCTCTTAGTCTTTGTACAACCAGCGGGGTACAAGTAACAGTCATAAAAATCCGCACTGGCATAAAGACTTTGTGACAAGCGTAAGCCACTACAAACGTACTTGCTCCTGACGTCAGTTTGCCCTGAAGTCCATCCGAGGCCAGTCCGACCTTGGCCAAGATGGACACCATGTCAACGCCGCTGGTAAGAGAAGAGAAAATATGATCTTATTAAAATAGAAATTACGTAAATACTTTAAGCCTTTCTACGTTAGCAGAGAAGAAATGGTCAGTATGTTTCAGGTTTCACCAGCTGGAGTACGCATGCGTATGGCTTGGGCAATTTATCACGGGGGCATTGTTCTCATGCTTCCCCTTTGCTACATACTTAACATACGTGCCGCATCGACAATTTCGTTGTTTCAATGTGTTTCTTCGCAGCCAATGGTACATCTAAACATTAATAGCAGCCCTAACCAAAACAATAACGTTAAGATGACCAATGAAATTATTTTGGAATAAAGAATAAAAACATTGCGGGGTAACATAAAGATACAGAGTAAACATCACAGTTTGGGCTGCCTACGCTAACTGTTAATTGGCAAATGTGGTCAACCTCTGTGTTGGTAATTAGAGAGATAATTCAAGATCCACTTGTTCTAAATGGACTGTATATTTTACTTCTATTTGATAACGATACAATTCCCGATACAATATTAAGACGCTGGTTCTGAGATAAATCCTAATTCTTCTATTGAATGATTTCACATATCTTTAGATGTATTGACTGTAAGGTATAAGTTTTTCTTGAATTCGCAGGAAGTTTAAAATGTGGGAGTAAACATCCGAGTATGAATAGGATTAAGTGGCGACTTTGGTACTTGCGTCCGGTAGTAAAAGTTGAATGATGTGAGAAATTTTTTAAATTTTGACTATTTCATTGCCCTGAAACCCCTATTTTGAGCCCTTTTTAGGGCAGTTTCACTCTTTTAAAACATACAGCTTTTAAGAGCAAATATGTATTTTAAGACTTTGGATCCTTGTCGCTCTCCCTAAGACTTTTGATAAATATGAAAGATCGCATTCATGCCTTCACGACCAAAGTTTTGTCAAGTTCTTTTCAATTTTCGCATAAAATAAAATATTATATAGAGGTGTTCATGGTCTGTGAAGTTGTTGATTTGCCGTTTCTCGCGACTTTGGGATGTACGGAGGTATGTGTGCAGCGATGAATGACAGTAGAACTAAAGACAGTAAATCGTGAAGTCATCAGTAGGCCCCTTTTTCTTTGAAGCGTATTTGCCAGTTCATTTTAACTTTACAATTTTTTTCGTAGGTATTACTCGCTATCGGCAGGGATGCATGCACATCAGGCATCGGCCTTGAAACTCTGGGTGTTCAACTGAATTCCAAGTAAGTAACGTTTTTAACTTTCACTATCGATTGAACCAGAGTAAAATAAAAAGTGATGGCGCTGTTACTCTACAGTTATGCTGCAACAACAAGTATACAGAATAAAATCATTTGTGGAGCTATGTTTTGTAAGAAAGAGACTGGTGTTTCATCATGAACATTGGACTTGACCCCGTTAATAAGGAATATCCGCTATCAAGGGTCTTGGCAGTTCCATTGTATGTGCAATCAATCTAAAGAACATTTCCTTGCACTAGCAGAGAATGGTACTGGGTGTCAAACATGCATGTATCATTGCTCACAGTTTAGAACAGTGATTCTCAACGGGGGTCCGAGGACCCCCTTAGGGGGTATTTGAGATTTTGAAGGGGTTAAATTGAGACAGGGGGTACTAGGGGCGTCTAACTGATAATAACATATTTCATTGCTTTTCTGATGTCAAAATGGCAAAACCAAGGAAAGGGGTAGATAAATATTGTCCGTGTTTGCTCCCTTGTTGCGCATATTTTTGTTTAATATCTACACCTACATAAAAGTGGGCAACCGACGCCACAAGGGTCACCCCGCATGACAAGTGGCGATCGGGCACTCCCCCAAATCGACTGAACAGCCTTCTTGAGGATCTGCACCCAGTCCCCAGTAGTTTTATCAAAAGTAAAGACAGGGAAAGAAAGTGTGTGCCCCAGAGTGGAATGTTTGAACATTTTACGCAATCGAGCCACCAGGGTATATCGGACTGGGAATTCTCACTCATTGATGAGGCAGATACAGAAACAATACTAAGGAAAAAGGAGTCGTTTTGGCAACATAAGTTGGACACTTTTAAACCAAAAAGTTTAAACGAAAGGGAGGTGCTAACGTTTTTAATGATAGTATGTTTATGTGGATAGGCCTTATCTTCCGACTACTGGGGACTGGGCGCAGATCCTCAAGACGGCTGTTCAGTGGATTTGGGGGAGTGCCCGATCGCCACTTGTCATGCGGGGTGACCCTTGCAGCGTCGGTTGCCAACTTTTATGTAGGTGTACCTTGATAGCGCTATCACCCTCCCCACAGGGGCGGCGTTCTCAAGACGGAGCTCCCACATTATTCTTAATGGCCTGACGTTGCTCGATCTCTGGTAGGAACCCCAAGACGAGGCTAGCGCCTATCTGATAAACAACGAATAAGCATCGTCCATTGTTCTATTTAAACAACAATAAGAAGAAAACAAGTGCGAGGCTTCCCGGAATTTCATTCCCATTAGGTGCGATTACTTCTTAAAACTTCAAATTCTTTTAAAATTCTTTTAAATTCTTGTAATTTTTAGCAATGTATTTTGAACAATTTTAACCGTAAACAGTTTTAGTATCATATATTTGTAAGTAGAAATTTTAGATGGAATGTTGCAAAGAATGTTTTATTGTTCTTAATTTCTTTTACAAGCAACCGTGTCCAACTGTATTTTACGCCAAGAAGAAGGAATAAGATTTCCGTAAGCTCGCGGAGAGCCCAATTTTAGTTTTAATGTTTATATATATATCACAGAGTGGAGCATTACCACAATAGCTTGCTTTCTTTTTTCACTAATGGCGCTGAGGGGATTCGAACCCACGACCTATTGGTTTGAAAACCAACACCTTAACCATTGGACCATCAATGCCCAATAATTAAGGTGAGAAATTTTCAAGTCAATCCAAAAGACTTCAGAAGATACTGAATATGCAGCATGACTTAAGACATATGAATTCAGCGATTCAGAGTGTGTATATTACCGCTAAGTAAAGAATTATGGTATTGCTTTTTTCAAGATTGATTATCAATACACTGTTGCTCTGCCTGTCTCACACAAGAATTCTATACTCCCCCATTGTATAGCCGTAGACTCTTTCATCTAGTCTTGATGGTTCTAGTTCTGAGTACTGTCTAAAAATCTACCTTTAATGCCAACAGCTGTGCCTCGGCACACTAACCTTTTCTGAAGGCTTTTTCTGGGCTTAGAGACCTGTAAAGTTTAGCATAAAATGTTGGAAAGAACATAGATCTATCGAGAAGAGAGTATTTGAAATGTTCCTTTATGAAATGTTAATTTTGAATTGCGTTGAGCTGAATGTTGATGTCCACGGGTGGGTAATTGGGGGGTATTGTGGCAACTAGGAAAACAGAGTATGTTAACATAGGAGGTCACAGAGCTCAGTTGGTAGAGCGCACGCCACGAAAGCATGGGTCACGGGTTCGATTCCCGGTGGGGACATTTTTCTATTTCTCTGGTGTACTTTTCAAAGCATAGATTTACATGGCGAAGGAACTATCTGTACTGGGGCAAAATTGTAGTGTAACACTAATTTAAGTGTTGATCTATTTCCGGAAAATTTTCATTGTCTGCTTTTAGGGCATTTCCAATAACTTAAAAGGGATCCCTACCTATGCCAGTGAGCATTTCCTATTTTGTTCCAAAACATTGTTGCGACATATCTATCTCAGCTGAGCTCTTCAGGCCTGATATGTGTAGAAATCAGAATAGAGAGAGACTTGGAGAGATCGAGGAACAGTCCTATGTAGTTCTCTTTTCAATCACTGTCACGGTGTCTGCTTTTGTTCACTTCCAAACAAGCCTGACGTGAGTGGACATAGGTAAATCAGGCGACTAAAATGTCATCGTGATTATTACGTATAGCTGAATTAGGGATACAGATTGTCATCTTAAATACTTTTATTACAGGATATTTTCAGGTTAAGTAATCTATCGGGGGATAAAAAATGGTTGAAGAACACTGTCCTTAAACGTTGATCAAATTTTGCAGCTTTCCCAATACCTTTCTAATGGCATCAAATTAAGTTATGATAGTAATGCGACTCCGTGCTGCCCCCTCTCCCCGTGCTGGCCTAAGTCATTAAAAGTCCGTGTTAGGTAGGGTTAAACCACAGCATATTAACAAAAAACAAGGGAAATAGCGCACGAAATACACGTTTACGGAATGAATTTAAACGAGTGGTTATGTCAGAAAAACATCTTCGAGGAATCCCAATCAAAATTACAAATTCCTCACCCTGCTACCAATTACCAATATAAATAAACGTGTTCAGATTTCGAATTAACGGCGGGAAACGGTTGTTTGAATTCGCAAGAGACAATAAGAAACACTGAAATTGTGTCCAGTTCCTTAAATTACGAACTGGGTTCAAATAACAAGATTTTGATAGGTAGAATTCTAGGTTTAAAATAGCGTACCTTCACTATGGCTGAAGATATTGTTCTCAAATTGAGACAGGTTATCTATATCAACATGAATAATGCATTGAACGCAAGAGGTTTGATATAAATTAAATTGTGATGTCACTCACAGATATAAGACTTGAGTAACAGATTCATTCTGCCAAACGATTTCGCCATACACTGATCACAGCAATCATATGGAGTAAATTGAGAAAGCTTTTACCATGATATTATAGGAAACGAGAAGACCAAAAGACGTCCTCGAAAATAACTGTTACGAGAGTGACACGTTTTCTGCAACTCAAGTTATTTTCTAGCTCAATAATATTTAAATGTTAACTCACTTTGACTTCGTCTGTCAGAAGGCGGTCAGACCTATCAAAGTTTAGTTATTTCCCCGAACCTTCAGATATTCGTGCAGTAAAACATAACCATTTACTAATACTGCCTAGCCCATGCTCGGACTCTTTACGAAAGTACTGGGATTATTTCTGAAGATAGCTAGTGACGTGCCGCCAGAAACAGAAAATTTTATAAAATGGTGCCGTGACTAAGAAAGGTTTGAGTTTTGCGCTATAGATTCCCCATACTCTTGATATAAAGGGAAGTGACAATCATGTAGAATTTGATTGAAATTCAAAGGAAATGTCATAGGTGTACTTCCCTACATTTAGCAAGCTAAGGAAAAACAGCATTGGTTATTTTTTCCATTAACAATAGCTTCCTCCTCCCCCCCCCCCCCCCCCCCCCTCCACTCGCCCCCCGCGGCACCGCATCCGCTGTCGTTGCTTGGGTTTGTGTTTGGATATTTAAAAGTGGTCATTTGCTCATAAATATTTAAAATGTTTTAAAGTTCTGGGGCATTCAGAGAAATATCAAATTAACTAAGTAAAAAAGTCACAGTTAACGCTTTTCAGGGCAGAGGTAAACAATAAGCCAGTGCAGAATTTTGCATGTTGCAGAAAATTAATTTATTCCAATGGTATTTCGGTAAACTTTAACGATACTGTACGTTATGGGAAACCACTTTGTTTCAGTGATATGCCTGCAATATTTAACGATACTTTAAATTATGGGCAATCAAATTATTCCAGTGATATTCCTGTAAACTTTAACCAAAACTGTGCGTTATGGGAAAGCAATTTTTTTCCATTGATATTTCAGTAAACTTTAACAATACTGGACATTTTAGAAAATCAGTTTCTTCCAATGATATTTCGGTAAACTTTAACGATACTGTACGTTATGGGAAATCGATTTATTCCAATCATATTCCTGTAATCTTTAACGATACTTTACATTATGGGAAATCAATTTGTTCCAGTGATATTCCTGTAAACCCATTCGATACTGTACGTTATGGGGAATCAATTTGTTCCAATGAAATTTCTGTATACTTTAACGATACTGTACGTTATGGTAAACCAATGTGTTCCAGTAATATTTCTGTAAACTTTAACGATACTGTACGTTATGGGGAATCAACTTGTACCAGTGATATTCCTGTAAACCGATTCGTTCCATTGGTACGACGTAAAATGTACAGAGATAAACTGTCCTCGGTTTTACAGGGTAATCTCAACAGATGCTGTTATCACGGCTAAAGATCCTATTACGGGCCCGTAGCTACGGGGGGGCATTCAGGGGCAATGCCCCCCAAAAAAGTTTTAGAATGCCCCCCAGATTTTTTGCTACTTAAAAAAAACTTACATATGATATATCTCGATAAGAACTCTTATGATAGCAGAACATCTTGGCTTCCGTGCAGTACTGCCCACCTTGCTTTCAGATAATCGCCTATCTGGATCAAAGACGTGAAAGGGGATGTATTGTTTCTAGTTTTTGTTTTGTATACCATCGGGCTAGAGTTTGGTGGTACAGTTTAATTTAAGTTGAAACCGACTCTACTTTGACCTTCGACGTCAATGAAATAGCATATGAGAAACGTATGATAAACAGTTACAACTTTTGGGGAGTTTTGAATTATTGTAGCTGATTGACCTTAGACTTACCTATTTTAAGCTTGCCTAATTTGTGTTTAGTCAAGTTTACAGGTGGCTTAAATATCCTTTGTAGGTTTAAACTAGGAAAAAATTCGAGTTCAGTTTTAATGGTTATTACGACTCCATGGTTAATGGTTATTGTCAAACGCACTTTGTTTTCGTTTTGCAGTGTCAATCGCCAAAAAGATTGCATATGTATATGGAATATTGTTTCATTCTTTCGGGAATTAAAATGATATTAGAATCATTTGAATTTATTACTACCTCATTGTTGTATAAAATGTACCATTACAGGAAACAAGTGTTTCGTTCTACAAAATATGTTTTTGTTACGTTTTATGCTTGCTGTAACAAAGGCGCACAGCTTACTATTAGTCAACTGCCTCGACAATATTTCTGTTGCATGTGAAAATACTGTGCCAACGCCTTTCTAACGAATGTCTCTTTCGTAAGGACTGCTAATAATGCTTCTGAGCATTCTGTTCTCCCCTTAGTATGGAGTACGGAAGTGATAACGTCACGATTTTTTTTCCCGGTGGAATCCCAATTACAAGTACATTGAAGTGGTAACCCGACTACCAAATGCTGTATACATAGTGTAGCGTTTAAATCCCATATTGACTGCGACAAACGGCAGTCTGAATTTGCAAATGGTCTTAAGGAGACTGTTCTTATTGCACAGTTCATAACATTGTGGATTAGGTTCAATTAACAGTTTTAATAGGCATCATTCAGAGTTTGAAAGAGTGTATCGACGATTGCCCGATACATCGCTCTCAGATTTGGAAAGGATATCAGAATTAATAAGAATTATGCAACGAGTTAAAAATATTATCAAACTTCTGATATTCATTAAATTGTGACGTCACACGTAAGAACTGAATTCGGTTTGCTTGGAGGGTCGTGCGGAGTAACTAAACGGGAAACTTTCAGATCATGCGTATACCTTGGTACCATCTTACCATCAACTAGCAGCTGAAGCAGAATCTTTATGAGCGGAACCTACAGGTCTTGCTACAAGAAAAGGTGCAGTTCCGCTAGCAAGCAGTAGCTCCAAAGAATGGTTGCAAGTAAAGCCTCAGTGGAATGCATAGATTGAATGCCAGGATATGCGTTGTCGCTGTTCTAAGTTCAATGTCCTATTGTCTATTGTTCTCAATAGCAACTAGAAAATGAATTATTCTCTACAGAACAGATGACGTTGTAGTATACAGTTGGCAGACTAAAGATATTGAGCTAATGTATAACATTGTAGCCATTGAAAAAGGGTGCCTTCCCCCCCTTGAGTTTGGGACGAATTTCATGCTACAGAATTTCTTCCCTTCACTTTTCTGCCCCGGGGCATGTTCATGCTTCTTCATATCTCTCTGTTTTCAGTTGATCTCTTCATGTCTACGTACAGTATGTCCTTCCTTCCTTCAGAACATTGAGTTTTCCTTTCCTTCTTCTTGCTCCTGTATGCTTGCCAGAAAGTCTTCGTTTCATGTTCTTAGAGTGCAAATGTGATTTAGCTGGTAACCCATCCATCTATTTTGTTGCTGCTTTATGGTCAGAATCCATAGGCGCAACGGACGAAAAATATTGGGGGGCTGTGGATTATTTCCCGAAAAAATATACATTTGCCCGAAAATTATTGGGATATGAATAGACTAAAAGCACTTCAGTTCGGCAGGAATGTCGACGCTAATTCAGAGCGCTGGTAAGACTTATTTCATTTTTATTAATTATTAAGAAATTATAAAAAGGTCGGAAAAAAATTTTTGCCCGAAAAAATATAACATTTTAACAAACTGGGGGGAGGGGGGCTGCAGCAAAATAACAATGAAAACGCTCTAGTTGTTCATAGGGATAAAACTAGTCACATTCCGGAACTAGACAATGCCCATCTACTCCAGAAGGAAAATGACCGTAGCCTACGAAAACTGAAAGAAGCCGCTTTTATTAAGAGTAGAGACAATTTTAATTTGAACAGTGGAAGTTATCTCATCGCGTCCGTACTTAGCAATAAGATTCTTCAATTTTAAGCTATTTATATAATGCTATATCGTCCACTCTCTATGTATTATAAAATCCCCCTTTCAACTTTTTACTATTATTATTTTAGATTTCTTGTCCAACAGTTTGTCTAGTTCTTCACTTATTTCATTTGGGTTGGCCTCCACTTCTCTCGTACCCACTTTACCCCATTTTATTATCCATCACCGTTCATTTTACTTCGTTTTTTCTTGTGTGCCTGAGCTCCCTATATTCTTGTATTTCTTTAGCATCGTAGGTAATTTACGTTGTAACAAACTCTAGAAAAATGCATTGGAAATTGGTTGAAGCAAATGGGCTGTCCATGTATCCTCCGCTCCCCCCCCCCTGAAAATCCCGGAATTTGCCCTGTTAACTCTCGGTGATGAGGCCTGTCTGCCAGCGAGATTAATTAAAAGTTGCCCTTCGTACAGATGCAGCAGGGATATTGTGGAAGTCATTTGTCGCTTTTGTTTTCATTAAGCATGACTTCATTCGATTTTTTGTCAATATTTTGATAAATGTTGAAGGCAGGCGTGGCCACGGGGTGCTACAGGGCACCCTTCAGAACTTAGCCCCTTAGCCCCTTAGCCCCTCTGAACTCTCTCTAAGCCCTCCAAAAACCGGTACCATATAGTTGCCATGCCCCCCTCATGTTTAGAACAGCCCGTCCAAATTCCTAGCCATAGGTGCGGGCCTGGTTGAAAAGACATTGTCGTTGATTGGAAAAGAGGCTAAACAATTTAACTTGTCTCTCGTGGATAAATGTGCCCAAAATTCACAAATTACTACACTACGTGCCTGGGAGGAATGCTCCGTGCAAAACCACTTAGATATTATCAGTGTTGTGTGGGGCTTTGCCAGCAAGGTTTATTAAATTACGCATTGAAGAGGAAAACTGGTCTACTCGCTTCTCTTCTAAACTATATTTGGCTTAGACAAAAATTTGAATATGAGACCAGTTTGCGGAAGTAAGTTTTGGGTGTTTTCTTTATTTTGGTTTTTGTGTAGCTTCGAGGTGTTGCATGCTGAGTTTAGTGTACAATCTTTCGTATACCATGTTTGTAACCCAGCTTAACTGCGTTTCTCGGTCTAAAGGCGTTTTTAGAAGACCTACAGTCACATCAAGTACAAGTTGTTGAACTAGTTGGACAGGCAGATGATATTCTGGGTTCGGATTCGCTTTCCCGATCAGACAGAGGGTTTTTAGAGTCGGACATTGAAGTTCTGAAACAGACTTGGGAATCTGTGTTTGACAAAGTAACTGACAAGCAGGACAGGTAATGTGTTTTTGTTTCCATAGAAGCCTTCGTATCTCCGAGACTCGATACAAACGGAGTCGGACCCAGTTTGTTTAATCTCCTTTTCTGGGGTTCTTTATAAGGTGTTGGTTGCAGTCGGTACCGCAGAGCTGCAAAAAGCGCACTCAATTTAGGGATGAACGATCTACTGCAAATAACAATGGCAGTAGAACAAAGGTACTTCAACAATTTTCCACAAGCAACATGATAGCAGGAAAATCTTTACTGATATTGTTTTTCAATATTGTATTAATGGTGCAAAGTCATGTGTGTTGTAATTGTAAGAGTATTGTTTATTTTATTTTGAGTCAGTTTCGTATCGAGTTATTTCTATAGTTTTTCGTAATCACCATTATTAGGTCTCAATAAAGTGTATAAAAGAATCAATTTTTAGATGATCAAAGTTAGTTGTAAATGAGGAGAAGATAGTAAAGTCAAGATTACAAGTCATTTTGTTGATAGTCTTAAGCCTGCTATTTTGGCTTGGTGTAGCATAGCTTCCAGAGGCAAGGACCATATCAAGTCAAGGGGGGTGCTGGTGCAGCACTACTATATATATATATCTTTAATTTATCAAAGAGCTACACCTAACAGTTTATCAGATATTATATAATATTCATAGAGAATACCTTCATATTGGACGTTTCGAGGTAATTCTTACTCAGTAATAAACTTTAGATTTCAACTGGATCAATTAAATAAAAGTTTTACGCTAAGAATTTACACAAAAAATATATATTACTTAACTAGTCTTGTCTCGCTTCAATCTTTCAAGCGGTGTAGACTGGGGTTTCTCACCATATTATTTAATATATTTTTGGACACTAAACTTAGTGATAGATCTATATGCATCACATACCCTAACTTTATTTTTGGTGTATTTTGCTTTCCAGCCTGCTAAAATTGCGGTACCCAATCTCTCTGCTCTTTTTCGATGCAGATCACTTGAGTACCTCTACTAAATTTCTCTCACTGTTACTGCTCATTATATCTCGCAAATTATGCCTTGAACTGTCTAGACACTGACCTTCTCCATTACTCTAATACCACCTGCCCTGCAAATATACAGTGCCGTGGACGTCTATGACTTACAATGCTTTACTGTTTAGATATCCTTAAACTACTAAATGACCTACTGAAGGCACAATGATGTAGATATGAATAGGATCGGTATTCACTGCACTTGAGTCACAAGTAAAACTGTGCCACTGTAAGAGTAGGTCAAAAAATGATATGGTGAGTTATTCCTAATCCCATGCTACTTATTCAAATATTTGCCATAGATGTGAAAAGGAAGAAATTTTCCTAGTATATATCAGAAGAGTCATTCGAAATCCTCTCTCCTCGTTTATAAATATCCCGCCGCAATTTGGATATTTGTAGAAATTATAGTAAATACAACACTAAACACTATTACATGGACAAATTTCCTGCATATTCCAAGCCTTCGTCGGGTCTATATCTGAAAAACTGCTAAACACTACACAAACTAAGGCACCAACCAGAGAACATCAGTGACTAAACGCGAAAAGCATTGTTGAGAATAATTGCGATAGTATTTTGAAGCGACGGCATGGAAAGGACGCCAACTGGATAAAGATGTAAAGTACTGGAAGGGCAGAAACAGTACAAATGAGGCCGAGATTAAAGCAGGCAAGAAAATGAACGAATTACGCCCTAAAATTACTAGCAGATGAAAGCACTAAAATTTTATGAAGAGATGTACAGCAAATCCTACCCAAAAACCATCTAAACAAATAATATGACTTCAAGAATATTTTACTTCAGAGTCTTACGGCTAGATACAAGAGTACAAGTAGTCAGTAAAACTTGTCCGTGTTTCCAATGATAGCCGCATCCTTCAATTTTCGTAGACGCCGATCATTTCTATGCATTATGAAATGAGTCTTCTTAAAGTTTTGAAGATATCACTTACGTGTGCAATCAATACATAGTCTGTATCGATATTGGCTAAGGCTAACATATGCTCCTGTTTTCGTGGAGAAAAAATGCTGTTTCGCGAACATTTTATATATTTCGCTGCAAGGAATATTGCTAACTTCCACTTCTCCCATCCTGACACCTTTTGCGTTTCTAGATGTACAACATCGTATAATGAAGCTCTTCTTGAAGGAACAGTTTATTTTCGATCTACTTTCGATATGTTTTATTACCGTTTCCGACATTGTCGTTGTTGTTGGTATTACTGATGCTTCAGTCACTGCTGTTATTGTTCCAATGTTCCTGGACAGCGTGGAGAGTATTGCTATTCATAAATATCTCCCTTACAGTGCTGTTGAACATTGTGGTTAAAATACTTACCATCCTGTTTCGTTTTCTAGTGTCTGCATTCTGGAAAGGCCATTGAGGGAACGTGATTTTTAGTGCTTGTACTTTGGCGTTCAAAATAAAATGACACGCGTATCCCATGTACTTAAAAGTATCTCATATATCAGGGACACTAATGGAGCTGAGGGGATTCGAACCCATGACCCATTGGTTTGAAAACCAACACCTTAACCATTGGACCATCAATATATATATCAATATATATATTTCAGCTTCGGACGTAGGGGTTGTTGAAGTAATACGCCGCACACCACAAGTTAGGGTTTAATGGGAAAGTTGGCGTTGTGTGACATAACAAAAAAAGTACAATGTACTACATTGTGACAAATAGCGACAAAGAAAGTAAAATCTGTAAATTGACATAAGTAATTTTTTTGAGCTCCCACAACATTATATATACTAGGATCACGCACAGATTTCTGACCCTCTTCCCTCTTGCAAGTTAAGCCTTCAGCACATAGCTATGATATAGATCTCACCTATATAGAGGAATCTTGCAGATGACCTTAAGTACCCTTTAAGAGACTATCACAACTAACCAAATTTACAAGTGTCAGAATTTGTCTATGTCACGTAATGTACATGCACACGAACCCGTGACAGTCACGTCATTCTCGCTCACAGTAATCCCTGAAGCTCACGTTAGCCGCTCATCAAGTGAGTGTGTAAATTCATAATTCTCACACTTACAACCTACTTTAGGTCTCCGCGAGTATCTTTTAATTGATAAGTTAACAAAGGTATCCACAGAACGCATTACAAATATAAAAAGAAGATTCGTGAGTTACAATGATTCATCGTTCCAGATTACAGTTGATAGCCAGAAGGAGACGGCTCGGTAGCAACACGGTCTTGTTCTTGGTGTTCTCCCAATAATTTTTCTGTATTTTATTGTCCTTCCCAATACTCTCTTCGCGCTACCCTACTGGTTACCTCACTTCCTGCTGCCCTCCTTCCCGTTACCTTCTCTTCTTGTTCTACCAATTTTGTCCCTTTTTTCTTAATAATTTCTCCCATTTTCTTCGTCTCCCTCCCGTCCTCTCTCTCCTTCTCCTTTTATCCACTTTACCTTCTCTTTGCTACATTGCAATTGTCTCCCCGTTTCCTTCTTCCCCCCTTCCCCTCATCCTTGCCATTTTTCTTAATTATCGTTCTCATCGTTACTCTTCTCGTTGCCTGGCTTCCGCTGCCCTTTCCACTTAACCCCTTCGCGCTATCCTCCGCGCTACGCCTTCTCCTATTTCTCTTACCTATTTCTCCCTTTTCTACTTCTGGGCGTCAGGGAAATCCGATGACGCATACCATATATGGGGCGCGTCACAAAAAACGCGTCTAGTGTGAATTCAGCTATAATGAGGTCCATGAAGAGTAGAGGGGGAGTAACGAGAGGAAGAGGGTTTACACAGTCATTCAGACTAATGTGGGTATAAAGCATGCACACACGTGCACAGGTATATTATGCTATGACTTCACTGAAAGTATTGCACACAGAACCAGTAAGGAGCATGTAGACATGACTAGTACTCGCCAAAAGAGAGACTTCATTGGCATAAAAAGGTCTATAATTCAAGTAAGCCAGAGTTACGTTCAGTATCATCTGGATTGATAGATTCCAACGGAGATGGTATGAATTGTGATGACGTTGGGGAGATTGGTCATTCCATACAGAGACAGCTTAACAATGTCAATGTTTTGAAAACTTTACCAAAAAGAAACGCACAGGTGCACACACTAAGTCAGTTGAACAAATGTATGAAGATAGATAGACAGAACGTTGATGTTGAACAGAATGCTCTGTTTGCAAGGGTTCTCATTTTGTTCGAGAGGAAAGACGACATAAAACCTTTCTTCATGTTTGAACTGTAGCTGTTTCCAACCTCAATTTTCAATGACTTTCAAATGAGAAAGACAAACAAAGCTACGTTAAAACACCTTCTGACCACTGCAATTTCTGTCAGCAAGCTGGAGGCAGACACAATGTTTGTATTAGATGGTGGTGCTCTCCTTCACTGAGTGAAGCGGTTGACAAGAATTACATGTTAAGACATGGTGAAACAATACGTAAGATATGTAGATGCAAAGTACAGCTCATCAAACATTATACTTGACGGTTACTGTAGAGGTCCTTCAATAAAAGACCATGAGCATCAGCGGCGAGCAGATCGCACTTCTGCTTACAATAATATCAATGAAGAAGTTCCAGGTTCTGGTAATCAAGATCTTTTTCTTTCAAATGAGCGGAATAATGTCAAAATGCTGGGCATGTCCGTAGAAGCTGACAGCCACACAGTGGTCCAAAGTGAAAATGATACAGATGCGTATATTGTTTCTGAAGCCCTTCGTCTCGCTACCGATGTCAATTCTGTAACAGTTGTGGCTGATAATACGGACACATTGATCCTTTTACTTTACCACTTTTCCACGAACATGGGTACCACCCTTGTAAAGAAATGGATGTCAGATTACTTCAAACTATAGAGGTAGACTAAGCAAATATATGCGTATTGTAAACAGAATAGTAATTTTCAAAAGATAGTAGAGAAATAGAAACTGCAATACTAAGTGTACTGTAATACAAAAAATCGTGTCATTGTCCTAGCAGATGTGCTCATGCTAATGATAACATTTCTGATTTTCGTTAACGATTCCTGCAAGAAGGTTCGAATTTTCAAGGAAATTTTGAGGTGTGAACTGCTGTGAAGTATCTTTTGAGTTTAACATCTTCTTTGTATTACCATATCAATTGCCACCGGCAACCAGTTTTCTTTTATAACATGATAAAGAATTTGTTTTGACGTAAGGCCTGTCCATGCTTTAGTACGATCGAGAGACTTCAACCTTTTTTCCTGGAGAACGTTTTCCAGAGTTGTCCCCGACACTGCTACATGTTCCAAATGGCCTTTTCTGATGACATGCCTAGGAACTTGACATATTGCTTTTGATCGTTGCTATCAGCTTCCTCTTGTATCCTGCGGCTTGCATGACTGCTACGTTAGTCATCCTTGCACGGAATCTTTTGAATCCTCCTCAAGAACCTCATTTTCAACGCCTCTGAAGTGTTCATGACTCAGAGCTATAGAGCATGATAGGCCATATGTCGCAGAAAAGAAGTTGCAGTAGAGTCTTCACCTTAAGCTTCAGGTTACATAGAGCGCTCTTCATGGCCAAGAAAGTTTGCTTTTCTTGTCCTATTCCGGACTTGATCTCCTCGGTTGGCTTTGCATCCTCTGTGACGCGAGTATCGGTATCTGAAACGTCTAAACTGCTTTAGTTGTACATCGTGAACACTGATTCTGCATTGTGGGACGGCTTTTTAGCTGAGATATAACCATTTATAAACATGCACTCTGTTTTCTGAGTATTTAAAACCAAATCGACACGCTCGTTATCCTCTACGTAATAATCTACTAACTTCTGCAATGCTTCCTCGTACGTAGCTAGTAAGACAACGTTGTCCGCAAACCTGATGTTTGTAATGTTGACACTATCAACCTTCAGGACTATAAGATAGGATCGAAAGGCTTTTGCCGTATAAGTTATAGTAGTCTGGTGATTGTACACAACCTTGCCGTACTCCTCGTTTGATGCTGACCCAACGCAAGAAGGATACCTGATGCTACAAATTGAGAACGGGCTGAGTGAACTCACAAATGCACTGACAGTTGGATGTTTAGTTTTAGTAACGCAAAGAATATTAGGACGGACATTGCAACTACAAAGAAGAAGCTTTAGGTGATAGCTAGTATAGGCATTTTGCGCAAGAAGGATACCTGATGCTACAAATTGAGAACGGGCTGAGTGAACTCACAATCACAATGACAGATTGTTATTTTGGTTTAGTAAGGCAATTAATATTAGGACGAACATTGCAACTACAAAGAAGAAGCTTTAGGTGATAGCTAGTATAGGCATTTTGCGCAAGAAGGATACCTGTTGCTACAAATTGAGAACGGGCCGAGTGAACTCACAATCACAATGACAGATTGTTATTTTGGTTTAGTAACGCTAGTAATATTAGGACGAACATGGCAATTACAAAGAAGAAAATTTAGGTGATAGCTATTATAGACATTTTCCGCAAGAAGGAAACCTGATGCTACAAATTGAGAACGGGCTGAGTGATCTCACAAATGCACTGACAGTTGGATGTTTAGTTTTAGTAACGGAAAGAATATTAGGACAAATATTGCAACTACAAAGAAGAAGGCTTAGGTGATAGGTACTATGCGCATTTTGCGCAAGAAGGATACCTGTTGCTACAAATTGAGAACGGGCTGAGTGAACTCACAATTGCACTGACAGTTGGATGTTTAGTTTTAGTAACGCAAAGAATATTAGGACGAACATTGCAACTACAAGGAAGAAGGTTTAGGTGATAGCTATTATAGGCATTTTGCGCAAGAAGGATACCTGATGCTACATATTGGGAACGGGCCGAGTGAACTCACAATCACAATGACAGATTGTTATTTTGGTTTAGTAAGGCAATTAATATCAGGACGAACATTTCAACTACAAAGAAGAAGCTTTAGGTGATAGCTATTATAGGCATTTTGCGCAAGAAGGATACCTGATGCTACATATTGGGAACGGGCCGAGTGAACTCACAATCACAATGACAGATTGTTATTTTGGTTTAGTAAGGCAATTAATATCAGGACGAACATTGCAACTACAAAGAAGAAGCTTTAGGTGATAGCTAGTATAGGCATTTTGCGCAAGAAGGATACCTGATGCTACAAATTGAGAACGGGCTGATTACAACAAGTTTTGTAAGGACAACCAACTGCTTCCCAATTATACAAGATTTATGCCATTTGTCATCGTAACATTTTTGATTTGTGGATACTATAGATTTCCTTGCATCACGTATCTTTATGTGTAAAGGAGACCGAAAAAAATTGTAAATGATAGGTTAGGGTCGTAAGACATCCTTGTTATTAGTTATGATATTAGATTAATTGTTTTCTGGGGATCATTTGAGGAAGTTAGTTGTTTTACAGTACAAAACAAGTTTATTGCACGAAATAGAGAAAACACTGTGTACCTTCGTCTGACACCCTCAGAGTACAATGGTCAGAATTAATCGAAATGAACCGATCAAAACATTGTACCAAACCGTTATTTTTTAAAGAACAAATCAGAATTTGACTATTTGAATAGTTTTGTGTTTTGTGACTAGTCAGTGTTCTCTACAACTGTAGATTAATTAAATAGGCCAAAAGAGAAAGTTAGTTCTTTTTGTTTGCAAAGTTAGTTTTGAAGTTAGATTTGAAAGGAGTTCCGGAAGAGTAAAATTTGAAGTAGTTTGGTATTGTTCGAATTGTTACCATGACGAACTAATCGATACGAAGTGGATCGATAAGGTAAAGGATGAATGATAACTAGTTCTGACTTTAATTGTTAATACTTCTCTATTCCCGTTAGATTTTCGTTGTACACGATGTGCCCTGAGGGATTTGCTGAGCCGCAATCAACTGTTGACTTTCAAATTAGTGAGCGAGTAAATCGGGTAGGTGATAAAAAAGGGCACGGGTATGTGCCACATTGCACACTTATCAGTTTTGTTGTTAGGGACATTTGTTCTGAATTGAAAGGACGCCTTTCTATGACAGTCAGGTACCGGAAGAGAGTTGATGTAAAGCTACAAGATCACAAATTGCACTGGAGTGGGCGGCCAAATTTCTTCAAAATTTTAAAGGCAGTTTTCACCTGTATGATTTTCAAAGAGAACGACTTGTATCAAGGTTCAATTATTAATAATAGGAAGTGTTTAGTAGAGGGGCGCGTCTATGTAGTTCTCAGCCAAAATAGGAGGCATGTTTAAAAGAAGGGGGCGTTAATCGAAACATTACGTTATTATATTCACAAAAGAACAGGGCGTTATTCGAAACATTACGTTATTATATTCACAAAAGAAACCGTCATGGCGCTCCTTGCGCTGATAAAACGAACTATGGTCTGAATAATCAATTACAACACAGAAGGCATCGTAATATGCTAGTCATGTATGCAGTGGCCTATAAAAAAGGATGCAGCTATAACGTACACTGGAATATTTATGAGAAGCTGCAACCGTATCAGAGCGGCAGATGCAAACACTATCTTTGCGTAGCAGAAAAACTTGCGTTGATTAAAGCCGATAAGAACACGCTACTGAATGCGACTGCACAATGCTACGTTACTCCGTAATGCTACACGCAATCTTCTGCGGCGGCTGCGCTCTCGTTAGCTTCAATGTGCTAGTCTTATTGTTTTCAAACATAGGTTACCTCTTGTAAATATCCTGTGAGATTTTGGAAAAAAACAAAAGAATTTAAAACACTTTAGTCTCAATAATTATAGCCGCCCATGTGGAGGCCTCTTTTTTCCTTTGGAAACCCTCAGAAACGGCCCCACTGCTTATCAAGGGGCTACACTAAGAGATTGCTACTGGCGAAGTGCCATGGGAATTGCTTTATTATACGCTACTTTGTATGCGTCATTAACACAAATATTTTGAAAGTGAAAGTTGTATTTACCACTTGCCGATTCCATAAGCGTGAAACGCAGAGCAGTGTAATTCTAGAGGTGTGTTTTTCTCTATAGTTAACGGCTCGTAAAATTTACTTGTTTTTAACAACCAGAGATCTTTTCCAATTAAAATGTATAATACAGCTGTGGAGGATGCTTACATTGTTGGGAAGTGCTCAAATAATGCCCTGACTCCTTGGAAAGAGGGAATACATAAGAAAAAGAGGATCCTATTCTCAGGTATAACTCATTCAGCCAATACAGTATGCAAGCAAGTGCTTTGTAGAAAGAAGTCGAACTTACAAGGAACCGGCAAAACGTGGGCGGCGGATGTTTTTGTTCCTTCGGAGTTTGAGATAACACAGACGTAGCTTCCTGCATCTTGCCTTTTAAGAGGGGTAAAATATAGAGTAGTTGTCTTTTGAGGTAATGTAACTCCATTTCTGGACCATGTTACGTTTGGCGTTGGATAAGCAGCTGCTTTACAAGTTAGGCTACTGTTCGTTCCCTCTTTAGGTGGATCTCCTGCATACTCAATTGTAGGTGCGTCCAGATCTACGAATAAAAACACTAACTAACCTCCTAAGTCACTATCTATCTAACTAATTAATCAACAAACAGACTGACTAACTACGCACGTAACAAAGGCAAGTATATAAATATTTAACTCCGCGTGATACACAACTACTGTGTATGTGAAACTGGAAAATTGAGGATGTTAACTCGCCATACTCCTGTGGAGATAACGACAGTCATGCTGTGATAGGTTGTACCCAACGCTTGTAAAAACTCATCATTCATACATGGATATTAGGATAAACGTGAATGAGTATTTGCCGTACTGTGATGGGTGTGATTGGCTCTAGGAAAGCCCTCCCTCAAACAGGTAGGTGGTCTTGTATTAAATGACAGTGCAGGAAAAGATGAAGGCAGATTGAATTTAAACTCTATGACACTGTAAAATGATTATATTCATTTCGTACGAAAAAGAAGGTTCAGTAAATTACCACCAACAGGGAGTTTTAATACAAAAAGTATCCAACAAATAGCGAACTGACTACAAGATCTTGACAGGTGATAGACTTATAGTATTTCTGAAAGTTTTCAATCTACGGGAAAAGGGTGTTGCGGCTACAGTAAAATAATTTGAATGGAAAGCAAATATGAATTTTCCCCTCATATTGTTAGATCATCAATAATTTCTATAAGACAATGCTGTTAATACATTTTCAACTTTATTAACAGTAAATAAAGTTGGAAAAAATTTCGCAAGCCGGGTCAAAAACTCATAAATATGCAGCTGTCGGTGTTTGAATCCTCAAAAATGCAATAAGAAGGAAGGATACGAGAGGCAAATAACTGAAAAAAGTCACGTACGCTATTAGGGAAAGGTCAGAAAAAAAGTCAAACAGTCCGAAAACAGTCCGAAAAAAGTCCGAAAAAAGTCAGATAAAGACAAAAAGGCAGAAAAAAGGTCAAAAAGTCAAGAAAAAATCACTAAAGAAAAAAGTCACGTACACTTTTTTTGCAGTTATTTGCCCCTCGGAAGGATATACTTCTCCGGCCGCAACGCGGTAGTGTGGCCATTAAACAAGTGGTTAGATGGCGACTAACATCCTGTTATGTATGCTTGCAATATATTTCCTGTTTGGATGGCTGAATAAATAACTAGGAAGGCCGTACTTTGCCCGTTTGAGTATCTGCTAACGTCCATTGTTATTCAATCGCTTTAAAGTACATTTATACTTTTCATCATTACATTTATAGTTTACACCACTACCTTTTCATCACTGAATTGCAGCCAAAACAAAAAACCGTTTGCCAGACGCTTGCCGTGGTCGGATCTCGCGTCGGGTTTTACCTTCATGTGAACCAGGCTCGAACAACTGGAAGAATGGTTAGATATCACATCCCAAACTCCACTTGCACGGCCACCTTTGATTCGAGTACTTAGACGTGCAAAGTAGTCAAAATTAAATAGTCGTGGTAGTTATTTAGACTCGTATACAATTTTCACCCCGTTATCAATTGCTGTCGCAGCCATCACTAGATCATCTGTGCTCTTTCAAAGACGACCCATTGCTCTAGGGTTTGTCGAGTCTCGTTTTGGTTTAGAGAAAAGGGCTTACACGTTTACGTGTACTGAATTTAAACAATAGCAACGTTCGTTCCTACTAACCAAAGTCAGTATCAGCCATAGCAACAAGACTTTAAACCCCATATCTCTTAGTGAGGGGGCTAAAAAGAAAATGAGCAACAACACGAACGACGTCTGTTTGTCTTTTCTCAGCAAGCACGAAACAGTGCATCACTGCTCAACCACGGTTTTAGACTCGTCATTATGGAAACTCCTGGCAACCTACAGGATGCATTACGTTCTTCATCGGATTCTTCTGATGAAGATGATTTGCAGTTTTCAAATATGGAAGAGTAATTATCGTTTGAAATTTATTCTGATCTTGTTAATAAACTTTATTAAAAGTTTTATGTGGCCGTACAGATAAACGTACCTACTAGGTCCCACTTCTTCCTACCTTTATGGTACCAATAGAAAATGGTTTAACTGTTTGTGCCATACGAACACATGATAATTTAAGTTAATTATAGTCTATTCGCTCGTATTGCTGCTTGGCCTAATGCATTGTAATTTTCACCGCTGTACTCCGATCCATATGATCATATCCACCAAAATCGGTACGGCGTTATCGCCATGTCGTGCTGCTTCAGCTGATAATCACAACTGCTCATCTAGCTTTTCTTCCTTGTCTATCGTCACAAGTGATGAATTATCAAATTTGATTGCTGCGTCAGTATCAAAGTCATGCATCCTTGATCCAATACCAGGAAATTTACTACAAAAATGCTTAGATATTCTGCTACCAGTCATCGCCAGTTTGCATCATTAGCATACTTTATAGGCTACTAATAAATCATTCACTCATCTGCTTACCAGGACATAGAAAGGAATTTGTTCAGTTAGATCCTTCACAAAGGACCAGTAAGTCTCTCAATCTGGAGCTTTGTGTCAAGGGCATTAAACCCCCAATACATTGAAAGCTTATGACAAGGTTTTTCATGATTGACTGCACTGCAAATTTACTTGCTGTGTTCTATCAAGCAATATCCTTCAAGCATCAAATCGTCTCTTTCTGATAGGTGTATGAAAGTAGTTGTACACGGAAAGGTATCTGATACACATAGAATATATCAACACTGGTGTTTCCCTAATCATCATGTATGGTCAACTGGGATTATTGCTTAACATGAATAATCTTTCCAACTGTATCCTAATACTGTTTGCTGACATTTATGTAACTTGCACATCTGCCTATCTGCAGTGGCCATTTCAAGGAGGTAGCAGGGCCATGTTGCAAGGTCCTTGTTGCTACAGGGCAAAGTCTACCAGAATAAAAACATTAAGTTTTTTCAACCCAATCCTGCAGTGGACCTGATTTGGACAATTGATATAGGCTACAGAACTTGGAAAGACTTTTAACTTACATTTTAGGGTTTATGAGCACTATACAACATTTTGTGATAATATGCTTTCCTCGGGGTCGCTTAAAAACTTCCCGCAAACATTTCTATGGTAATTTGTTATGCCTTATTATTTACAAACTGACATGGCAACTATTAACAATATAACATTATATCATAGAAAATGATATTTTTTATAAATGCTTTTTTTGTGAGTTGCCGTGGTCCAATGAATAGTTTACTTCCATTCTATGCTGGAGGGTGCAGATTTAATTCCTCGAAGGGCCATTAGTGATGACAGGAAGGGCATCCTGTCGTAATATGTCTTAAGTTTCAACAAAAGTCCCAAGCCCCTTTGAAGGGGAGTGCAAGATGTAAAACCAAATAAAAAAATTCATAAAACTTATAAAGAGGCATGCTCAAGAAATTTCACTGAGGTATGGTGAGTAGTGTTAGTAAAAACAAAGTTTTAAACGTCAGGCGTACCTAAAAGTCCCTCCACCCAGTTCCAAAATATCAAGTTTAACAACAGTTAATATCAAGTTCCAGTTAATATCAAGTTCCAAAACATCAAGTTCTCAGCAAACGAAACTAGAATAAATCATGCAAGCGTCCCTATTAACTTCAGGATGATAATACCTAGGCGCTAGTAAAAAAAAAGCACTTGTATCTGCGCCACTTTTTGGGTAGGTGGCGAACATTGTGATTTAATGTGTTACAAGAGAGGGAGACAACACATAATATGGTATGGAAATGTATTTGATAATTTACAGATAGATTATCAATCTTTTTCGTTAAACTCAAATAGGTTTTTACATGGTTATTGAGGCTAATATTTCTGCCAATGCAGCATCATAAGCGCCTTACAAGTCTTTGATAAAGGGGCTTCAAATTATAATAATTTCACGTACTCTGGTTCGTTTTCGTTAGATAAGATTCAAAAGATATTATTGGAGTTGTAGTTGGTGTACATAGATATACTAGGGTACAATATGATAAACATGAAAAGTTACATGGACTGTGATAACACTTTGCATTGAGTTTGCTTTTTAGTATGTTGTCAATACAGTAATTGGTTGCGACCGGGATAGGCACGCGACGGTGCAAATGTAATGTCAACAAGCATTACGTAGCCTACTTCACAATTATCTGATCTTATTATGCAACTTGAATATTTCTAGGGATTCAAAAAAAAGGCGGGCAATTATTTCAAACCTAACCCTGTAAGATTTAATATTATACGTTAATTTGTACAAAGAAATGTAAGTTTCTATTAAATAGGTTGCATAATTATGAACACTAATTTTAATTTTAGCAAAGAATTATGAAATACGTTGTGCAATAAGGTGAAATTTGTTACATAGATTAAATTGACAATATATGCAAATTAATCAAGAGAAAATCACATGTTTTGATGAATTTTGGACAAACAGTGATTTAAGAGTGACATTTTGCATTTTTTTGTGGTTGTACTTTAGTTTCAATGCTAAAAAGAAGGAATAAGCGCTGAATTATTTGTGGCCAGCCTTTTCAGTAGACCCAAAAGTTATACATTTTCTAAAAGAACTTGCCAAAAATTACTACTATGATGCCGAAAGCCAATTTATCCATGGACTAATAACTTAAAGACACTATGAACACTTAAAAATTAGAATTCACCACAAAATTTAAATTTTAAGGCTTTTCTAACAAAACTTTCAATATTTTTTAATATTGCGCAGCAATTGAGGGCCGTGTATGTTTACAGGTGTGTACGATCACATGTTTCATAACTTCCGGATGTGGTACTAATTACCATAATCATACTTCCGACAGTTCACCAAGAACGTTTCATTGGTCATGAGCTTGATCAACAAAAACGTTGAAAGTTTCCATTTGGTGCAAAGAGGCACTAATCAAGCAAGCTTTGCATCCTTGTTTCACCAGATATTTCTAACTAGTTTTAGCCTGTGGTGAAGTTATTGGCATTTTATTATGTCTAATTTGTGTTTCATAAACGAGCATAGGAAAGGCATAGAAAAGCGTATAAAGCACACCTTACCCTTTTAAACATAAATAACCTTATAATAAGATTAATGAACAGGGGCGATACCAGCACCTAGAGGGGATAAAAGATAAGAAAAGGGTTCTGTTTTTATTCTATCCCACCTAAAAGAAAAGATTTGCTTATTTTGACAACTAAGAGATTCCATGGGGATCTCTTTTCCTCTTTTCTTTCGTGTTTCAGTGTTCTTATTGTTCCCTTTGGCAGGGAACAATTCACTTTGTAAGATAGCGCAAGGACTGAGGCTATCCAGCCCACAAGTGGCGCTGTCAATGATGAAGCTTACGTTTTGTTTTCCACAAGGATTTTTTAACGTTTGTACGAAAATGATTACTGTACGTTACAGCTAAGGGTCAAGCACGCAGAAGAATTTTTTTTTAAAATATCTGGGTTAACAGCAAGTTTGTCTTGTATTCTATTAACAAGTGTAGAAACAACGGGGGAAAGTCGAACACAGATTTATGAAAATCACAGGAAGCAAAAGACTAATACAGAAAGCACTCGCAAGGCCTGAATCTCTCAAAGATATTTTAAGCTATGCAAAAGAATTATCACTGATACCAAACACGGTCATTATTTTGATGTTGCTTTTATTCAACCATACTACAACAGCAACAGCTTAAACGTCACAGACATAGTGGCTCTCGGAAGGCTATTGTCTCCAAAGATGACTAAGCAAGTGTGCGTAGATTGGCACTCCTACTAGTTATTTCTTTCCTTATTTCATACATTTCAGGCAGGCGACAGCTTAGCTTAAACGTCTTTTTCTACTGCACAAAAGATAAGACATGGAATCGGTCAACTAAACAGATAAATATTTCAACCATTGACATTCTTATTCAAACGGTTATAGCACTTGGGACCGCAAATTTCATCAATAAGGGTCTGTCGTCATAATTGTCAATTTTCATTGAGCGTCTGTGGGCCGCTTAACATGGCACTGATTATGCCACGCGAAGCTTTTTAGTCATCGGCTGTTCTGGTAAGTGTGTCAAGATCATCTGCATTTAGGTCATGATTTTTCAGGTCTTTATTTATAAGGCCAAGCCAAGTTAGTTTTGTTTTTCTTCTTGGCTTTTTTACTTTTCTTAGCGATTCATGCACTGATTGTATTGTAGGTGTTTCTTTTGGTAATCTTAATAAATGTCCAAGCCAACTTAATCTCCTTCTTTTGATTTCCACACTCCATATTTTCATTTTTGTTTACACTACTACATTTAAGCCATCTTAAAATTTCTATTTTGATTATGTGACAATAACCGAATCGGTAATTAAAGTATCAAATGAAAACGTCCGATACTTTGATGTTTCCTATCCATCCCTGCCTTGTTTAATTCTTGTGCGTCTAATAACCAATGCAAAAAGAGAGTCGGACTATGATTTCTCTTCTAGTAGATTATTTGCTTTAAAATATTCTTATCTAAAGTAAACTTTTTACGAATCATTTAACTACGCTAGATTATGCCTCTGAGCTTTGCTATGATCAGATCCGTGATCTGAATAACACTAATGGTTAATAACCATGCTTTAATTGCATCCTTAGTGACTCCTTGAACTTTGATAAAAAGTTCCCGGAGAAGCATAGTCCAAGTGGCTTCCCACTGACCTTTGAGAACTACTCCGTTGATTCTGTTCTATTGCAAGAAAATATCGGGCTTGTGACACTTGCATTTAATTTAGCCCCTCTTGGATGCTTACATGTTTACGGTTTTATCTTTGTCAGAATCGCGCTGGAAAGAGCCAGTTAGTTTTCAGATAGAGAGCCAGCAAGCGTCAAAGAAGTATCGTAAGCTGTAAATATAATTTATAAGTCGGTTCAAAATTTTGACATCTGAAGGAGTTGCAAAAGTATCGTAGAATGACAGGACTCCAGGGCCTGTTCCAAGACTCAAAAATAGCCAACATAGGCCCTGTTTACATGAGCTCGAGACGAAATCTCAGCCCGAGGTGAAATTTCATCTCGGGCCGCCGTTTATTTCTATGTGTCAACAGATTTTCGTTTACATGAACGGCAAGTCAGATTGATAGGCAGTCGCTATACCGTATTGCATTGAGCGTGCAATTTATTTACTTTTGCAACAATTTACTTTTGTTTTGTGAAGTATTTATTTATAAAACTTTATAAAAGCAATGAATTGCTAAGAAGGAACCTTTGAAATATACCTGTTGAATAAACGATTATTGATAAGACATCGCTATATTTTATTGCATTTAGCGCCCACTTTATTTACTTTTGTAACACTTGTTGTGTGAAGGCACATAAGTATTTTCTTGCTCTTAAAAGATAGTAAATTGCTATGAAGTAAACTTTGAAAGATACTTTATTTACTTTTGTAACACTTGTGTGTGAAGGCACAGAAGTATATACTTGCTCTGCTAAGATAGTGAATTGCTAAGAAGTAAGCTTTGAATGATACTTGTTTTATAAAAGATTGATAGCCAGTGGGTATAACGTATTTTAATGAGCGCGCACTTTATTTACTTTTGCAACACTTTTTGTGTGAAGGCACAGAAATATTTACTTGCTCTTCAGAGATTTGGTAAGAAGTAACCTTGTAAGATACTTGTTGGATAAAAGATTTTTGTTAGGCAATCGCTATACCTTATTGCATTGAGCGGGAACTTTATTTATATTTGCAACACTTGTTTTGTGAAGCCACATAAATATTCACTTTATTTACTTTTGCAACACTTTTTGTGTGAAGGCACAGAAGTATTTACTTGCTATGCAAAGATATTGAATTGCTAAGAAGTAAGCTTTCAATGATACTTGTTGGATAAAAGATTATTGTTAGGCAATCGTTATACCTTATTGCATTGAGCGGGAACTTTATTTATATTTGCAACACTTGTTTTGTGAAGCCACAGAAATATTCACTTACTCTTCAAAGATGGCGATTTGCTAAGAAGTAACCTTTGAATGATACCCGATGGAGAAAAGATTGATAGGCAGTCGCTATATCGTATTGCCTTGAGCGCGCATTTTATTTATATTTGCAACACTTGTTGTTTGAAGGCACAGACGTATCTACTCGATGTGCAAAAATAGTGAATTGCTGAGAGTGCTGAGAAGTAACCTTTGAAAGATACTTGTTGGATAAAAGATTATTGATAGGCAATAGCTATACAGTACTGCTTTGATCGTGCACTTTTGCAACACTTGTTGTGTGAAGGCACAGAAGTGACACTGGGAAAACTGGGGTGGAGTCCGTAACACAAATACGAAAACAAAATAATTGGTTTGATTATGTAGCGAAGGGAAGTTTGTAACTGGGACGGACAAGTCCAAACCGTACCTTGGAAATGCACCTCTGCCAAAGTATAAATAGTTAAATACTGCCAATCAACTCTGACTAGGAGGGCGTTTTGGAAGATTTCATTTAATACGTCGTAATTTGTAGATAGCCTGTGAATAGTTTCATGCTTGTGGATAAAATCCCAAGGAGGTCCTATAAAAAATATGAACACAAGATAATTGGTTTGATTGTGTAGCAAAGGGAAGTTTGTAACTGGGACGGACAAGTCCAACCCGTCCCCTGGAAATGCACCTCTGCTAAAGTACAAATAGTTAAATACTGCAATTACTTAGGGTCGCTACATAGGAAACCAATCAACTCTGACTAGAGGCAGTTTTGGAAGAGCTCATTTAATACGTAGTAATTTGTAGAAAGCCTGTGAACAGATTTCTGTTTCATGCTTGTGGATAAAATCCAAAAAGTTCCTAAAACAAATCTGAACACAAGATAATTGGTTTGATTGTGTAGCAAAGGGAAGTTTGTAACTGGGACGGACACGTCCAACCCGTCCCCTGTCCATGCACCTCTGCCAAAGTACAAATAGTTAAATACTGCGATTACTTAGGGTCGCTACATAGGGAACCAATCAACTCTGACTAGAGGCAGTTTTGGAAGAGCTCATTTAATACGTAGTAATTTGTAGAAAGCCTGTGAACA
>JAAAKM020073195.1:115499709-115521811 GCA_010016025.2 Alatinidae sp. Z8VKAUB7J3 | reverse complement strand
GATTTCTGTTTCATGCTTGCGGATAAAATCCAAAAAGTTCCTAAAACAAATCTGAACACAAGATAATTGGTTTGATTGTGTAGCAAAGGTAAGTTTGTAACTGGGACGGACAAGTCCAACCCGTCCCCTGTACATGCACCTCTGCCAAAGTACAAATAGTTAAATACTGCAATTACTTAGGGTCGCTACATAGGAAACCAATCAACTCTGACTAGAGGCAGTTTTGGAAGAGCTCATTTAATACGTAGTAATTTGTAGAAAGCCTGTGAACAGATTTCTGTTTCATGCTTGATATCATTAGCAATAAGAATTCGAATCAAGAAATGACCTAAGGATTTCCGAAAAGTAAAATGAAATGATTTCCATGTTGAACTTTATTGCTATTTTATAAGACGTTGTACCCCATAATTAACAAAAAGAGTCTTTTTTTTACAAGTGCTATTTCGAGAATGGTCACTAAAGGATTTGAAAAGAGCAAGACACAAAGCTTTTATCTTAAGGTCATGTGTGATTAGTTGTTCTCCTTTACAGGCCATTTTTAGGTTGATAATATCATTAGCAATAAGAATCGAATCATGAAATGACCTAAGGACTTCCGAAATGCAAACTGAGATTTTTTGCATGTCAAATTTTATTAACATTCCATAAAAAGTTGTACCCCATAATTTAGAAAAACAATCTACGTTCTTTACAGGAGGGTGCTAATTCGAGAATGGTCACTAAAGGATTTGAAAAGAGCAAGACACTAAGCTTTTATCTTAGGGTCATGTGTGATTACTTGTTCTCCTTTACAGGCCAATTTTAGGTTAACAATATCAATAGCAATAAGCATCGAATCATGAAATGACCTAAGGATTTCCGAATTGCAAACTGAAATTTTTTGCATGTCAAATTTTATTAACATTCCATAAGAAGTTGTACCCCATAATTTCAAAAAACAGTCTACGTTCTTTAAGGGACGGTGCTAATTCGAGAATGGTCACTAAAGGAGTTGAAAAGAGCAAGACACAAACCTTTTTATCTTAAGGTCGTTTGTGATTATTGGTCCTCCTTTGCAGGCCATTTTTAGATTAACAATATCATTAGCAATAAGAATTCGAATCAAGAAATGACCTAAGGATTTCCGAAAAGTAAAATGAAATGATTTCCATGTCGAACTTTATTGCTATTTTATAAGAAGTTGTACCCCATAATTAACAAAAAGAGTCTTTCTTTTACAAGTGCTATTTCGAGAATGGTCACTAAAGGATTTGAAAAGAGCAAGACACAAAGCTTTTATCTTAAGGTCATGTGTGATTAGTTGTTCTCCTTTACAGGCCATTTTTAGATTAATGATATCATTAGCAATAAGAATTCGAATCATGAAATGACCTAACGATTTCCGAAAAGTAAAATGAAATGATTTCCATGTCGAACTTTATTGCTATTTTATAAGAAGTTGTACCCCATAATTCAATTCTAGCCGAACATTTGTAATAAACATCGTCCTCTGATAAACACTGCAATTCTAGACGAACATTTGTAATAAACATCGTCCTCTGATAAACACTGCAATTCTAGCCGAACATTTGTAATAAACATCGTCCTCTGATAAACACTGCAATTCTAGCCGGACATTTGTAATAAACATCGTCCCCTGATAAACACCTCAATTCTTGCCGAACATTTGTAATAAACATCGTCCTCTGATAAACACCTCAATTCTAGCCAAACATTTGTAATAAACATCGTCCCCTGATAAACTCCTCAATTCTAGCCAAACATTTGCAATAAACATCGTCCTCTGATAAACACCACAATTCTAGCCAAACATTTGTAATAAACATCGTCCCCTGATAAACTCCTCAATTCTAGCTGATAATTTGTAATAAACCTCGCCCTATAATGAACACCTCAATTCTAGCCGAACATTTGTAATAAACATCGTCCTCTGATAAACACCTCAATTCTAGCCAAACATTTGCAATAAACATCGTCCTCTGATAAACACCACAATTCTAGCCGAACATTTGTTATAAAAGTCGTCCTCTGATAAACACCTCAATTCCAGCTGATAATTTGTAATAAACCTCGCCCTATAATGAACACCTCAATCCTAGCCGAACATTTGTAATAAACGTCGTCCTCCGATGAACACCGAAATTTTAGCCGAACATTTGTAATAAACTTCTTCCTCTGATAAACACCGCATTCTAGCAGAATATTTGTAATAAAATATCGTCCTCTGATAAACATCGCAATTCTAGCCGAATATTTGTAATAAACATCGTGCTCTGATAAACACCTCAATTCTAGCTGATAATTTGTAATAAACCTCGCCCTATAATGAACACCACAATTCTAGCCGAACAGTTGTGATAAAAGTCATCCTCTGATAAACACTGCAATTCTAGCCGAACATTTGTAATAAACATCGTCCTCTGATAAACACTGCAATTCTAGACGAACATTTGTAATAAACATCGTCCTCTGATAAACACCACAATTCTAGCCGGACATTTGTAATAAACATCGTCCCCTGATAAACACCGCAATTCCAGCTGATAATTTGTAATAAACCTCGCCCTATAATGAACACCTCAATTCTAGCCGAACATTTGTAATAAACATCGTCCCATGCTTAGGGGATAGGCATTGCTAAGTGTATTGTGCATATTCAATCTTTCTCAGTCTAGCAACATTTATCAAGGCACTTTAGACTCTAGCTTGAATTTCTCTGATTTATCAAGAAGTCAGACAGAACTATGCTAACATTTACACTTACAACAGCAGGAACAGCTGTGTGGGTATCACAAATCTAGCTAGAACACCATGAGAAAGACGAACGCCTGTTGCGTTAAATTGCAATCAACGGGCAAGTTCTTTTAAGAGTGACTACCCCATGAGCCCTGTTTTACGAACCCGATTAATAAACCTAAACAAAGGAAGCCCAATCTGTCCCCAACTAGCCTCACAAGCGTTAGTAACTTGCAAATTCTACCAAGAGCCCCAAATTAGCTCCTTAATTATGCTTGTTTACTTCAATTTTACTTATTCTGGGAGAGTGGGGACTTGCTAGTCCCACTGTTGCTAAGCAAAGAGGCCTGGGGCCGAACGCGGCCTTTTGTGTGACGTTGTTTCGGACCGAGTTACGCTTTCAGACCAAGTTACGCCAACCTCACTTCCACACTAATGAATGAAAGAGAGGGTCAAATTTAAACTTGGACCAAGTTACGCCAACCACAATTTCCAAAAACATTGTGAATGTGCCTGCAGCGTAGCTTCTAATAGGACTTCCGATAAAGTATAAATACAAATAGAAGTAGAAAACACACACTGTTTTAAATAATCATGTCTATTATAGAACAACAACAAGTGATGAGATGTCTCAATGGAAGAAATTTGTTCCGTTTCTATTTACATTATTCGTGGTAAGCAGTTATTTGAAAGTTTGGAAATTTATAACCTGGAATTTCTTCCAGGTGGGGGCTGGCCTTTAGAGTTCTAGGTGAGGGTTGTCTTTGCAGTTGGGGTTGAATTTTCTTGGTGGGTGTCCAGACCCCATTTCAAACTATGTACCACAATTACCAGTGAATCTGCAGCTGCCTGGTGATGATAAAATGGTGCTCTGCCTTGCCACTTCACTTAGAGTTACTTCTTGAGCCCCCCCTGCTGCCTACTTCTCCTCTGAAGATTGGTACCAGTGCTGCAAGAGTCCTTGCTTGGATTGCAGTTTGTAAAGTGGATATGAAGTACCCTTCTGTGCTATAACAATACATGGTAGCTGTTTATTGTCAATGAGAATATCTTGGTTCAAATGAAGTTTATTATCCTTTCTCAGATCAGGGCTACTTATAAGAATTAAGGATCTTTTCATAGGAAACATTTTCAAGTTCATAATAGTCGTTTTCACATGTGCACGTTTTTACAGAAATTAGACTTTCTTTTTCCAGATGTTGTTCCATTCATGTTTATTGCATTTTCATCATGTCTTTTTCTTTATTAACACATAGGTGTTGAGTAGAAGTATTAATCTTTATTCTTCCTTTTAAATACACCTTTTTCTTCTCATGGGCTCTTTACATATGTTATCGTAGACAGGTGGTAGACGTTTAAAAGAGATGATGAAAGATTCTATGACGTATTATTAATGGAAAGGTAAAAGAACAGTTAGTGATGAAAAGAAATGTGACAATTTTCATGGTTTTATCACTACTTATTACTTTATTGTTATGAGTGTGTGAAATTTTTGTGTTGATTAGTTGTGCTTGTCAGGTGGTTGGGTGTGATACAACATGACTCGGGTAAAGCGATTCCAGATAAAAAGGAGGGTGATCCCTATCCATGATCATAGTTGCTTGCAGAAAACAAACAATTATGGATGGAAAAGCAAGTCTACACAAACATCGATCAAGATTTGAGTTAAACGAAGAAGGAACAAAGTCTAGTTCTACTTACATACCACTTCCCAAAAAAGTTAGAGGACACAAAGGCGTTGTTAAACATCCAGAACAACGATGATAAGTGCTTTATCTGGTGTGTATTGGCTGCACTTCATCCCGTGGATGAAACAGAGCATAGAGAGCGAGTTACCCACTATCAACTGTACGAGCCAGAGCTGGATATCACTGGACTGTCGTTTCCTGTAAAGATCAAAGATATTCCACAATTTGAAAGAAAGAACTCTGATATATCTATCAGTGTCTTCGGTTGGGATACTAGAGAAGTATTTACAATGTATGCCACGTCAGGACGAGGCAGACTACATCATGTGAATTTGCTGTTATATTCACACGGAGCACAGATGCATTATAGTTTGATCCGTTCCATGTCTCGACTTTTATCTGCCCAGTATCAACCGTGGAGTTCCGAGCGGTTTTTTTGTATATATTGCTTTCGTGGTTTCACCACGACTGATGGACTGGAGACACATAAACCCTTATGTGCGAACCCAAATATGGTTATTTCTTTTCACTTCCTCAATCAGACGTCTCAAAGCAAGTATATGAGAAGTTGTGGCTCTACCTGGACCGAAGCTATTTTGACTACTGCGAAGTAGTGGATCTCTTGCTGGTCGTATTCTATTTAGTATGATCTTGTTTGTTATCTGAGCTGCAATCGAAAACAGTTTTCTTCCAGGGAGAGATTACCAAATTTTGGTAGAGGTGTGATGTTTAAGATTGACCACTGCACAGGCTTTTAACCACAAAGAACACCATTTGCAAATTCTATCATGATATCATCAAAGTTGCATCGCTTTAGGATTGGCAGCCTTATTCTCTTTCAAACGTTTCTTTACAGCTTGGTATTAATTCATTGTAAAATTCTCTCTGCTTATATCAAGTGTATGAAAGACTTCTGGTATTTCTTTATTTTCTTCTGTCACCACTGGCTCTTTGCCTAGGAGGTCAGAAAAGTACTTATACCACTTTTTCAGCCTTTCTTGCTTGCTATTTCCCTTGAGTATTCTTTTTTAGTTGCCTTCCTTCCAGATATTCTGTTAATCAACTTCCAACTTTTAGCATGGCGAGAGCATTCATCTACGAGTTCGACACTTCTGATCATGTTATCTAGTTCTTCAGATTCTGCTACATTGCATGATTGTTGAAGTGCTTTTTTGCACCTGCAGTCTTTCGTGATTCTCATCACTACCATCCTGTTGAAATTTAAAATACGTGGGTCTTTTGATAGCTTTTGGCATTGCGTTTTGACTTTGCAGGAATAATGTCTTTTGCAGTCTCATTACATGCAGTAACGAAACACTGGTATTTCTCAGTTACATCACAATTAGTTGCAAGTGCTGCAAATCTATTCGTGACTGCCACTGTAAATTGCTTTTGTATATTAGGGATTTGAAGGTATTTCCATTCATAATTGATTTTCCTTGGTGGTGTCTTACTGGTTCTTAAGCTCAGTGTGACATTGGCAGTGAGCACTCTATGATCCAATCCTACCCTAGAGAATGGGTTATAGCCTTCCAAGTTTTTCAGTGAGTTCTTCCATTTGCATCGTACAACACTGTAATCAATTTGTGACTTCTGTCCATTCATGTCGAATATGTATGCCCATAGCTTTGATTTTTTCTTTTGAAATGTTGTCTTGGTTATTACGAGATCCTCTTGTGATCTCACGGTTGTTTATATCCTATCTGACCGTAGGATGCTATGGGTGAATACACCTGCCCAGAATGTGGGAAAGTTTTTACACGTTCCAACAACTTGACAAGACACCGACGCGTGCATAGAGGAGAAAAGGCCTACCAATGTTCGCTATGTGAGAAAAAATATGATCGTTTGGATAACTTTCGACATCATCAAGCACTACATCGTAAGCGAGCGTCCTCTTTCATCATAAGGGAACAACCTTTTAAGAAGCCAAGGACAGAAACGGAGGAAATAGAAGCATGTTGCACAGCTTTGCTTCAGGATGAAGTAGAAAATCGAGAAATAGAAGCATGCACAGAGCAATGTGTTATCTCCATGATGCAAGGTGATGAACATGAGGAATTTTTAATAGAAGAACCAATGATGGTTGGAAGAGGTACCGATGATGAAGCAAGAGTCCCTGTTGATGTGGAGGAAGCATTGGAAGGAACCGCAATGGGATATAAGTACACCTTTCCTAACATGCACGATCCATTAAAGAGCTTACAGGAAGTAGTGGACCAACTTCCTCAGTTCCTTGCACGAGAGCTTCGTGCAAGGGAGGGTGTTAAATGGTTCCTTTCAGTTTCAGTAACTTTCAGACAAGGGCGTGATGTCAGTATCTTAACTGACCCACCAGTTGTGTTTCGAAGCAATGCATTTTCAACGTTCATAACAGAGACTATAAGGAGAGACCTTGCTACAGCATATAATCAATTAATAAATGCCATAGAAGGATTTGAAGCCAATGGATCAGGATGGACGATACGAAACATCCACCACCTTGAGCTTGGGTTTGTGAAAATAACACCACTTAGAGCTTCCTCCTACTTACCACTTCCACCTGAATTATCGTCTAAAAAGGCAGTGACGAACATCAAAAATGATGATGAGAAGTGCTTCCTGTGGTGTGTGCTTACTGCGTTGCACCCTGTTGATGGGAAAAAGAAAGGACAGCACGTCGAGCAATGTAAGGAGTATGAACATGAAGTAAACGTAGATGGATTAACATTTCCCCTTGCACTTAAAGACGTATCAAAGTTTGAGGAAATGAACGAACACATCTCTATTAACGTACTCGGTTGGGAAGATAAAGAAGCCTATCCTCTATATGTTACTCAGCATAGGAATCGTTCCCACCGTCATCATGTCCCGTATGCCACGAGAAATTGCCCTTCAAGTGGCCAGAAAGACACGTGATGAAATTTGGTCTATTGAGGAGATCATGGATATCATTCGCAAAGAGATCGAAGCAAGAGAAATTGTTAAGAAATTAATTCGTTCTTGTTTAGTTTGCAGAAAACAGGAAGGTAAAGTATTTCCTGATGTACAGCCTCCAGATTTACCACGAAGCAGGGTTGATGACAGCCCCCCATTTACCCACACAGGGGTGGACTTTGCAGGCCCCCTTTTTGTTCCCGGGGAGGGTAAGGGTAAGAAAGAGATCAAGTATTATGTAGCATTATTTACATGCTCATCCACACGCGCTGTACATTTGGAATTGGTTGAGGGATTGGATGTACCCTCCTTTATTCGTGCTTTTAGGCGATTTGCAGCAAGGCGTGGCAACCCAGCCACCATTTATTCTGATTGTGCTAGCACCTTCAAGAGTGTTGCTAAGGAAATTGAGCAGCTGTTTCGTAGCAAGAAAATAGCGGACCACATGTCAAGCAAGGGAATAAAGTGGAGATTTATTGTAGAAAAATCCCCCACCTGGGGAGGCCAGTGGGAAAGGCTTATACGCAGCATGAAGCGGTGCTTGACAAAGGCCATAGGTCGTGCTTGTATTAGTGTACACGAACTAGCCACTCTGTTAGTAGAGATTGAAGGTGTATTAAATAGTAGACCTCTCACTTATGTATTTGATGATGTTGAGGGAATTTCGTACCCCCTCACACCTTCACATTTATTGTATGGACGCAATGTTTCTATTGCACCAAATGAAGGCTGTGAAGAAATTGTGTCCACGTACGAGTCATTGTCTAGAAGAGCACGACACAAACGGTTCTTACTACGCCAATTCACACTACGATGGAGAGATGAATATCTCTTAAGTCTGCTAGAGCATTTTAGAAGTAAAAGTAGCAGACGTGAGTCCCCAATAAATATTGGTGATATTGTTCTAATCCATGATGATAACCGCAAACGTCCTTTCTGGAAATTAGCTAAAGTTATTTCTTTTATTACAGGTCGCGATGGGGTCGTACGAGCTGCAAAGATACAGGTAGGTACTGAAGGTGGCAAAAGGTTCCTGAACCGATCCTTGAAAAAATTGGTGCCACTTGAAGTTCCGCACGATGAAAATACATACAACTTTATCGTTTTACTTTTTAAGCTCGGAAGGTTATTTTTAAAACTAATGTTAGGAAAGCAAGTTCATACTGAATGTGTTAAAAAGGGGTATATTTTCTTGAATTTCTTTTTTCTTTTCTTTTTTTTTTACTTCAATACGAGCTAACCTAAAGAAAGTTAGATTCTTATAATATTACGAACCGTTCCATTAAAATAAAATCATTTAAACCGGCTTTTAATAGCTTAACAGGTTTAAAGATAAAGTGCAACCTTATTAAAGGTGGAGCGGCATTTTTAGTTCAACATTGGCTATATATGAGGTCATTCTTGCTCATCAAGCGACGAACAAAAACCTTGAGTATGGCAGGCATAGAACCGAATGAAAATAACGAGAGTAAGGACGCAAGCAGCTGAGAGAGCCAAGATTGCCTGATGCGTCCATACACAAAAAACGTACTAAAAATACCAGTCTTGTTACTTTTTATTAACTTAAAAAACGTTTAAAAAAAAAGTTTTTATAGAAAATCAAAGTTATAAAGCAGAGATACAGCTAAATAATATTTAAGCTCAAAACGAATAAAAAGTGCTTAGAAATGAATAAGAAAAACAAACCAAAACTAAAATGAATAACTAAGCAAAAACAACGAAATACATTATTATGAATGATATTTCAACACTTATTTTAATCGATGATCAAGTCAAAATTTAAACGAGCAATAATCACCACAAATAAGAGCAGAGTTGCCACCCCACAATCCCTCTAAAGACTGAAGTGTCGTTCGGCTATAATAAAAACAAAATATATTTTAGCGAGCCTTTCAGGTGATTCATTCAATAACTCGCAAAAGCAAAATATTCCTTCAGTAAATGAAACAGATTTACCCAAAAAATTGACCATGTATATTTTTAAAATATTGCATTTAGCATAAATTTTTACACTTTTGAATGTGTAGCCTATACAGTTGATGCACAAGAATTGCTTGAAAGGACCACAATTAAAGATGAGCTAAAAATACCGTTATTTTTTTATGGATTTGTTTGATTATCCTTCCTCCATTTCATGCTATGGCATTTAGAGTGAATAAATTTACATTAAGATTTTCGTTAATAATTGATATTAAAATAAATAAATTAGAATAAATATAACTGATTACAATAACAACCCGAATAGCCTGACACTTGACACGGCATGCTGAAAACCAAGAAAAACAAATCGAAAAGATTATTGCTGAAGTCACGCACCCCCAAAATCACCAACAACAAGGGCAACTTCTTGATCGAGAACTCAACATTGGTGTGCGCGTGGCTTTTAGAAAATATAGTGAACTCCGGCAATCTCATGAAATGTCTGATATTGCCGAAAAAATCAAAAAGAAACTACTGGTGCGAGGATTATCAGAAGAAGAAATCAAACGCAAGTTACAGAAATTAGAAAAAAAATACATTAACTCACGGCTGAAATAAAAAACTCAAGGAGTAAACTCTCGCCAAGAATAGGACCAATATATATTTAAGGAACATTAGGTCTTTCTTTTTTTTTGCTTCTAAATTCTGGTTTAAGGATTCTCAAAATGGTTATCTTACTCAAATAGTACTCGTGCCTTGTAAAACTTACAAGATGCAAAGTTTATTTGGGGCTATTAAGCTTAGAACTACTTTATTCATTGCGCATCATCATGGACCAAAACATGTTCGTTTATACCAAAATGTATTGATTGAATTTTCCCAAATTAATCCTTATGCGTGGTTTTTGCTTCCTATTGGTGCCATGATAGCTTTGAATCGCCACAGCTAATTTTCTCTTATTAATATAGCATTTGGCTATTTTCTCATTGCCTTTTGTATCACAGCTCACTTCGTTCTTCAAAGAGCCACATCAACCCCACCTATTCTTCGCCGACGTCGTGGAGTTGAGGTACATAATGTTGATTTACACGAAGACAAAGAAAATCCGTTTAGCCCTTCGAGATTTTTGAACTCCGCAAATTTCGATCCTTTGGCTGGCCAATCAACACCGACAAGAGATTCACGACCAAGTGCGGCATCAACCCCAGTGTTTAGCAGAAAACCTCTCGAATCGTTCACTCCGAAAGCAAACAGAAACATTTTTGAAAGCACAATTTTAAAGGTAAATTTCTTAATTTTTGCACACTTGTATTTGGTTTCGTTGCACACAGTCCTGAGTATTATAGATACGAAGAGATATCGAGGGGGTGGGGTCTAATAATTAAAAATGGGCTTAAACATTCTTCTTAATTCTTCTAAACTCTCTTAAAGAGTTCTTCTCAAGGCTTTACCTCCTGAAGTCTTCAGATTTTTTTTTGGGTGCTCCTTTCTATTTTGTCCAGCCGATGACTGTGATGTACTTGAGGAACCAGAGGTTCCCTTGCTTGGCTCTCCAACCGTTACGGCTTGAATTTGGAGACGCTTTTTGATTGATTCAATAGGCGCGACTTCCGGCACTCTGAGTTTGGCAAGCCGTTGGTCAATTTCCGTTGTCAGCTTCTGGGTTTTGGTGGTATCCCGTTCCATACGCTGTCGAAGTCCTGACGACGATTGGTCCTTAGGTTGGGTTTTTTGAGGCTGTGAGGCGGTAACGACAGGAGCTTTTCGCAACTTGGGGGCTTTTACCGTATTGAGGATCTTCTTCAGAGAATCAGAGATACTTTCTTGCTTTACTCGTGGAGCTTGCGAGGGTTTTTGATTTGGTTTTACCCGAGCAAGTTGTGGAGCTTTTGGGGTTGTCAGGTCACGAGTCGGAGGTATCACGGGTGATACGGACTGAGAACGTTTGGGGAATTTCTTCTTGGTGACTTTGCTTCGTGGGGTTGGAACCTTGACTGACTGAATCGTTTTCTTTAGGGCATCAGAGAGTTTTTCCACCTTGGGAGTTGGTGAATCTTTGGGCGAACTTTTTTTGAATGGCTGTATCGGTTTAAGAGTCGGGGCTTTCGGAGGAGCCTTAATAGCTTGAAGGGCTTTTTGTGTTTCTTGACGGACATTGGGCTTCGTTGGGATGGGGACTGGCTTGCTTTTTGTAGGCTGGGGAGGTGTCGGAGCTGGCGTTGGTGCGGGCTTGGAAATTTCCACGCGGGCCTGAGGCTCTAAAGGCTTGGCCGGAATTAATTTTGGGGCTGTCTTGGGAAGTCTGATCGATTCCCGCACATTGGGTTGTTCTGTCGGTTTTATGGTGGTTACCGGTTCAGTTTCAGATGGCGTAGGGAGTGAAAGTTGATTGGGTACTACCACTGATTGAACGGCTCCTGAAAATGATTCAGAGAGTTGCTCTGACGGCTCTGGTACAGCGAGGGGGGGCAATACGGGTTCGGCTTTCGGCTCAGAGGGCGCTGTCTTGGCTTTTGGTGGAGGTGGCGCAGCAGTTTTCGGAGCCTTTGTTTTAACGTTTGGTGTAGCCCGGGGGGCTTCAACCTCGGAGAGGTTGATTAGAGAAACCTCATATGAACTGAAGGGTTTTTCAAGCGTTGGAGTCAATCGCAAAGAGAAATTTAATGTTAATGGAGAGGACCTCCATATGCAGTTGAGTCTGTGATTTTTATATGGCAGCGTGATTGTTGATTGCTAATTCTAATATCATACAGAACAATACAGGCAGTACAATTCTTTAAGAATTCCAGAAACAGAGAAGAAAATTTATTATAACAAACAAATAACAACTACAGTTCAACAGCCATCCCAAGAAGTAAAAGCCTGTCAAAGGGGATGGCAAAAAAAAACAATGAAACAAAACAAAACTAAAAGCCAGTTTACAACACAATACCTAATCAGCATCATAGACCTTATAATGAACAAGGGTTGCTCATTAAACTCAAGCCCAATAAATAATGGAATATGTTATACCTTCTGCAATAACATCTTCAACAACAACATTATGTTTTCCTATCTTGAAAGGCTTTCCAATTAAGCTCTGTCCTTTTGCTTCTTTCTCTTTCACGGGTTCGCCTTTGGCTTCATTTCTTCCAAATATTTTCCTCATTATAGTTTGAACCTTTAAATAGAAAATAGATCACTTGTGATCTTAGATCTTGACAACCCAATACATATATAAAGATGAATCATCCTGCTAAGATCAGTCAAACGACCCCTTCCTTAAGGATGTCTTGGCATATTAGCTTAAAGCAGTGGTATTCAAACTTTTTTGGCCCACAGACCCCTTTTTATAGTCAAAATTTTCACATGGACACCGGTAAAAAAAAACTACACAACTGCATAATAGAAAGAAAAAAATTTAAGTTTGATGTCTTGAATGGTAAATGGTGATGTAAAAATAAAATATAAATAAAACATTTTGTTGACAAAGTATTGAAGAAATTACAATTTTTGATTTAAAGTACAAAAACAAAAATAATGACTAGGGTGAACCTGATGGAATGTTATGAATGTATTCATGCCTAGTTTAATGATTGTAAGCAGCAACGACAAATCCCCAAGGGTAGTAATTTCTGGTAGTTTCGTTCTTTATAGTTCATAGTGGCCCTAAATCCACATTCTTTTAAAAGGAAAGGCGGGGAAGCAAGCAACAGCCTTTGTAAAGAACCGACAATGCCGGATATAAAATTGGGATTTATTTTGAAACCAGAAATCGTTGTATCATTGTTTAAGCATTGGTTTCAGCTCCACATCTGTGGCTAATTACAAAAATTACTTTAGTCACTACAAGAACATGCTAAAGACCTCAAAAACCTCAATATATGACGAAAAGAAATTTCTTAGGCAAGTTACTAAACCATATTCATTTTTGAAATGCAAATAAGAAACACAATGGTATATAATCGGGAAAGATAACGCCCAGTATATCAGAGGACTCCACTCCCTTGTTTTCCAAAGAAATACATTTCTAATTTAGCTTCCCCTTGTGCTAGAACATGTAAAGCTGCAATCATTGCGGAAGTTGGTAGTGTTTACGGAAGGGATAACATCTAAAAAGGGTCTAGCATGCTAACAGGAGGTCTTATTTCTCAAGCCCTTTGATCGTCTATAATTTCTCTTTATTTTCTTTCATTTTCCTTTTTTACACCCTTCGAGAATTCCCCCTCCCAAATTTAAATCAGTCCCTGATAAGGATGGCTTTGACCCATACTAAAGAACAACCCATATAATAAGTCGTTGTTTGATTAAAAAAAACTGACAGGGTCTGATAAAAAAAATTATTACTGGGGTCGTTGATAAAAAAGAAAATCAAGGTAAAAACGATCCATCTCCAGTAAAAGAAGGATGTCTTTAGAAATTCCTCTTTAGTGTTTGAAGTGGGAGGTGTTATCTACTACATATAATACTTACTACATATCCTATTTTAGCGAATAAGGTGTCCTTTCTATGGTTTTCTTTGTCGTAGATAACAAAAAAAAAGGATAGAAAGGACTTGGTTTCAATGAAAAGAAAGGTTCAGATTTCAATTTTCAACCAATTGTTTATGTTATAAAATCAAAATATTTAAAAAGATTCCTACCAAAAAGTTTGTGCAAAACTTGCCCATCATAAAGGTCTTCCACAATATCTTTGACAATTATTCTATGAGACGCAAGTTCATCATTTATCCACTCAATCAGAACAGTTACAAGCTGTTTAAATTTGGGGCTCTCTAGCGACTTTGTTTCAACCATGGACCTCTCTTCATTTTCCTCTGAAACATTAATATTTTATTAATAATAGGCTTAAACAATGTTTTTAAGTAAAATAACTAAAAATATTTTTCTGAGGCAGAAAAAGTTGCTTTTGTCGCTATAATCAAGGCCGTATGTCGGTGCAGACGGGAGGGAAGGGGGGGGGGCGTTTACTGGGTTTGAGCCCCCTCCCCGGAAACTTTTGAATCGGTAGGCGTGGTCAGTGCAAGCCATGTCAGTGCGCCCGCACCACCTACCGTGCAGAGACCGCCGCCCGGGCTCGGCGAGCACTCGTTTGAAGTCCTCGCCGAACTCGGCTACAGCGCTAGTGAGCTTGAAGCGATGGCCGCAGATGCGCTAATTCAGCGGTCTGCTTAGGCAGCAGATTCTCAAAGTTGTAGCGCTGGCCATGTTTGATGGTCATCACCACATGATCGAGATCACGGATATCGTTCAGCGGGTCGCCATCCACAATCACCATGTCCGCAAGCTTGCCCGCCTCAATGGTGCCCAGTTCCCCAGCTACGCCTGCAGCCTGCGCTGACTTAAGCGTTGCCTGTCGCAGGATGGCGGCGGGTGGCACACCGGCTCGAGCATAAAGCCGGAACTCTGCATGCAGTCCTGAACCATAAGGCACAAAGGGTGCATCCGTCCCGGTTACCAACAATGCATCGCGCTCGGTCAGCGCCCGCAGAAGTTTGCCATTCGCCTTGGCCGTGGCGGCAGCACCCCGCCCAAAGCGGGTGGCCATCATCTGATAGGTTCTTTGTGCGCGTGTTCCATAAAAAGCACCAAACTGCGGCGCCTCAAACCAATCCGGTTCTTCGTTAACTATTACGGCAAACCCGGGCAGGACAGCGGTTGCTGTTATGCCCATGCCCCCAGAGCTCAGCAGCTCGATGACATCCTGGTAGGAGTAGCCCAACCGCGAAACCTTGGGCTGATAGCCCCGGCGACTGGTCCCACCGATTTGTTCAACATGATCCATGCCATGCGCAACCGCGGGATAAAGCTCGTGGGAAGACACCGGGATGCCAATTCCATGAGCAAACTCAACCACCCGCTTCTGCTGGTGATCGGGCAGGCGCACGTAGGTCTTCACAAAATCCAACCCCGGGCGTTCTGTGCGTTCCAGAGCCATTTCCAGATGCGCATCTGAGACTATGCCTTCCGCCATGGAGTAAAAGACTCGGTTTCCGTCCGTGAGATAACCTGTTACGTACGTACGCGGACCTATGCGCCGCCCGCTGTCCCATGACTCCTGACGTTCTTTTGCAACGTACGGGTTCGAACCCGGGTCACGGACCGAAGTAATACCGTTGGCCAACCACACACGGCCCTGTACTTCCGAGGTTTCGCCCATATGAGGATAGCTTTATAATACCAACGATGTCTACGATTGAAAAGGATAAAGTTCAACTGGCTGCAAAATCAATTTAGTCCCTTCTTTCGATGCTATTTTGTTGTTGTTTTTTCAACGCTGAGGAATAGCCTTTGATCATGTGATTACTGATCGATAGCGAAGAAACGAAACCAACGTGTTGCTCTCGCTACACTATAGTCGGCGAAGCCGGACAAAGGTTGCCGTAGCACTTCACGTTGCCCGGGCAACGTTGGTCTAGTTTAGTATAGTTTTATGTTTTAGTCTCGCTCCTTTCTTTAAAGGAAAAAACCTGTTTTTATTTAATTTTTATAAGGTATAAAAACAAGTGATAGCACCAAATACTTGTATAAAAATTTATTGACAACGTTTATAACATCAGTAAGATATGCAATATGACCTGTTCCACAGAGTTTTAACGAAACTTTTCCTCCTATACAGTAAATTTACAGTATGCACATTATACTACAAGGTGATAGGCTTGAAATATATCATAAGATAAACAGTGTAGAAAAGATCGTTGTTGATATTAGAACCAATGAAAGAAAGCTATGGGAGCTCGAATTAGCTGAAAAATAAAATATATAATCATTTATTTTTGTGACTTGTTTCTATAACATTTTTTTAGTAGTATTTTGATTGTTCGTTATAATAAACCGTTACAAAGACTAACATGGGCTAATAGTACCGAAATCTCGACATAGTAGCAAAATCAAACCATCAAATAAGAGAATTAATCTTCATGGAATTTACAATATCAAGCTCAATATGTCAGAAAATCGTTGTTTTTCTTTAGTGAAAATCGTTGTTTAATTTAAAGAAAAAAACAATGTTTGGCCCAAAGAGGCGGTGTTCTGGCCTGTGGAATTGGGATATTGAATTGGTAGTCCTTTACGTAATTCCAAATCGATTGGTTACCTCAGAATTTTTCTAACGATGCATTTGGGTCCTCTTTGGGACGAACATTGTTGTTTTATCCACAAAATGGCTGAAAACCTTGTCTAGCTGAGGCTTGATCTATTTTGTGAAGAGTCCTAAAAATTTCAGTTTCTGTTTGAGTGAGCCCTCCGTTTGTATTTCGTTAGCTGAATTGATTTATTCCAGGTTTCATAAACGTTTAAGTTTCATACTTTCATCTCAGCTATTAGGGAGCTTACCCGCCGCATGTTGCTGGGATCTCAAAAGAAAAGTAATATAAAGAAAATCCCCTTACAGAAATCCTCCCCTACAGAAAACTTCCCCTCCGCAGAAAATTCTCCCCCATGCGCATTTATGAAGACCGTATTTGAAAAATTCCCACGCGGAATATTCTCCCCCCCCCAAAAAAAAAACCCACTCCAACAAAGTATTAGGAAAATTAAGCTATGATTATTAACTTACCCGTCGGGCGTTGTTGGATAATTATATCCAGAAAATGTGAATAATGGGAACGAAAGCATTTTCAAGTATTTGCGTTCAGGGGTCTTTAGTTTCAGTCAGAATGATAGATCAAGGGGGCCTTGGGGGAGGAGGAGATGTATACCCAAAACCTCTGCAAGAGTGTACTCAACAACTTCAATAGGCACACATTCGTTTTTACTTATATAGATTAATGTTCGAAACTTATTCTGGTTAAGGCATTGATTTTTGCCATTTGTTCGTTCCGTAGAAAAAATAGCATCTAGCGACCTAACTATTATGATATATTCCATTCAAACACAGCATTCTCAAGCAGTCAAAAGACGTACAGATAATTCTCCCTCAGTAAGACGTTTCCTTTTTTGGCTAAGAAATATATTCGAAAAATTTTCACCGTTGCTCCTATGAAATCAAAGAAAATTGAACAACTTTCCTCTTTTATTTTGAAATGAGCATTATTCAACATGTTGACCTGTATTTGCAGATTAAAGAGAACAGGAAACATCTTTCTGTTCCTCAGCCTTGAGTGTGCGGGTTGACAGCCGAGAGAACTTTTATGCGCTGACACGTCAGCATTTCCGCAGCCACGGAAAAGTTTTTAAGTTAACTTGTCAGATTCTAGTCAGTGTTGTCAGATAGGATATATTTTCACTCTTTTAGTGCTTTCTGAGATGGCAGGATATGCAAATCTTCCGGATTAGCATATTTCTCAAGGAGATTGGCAAATCGTTGCTCAGAGGATAGTATCCACTGCGCCTTTTCACTTTTATTGGCTCACTGATTTATATCAGAGATCTGACAACACTTAGAAATTCATAATACAACCTATGCCAAAAAATCACATCCAGAGAAATCACCTGCTGTTATTTTTTACTCAGGGTAAAGGATCAAAACAAGTTCTGAACTAACTTATGGGTAGCTACGAACACCTAAAACGAGACTCTCCCTAGTTTAGCGCAGCGGAGTGGTATTTGGAACGCGGAATTGGCGGCGGTCGGCGCGGAATCGTGAATTGGCGGGCCCGAATCGAACGATTCCACACCGGCCATGATCGGCCGCAGCAAGCCTCACCCCCTCTGAAGGATCACTGCTTGTTCAAACCCCAGTCGTAATCCATGTAGGACACGCTGCCGGCGCCTCGGCTTGCGACCCGAACGCGAAGATGCACTGCACATCCCGGCGCGCCGGCCGCGCCCTGTTCGTAGAGTTTCATATGGTGGTTGATGGTGCCATGTCGGTTCAGGCTGCGCATGACGTCTGTGACCGGGTAGAGGCTGCATTGAAGGACGCGCTCCCGGATGCGGATGTGGTGATTCACGTGGAGCCGGAGCACAAGCTGGAGCCCGCCGGGATCAAGCCGCGCTGAAGCGTTTGCAATTCCACGCGGCCTCCCGTTTAAGCACTGCCAGACAGGCAAAGGAGCAGGCACATGGCGATGGAGTGGAACAGGCTGCTGAGCCCCGGGCGGCTGTGCCGGCCGGAGTATGGCGAGAAAGCGGGCCGTCCGGCCTATCTGCAGGATTACGACCGGATCCTGTTCTCTGAGCCATTCCGCCGTTTGGCTCAGAAAACCCAGGTGCACCCGCTGCATGACCATGACCACGTGCACCACCGGATGATCCACAGCATGGAAACGGCCAGCGTGGGCCGTTCTTTGGGGGCAGGCGTGGGGGCTGCGCTGGTGGAACGCGGCAGCCTGCAGGCGGAGCAGGTCGCACGGCTGGCAGGCCACGTCGAGGCCGCTTGCCTGGTGCATGACATCGGCAATCCGCCGTTTGGCCATTCAGGCGAGGACAGCATCGGCGAGTGGTTTGCCGCCCGCTTCCGCGATGGCGAGGGCGTGGCGGGCCGGGTTCCGGAACACATGCGCGCCGAGTTCGCGCATTTCGAGGGCAACGCCCAGGGGCTGCGCATTACCGGCCGGCTGCAATACGCCCGCCGCGAGGGCGCGATGCGGCTGAGCTACGCGACCCTGGGCGTCTTCATGAAGTACCCCTGCACCCGCGCCATGCGCGACCGCGCGGTTGAGGCGGGGGAGGGCGGCTATGCCGGGCTCAAGAAGTTCGTCGTCTTTGAGATGTTAAAAAGCCGAAGAAAATCCAATGATTTTGTTATTTAAATATAGATTTTACTGATTGAAATTTCAACTTTCAAGTAAACAAAGAGACTTAATCGGACATAAGAACGAAGAAATGAGCCTCTCCTCTATATGCCGTATCTCAATGTTTTTCAGAAAATAATGACGCTTCTCAATGTTCTTCAGAAAATAAAAAAATTTCGAATAAAGAAAGGGTTTAAATGGAGAAGTTCCTGGAATGCCTATTTTTGGAGGCACAGAACTGTGAAGGCTAAGAAAAATCAGTAGATAAGAGTTACTCTAAAGAAACGTTGTAATACAAAGGAGGGTAAAGTCCCTCAAATCTATGAGGTTGCTAAAAAGCTGAAGATTGCCAAAGATGAGGTTGTCTAAAAAATTTTGAAGTTCAGTTTTAATCGAAACGCTTAAAATAAAAATAAACATATTTCTGAAGATACTACTGCTATATGATCCCATTTTGAAAGGATCCAAATTTAGGCTGTATTTTTTAATTTCTTTTCTCACTTGAAAAAGTGCAGAATTTTCATTTTACAATTAGATAGGCATTCTGCCAACTTTTTAAAATCACCCATTCTCTACTAGAAGGTTGTGAAAAGAACTATGAACAGGAGAAACGCTATTCCTTATTGAATATGCTCTATCGAGATATCGATTGGCACATGACATAACACCCAACCTTTAATTGTCTTACCTTGAACGTTCTTTTCCCTCAATATATTCCTCATCTTCGTCAGTTGGACTCCACCGAGGGTTTACTGGATATAACGCATTTGTCCCTGGTTTTGTGGGGTCAGCTCCAATACGGCCATATTTCTTATTAAAGTTATTGTCATTGTTGCTACGATGTAACAAATGAGAAGGTCCATCTTTCTTCCATTTCTGCTTCGGAGCCTTGAAAGGATTTGGCAATCTTGGGAGGCGGAAAAGTGGCACTCGCCTTAGGAGTTTAGCCCTCAGTTCGTCTTTGTTTCTTCCTAGGTAGCCTATAAAATATTTTTTTTTAGCTTACAAATGATAATAATTCCCAAGTGTCGTAAACAATACAAACTTCGTAAGTGTCGTAAACAACACAATATTTGTTTCCAAGTTCATTAAACTCATTGATAAATCAACAACAGATTAGGGAGTTTCCATGACTCCTTAACCTTTTAGCTCCAAATCACCCGCGTTTACATTGATTGTGCCGGACAGGTCACCATCTGCACTACGACCCCCCAATCCGATTTGGGCGTAAGCACGGTTACCCGTTCCTCCAGTAACCATGATTGTGTTATCGATAGTCACATCCAATGCACCTGAATGACCACCATCTGCATCGTATCCACCTTGCCCAAGTTGCGCATAGGCCTCACGGCCACTTCCAGCTTCGATAGTTAAACTCTTACCGTTAGTAATCGTGATATCACCAGTTTGACTACCCGTTGCACTTCGACCACCGGTTCCCATTTGTGCATAGGCATCACGACCACTGCCACCTTTGACAACAATATCATTTGCCTGAGTGATCATTACATCACCAGAATGACTGCGATTATTGCTACGACCACCTAATCCCAATTGAGCATAGGCATCACGACCGCTACCGGCTGTGACATTAATATCATTGGCTTTAGTAATTACGATATCACCCTGTTGTATGCCATCGGCGTTATAACCGCCATGACCGATCTGGCTATAGGCCTGTTGTCCATTCCCAGCAACAGCATTGATATCATTTGCATCGGTAATAGTGATGTTGGCATTGCGATCACCCCGACTACCCCAGCCACCGTGACCTAGTTGCGAATAGGCTCGACGATTATTACCTGAAGCAAAAGTAATATCGTTCACTTTGCTAATGGTAATCGCATCATTAGTTGCGACATTGGTACTGCGACCACCATGGCCTAATTGCGTATAAGCATCATCCGCGTTACCTGCACTAAACGAAATATCATTGGCCTGGGTAATATTGATCGCACCGACATGATTACCATCAGAATCGTAACCTCCGTGACCTAACTGGGCGAAACTACGCCGACGATTATTAGCATCAAAGATAATGTCATTGACTTGATGAATGGTAATGGCACCGTTCATCACACCGCGCGAACTGCGGCCGCCATGACCCAATTGAGTATAAGCATCATCTGCATTACCCGCATTCGCTTGCAGATCACCTGTTAACGTAATATCAATGGAGCCAGTATGATCTCCATCAGAGTCATAACCACCATGTCCCAATTGTGAATTCGAAAACTAAAACTTTTGAAATAGGAAAAGAGCCTTTAATCACATTCTTTACCATGTGCAATCATAAAATAGTCAAGTAGCCTAAATACAATTGTTTGCTAATCACAATGATTTTGTTCTTCGTTGTGGAATACAACGAAGCGTAAACTTGTTTTGTCATTATTTGAACATCATCACTTGGTGCGTCTTGTGCAAGTAAATCCTTCAGTGTTCCAAAGAGATTATGCGATTATTTTGTTCATTATATTTTACTTTTGTATTATTCGAAGTTCTTTCAAGAGGTTGTGCCAATGATTGAGTTCCTTATTTTTTACTTTTGTATTATTTGAATTAAAACAATTATACTATATGAAATCCTGGATTACAAAAAGAGAAAGAAGAGACATTGAATAGGTAGAGTCAGTAGATGTCGAGTTTCAAAGTACTTCGATGAAACGATGGTCTTTAGGAAATTGGATACTAAAAAGAGGTTCAGCTACGCCCAGTCCAATAGAATGAACAAAAATAGCCACATTCCGGCAGGTTATTGCGATTGATTTTGAAATGATCCAAGGGAAAGGAAAAAGGAAGCTACTGCGAAAAGCACGACTTGATTAAGTCTCTTGCACTTCAACGGAACGGGGGTTGAAGGTAAATTACACATGATAATGAATTTGGAGACGAATTTTTGCCCGAATCAAACTTAAAACAAACAAAATTACCGAAGATAAAGAGTAAAATGAAAGTCTTAAAAGTTTGTTCACATACTAAAAGAAATGTTTGTTTTACTGAAAACAGAAGACATTGCACTGTGGTCAGGATATTTGACTTCTTTAATCTTTGAAAAAAAAAAAAAAAAAAGATCAGGAAAACCAGGACCAAGTGCTTATTCAAAGGGAGGAGTTTTCCAGCCTCTCCCAAATGACTAGATTTTCATGATTCTCGGTTTTTTTTTGTTTTTTTTTTTTCATATTATGTA
>JAAAKM020073195.1:115269464-115499699 GCA_010016025.2 Alatinidae sp. Z8VKAUB7J3 | reverse complement strand
CTTAATTTCCGTTATTTTGGAATAAGTGTCCCCTCCCCTCCTATAAATCTATGCATACGTATCGAACTAAGGTACTGGTCAGGGAGTCGTTTGTCCGTAAGGACGGTGGTTCGAGTCCTGTTGCAGATTATTTGGTTTGGAACGAGGGTCAGTGTCGGGATTCTGTAAGCTCAACCAGAGTCGACTCACCTCTAAAAGGGTACCTGGAGAAATCTGGGGCAGGTAAACAGAAAGGGTTTGCGAAAGCAAAGATGGCTAGCGTCTAATCCCATGAGCTTCTGATCACCAATCCAGTGAGCCCTTCCGAAGTCTATGCGACCACACTTTCTATAAAAACCTTATATGCCCCAAGGGCGTAACTTACAACCCTTACTCCGACGGCGGCAGGAGGAGTTTGTCATTCTCAGACATAATTTTGGGACCTTTTAACTATTTTGAACAAAATGGATATCTCAAAATTTTGATTGGATCCACTTGGGAAAATGGTGGGCGTGTGAGTGAGGTTAGTGCCCGCTCCAATCTGTTTTGACCATGGAAAGTAGCATTAACCCCTTCAATTTCCAATCGAATGAACCTTTCTCGAAGTTTCTACGATAACAAATGGCCATCTCAGAATTTCTATAAGTTGCAATTAGAGAAAATACGAGGTGTGGGGGGATGTATCCATCCTCCGATCACTCTGAATCTTAGAAAGGGCACTAGAACTTCTCATTACCAATCGAATGAGCCCCTTCCGATGTTTATACGATCACCCTTTCTATAAACACTTTATACGCCCCCAGGGCATAACTTGCAAACCTTGCTCAGAGGGCTGTGAGGAAGGGGGTGGCGGAACGGGGAGGTTGACAGCCTTAGACAAAGTTTCCAGACCTTTCGATTACGTTGAACAAAATAGCAATCTCAAAATTTCATTGGAATATGTTTGGGGAAATGCATTTCAGGAAAATACGAGGTGTGGGTGTATGTAGGGGGTCTATCCACCCATCCTCTTTCTGAATCTAAAAAAAGTTATTAGAACTTTTGATTAGCGATCCAATGAGCCCCCTCCGATGTTTATACGATCATCCTTTCAATTTAAACCTTATATACCCAAAGGCATAACTTACAACCCTTGCCCTGGGGGCTGTAGAGGGTGGTGTCATCCTCATACATAATTTCCGGATCTTTGACCTACATTGAACGAAATAGCTATCTCTAAATTTGATTGGATGCGTCTGGGAAAATGGTGGGCGTGGAATGGGTGTTAGTTGCCCTCCCAATTTCAGACCTTTTTGAAATTTCTACGACAACAAACGGCCATTTCAAAATTTCTATCAGATGGATTCCTGGAAAATACGAGGCTTGGGGGGAGTATCCACCCTCCCATCTTTTTGAATCTCATAAGGCAATACAACTTCTGATAAGAAATCCAATGAGCATCCTCTGAAGTTTAGTCACTTGGTTAATACCAAGTGCCATAAAAAAAGAATAATGACTGCGCTCAAAAACCAGCTCCGACGTGATTCTTTGAAAAAAACAACATAGAGGCAAAATCGTTTATAGGCTCCTCAATCATCCCCTACCATCTCAATATTTTGAAAAGAAGGTGGGCATTTTACACCTTTTAGAACCATGAATAGACATACGTTTCAATTTTTGATGGTGAGAAACAAAATTGGCCAGCTGCCAGTCCACTACCCCACCCTACCCCTCTTACTGCCAATATTTAAGCAGAAAGAAGGGATGTTGTACCCTTTTCGAAGCGAAATGAACCATGAATTTTTAATCTGTCTGATTTCAAGACCAAAGTGGGCACGTGGTCTCTCTAAGAACAGCCCTCCAACCTTACAACTAAAACCAGCCATTCAGTAAAGATGTAGGGATGCTGCACCTTCAAAATTCACTCGATGATTTTCAAATAGAATTATCAGAAAGTACAAAATTGGTACATAGCCCCTCCCATACAAATACCTCTCTCTCCCTGCTATTTTTTTTTACAGAAAGGCATGGTTTTCATCGCTAAGTTTAAAGCATAAAGGTAGGCATATTACTCCCTGTCTGAACCAGAATTATGGAAAATTTTCAATTGGCATGATTGGAAAGACAAGGTGGGTAGGAGGCTCTTCCTTATGATTCTGCCTTTCCCATTAGCACCTTTGGCAAAATAGAAGGTGTACCACGCATCATTTTAGCCTGAATCATACTCTGAGTTTCAAACTGTATGCTTGGGGACCAAATTGGGTCTATGATTTTCCAACAACACTCCATCCACCCATCAACTAGTCTTTTAGAAGAAAGAAAGGTAGGTATGCTGCATAGAACCCAAAACATACGTAGATTTTTAAAACCTGACAAATCTGGAGACTTGGATCCTCCAATACCTCTACCTCTCCCTTGTAACTTTTTTGGACACAGAAATTCATCTCATGCTTTGTTTGAAGTAGAATCACGCAATCATTTTTAATATATATTAGTAGAGGCATACAGTAGGCCCATAGCCTATCCACTACCCTTCGCATCACCAGGTTTCTAGCTGACACATTACACCTTGTTTACATCGGAATAACACACAACTTTTCAAAAGGTGTGATTCGAGACTTTAACTGGACCATATACCCCTTCCGCGTCGTACTACTGCAGGAACATGCTGCTTAAGCCTAGATTCCAAAATTTGTGACGTACGGCCCACATATGTAAGGTACATATCAAGTCCATCCATAAACGGTTCGGACTGAAAACAAGATGCTCGTCACGAAGGTGACTATCGAGCTTCGAGCTAATTCTTTGCCACAATATGTGTGATAATAATTTGCAGGGTATAGAAAGAAGGTAGATTCCTAGCCAGTTGCCTGGGAGGGTTACATAGCTTTTCTTTAAGATCCTCACAAGGGTACTCCGTTTCCAGTCGGAAGGTACTCCAGATTACTTCGAACAATGCTGTCCAGACTAGCGCCAAATCAGAAAGGTTTCTTTAATTTATTTCCTTTTTTGTTGCGATAGAAGAATTGCGATAAAAACACCGTAATAAAGTTGAAGCGGGTAGACATCTATGGAAGACTATACTTACTGTGTGGAATGTACCGCTGTATTGGTCGTATATCTATTTTAGTTTTATGTTTGTTTCATGTTTTTCCCTTTTCTTTATAATTCCTTTGTTTTCTTTACTTGATGGGTTTTTGAAATAAATTCAACCCACTTTTATAACAAATAATGAAAACAATCTTTAGAATCCAGGGATCACAACTGCTGTCTGGATAGATGTTTGAAGAAGGATAAAAGGACAAAGATACTCCAGAGCCATTGCTGACACATAAGGCGTCGAATCGGCGTTTCGGTTGCCGGGCCTTCTTCAAATGGACAGGTAGCATGCCTGTCACCCAACCTTGCTGCAGTAAGAATCGATCCAATGGCCCGATATTGTCAATAACACAGGGTGGATACATCTTTGACAATTTTTTTTTACTTTTTTTAATATGCCAGCTTTGACTTTTTCCCCCATCTTTGCTTCAGTGACAATGCTATTGCTTATTTCTTTTACATTAAAACGGATGAGGTAAAGTTGCGCAAGCTTATAGCAAATATTTTTTTTATAAGAATATATAATTATTTTTAAGAAGTAAATACAAAAGGCAAAGCTGAAGCATAGTTGAATTAACATCGAATAGTTGGGGGCATCAAGACATGGCTAATTGTAGAAAAAGTCAAGACAGATAGTCTGATTGAGTGAGAAGCAAATCTGGCATTAACCCCCTTATTAAGATTGTATAAAAATGATATTAATAAGATCAATAGAAACAAAACAAAGAAATAATTGCAATATACTAATCAAAGTGAACAAATCAGAGTGGTAACACATACAACTCCGAACTGTCAAAGACTTTAGACATGTTGAGCGTAATTTGTGTTTTATGGAAAATGATTTTTTTTTTTCAATAGTGTGGTTCTTTATTTGTAATTGAATAAAAAAGCAATTTTTTTAACTGAAAGTAAGGAGCGACATTTAAACTTAAAACGAACAGAAATTATTCCGTATATGAAAGAGGCAGTCCCCTCCTCAACAGCCCCCTCTTTACGCTAAAGTTTGACTTTCTCACAACTCTACTTAATAAGACAATATAAAACTTCAGCGTAAAGAGCGGGGTTTTGAGGAGGGAACAGCCCCTTTCATATACGGAGTAATTTCTGTTCGTTTCAAGTTTGAATGTCGCTCCTTACTTTCAGTTAAAAAAAACTTGTTTTTTTTTTTATCTAATAGAAATAGATGTCAGTCGCTTACCCAAAAATTGATCTTAAGAGGTTTTTCTGCCAATAAAATTAGTTGGCAATTTAAAAAATTTAGTATATACAAAAACTAATCAAGATATACTGAAGGATATTTTACTGTAATTTCTCTTTCTTTTGGGGTTGTTTTATATTTACAGGGTTTCCCGAACAGCTCGAAGGGAATTAAACTTATAATTGGTTCCAGAATCCAATAAAGCACTTTATAACACACCTCCAACCCGTAAAGTGTGTAATTGTGTAATAGGGATACCATAAAAGAACTTTATGGTAGACGCTCCACCTTGCCGGGTAGGGAATTTAATGTGTTGAAACCCATTCAGATAGGTGGTGTTCCTCTAAGGAGCCCTAATGTTAGGTAATCACTTGGGAATATTTTATTAGATTTAAGGTGCTTTTTCTTGTAATTTAACAACGGCTTACATTTATTAATGATAGCTTTGCATGGATTAGGACATTTCGATTTGGTTATATTGTTTTGTCCTAAGTAACTGGATAGGTAAGTAGCGTCACTACCTTGTTCAAGTGCTTGTTTATGTCAATGGCTGAAGTAGGAAACCAGGTCTTTTCTTCTTTTTTTGTTTCTTTTTTTTTCTAATCAATTAATTACCTCTAACAAATTATATATACTTAAGCTAATTTAAGATATTATTGTTTGTTTACATAACTAAAAATTCAGAAGAAATACAGCACGATTGCTATTAATATCTTGAAATGAAAAAGTGAAGGTCAGGTTTAAGACCCTTTTCCCTTCTACACTAATGAAATTCCGCACCCACCCCTCAGATAAAGTAGATTATATTATACTGAGCTATCTAAGTTAGTGTACATAGAATGCCAAATTTAGACCCTTTTCTAAAAGATTAGATTTAGATTCAGCCCTGCATGACCAATAACAATGAATCTTGAATAAGGATTCAAAATTATAGTATTTATTATATTTTGAATGTCCCAAGTTTTCTTGATAAAACTTGGTGAGTGAAGTTCGAGTTGTTACTGAAGTAAATTATAATGTTCATTAGTATTTTATTCATTAAAAAAGGCAAAATATAAAAAAAGCTATGGGTTTTTCTCAAGATCCTGGGACCTATGGCTTCAGGTTGTACTAGGCTATTCAGTAACACAAACCTTGCTGTTAAAATATACTGTCGTTTCACTCACCATTTCGTAATCTAGAATTATTTAACCTTTGTTCCCGGCTCTGGCAGCAGTCACACAGTACATTTAAAAAGAATTCGCAATCTAGAATTATTTCTAAATTGCGAAATTATTTCTGGAACACCATTTCGTAATCTAGAATTATTTAGCTTGTGTTCCAGGCTCTGGCAGTAGTCACACAGTACATTTAGAAAGAATTTGCAATGTAGAATTATTTCTAGATTGCGAAATTATTTCTTAAATATCATTTCGTAATCTAGAATTATTTAACTTTTGTTCCAGGCTCTGGCAATAGTTGCACAGTACATTAAAAAAGAATTCACCATCTAGAATTATTTCTACATTGCGAAATTATTTCTGGAATACCATTTTGTAATCTAGAATTATTCAACTTTTGTTCCAGGCTCTGGCAGTAGTCACTCAGTACATTAAAAAAGAATTTGCACTCTATAATTATTTCTGGAATTCCATTTCGTAATCTAGAATTATTTAACTTTTGTTCCAAGCTCTGGCAGCAATCACACAGTAGCCTAGATGATAAAGAATTCGCAATCTAGAATTATTTATAGAGGGAGAGGAGGTTTTTTACCCTCTAATTGTTTTTCGCCGTTAAGAAGAGCACTAGCATTTTCAATTTCATGTCGAGTAAGCCCCCTTAAAAGTTTTAGGCGCATGGCGACCCACTCCTGCGCGCGGACCATGAAGTTCCGTTGATCGTAGGCGTCGAACGCGATGACCATGCTGAACCAGCGCAGCTCCGCCCAGTTGATGAAGGCGCTGACGGCCTGCGCGACCTGCGACCCGGCCTACTATCACCACGAACAGGCGATGTTCATCGACTTCTTGGAGAAGTATCTCGTCTACCGGCAGGACGGATGGGTGAACTGGGACCCGGTCGAGCACACGGTTCTGGCCAACGAACAGGTGATTGAAGGGCGAGGCTGGCGGTCCGGCGCACTGGTGGAAAAGCGCGAGTTGACCCAATGGTTCCTGCGCATCACCGACTACGCCGAGGAACTGCTCGAGGCCATCGAGGGTCTGGAACGTTGGCCCGACCGCGTTCGGTTGATGCAGCATAATTGGATCGGCCGATCCATTGGGTTGCGCCTGTCCTTCCAGTTCGATCAGCGGGACGACAAGCTCGAGGTCTTTACCACCCGACCCGATACGCTGTTCGGCGCGGCTTTTTGCGCCCTATCGCCCTATCACCCGTTGAGTACCGAGCTGGCGGCATCCAACCCCGAAGTAGCGGAATTCGTGGCCGAATGCGGCCGTATCGGTACCAGCGAGGAAGCCATTGAAAAGGCGGAGAAGAAGGGCCTGGATACCGGGTTGACCGTCAAGCATCCCTTTATCGAAGGCGCGAGTTTGCCGGTCTACATCGCCAACTTCGTCCTGATGGATTATGGCACCGGCGCGATTTTCGGCTGCCCCGGGCACGATCAGCGCGACTTGGACTTTGCCCGCAAATACGATTTGCCGGTCATTCCCGTCGTCCTGCCGCCGAACGCCGATGAGGCGAGTTTTGCCATCGCCGATGAGGCTTATACCGGTCCCGGAACGATGATAAACTCGTCGTTTCTCAATGGGTTAGAGATTGAGCCGGCAAAACAGGCCATCGCCGACAAGGCCGCCGAGATGGACCAGGGCGAACCGGCCATTCTGTACCGGCTGCGCGATTGGGGTGTTTCGCGACAGCGTTATTGGGGCTGCCCGATCCCGGTCATCCATTGTTCGGCCTGCGGTACTGTGCCGGTTCCCGACAAGGATTTGCCCGTCACCTTGCCCGAGGATGTCGATTTCGACACTCCCGGCAACCCGTTGGACCGTATTTAATTTTTTTTTTTGGTCTTAGACCAGGCCACCTCGTATCGAAAAAGTTGTCTTACAAACCTCAAAAAGAGCTCATTCAAATGGAACTTGATGCACCTAGTTCCCTTTTTAATAGTCGAAAGTGATTGTAGGGCAACTAACCCCCCCCTCGCACGCCCACATTTTCCCTAAACACATCCAATCAAAATTTTGAGATAGCCATTTTGCTTAAATTAGTTGAAAAGTCGAAAAATTATGTGTTTGAGGATGGCACCACCCCCCACAGCCCTTAGGGCATAGGTTATAAATTATGCCCTTTGTGCATAAAAGCTTTTATAGAAACGTTTGTCGTGGAAACTTCAAAAAGGAATCATTCGATTGGAAATTGAGAGGGCTAGTACCCCTTTCATAGTCGAAAGTAATCGGAGGGCGAATGCCCCCCAAGCCCATCATTTCTGAAGATACTTCCGGTTTGATATACTCATTTTGTTCATCTTGGTTGAAAACTCTGGAAATTATGTCTTTGAGGATGGCAACCTCCCACAGCCCTCAGGACAAGGGTTGTAAGTTATGCCCTTGGGGCATATATTCTTATAGAAATTATTGTCGTAAAAACTTCAAAAAGGGCTTATCGGATTGGTAATTGAGAGAACTTGTGGGTTTTTTATCACTCGAAAGTGATCAGAGGGAAGATGTCCCCCACCACACCCATCGTTTCCTAAAACACTTCCAATCAAAATTTTGTGATAGTCATTTTGTTCAACGTAATTGAAAGTTCCAGAAATTATGTCTTTTAGGATGACAAATTCCCTCCTCCCAGCCCTCGGGGCAAGGGTTGTAAGTTATGCCCTGTGGGCATATAAGGTTTTTGTGAAAAGCGTGGTCATATAAACTTTCGAGGGAGCTCATTGGTTTGGTAATCAGAAGCTCTAGTGCCCCTGTTAAGAGTCAAAGTCATCGAAGGGTAGCTATCTCCCCCCCACGCACACACACACGTCGAATTGTCCCAAAATGCATTTAACAGAAATTTCGAGATGGTCATTTTATTCAAAAAAGTCTAAATATAATATAATAAGGCTTTGGGATTGAAATAAACCAGGGTTATATGGGTTTCAGTTATGGCCCGCGGACATGTAAGGATTTTATGAAAGGATGGTTGTATAAACTTCAGAGGAAGCTTACGTAAATCAAGATACATCTAGTTACACAAAGAAAAAACCAGCATGCAACAAGCTTCACAAAGAAAAAAATATCATGGTACACAAGTTCCACGAAAGAATAAATCAACATACAATAAGTTTCAAGAAAAATTAAGTTTCACGATGAAAAATCAGCACAAAACAAGTCCAAAAGTAGGGAGTTTAAAGAATGAAACAATGAATGACTCAACGTTCGAAAGAAATGACTCACAACATTTGCCTAATTTAGGTGGAAAAAGATGCATATTCCTGACTAAAATACGCTATATTTATAGAACTTGCGGACACGGCAAAGAAATCATTACTTACGCCCTCATTCATTATTAATTTTACTTTTAGTTAAAAATTTCTTTAATTTCAAATTACTTTCATTTTTTTCAATTATTCTTGTTTTCATTTAATTTAAATTACAAATTACTTTAATTTCAAATTGCTTTCATTTTAGTTTTACGATTGAAGATATTTTGCAAAGTTTTTTATCCAGAGAAATTTACATCTTTCCAAATTGAGCAAAAGAATAATTACAAAATAGCCCTACTTTATAAGATTTAGAATAAAACATTCAGGTAACTTTTTTCTTATAGAAATTCCTATTTAGTTGAAATAAAAACTTTAGCTGGAAAAAAACCTGGAGAGCTTTCATAGCATCTGAGACATTGGTAACGAGTTTGTCAACTTCAGGCTTGTTCAGTAGTATTAGAGGTATTTCCCAAGCTGAAGTTATGCTTAAATAATTAAAGAAGAATACTTGCCCATCTACTGTCCAAACGACAAACCTTTAGAAAGTATCAATAAGTAATTATTAAAAATAACATTAATAATTTTAAATATTGAAGTATTAATAGAAGGGAAACCATAGAAACTTTAGAAGAATATTTGCCTATTTCCGGTCCGAACAACACACCTGTACAAGGTGTCAAAAGATAATTGAAAATAATAATATGAATAATATAAATAATAACACAGAAATTACATTGACAGCCATGGAATATTGACACTCCTAATTTTTTTTGTGCGTTAGCGTTTGATTTTTTATTTTTTTATTTGTTGATTGATTCTAAATTTGATGATTTATTGATAGATCTAAATTTATTCAACAAAATATTTGGTTTTTAACCTGTTTGTAAGATTTATAGCCTAATTTATCAACGGCAAAAAAAATGAAGTTTTGAAAAGAAGACAAAAAAAATAAATAACAGGCAAATAAATAGAACTCAATTCTTAATAACCTCAAAAATGCTGCAACCACTTTTATTACGATGTAAGATTATTTATTTGTTTGTCGTTTTTTGTTTGTCTTTTACCTTATACGGTGCGTTTAATTTAATTTAACCTTAATTTTTTCCGTTGATAAAGGCTACCGGGCGCGGAGTTAAAATATTCGGATTTCGCTATTTATTGTTTGTTGTTGTTTTTCTTTCTTCCATTGTTTTATTTGCATTATACAAGTTTTTTCTTCTCTTTTTTCGAATCGTCCTTATTTTTTCAAAATCTTATGCTCTCCCAAGAAAATATTGGTATTCAGTGAACTTCCTGCAATTCTATTACAAACTGCTTTCTGTTTTTTCTTTTCTTCCGACATTAATGCTACGACAAGGGAGGTAAAACTAGTTGTAACAGCTTTTTATCTTAAAAGTGTCTAAAACCTAAGTTCCTACGCTTAATTTGAAAAGACGTATCATCCAATCATACATGTAATATAATTCTATATCAGATATTTGATTGGTTGGGACATTGGTAAAAAACATTTTTATTCCATAACAAGTTCTTTGTCATGCAACTTACAAGTTCTTTGTAACAAGTTCTTTGTCATGCAAAAGCTTACAGTATATAGCTTTTTGTGTTCGTAGTTTAGGCGCAATGATCTTTTTAATTTTTTTTTAAAACGCAAAATTTAAAAAATATAAGTTTTTATATTGGTAAATATCCCTAGCATCCAGCGAATCATTAATCAAACCTAAATTATAGTTATTAGCAAACTTTTGTTGACAACTTTGGTCCCGGGCTTTTGGAAGGGGGAGCGAGAAATCGGGATGTAATTAATCAGGAAATAACTCTAAAAATATGAGTGGCTACATAGAAATTTTTGATTATATTGAAGAAAGAATATTTCATTATAATTTCTTAGCTCAAAACGGGAAATAGACACAAACTTCACTGTTATTATTTTTGTTTCATTTTGGAGAGGAGAAGGAGGAAGTGCACTTAAGATTTTGTGCATGTTAAAATGGAACAAACTATTTTTTCTCCTATCCTCTAAAAAGCAGCTTAAGCTGCGGGTTTTTATTGTTGTCGGCCATCAGGTTGAAATTCCCTTTTGAGCCCTTAAAGGGGTCCTAAGAGCTAACTTATTTTTGTCAGATGGACCTGACAAAAATAATTGTCAGGATAAAATAATGAATAATAAATAATAAAAAATAATTATTTTTTTTTCGTCAGGTCAAAAAAATGACCATCACTGGAAACAGGTTTAAAAAGTGATTAACAATATACCATTCGTTTATAAATCATTTATTCAGTAATATTCCAAAGCCATTGATTTATAAAAATATATTTTCACGAAATTTGAATTTATAAACATTATTATAGAATGTTAAATGTTTTCCTGGTTTATGTAGGAAAGGATGCGTTTTCTCTGCGACAAACCTTGCAGTAACCTAACAACAGTGTTCGGATGGAGTAAGCAAAAATTACAGATTGCTTCCCTTCTACAAAAATGACCAGAAGCAAAATGATGTGAAAGAAAAATGACGGGAAACAAACACTATTGTTATGTTACGGCAAAGTTTGTTGCACAGAAAACGGCGCCCTTAAATAAAGACGCCAGGAAAACGTTTGGGATTTGAGAATAAATTTTATAAATGCAAATGCTTATTGAATTAGATAGTAAAAAACTTCGAATGAATCAATGCCCTTGGAATACACTACTTCAAAGTAATGGATTAAATAATTGAATTGAGAGTCTTTAATTAATTTTCTAACTTCAAATCATAGTCTAAAAACTATGGAAAAGGTAATAAATCACCTTTTAGGGCCGCACCGTAAGCGGCTCAATGGAAAACATTAAGGGAAAAGATCATTATATTTGGAAAAAGCTTGAAAAAAGGCACCAAAGGATGTGTTTACTTTTTTTCCTAACTAAATTATGTAAGAAAGAAAAAAAAATACCATCACAGATTATTTTAGCAATACATGACATTTAATTCAGCTTCCCACCCAATTTAAAATTAAATCGCACCGACATTCGACATTGTCCGACATTCGTTCGGGGGGCCACTTTTATCAATGCAGCCGTGAAACCAATTTTAGACATTGTTCAAAACAGTCATATTTGTTTCCGGAATGCTGTCACATCCGAAGTGCAATCAGGCCATTTCAATTAATTCAACCGTAAAAACAATTTCTAGCACAGGCCAAAATGTTCCAAATCGTGTCCGGAATATGGTCACGTCTGAAATGCGATCATCTACGAAAGCACGTGACAAAGAGTAGACATGCTTTATATTGCAAACATGTATCTTTTAGTTTCCTTTGATTTTTACGAAATTAACCTTTCTTACATTTAGAATATCCCCTACTCCTCAAAATACATCATTTTCAAAATGAATTCTTGCAATGAGTAAAATTTGAATTCTTTAATGAATAAAATTTGATATAATTCTAGGCATACTTCAAGGTTCATATGGAAAAAAAACGCAACAAAGAATAGGCATGCTTTCATATTGCAGATGCATATTTTTTTATTTTATTTAATTTGTCTTGAATTTATTTTTTTACATTTTTGAAATTTGTACCCCTTTCTCCTCAAAACGGGCAATTTCCGAAGTAAATTAATGTGTATTGAACAGAATCTGGATTTCTGTCCAAAAATGTATTTCAAGTTACGTATGGGACAAAAAAACGTGACAAAAAAGGCCTGCTTTCACATTATTCAAACGTGTACTTTTCAATCTCCTTTAATTTTTTACAGGATTTGCCTTTTAAGGATTTGCAAACCGCCCCCTTACACAAATGTACTATTTCCAAAATGAATTACCTGCGTATTGAATGGAATCCATGATCGTTCTTTCCGAAATTACATTTCAAAGATCATTTGGGGGAAAAAACGTTACAAAGAATGGGCATACTTTTACATTCCAAAGACGTGTCTTTTTCACCATACCTTTAAACAAATCTTGTTCAAGATCTTTGTCAATGCAGTATGTAAAATGTATTAGCGCATGTTTGTCAAACGAACCATAGTTAATACTTTGATTAGCCTAACATATGTGATTATAGGATTTAACACCTACGAATAATTCTAGATCTCGCAGACGACGTCGTAGAAACCTGAGAAGGCCCCTTTTGGAAAGGATTTTAACTGTCAAACTGATGTATAGGATAGTCTTGACACGCGAGTGACGCTAATTGGTGTTATTTTAGACTTAAAAGAAAATATTTTCAGTTTTTATTTGGTTGTTGTTACCTGTCAGAATGTTTTAATTTTAATTTTGTAACTATATGAAGAAAAATGTCGAATCACACAAATATTTGGGTTTCTGCATTTTACCGAGGGAAAATATGCCCACACAGTCTTATTTATGCTTACATTAAAAAAATATAATTCGCTGATTTTTATTCCATTGACGGTGATAATTCCCTATTGTTCTTCTTGTTTTTGGTGTTTGTAAAGAAGAATTGATTTTCATTTTATTCGTTATCCTTTGCTTTATATTTTTTTTTTTTTTGTATTTTTGCGTTCTCTCTATTTTAGTTTACTGTTTTGTAGTTTTTCCCCCTACTTTTTTTCTGCATTATTATTGTTGTTAGCCTTTTTGGCAACGATATCCAACCAGCCACTTTCCAAGCATTTTATTCTGCTATACTGTTACTTGCTGTCTCATTGATTTTTCTTTCTGCTAAAAAAAAGTGTTTTGAATTGGATTGGCTTGAATAAATGTGATCTCGAATAAAAAAAGCCTTTTCAACTGAAAGTAAGGAACAACTTTAAAACTTAAAACGAATAGAAATTATTCAGAATACGATAAAAATTGCTCCCTCCTCATTACTTTGTTCTTCATGATAAAGTCTTTTTAAACTTTAAAAAAAAATTTTATTCTAATTAAACGGCCCTTGTGTTTCAGGAATCCTTCTTAAAGAATTATAACAAAAAGTCAAACTTTATCGAAAAGAACAAGTTATTGAGGACGGTGCAGCCCAATCCCTTACATAGATTAATCTCTGTTCATTTTAAGTTTTAATGGTGCTCCTTAATTTCAGTTGAAAAAAAACTTGTTAGTTTTTTTTAATTTCTGATTATTTTTCAAACAAACTGGGAAATCCGGCTCCTCTACATGAGAAATGCCTTCCCTGTACAAAGTTCTGTGAAATATCCTTTCCCCCAGAAAATTTCCCCTATACTATTTCATTGTTACCGAAATCCCCCCGGCCAATTTCTTGCAGACGATCCGCCTGGAAACGTTTCCTTAGCATATTTTAATTTGAAAAATACTTTCATTTCTGATTATTTTTCAAACCAAGCCAGAAATCCCCCCTTCTGAGGTACAACTTTCCCAAAAGTCCCCTCAACCCCAGTGGAAAGCTGTTCCCGCGGAAAGTAACGTGGAACAATCCTACCCCAATAGAAAAATTATCAAGACAATTCCAACCACCTGAAAATTCCCTTGGAGCATCCCCACATGTAAAAGTGAGTCAGCGAAGAAAAAGTGAGACAAATACAAATAATTTCGTCTAGGAATTTCGGGAAATCCACCCATATATTAATTCGCCTAGAAAGTTCATTTCCCAAAAACTTCTTGGGTAACAGGTTTGAGAAAATTTGTTAAGAACATTAGTTTTGAAAAAAAAAGATTCACATGAATGACATCTCATTTACGAACGAATTTGAAGAATATAAGTCATATTTATCTTGGTAGTGGCTGTATCATTTTAAGTGTCTACGATGCAGGCAAAATTACAAAAGAAATATAGATTAGTATAAACCACCAAGCATTATCTTTTTGCAAAAGGTGTTTATGCAGTTTCATAATGCACAGAAGACAATTGGATAACCAACAAGAAATAGACAGTTAGAATACTTGTAACAATGACAATTACCATGAGTCAAAATTGAAAATCAAGAACAAAGAAATAGTTGGTTAGAATATAAATGGTAGCAAGAATTACAAGCTACAGTGAGAATAAGAACTTGTCAAATGTATTTTGAAATATTGGCATCTTAGAATGTAATGGCCATCAAAAACAATATAAAGAGAAAGTTTGAGAAAATTTGTTTGGAGCTTTAACTTTTTGGAAATAAATTCAAATGACTGAGATCATATTTTACGAGCATTTCCAAACAATTTTTTTGGAAATTTCCAAAGCTAAATTTAGAATAAAAACTTGTCAAAATTTTTTGAAAAATTAGCATCCTGGGATTTCCTGACATGCAAAAACTAACTAAATAGATCATGAGTTTGAGAAAATCGGTTTGGAGCTTCAATTTTTGAAATAAATTTATATAATCGAGGTCATATTTTATGAGCATATTTCAAAAGGTTTAATAGAAATTTTTTTTCCCAAAATGAAATTTTTCAAAGAAAAGTAAAGAACATACTAAACTCAAAATCAGAAAAAATAAAAATGTGCAAAAACTCAAATCATAACAACCAGAAATTACTATTAAAGAATAAATGAAACCTCCAAAAAACAGAAATTAAACAAACAATCACAGCCAAAAAAAGACACAAAAGGTAGTAATATAAAGGAATAAATAAATATTAAAACAAGTAGCCTAAAGCATAAATTGAATATGAAGCTTAAAATGGCCAAAGTGTTTTGCTGTTGATGCATAAATGGAAAAAAAACAAGAGCTAAGAGCTCATATGGCACTTGTGACGAGGAGAGAAGAGCTAAGAGCCAAGAGATCATATGGTATGAGCTCTAACAAAATTCTATGAATCAATAGATTGATTTAAAAAGTTCACGTTTTCCAAGAATTACGGTTTCCCCCTCCAACTCCCTCCAATGTAACCGGATCTGGTCGGGATGTAAAATGAGAGTTTTAAAGCACAATATCCATCTAAATATCAAATTTCATTAAGATCTGATCACCCGTTTGTATATTACAAATACCTCATTTTTTCTAATTTTTCCAAATTACACCCCCCTTACTCCACCAAAGAGAGCGAATCCGGTCTGGTTATGTCAGTCACGTATCTTGAACTTGTGCTTATTCTTCCCACCAAGTTTCATCCCGATCTCTCTCCACTCTAAGCGTGTTCCAAGATTTCCGGTCCCCCTCCCCCAACTCCTCTCAGTGACACTGGATCCGATCAGGATTTAAAATAAGAGATACGAGTTGCGAGTTCCTTCTAAATATGAAATTTTATTAAGATCCGATAACTCCTTCGTAAGTTAAAAATACCTCTTTTTCTAATTTTTCAGAATTAACCCTCCCTTCCCCAGCTCCCCCAAAGAGAACGGATCCGTTCCCGCTATATCAATCACGTATCTAGGACTTGTGCTTATTCTTCCCACCAAATTTCATCCTGATCTCTCCACTCTGAGCGTTTTTCAAGATTTCCGGTTCCTCCCTCTGACCCAACCCAATCTCGTCGGATCTTGTTGGAATTTAAAATAAGAGTTCTGAGACACCAGGTCCTTCTAAATACATATTTCATTAAGATCTGACCACCCGTCCGTAAGATAAAAATACCTCATTTTTCTAATTTTCCAAATTGACCAAATTAACTCCCCCAAAGAGAGCGGATCCAGTCCAGTTATGGCAATCATGTATTTAGGACATGTGATTATTCTTTCCACCAATTTTCATTCCGATCTCTACGCTCTAAGTATTTTCAAGATTTCTGGTTTACCCCTCCAATTCCCCCCAATGTCATTGGATCCAGTCAGGACTTAAAATAAGAGCTCTGAGACACGAGGTCCTTCTAAACATCAAATTTCATTAAGATTCGATAACTCGCTCGTAAGTCAAAAATACCTTATTTTTTCAAATCTATACGAATTAACCGTCCTTCCACTGCCACCCCCCCCCCCAGATGGTCAAATTTGGGAAGTAACTATTTTTAATTTAATCTTGTCGGGTCCCTGATACACCTACCAGCTTCCAGTGATCGCTATACGCAACCCTGGTAAACTCTTAATTTAATATAAAACCCCCTACTAACTTTAATTCCTATATTTAACTGTAGCTATCTTAGTCTTAAATATAGCGTTATATAAACACAGCATTATCCGTACAGTTTTATACAAAGCAATTTCGAAAATTCCTAGAAACAAAAGGTTTAAACCCTCCCAACCAACAGTGCCGGAGACACAAGATGTCAACCAGGACGTATGGTTGCACGAAAAGCAATATACGTTAATTTTGGCGAAAGAGCCAAATAAAACAGCCAAAGTTAAACACATTACGTCGGCAAAAGGGCAGCATGTATTTGCCCTTAAAGGAAAAATAGCCAAAATAACCAAACAAAATAGCCAACATTAAATATCTAATATTGCCAAACGGGCTACATATTTTTGCCCTTAAACGACAAAACAGACGTTTCAAGACTTTTCACCAACCCGAGAAATGAATAAATGCATTTCATCTGCGGAAGAGGACTTTCTATTTTCATGTATCTTGTGGGTGCTGAATTTCTCGTAAGGCACGTGCAAAGGCGTTTGTATTTTATTTGGGGAGGTGAAGGATTTCTGTATACCTTTAAACAGAAGGATTGTAAAAATTGCTGGGAACGAAAGGATTGAAACCTCCCACCAGGCAGGGTCAGAGGTACAAGATGTCAACCAGAAGATAAAGTATATAAACAGTTGGATTAAAAGCAACATATGTTACGTTTTTGAGCAGATTTTTACTGAAATCAAACACTTCATTGGTTTCTGCATGAGCAGTGAAATGCAATTTTTTCTTCAATAAAGCACTAAGAATTTCACAAATGTATTGCATGTTCCTGCATTTCGTGGTTGGTTGGTCATGCGTGTCGCATATACTTATTTCCACCTACTGAAAATGTTTCGTGTTATATTTGACAAGATGAAAAGAGAATGTAGTTATGCATAGTGCACATAACCCACAAATTGAGCTGGAAACATGGCGATGCTCCCAAAACAAAGATTTTTCTCGGTCTGCTTCTTCACAGCAGTCTAAGCTGTTTACTTTTAATTTTTTCGAGGGGTTGACTGGCACTGTATATGGAGTCTTCGATTTCTATTGTGGAGTTTGAGTGTCAGAGGACAGCTCGGTTTGTCTTCATTTCTTCTTTGTAAATATTTTCTGAGACCACCCGACTTCTTGGGACTTAAATTTGTTTCTAATGGAACAATCAATATCACCAGCAACAAGCTTAATATGCCGATAGCCTTGGTAACCATAGTATCATTATAATTACCAGAAGAGTTATTATCCCCGACGAGAACTCTCCCTATACAATAGCCATTCACAAGTCAATAAACCATCCATGACCTTGTACTTGTGCTGAACAAAGGCAGTGGCAACTAATGGTTGCTCAGCAGCCTCTGTGGTAGCAACTAAAGACCTGGCTCCTCCGACGCAACTGACCAGAATGTAAATGTTCTTGAGTTTTGAACAGTACTATTTTTGGTGATACAAACAGTTTCGTTATCAGAACCATGGTCTGCGGCCAATGAGCATAATACACTCATTTCTCTTGTGGTCTTTTGGGGTCCCATTTGAGGTGTCATTTGTGCTCTTTTGAGACAAGCAAAATACACTCATTTCTCTTGTGCTGTTTTGGGGTTTAATCAAAAATAAAACAATAGGCCTTTCTCGCTGACAAACCGAATAATAAATCCATACAGATCAAATAACTTGAAGCTATAATTGAAAACGAGATTCTTTTTTAATCTTGTGGCAAGAAACTGGTTTGTCATTGTTATGAACGTCAGATATGACGTTCCACACACAGTCTACGTCGTAAGAAAAATGATTTGGTTTGTCAGTGTCATGATATTCGAAATCAAGGTCATCGAGATTACGATCTGGTTTTTCAGTGATATGTACGTCAAATATTACTCTCCATTCACGATCTAGGTTATCGGAACGACAATCTAGTCAGCGTTAAGAACGTCAAATATAACGTTCCATTCACAAGCTAGGTCATCCAAACGGCGACCTGGTTTGTCAGTAATATGTACGTCAAATATTAATCTCCATTCACAATCTAGGTCACCGGAACGACGATGTAGTTTTTCAGCATTAAGAACGTCAAATATAACGTTTCATTCACAATCTAACGATGATCTGATTTCCAGTCTTAAGAACGTCAGATATGACGTTCCACTCACAATCTAGATCATCAGAACAACAAATCCGTGCTTTTAGTGATATGAAAATAAAATATAGCATTCGATCCACAATCCGGATCATCAAATTACCAAGCAGAATTGCAAGTCTATAATCAAGATTACGAGTATGACAACTGTACTTGAAAGCCAATTGAACCGACTGAAGATTTGTTTGTCGTTTAATAGGATGGGTTACAAACACCTTTCATCTAACACCTTTTGAATTACAGCTGTCAATAATTTCCTGATTGGTTCAAGTTTTAAGTTTCTGACTAGGTTTCTGAGTTCTCCGAGAAACTATTTAAACATGTTTTACATATTTGTATAAATTAGAAGCATAAGCATCCATCCCACAGAACGTGCTGTTTGTGAGGCGTTATTAAACTTACAAAAAAAAAAATACATTGTAAAGAACACAGCAGATGAACAATATCAGACCATATAACACAAGGCTATAAAAAGTTTACTGTCTTGGAAACCTTTCTTAGACCTTTCTAATGTCCTATTTACCTTTCCACTGTTGTGAAGACCTTTCCATATAATAAGATAGACGAGGATCCAGCCAATTATCAAGCATCCAAATATTTCCCATTGAATATTTCCCAGATCATCAATTGTTTCTGTTCGCTGAAGGCACCGTCGACTGAAACGAATTTATTATTTTAGAAAAATAGAAAAAGTAGCTATTCAAGATATGTAGCGGTACGTTTTCTAGTTAAACAGGATCGATTTGACCAAGTATCTTGGTTTTAGTGGTTGTAAACGGTAGAGTGGAGGTGTGGGGGTGTGAGTGGAGCCAGTAAATGAGAAAAACACGACTTTTTCAATTGAAAAAAAAACGGAAAAAGGAAGATAACTTGTTCTAGATAATACAAGTTGATAAACACTAGGAGAAAGTTGAATATATTATGAAACATTTGGAGCAAGTGTAATTCTGCATGATTGGAGACCTAGATGGCCCCCTCCATCCTATATTTTCTCAAAAGTATCGATACGAGGGATATTTTGGGTATATTGTTTCCCAGGGGAGGTGACTTCTTGAGTTTGACAATTATCCTTTTCATGTACTATTACTACTACTGCTGCTAATAATTCATAGCAGCACTAAGCCGCCTGAGGCCAACACAGCTACACAAGCTCCTCCTCCAACCCAATCTATTCAAGACCTCCCTCTTTAAATTCTCCTAGGAAGTTCCCATTTCCTTTAAATCTTTATTTATGAGATCCTCCCAACCCAGACGAGGACGACATGCTTTCTGTCCAGCCCCAGATGGTTGGCCGAAAAGGACAATCTTCGGCAATCTGTCTCACCAACTCCGAGCGTCTTCAGAATGAGGATGACAAAATACAATTTGTCAGGTGCATTAAAATTGAGTTGGTGCAGTTGATCAGACCGGTTCAGCTGCACATACAAAGAAAAAGTGTGCCACAGTTCATGTGCTTCGTCAAAATAATGGTAAAGCTACGTTATAGCGCAACATTCAGCTGCGCAGCATCACAGGAGCAGTCAGTAGTTTTGTCTTAGGGGTATGACACAAGGTTATTTACTGTCTATAAGTCTTTTAAAGGCGTTCGACAGACTTGCTTGTAAATAAAAAATGGTGGGATCCAGCAAACCCTCAACATAACTGAGCCTATACAACCATTTCAAAGATTTGAGATGTTGTGTAGATACCGGATGCTATCAAGACATCTGATGCTTGAATGGTCAGTTTTCATGCAATATAGCAAGGGAGCTGCTTATATCCTAATTGAAGGTACCACCATCATTCCAATTTCATGTTGAATAATGGAGGACAAGGAAGCTAATTAGCTCCACCTCCTGGAAATTTGTCGTTTAGTTAATCAGCCATCCTGGTCGGACCTAACGATTCTGAGCTAGAAAACCGGTAGTAATTCTTCGCCCTTAAAATGTTTGCTCATCCAGATTGATCGTCTTCTTTATAAATCAAGCAAAAGACCTACTGCCGAATATAGCTGCTAGCCTTATTGCTGAGGAAGCAGGTGGTGCTCTCAAAACTCGCTTGGTACAACCATTCGAGAGGATTCAGTAAAGGGTTATTAGCTTAGCCATTTTCGTGATTGTAGCAATAGCTGCAATTACTAACTCTCACACACAAACTGCTAACTTTCAAGGCAAGATTTGAATCTATGTTAATGAGTATTTTCTTCAAGAACTTCCACTCATCTTCTTCTAAGGAGTTCCTCTCATTGTGCTACCGCTTGTGAAGGCGACAAAATGTACACATTATTTCTATTACCTAAAGGAGGAAGTGTCTTGGCAAGTTCTCTTTTGGCTCTGCTCATTCATATAGTGCCAATTCCATAATAGTGTTGTTCCTCTAAGCAGGCTGAGAAATATATCCATTATAGCCGATAAAGAACTAGGGGCATATAGTCCTGCAAAATGCTTTACGATAGTTTTTTTTTCAAAGAAGGAAATGCAAAGTTTATGCTATTCACACTTCCCTCCGAAATCGTCCAATCGTAATTTTGAGATAGCCATTTTGTTGAGCATAGTTGAAAAGTCCCAGAACTACACCTTTAGAGATAGCATGCCCCCCCCCATCCCCAGGGGATAGGTCTTTAAGTTATAAAAAAAAATTCCATTGCTTACGCATAGTATTTCCTAATTGGGAAGCATAAAGACATTTTGGGGTGGGGCGGGAGGATTTGCCCTTGGGATGGGTTTCCATGGGGATATTGCCCGTGCCAAAAGAAACTTCCAGGGGTGAACTTTCCAGGGGAAGTTTTACACCGGGGGTTTGACCGAATTCCTATTTGAAATTCCTTTCATTTGTCTTACTTTCTTTTTTCCTATTCAATTTTGTCTGTGCAGATGTTCTGGGGGACATCTTCACGTGTTTGGATTTCCAGGAAATAACTTCCACAGAAGGGGGAATTTCCGGGGTGATTGGGAAACGATTAGAACTTACTCTTAGTCAAATGAAAATATGCCAAGGAGAATTTTTTAGGCTGAATATTCTGCAAGAAATTTGACGGAGGGAGGGGGATTTTTAGCGAGGATGGAATTGTCTGGAAGGAATTTTAAAAGGGGGAGAGGAGTGTAATTTGCGTGGAACGAACTTTCCATGGAGGAGTTTCTCATAAGGGGAGGAAATTTTTCATGGAGGGTGATCCAGATTTACCGCATCATTTGAAAAACGATCAGAAATTAAACAAATTTAAACAATTTTTTTTTTCCGCTGGAGGTAAGGAGAAACATTATAACCCAAAACAAATAGAATTATTCCGGGTATGATAGGGTTGCCCCTCTTCAATACCTTGCACTCTGCGGTAAAGTTTGACTGTTTGTCTCCATTTTTAAGAACCATTCTTGAAACACAAGGACCGTTTAATTAGAATAGGAAGCTTTCTTAAAAGTGCTAAAAATTTTAGCGTGAAGAGCAAGGTATTGATGATAGCAGCAACCCCTTTATATACGGAATAATTTATGTTTGTTTTAAGTTTTAATATTGACCCTTACTTAGAGTTGAAATTTTTTTTTCTAATGATATGCTAAGCAACTGGAAGTCAATCCCTAGATGTCTGGCGGTCACCCAACTAATAAATATTTTTCATATCTAACTCTACTATCAAAATAGTTGAATTCATGTCACTCCACTTTCCTCATATGATTCATTCATGATGTTCATTTCCCTGAAGATGTACTATGCATTACTATTCGCCACAAAATTTATGGAAACCTTATTTTATATAAGACATGAATCTTTCCAACTTCATCCCTTCAAGAGACCAAAAAGACTAAAATTCATGTTAATACCCTATTGAGTACGAAAAAAAAATTAACGAAAAAAATCCCGAAGAAACAATAAAAAAAGAGCCACTAAAAAAAAGAGCTACTAGAGGCATACAATCTGTAACCTTGAAAAATGCAGAGAATCTTTGAATGGATAGCACTGATGTCCCCTTTTGATCGCCAGTGTTGTCACGCTACTCGACAATATGAGAAGGATGGTTAAGAGCTTAACCATCGTGTTGTTGTCGTAAAAATATGTTTGGGGACAGACTAGCCTAATAGGGTGTACTGATTTTTTAGTTGTTTTTTTTTCCAGTAAAACTACATATCACTTGTCACTGTGTCATTAGAAACGTATGGTGGAATATATTCTACGAATTCAAAAATACCTTTTTGGTGTCTTCTTTAAATAAAATAATTCATTAAAATTCGTTGTTCATTAAACGTGTAAATAATAAAGATGAATTGTTAAGCATGTTGACACCAGACAAAACTCAAATTAGTAAAACTTTGACTGAGCAATGTCGAAGAACAGTTGAGGGCTAATACCTTTGTAATTGAAGCAATCATGGCTGTCTGGGGTGCATCACCAGTAGTGTCGATAACAGTAAACTGGTCTCCAAAATCACAGAACACTTGGCCAAAGAGACCTCGGTTGCTAGCAATAATGAGTGCAATGTTATTTTCGCGACATTGTTTCGAAATTTGAAGCTGTTCATCCAAGGTGGAGGAGGTCAATACCACCACCTTAAACTTTTTTATGAACTCAGCAGTGAGCTTGTCTTTGGAAGCGGTGGTAGGGACATAACTATTCAATTCACCTAGGCGTTTGACACAAATATCTGCGCGACTCTGGCCAACCTCTTCTTCTCGGAAGAAAAACTGAAAAAGAAGAGAAGGAAAGATGTAGTAATAGCTATGGATAATACCCCCCTTTCCTTCCTTTCAATTATTCACTATTATTGAAGTTAATTTTATTCATTCATTGACATGCTATTTTTGTAGGCTGTATTTTACTAATTTTGTAAATTTGGAAGCATTCATCGAACTTCACTTCCCGAGCGTTTATGATACAACCAATAAGTACCAATCACGGCTCTAGATGGTTGGCCGACTACGATAACTTTGGCAATCTAATCTGTCATTCTTCATCCACATAGACTGGCAAATAAAGACCAGTAAACTTCCAAGAAACCATTGCTTTCTCGGTTTTTCACTCCGGTAAAATTTGCGTCTCGTAACATAATTCACTTGAAATACAGATGACTTTGGTAGACTCCCGGATGAAGATTGTATAGAAATTTTTCAAAAACAGTTGAATATGAAGCTGGAGAGTTAGAAGTGCAGTTTGGAATATTAGCGAAAACGCTTTAAGCTCGGTAGAAAAGAGGAAGTGTTTGCAGATAAAGTTTTTATGGAATAGATTTGATGAAAATTAGAGGAAAGTAAGGGGAGTAGACAAGGAATTAAAGTATGGGTTAATTAGGTGTGAAGTGGAGGTCAAGTATAAAATTGCCGAGAATTTGGGCGATGCAGCTAGGTGGCATAGTTGTAGATTCTTGTATTTTGTGCTAAAAATCTAAATAGGAGTTGTCAGTCTTAACCTGTCTCAGTTAAAGATAGAATTAGGGCCACAATTGATGATAAGAAACATCTTAAAGAGAGATGAGTGGAACTTTTTGAGAATATGTTAAACTTCGTAGGGAATTATATACAAAGGAATGAAAATTATGACAGTTTGGAAGCGAAGAAAGATCTTTATTGTGAATAGTAGTTAGAGAAAGCACTGAAAGAATTAAAAAGCAATAATGCCTCAGGTGCTGATAGTGTTACACATAAGTTTTTGCTGTGATTATAAAGCTAGAGATAAATTGTTGAAGATTATGAATATGATTTTTCAAAAGGGGAAATACCTAGTTATTGTGGGAAAAGTTTAATTAAATTCCTTTTAAAGAAAAGTCATAAGAGTGACTGTGTTAATTATAAAAGGCATTAGCTTGGTTTCTGTAAGAAATTACTTAGCAAGATCATACTTATAGACTAATAGATGATATACAGTGTGGGTTTAGACAGGAGAGAGGCGTGGACGCCGGCAGAGGGGCATGGCCCCCCTTGGGAACTTGGGACTATAAAATAATTATAAGGAAACCAAAGGAAAGAGAACACAATACGGAAAACCATCGAAAATATGTGTGTTGAAATACCAGACGATTGTTTGAACTTTTCTAAAACCTGGTTAGGAAACACATTTTATTATGTATTTCCCAGATGAAATATTAAAACATGCGGATCTATAGCATTTTTTAAATCAATACCCTCCGCAACCAATATATCAAATGGTCAGTCAGCAATTCAAATATGGCAAATTGCATACATGACACAAAAATTTCTTAATTTTGTTTTTCAATTTAGGGCAACCCTGGGCATGGTATCTAAAACAAACAGAAATTGAACGAAAAACCGACAAAGTTTTCTTTTAAGTTACAGAAAAGGGCGATATTAAAACTTAAAACGAACACAAATTCCCTGTATATGAGGGAGGCCGAGAGGGCCGCTGAATCGGAGATTGAAGTATTTTAACATCACAATAAAACTTTAGCATAAAGAACAAGGTCAAGGAGGGGAAAGCCATCCTCACACACGGAACAGTTTCTAGTCGTTTAAGTTCAATCTCGCTCTTCGCTTTCATTTGAAAAAAAACTTGACTTTTTATAGAATGGCACAATTTTCACCTCTAACGCTCTCAGCGAATAAAAACATTATTTAACAGTACTTGACAAATTACTTAGCACCCACTTTTTAGACTAAGTAACGCTGCCGTAAACCAACTTTAGCCGCAACCCGAATTGGTCGCACTCGTGTCCGGAATACCACCATATCCTTAATCCGACAATTGTCCGTTATGCCATGATGCCATGTCTGCGATGCCTAATTTGTTTTTTATCCTAATCGCATCACGTTGTCCCGGGATTTTTTTTAAGCCATGTTCACATTTGCAACATTTTTATGAGATTATTTATGATATAAATTTTACTTTTTCTGAAATTTGGTCAATGAATTAGGTTTTGCTTCAATACTTTATTTTTCCATAATTATATCACTAAACGTTTTATTAAACGGTTGAAACTAGGCATAAGCCAAACTTCAGAGAGAAGGTTAATGTGACCAGTCAATCAAACAGAAAAAGTTATTGCAACACCGTCTTGCGAAAATATAACCGACGTCAATCATCATTTATCCCAGAAAGTGATACACCTTACGATTTTTAGATTATTACATTTTTGATATACCTGTATAGCTAATTGGTAAAATTATTCTTTTTTATAACTAAATGCAGACAAAATTAACTTAGCATAGTTAAAGTAGCAGCAACAGTATTAGCGCATTCCATTTACAAGTAGTTGCAATAGATGCAGTAGTAGTAGCAATTGCAACAGTGATAGAAGTATTAGTTGTAATGTACATATATTACACTTTCCATCAGATGATTTTCCTCTTTTAGCATTCTCTGAAAGTTCAAACTTAATGACCAACTCAATTCTTCAGATACGTTCTTTTGACAATACACATGTACATAGCGTCTTTTGATTTAGTTCACATTTCCCCACAATATCCTAAATGGCGTAGTGTGGTAGTAGTAGTACTAGTGGTAGCAGTACACCAGGGGTATCATACAAATATTCCTTTTTATCATCCCCCTTATCATTCCTGAAGGTTCCAAATTAATATACGCAGTAATTCATGAGTTACGCCCAATCCGTGAACATAACATGTTTTGGTTAGTTCAACACTCCCTTCGGCATTAATAGTATGGGCCAGATGGGGCTCATGAGAACATCATTAGCATAACTGTATTAGCACAAAATTTGGGTGAATGACCAACATATTCCGGCCAGGACTTGATTAACATTCATTCGACCTTCACTGAATAAGAAGAATGATCAGTTATTATAATACTTACTATTCAGGCCATGACAATTATACGAATATAATACTTATTAGGGTTGTATGAAACTGGTTTTGACATGCGCTTGGGTTAAGTAAATCGCATTTTACAATACGAACCGAATTTCAATGAATTAAAAAGTGGCAAATCTGCTACCCTTTTTTTTCTTGCGACAAGCGCTTGTGTAAAATAAACTAGCAAACTTAGTTCCCCAATGGTTGTGAAATTTTTTAGAGGGAACTTATTGTCATCCAAGTTCCAACTCCAAGGGCCCCGATTTTTTACCTACCTCCATTTTTTGAACTCAAAAAATTTTTTCCATTTGTTTTGAGATTTTTCATAGGCCAGAATTTTATCTTTCTTATTGAAATTCTAATACAATGGGAGAGAATGACATTTGAATGCCTCGTTGTTTACTCTAAGAGGTGAAACCAAGATCAGAAGATTTTTTGACATTTTTCATGGGCCAGAATTTATTTTTCTTAATGACACTCTAATAACAGGGGAAAGAATGACAATTGAATGTATTTACACTAAGAAGTGAAACCAAGACCAGAGGAGTTTTTGAAATTTTTCATCGTTTTTTATGGGGGGTGCTCATATACAGAGCCATTCTTAGAGTTGATGGCACCAGGGGGAAAAATAATTACACCGCCATCCCCCAACTCAAATACAAACAAAAAAAGACAATCAAAGTGAAAAATTTGATCAAAGGGGGCACCTCCCTCCCACCGTGGCACGTCTTGGTGCCTACCCCCCTTCCTTTGAACGACTCCGATCCTATCAGAAAATTGATAAGCATTGAAGTGTTGAAAGGAATGCAAAGGTTGAGTTCAGGAAATCTGTTTCGAACAGAATCTATTTCTTATTCACTGAATTTGCCAATATTCAATGGAGGTTTCAAAGCTATCCTCGTAGTAAAACTTGATTTCTAGTCAAGGGGAATGCGTTCCCCCTAAAGCTAAAAGAAAATAGATTGTGTTTCTGATTTGGTAACCCTTTTCTGGACCAACGATTGACATTTATGTTTACCTAGTACGGTTTTTTATGCCTTCAATCAGTATCAATACTAGTTCAATCCCTCAAAGGGCAATTTGACCTTGCGTGTAAAAGAAATAGGGTCGAAAATTATAAAAGGGAAATCGTTGCCTTAAAAAATGGGGAGTTGTCTTTTGCTTGGGAGGTTGGAAATGAGAAAAATTCTTAATTGTGACTTAATCAAATGCTCCTTCAAAAGTAATAGAATGCTCAACAGTAAGCACTTTTTGCTATTTTTGTCTTAATCCTAATTTTCTGTTGCGTGCTTTTGTGAATTTACCGAGTAACCAGTCAATAATTTACTCCATAGTAAAAATTCAAATTATGTTTAAAAAGTGGACTTGGTCATATTGACTTCTGACTGGCTCAATTTGTTACTATATTCAAATTAGTATGTTTGAATATAAAATGACAAGGCTATCTTCTTCCATTTATTGCAAGACCAGCTAATAAATTTTTAACTTTAAAAGTATAGTCTTTATTGTTATTTTTATCTTGACACTGTGTAATAATTATTGTTGTTGTCGTTAATATTATATTTTTATTATTTAATCTTAACACTGCTTAATAATCTTATTATTGTTAATATTATATCTTGTTTGTATTTCATTGATACTGTTGTTAACAATAACAATTATTTTGATTTTTATCTTGATACTGCTTAGTCACTAGTAAGCAGTGTCATTGTAAAGATAAAGTAATGGCCTGGTGTCTGCAGTGTGCTGCGACGGTGGCAGTGATTCGCCGCGAGACCAATTCCTGGCGCTGGCCCATCGCATCATGGGCCTATATGACGGGCCTGGGGTACTTTGGTGCGCTTGTCATCTACCAGGTCGGCACACGCTGGTTTTGATCGGTCAGGCCGCCGCATGGCGGCCTTCCAATGTGTAGCCGCTACCGAAGCGCCGCTACCGCTTCGGCGGCCCGCCAGGCGCGCAGCGTGTTTTCGAACATGATTTTCTTAACGTCCGCTTCCGAATAACCCCGCTCCAGCAAACCGCGAATCAAGTTCGGGTAGGTGGACACGTCTTTCAGGTCTTCCGGCAAACTGTCGCCTACGCCATCGTAGTCTGAGCCGATGCCAACGTGGTCGATGCCAGCAAGGGCCACGACGTGATCAAAGTTGTCCAGCACATGGTGAAGCTTTGCATAAACAAATGGTGCTTTGTCTTTGTAATCGTTGGTAAAAGCAATGATTCTTGGATCGTCCCGACTGATGATCTCGTGCTCCTGCATGTAGGCCCCACGGGCCGCTTCCAACTTGTCCTGATAGGCCCGCGACGCAGGACTGACAAAGGTGGATCCGAAGTTGATCTGCACCACCCCACCGTTTTCACCCACACGTTTGATCAGATCATCGCCAATGTTACGTTCCCAGCCCGGTGTGAATTTTCGCACCGACGAGTGCGATGCGATGACTGGTGCTTTCGTCAGGTCGAGGACCTGGTGGGCCGCCTGATCGGTGATATGGGAAAGATCAATCAGGATACCCAGGCGGTTCATCTCAGCCACCACTTCCTTGCCAAAGGGGCTGAGGCCCTTCCACGGCCGATTGATGTCATAAGAAGAATCAGCCAGGTGGTTAGAGCGTGAATGAGCCAGACCAATGTAGCGAATACCACGCTTGTGGAAGTGATGAAGGTTGGCCATGTCGCCTTCGATGGGTGCGCCGTTTTCCATGCCCATAATCAGGGCAATTCGCCCGGCGGCGTGCTCTTTCATCACGTCAGCGGGTGAATAAGCCATCGCAAACTTGCCGGGCGCACGAGCCGCCAGCGCCTCCATCGAGTCGATCAGGCGGTTGGCAAGCTGAATGCTCTGCCCTGCCTCAAGGGGGCTCAATCGCCATCACCTAATTGCAATACGGGACGTTTGTCTTTTAGACAGTATTTACCAGCTAAGCCAACCCTTTCTTCAGCATCAAAATTACAAAGTTTTGGACGGAAAATATAATGGCTCCGCTAAGTCGTCTTGTCCAAAAATTCCTTAATTATTGTTTTTTTAAATTTCTCCTAGAAATCGCTAGACTTCTTAGCTAAATGCGCCTTTTATCACCTCGAAATTGATGTGAGGAAATAAAATATCATGCATGTGTCCTTAAGGAAAAATTTCACTCTGTAAGAAATATTGCATTCTGTAGATCCTGCTATGTCTCCAAAGATTCATTTCGGTATGTTTTCTTCAATTCTCCACTCTTTAAAACCCAAGCAAAGTTTTCAGCGGTGAATCACAAACGTAAATTGAAGCCAAACATAAGAAGCATTGGTTTCCGTTGAAATTCCTGCAGAGTAGTAGACGAGGACATGTCAGATAGGCTATTAGTCTTCTAGGTTTTTATTTTTTGGTCTTCCGGAGGTTAATAGTACACACGCATAAAGGAACGCTCAAAAATCGATCAGCCACTACCTTTGCTTTTACAAAAAACAAAATAAATATGTGATTTTAAGGACATATCTATATAAATAGGGAGTGGCAATGCATCTTGGAAAGTAGGATGTGACCAGTCAGAAACAAAACATATTCTCATCGATCCTCTTTGGTGTCTGAACTGTAAGTATAAGTTGTTCATTCAGAGACGTGGGAATTTTCCATAGATTTTTACGAGTCTTCTGGATTTTTTATGGATTTCTAGGATTTATCATTCCCAAATAGTGAATGTTATTTCCGTCGATGGCTCTTTATTTAGTACTTGCTTCAATGGTATTCTTCGGTATTAAGATGAACATCAATCACAACATTACTATTCTTTAATGTTCCAGCTCACGTAGAGCATCACAAATTAATGATTCATTAGCCGCTTTACTCTGAAACAGGTCAATTGAAAGAAACAAAAAGACATTTCTAAGAATTTACGGAAGTTTTACATATTGTGGTACCGCGATAAAAAGCCAATTCTTTTGATAGAATAGAATAAAATATATTTATTCACTACAATAGTCGGAGCTAGCATTAGCATGTCATGACAAAATAATTTATACCTTCAAAAACACTCACAGGAAAATTTAATCAACATTATATTAACCAAACACGAGAGGGGGGGGGGGGGGGGTGTATGAGGGGCCGGATAGCGAGAAGGATACAGGCTCTAGGCTGGATGCCTTCTAATCAATTTTAAATTTGAAAAGGGCGCTAGAACCTTTTGACGGCTTCGGACAAAATAGACGTTCATTTTCAATAGTGTGAGCTCTCTCCTAGGTTCACATTATTATTCTTTCTATATGATGAAAGCAAACAACAAAATATTCCAATGGAGACACATAGGTCTCTGGTTTGAGCGTAGTGGGTGATTATTCAGTTCTTTTGAGTTGTATTAACCATTAGCTAATCTTAAGTTCGTCTCGGGAAGTAAACTTACAGTCCCGTTACAACCCAGCTTTGTACTCTTTTTCTTTTATAAATCCAGACACTCAGGATTGAAATAAGGCTAGGGAGGGAAAGGAGTACAAGAAATAGATGCTAAGAGGTACTCTTTAAAAAATTCTGTAACTGTAATCAGTTGTTTGAATGTATGCTGGTTTTACAGCAAATATGTTTTCGCTATTTTTCGCCTCGCTTTGCCATACTCAGGTGCTTACACTTATTTTGATGAACTAAAATACTTTGCAATAAAAAGGAAAGGCGATGTGCAAGAAAGATTACGCATAGAGATAACTAAAAGGAAATAATTTGAATTTTAAAATTTAGACAATTTAAAAATTTTTACAGGGTACGGAAATAAAAAGCAAAGGTAAAAAATACGCCATCGCAATTCACAGTTCCTACCGGTGGTACTGATCTCTGTTTCATGGCCCTTCAGGCAGGAAGTGCTATCCTTCTTGTGTTTTTGCACATCCTTCCTATTTTGCTTCCCCAGATTTCTCCCGGTGCCCAATTAGAGCTGGGTTGGTTCTGGATGAGCTTAGAGAGTTACACAACTGACTCCGTTTCAAACCAATTAACCAGCGTCACCAGGACTCGAACTCCTGTCCTCACAGACACGGGATTTCATGCGTAGCATGCTGACCACTTGGCTAAGACAGCTTTTTATGGAAAGAAAAACGGTAAAAACCAAAGTAAGAACAAATTTTGTTGAAGATTCTTCTGAAGATAGCATGCTGCCAGAATTTGTTGACATCCCGGGAGCTTCTTGCCGAAGACATGTATCCTGTGTCATATTCTACTCTGAAGATATTCTTCACGTTCAATGTTTCATCAAAGGCTGTGGTAGAGCATGAAATGGAATATGAAATTAAAACTCTCAGGCTTTGGCTATGCTGATTCTTTGAGTGTCCTAGATGAAAATATTAACAAAATCACATATTTTTGGAGATTTTGAAAGTTCAGGGTTCAGGAAAAGGCTAGAAAAATAATTTTAAGAAGACTAAGTTGCTGAGACTAGGAATAAATGAACACAAAGAGGTGATGTAAGGAATAAGAAAGATTGATCAAGTTGATAACTCGGTAGTATTATTAGGAGAAATGGTGGATACAGTGGAGATGTTAAAAGCAGCATAGAATGATAAGTTTGCAAACCAAGATTAGAATGTTAGAAGCTACAGTGATGCCAGCAGTCAAGTATGCTTCGAAATGTTGGTGCTCTGGAAGAAGGTGGAGGATTTGTTAGATATTTTCCAGGGGAATTTTCTATGGATTGTTTTGGGTAATGAGAGCCATTTTCAAGCCTCTTTGTCTAGACATTGTGTTTTTTTATTTATTTCTTCTTTTTTACAGAATTTGTATTAGGTTGGGTTGGTTCTCATCAATTTGTTATGCCCTTTTGCAAATATCATCCTGCTCTTTACTTTACCAACAATTGGGTAATGGGAAGATACACAGTGGCATCAATTCATAAGAATTTAGAAAGGGGTGGGGCAAAATGTATTTCAGAGGGTTTATTTTTGTTATTTTTTTTTCAATGAAAATACCAAATAAAACATTTTTCAGCGAAAATATCCCCCTTAAAGGCGCTTTTAAAATCTGGGGGGCCCTGGTTTCCATGATTGCCATATTTGCAGCCTTAGTATAATGGCTGTTTGCACTTGTTAAAAAATTGTATAGATTTAAAAAAAGAAAAAAAACGCAAGGGGGTTGAATCTAGAGGATGTATAGGCCCCCTACACTCCCCAATCAACACCACTTAATACACTCAAAGTTCCCATAGCCAAAATGTCAACATTAAGCCTTTTAAAAGCCCATTCATCTCCTTTCCAACTTTCAGAATTCCACAGTTTGATGAATCTGTATTCTTGGTACAGAACTAGAAGGGGAGAAAATGAGCTCATTTGAATTGTTTGCTCTTACTTTTTGTTTGTTATTCTTGTATTACGTTCTTTGTTAGTATTACTTGAACCAGTACATGATTGTTTAGAACTAACTTCAACTGTCTTGGCTTTTTCTCTAATTAGCCATGAACTGATGGCAACTTGATTTTAATTTAACTTGATTTGGATGATATCATTTTTATACATTCTTGAAAAAGGTTTACGCCATCCGTGCTTTTCACTCAGTCTATCAACTGTCTTGGCTTTTTCTTCATTTAGCCATGGCCTTATGACAAGTAGATTTTAATTCCATTGATTTTTGAATTAAAATCAAATTGCCATCAGTCCATGGCTAATTGGAGAAAAAGCCAAGACAGTTGATTGGAAACCAGAACTATCAATTTCTAGTCATTTGAGTCCGCTCCGAAGTTCACCTTTTCCCTAAATACTTGATATACCCCAGGCATAAGGACCGACTTGCCTCAAGTGTCAGGCGAGTGACTCAATTCATAAGCTCAGAGAGTTGCGCTAACAAAAACTAAATTTAATATTGGCTAACTAACAATTTGCCAGAACTCGCAAGGCAACAAGCATCCAAAGCCTAATAGTGGGGCAACACAGCCCCACTATTTTGGATTCGTGAAGACCCCACGGTGTTGGATTCGGTGAGAATACTTAGACAAATCACATCTAAAAACTAGTTCTTGAAGTAATCATCAAAAGGAGGAAATGTGCCATTTTTCCCATTCTTGAACCATATAGACACATAATTTTCAGACTGAAGCTCAAATTTGTTTTCAGTATTATGTTCATTGAGATGAAGTGAATCATCTAGCTCACCTAGAAGCTTGACTTTTTGTCACTGCTAATACTGCTGAGAATTTTCATCAGCTTTGGATTTTTTTTCGTTAGGGGGGGGGAGGGAGTTGCCTCCTTCTTTTTTGGCTTGGTTAGTACTAGCCTCAAGGGCTTCTTTTTCAGAAGCATTCGTAATAATTATAGTCCTTTCCTGTTTACTGGATGTTCTTGTCATTTAATGATATCTGCTTTAAAGTAAATCTTCAAGAGTTCAGTCATTCCGCTGTGTTGTTTTGAGTTGCTTTGAGTGTCAGGTGAGAGAGCCAAATGACAAACTCAAACAGTTGCGGTAACAAAAAAAAAAAAAAACCCAAAACGAACCGCAATTACAATAAATAACCAGTCAAAGCAAAACGAGCAGAAATTAACATAAGTAGGGCTCAAAACTTTTATGCCTTCCCTAGACCAGAACATGTTTGGTAACAAAATGGCTATTTCACAATTTCGATCAGACAAGTTTGGGGAGAAGAGAGCGTCAGAGGGGGACTGGTTCCCCTTTATCACTTTTAACTCTTAAAAACGAATTAGAACTTTCAATTTTCAATTAAATGAGCAACGTCTAAAGTCTATACAACTACAGTTCGTGTTTATAGTTCTATCACGCGAGGTAGTTTTTGGGCCTCTCCCTACATCCTAATCCATTAAAACGCCCGTCCAAGTTATCTCACACTTTATTTCCTCCTGCAAGTCTTCTGAAACTAAAGTCTCGATTTAGCGACATAGCATTTACAACTGACAATTAACTTTTCATTCCCACTTGGTCAGCTGACACAAGGTATATCTCTATGCGACAGACCTTTTGATAAGACGTTTGAAACGTTTAGGTTACTTTATAGTCGCCGAAAAGAGCTGTTCTCAGTCCACTCTTTTTAATTGGTGGATTTCTGAGTTTCAGTTAGAGTGTGTCTCATTTGGGCTACATGCAGATGACTGGGTAATACCAATGCTGGGTTGAAATGCCCCTAATGATTATCTCATTCTTTCCCCACTTTCTACGCTTTATTAGGAATAAAGTTAACTCTAGCGATCTAAAGAGAAATAGGCAAAATTTTCTTGTTTATCAATGAATGACTGTTTCCCAGTCTAACTGTGTTAAGGAATGATAAGGACTTGTTACATTAACAAATTCTTTAGTCAAACCGTGTTTATGAGCTTGAGCAAAATTTGTTTGTCATGATTTTGAGCTTCCTCCATTTTAATCTAATGATTTTAACATGCTCTATTACAAAGTGAAATCTTTCGCTAATATATTTAATGCAGATCTTTAAAAATGGTGTATCCCCTTATGCAGAAAGTGCAGACTGACTTCTGAAAATACACAGCATTTCACTTTGAATTCAATCCAGTGAATAAAGAAGTAAAGGTCTAGAATAGCAGCTTTTCAGAAGGAGACACACCAGAACAAAAAGAGGCACATATTTAAATTAGTAATGTTATGTCCGTTTTTTTCACGTTTTTCACAATTCATCCCTAGCCTCCCTTTAATGGTCTCATATGGCCCTAGGCTATACAAAAAAATAGCATAATAATTTATGATAGCTGACTAGATGCAAGATAAAATGAAAAAAGGGAAATATGATTCGTGCCGCCGCCCAACATGGTGGTCACGCCGGACATCAGCGCTTCCTCGATTTGCTGTGGGCAAGCGAGCTGTTTGGCTGTTTGGCTACTATGTTAGATGTTTAGTTACTAGACCTGCTTAGTAAGTTAGGACTCTTGCAAATTTTGTCGGTAAAATCGCGGATAGAAAAAAACGAAAAAATTGACGCAATCTAAGAAATATTTGATTGAGAATTCGATTTTGATTTGACCACCAATTTGGCTTTGACCAGTAAAAATATAAGCTGCTTAAAAGCCAAATATAGCCAGTAAAGGCTCTATTTTTTTGGGATTTTAGGATCATTAGAATCTCTTGATTCATTCACTAGAGGGTTTCCTAAAATTAAGAAACTAAAGAAAATACAATAATTAAAGTACTACACTAATTTACAATAATTAAAAGTACTTTTTAGAAACTAATTTGAGATCAACTTTTAGTTCCTATCTATTAAAACTAAGAATTTACCTTCCATTTTGTTTTCTGTGCTGTTTATGAAGTGGATTGGTTTGGCAACCGAAAATCTCTCACATGCTATGGAAAACATTTCTGAGCGAAGTTTGTTATTAACATTGTTTTCAAGGTGTGGTAGAATGCTATTACTTAAAGTTCTTACTGTCAAATTTTCTTTGTTTCAGTGGCATGACATGAGAAGTTTTAAGGGCAGTCTAGAATACTCATGTAGATGGTGTGCCATATATTGTCGTCCCCAAAATGAAAGGGCGCATCTGCTATTTTTGAATTAACGCGGGACAGTGAAATCAAGTTTTCTAGAGCTGTTTGCGATTATAGTTTTTGGTGACTAAACTGAAAAGTAGTATTAGGTTTTCTGCTACGATAAATTGATAATAAAGTCGGAATTCTTGGAAGTGTCTAAGAAACTTGACGCTTTTTACATGTCCTTTTATATTGGTTATTCTCAAGACACTTCTAATAGATCGCGACTAAACGAAGTATCTGTAGATGTTTTTCGATCATAAATTGATTGTTAAACACTAGTGTTCTCGAACGTGTTTGGAAAACTAGAATCTCCGGATACGCTCTGTTGTGATGGTCACTATTTTAAGGTATGCCCAAATGCATATGTTAATTACAAAAAATGGTAAAAGTACCATCTCACCAGCTCCACCCCCACTGTATGAAGACCACAACTTTCAGCAGTTTCCCCAGGAACTATGGAGGATCATGTCATCCCCAGGGTTATGGTTATTGGACCTTTCAACTACATTGAATCAAGTGCCTATCTCTAAATTGGTATCGTATGTTCATGGGGGGTAGGGGGCCCGGCAAGGAGCTTATTCCCCTCCTTTCTTTTGCCCCTTAAAAATGGGAATATAATTTTTATCTACGTTCGAATAAGCCTTTTCTTGATCTTCTAGGGCCTGTGGTTTGATACCATCACCCTTGGGAAAAAGAGGTAAACAAATAAACACGCCATCTATGATCTTTCTTCTAGCAAAATTACAAAATTTCACATATTCGTAGATAAGAACTTGAAACCTCTACTGTAATATACCCTGATATGCTGAATCTGATGTTGTGGCTTTTAATTAGATCGCTTGACTTTTTGTGAGGTTTTCCCCCCTTTTATCAAAAATAGACAAATTTTCTGAAGCTCGTAACTTCCTTATGAGTAATATAAAATTGCTTATGAGTAATATAAAATTATAAACATTTATGAAACTCATTAAATTGTATATTTTGGAATCATTGTCGGCACAATAGAGCTGCCTAAGTAAAGGACGATGTCGGCACAATGTAATACTTTTTTTTTAGACTAAGACACTTTGTATAAAAGGAGTTGTCGTAAAATCTTCAAAGGGGCTCATTTGATTGGGAAATTGAAAGTTCTGATTAATCGTCACAGTGATTGAGAGGCAACCAGCCCCCTACTCCACGCTCATCATTTCCTACACATCCAATAAAAATTTTGAGATAGCTATTTTGTTCAACATAGTTGAAAATCCAGTCATTAGGTCTTTAGGCTTGGCACACACACCCCCCTTATCCCTCAGGGCAAGGGCTATGAGCTATACTCCTTCCCGTAAACGCATCTGGTCGAAATTGTGAGATAGACATTTTGATAAAAACAGTCCAAAGAATATATGATTATTGCCCCCAGGGTCGACAAAGCCCCTCAGAACCCTGAGAAAAGGATTGTAAATTATTCCCTGGGAACAAGGGCTATGCTAGTTGCCCATTATTAACATATAAAGTTTTTGTGGAAGGGGTGGTCGTACACACTTCAGATTGGGCTCATTGGATTAGAAATAATAAGTTATAGTGCCCTCTTTAAGAGTCAAAAGTGATTTTTGATTTTATATTAAATATAAATGTTCCGAAAAATGTTATATTTTTATCTTCTTGGTACTTCAAATTTAGATGTGTAACTGAATGGCGTGGCTTCATTCTGGTATATATCTAGCATACATTGTAGATATCACATAGTAGAATATCTAGAGACTAGATATTGTATCTAGTCTCTTCCCTTTCTAGTTTGTCAAAAAGGGGAGCCTACAATCTCGCGTTTCAAAACTTGGTTTTGTAGTCACAAGATTTTATCCAAGTATACTCTCTGTTTCTATCTGATACAACTGCTTAAAAGGGAAGTAAGTACTGGCATACCTGTCTGTCTTTTCAACTAATAGCAATTGCTTACTTATGCCTTTCATAATTTTTTTTTTTTTATATTTTGATCTCTTATTCTGTATATTTCGAATCCTACTTTTATTTTTAGTTTGCATGGCGGTTACAACACCTTTGTTCCCTCAATTGACAAATGCAAGCGGGCGTTCTTACGTGGATCCCCATACCTACGAAGACCCAAATCAAGCCGTTCGCGAATTCGCCCGTGAGATTGACTCTTCCTTTATAACTATTGAGGCCATCATTGGCGGTGGAGAATTTGGAGACGTCTGCCGTGGGAGGTTGCGACAGCCAGGCAGGCCAGATATAATGGTTGCAATTAAGACGCTGAAACCCGGCAGCTCTGATAAGGCCAGGGTAGATTTCCTGACAGAGGCCTCTATAATGGGTCAGTTTGACCATAATAATGTGATTTTTCTGCAAGGTGTCGTTACTAAGTCGAATCCAGTCATGATAATAACAGAATATATGGAGAATGGGTCCTTAGACACGTTCTTAAGGGTAAGTCCCCAGTTTTTAATAGTAAAAGAATCCTTGGTCAAAATGATAGCTGCTTCAGATGCATAGATCTACAAGTTCGAACGAATGATCTTAGTTCAGTTAAGCAGTGTTGCCAAGCAAGTTCGTATACGCAGTTTTCAAAATTTTGGAACTGCACTTTCATTTTTTATTTTTTTTTTAGTTTAAGCCAAAGATTTGCGAAGCTACTAACAACACTGATATTGTTTTTTTACTGTTCACGGAATTTAACCGTTTTGGTTTAAATTGCCAAACCTTGGTACAAGAAAAACTCTGAATTGCGGACTTATGATTTTCTGGTGGTTCTTCTCGAACGGGGGAGCAGTCCTAGTTGCCCTTCAATGTTTTGGTTTCTTAAAAATGCAACTAGCACTTTTAATTTTACCCGGGTAATAATAGCGGCTTTCCGCAGACCGGGATGCACTGGTGTTCTTCATCGACAACGAGCTGTTGTTCGGCTCTTTTACAAATCTGTTCATCCTGGGCTGGCTGCTCATCGCCGCTGCCACCTTCTTTACGGACGGCAGCCCTGTGCGCACGCGCCTGCTGCTGGTGGGTGGCCGGATTATCCCACTTGTGCTGCTCACTTTATTTGTCGTCGGCTGGTTGCTGACCAGACAGCTTCCGGGTGAAATCACCTCCCTACAGGGTGTGTTGACCTCATATGCGGTGCCCGAGAAGGTTTTAATCGCCTGGTTCGAAATACTCGGTCTGGCGCTGCTGGTGGCGCGCTGGATGGTGGAAGATGCCGCCGCAGAAAATCAACCGCGCTTGATTTTATTGGTTGGGCTGATCGGCACCTTCTTTGCCGCGCCCATTGGCATTATTGGTTTTCTGCTTCTCAGCCGCTCCTGGCAGCGAATTCGATCAGCCTGACAAAAAATCAACAATGGCGCTGCTCATCTCGTCCGGTTTTTGTTGCCACAAGTGATGATCGGCGCCGGATATCATTTTGAACGCTGCGTTGGGCAACAAGTTACCCAACTGTTCGGTGGGCCAGCTTGGTCTGATGTCGTCCTCGCCATAAATAAACAACACCGGAACGGTCAGACACGCCAGGTCTGTCAGCAAGGTCGGTTGCCTGCAGTATGCCTTCCAATCATCGTTTAGTTGTTGATTAACAACTCTATTGTGTGGCGCTGCCGCCGGAGTGGCTTGTTCCTTGCCTCTGTTCTCGTCGTACACGCGCTTCCAGTCTCGGTCGTTTACTATGCGTCCGCCGGAGAGCCCCACTAACTTGTGTGTCGACGCAGTGTGCTGCAATGCATACGCCAGCGCCAGATCAACACCCCACGAATGGCCGATGACATGCCAGCTTTCATACCCCCAATGGTTTCGCAGTTCCTCAAGGTCCGCCACGTATGCAGACAGCCGATAGGGCCCTTTGCACTGTGTTCGCCCACAGCCACGCTGTTCGTAGCGGTGCACCGTGAAATGATCGCTCAACAATGAGGCAACCGGGCCAAGATAGTCACCCTCAGCTTTTTCAGTCAATTTTCAGTAGATCCAAAATGCGTGGTTTTTCGGTCTTAGAAAGATAGATGTTTAAAGTAAGACAGACACTATATTTTGATTACATTATTCATGTTTGTGACATGAAGGGGAAGTCGTTAAGTCAGTTACCTAACTCGAATGAGTAAAGGATTAATTCTAGATAATGAATATAATTCCCGCCCTTGTCCCAATTTCTCGGAAGTCAATTATTCCCTCTGATTTTCAAGTTTGTAACAAAGCAGAGAAAGTTTAACACTTGTTTTCTGGATTCCTGTACATGGGTTTTGATTACTTTGAAAATTAGCCTCGTTCAATAAAATACAAAGCAAAGAGACGTTTTGATAATTAAATATCTTCTTAAACAAAGAGTAAAATAAGGAACATAAAGAAAGTGGATAAGTAGTTTTCGTTTGTTTTGTAATTGTTTATTAAGCACTGTTTAGACGGTAAGACATTTAGTAACCTTTTTGCTGTTTAGAATCTACTATGCACTTGTCCAAGGACTGAGTATAATGAACGAATGAGCAGTCTTCCTTCAGCCTGTCTTAACTAAACCTTCTGTTTTGCATCCTGACAAATCCTCTTTTCTTACAAACCTTATTCAGTGTAGTCTTGGCCGTTGGGTCGATCTTTTGGCCCCATTCGTGAAAACTAATCTAAATGTCTTTGTGGTTCAATGAATATAGCCATACCAATTAGGCTAGATACCTACGCAGAGGCCGCCCAGGATCCGTGCCCGCCTCCTAAGATGTTCACTGTTTTTGCCATACTGAACTGTATTTTCATTCTGTTTATTTTTGTGGGATATCTTTTCGAGGGAAATGGCATCATTATTTATGCAAAAAAGTTTCTAGTGTCAAAATTAGATTCTATGGAAGGGTTGGCCTAAAACTAACCTTTAATCAAATTTGTCTGTAAATTGGAGAAACTTTTTTGAATAATTATAGTATTTTGCTTTTCAGTACTGTTTTATCGCTTGTACAGCACTTTGTACAATGATGTAGTATTTGAGCACTTTACACAACCCTTGTTGATAGCATAATAATCAAGGAGATCTTAAACCTGTAAAAATAAATCCAAGGAATGAAGATCTTAAAAGCCGTTTCATTGTCATAATGGTGACCAATTTGTCCAAACATTGCCCGTTAGCACATATATAACAACAAACATGCACGAAAACATACACGAAATCCGTACAGCATAACTATGTGTACTCTTCATGCATATACATATACTGTGGTATAGATTTGATGCTTACTTTCTGATCTCATGAACATAGTCGACTCCTCTTTCGATGAACACATCAATACTTGGTTTCAAGTCCTCTTCTTTATGGCCTGATGCTATTCCAACAACAGTCACGTTTTCCACGGATTTTGCCATCTGACATATCATCTGACCCTAAAACAAAGTGTTTTTAAGTATTTGGCTTTAACTTAATCTGTTTAGAGGATTAATGATGATTGATTAAGGATTAACCATATGCGAAAGGGTATGGATGCTGGTTGCTTAACCTAAGGACATGGCATAAAATTTGGGCGAGATTTATTATATTGTTAGCATAAAGCGATCTCCATTTCTTGACCGTTGGGCTAGGAAGCACAATGGAGGATTGGGGATGGCCAACCTGTGCTTTTGCACACCCTTCATGTTTATCTTCACCATATTTCTCCAGGTCAAGTGTGGCTGAGCTTATGGAGTCACGCCATAGGCCACCGTTACAGACCAAATTACCAGCAACACCAAGACTCAAAACCTTGTTCCCACAGACAAGATTTCAAGTATACTTACTAACTTGTACTTGTAGCGGGTATCAGGCGTTTCCGCTTTATCTGGTATCAAGGATCTTTGAGACTTGTTTTACCATGTTGTGCGGTCTGCTGCCATGTGCCTTGCAACTGGGAGCCATTAAGTTGGATCTGATGTAGGTTCAAGATCTGATTTAACCAAGTTCCACTAGCTTTTCTGCTGTCCTCCTTGGTGTCTCTTCCATGAGCTGAGGGGCTCTGCCAGAAGAGCGAGGCAAGTAATTTGTTGGCCTTCGTAAGACATGGCCCAGCCATTTCAGTCGAAGCTCCTTGATCGCGATGGCAATGCATCTTGATACCACATATTCGTCGTTTATCCATGTTGATATGTGATCACTCATGTTTACCCTGAGGGTGCTGCGCAGACAGACATGCTCAAACATTTTCAGTTTGTTTTCATGTAGTCGTTCTACTGACCAAGTTTCACATCCGTAAAAGAAGCATTGTTCGAACCAAAGTCCGGTAGAATCGAATTTCAATTCGTACACTAATTTCACCTTGGAAAAAATTTCCCTAGTTTGGCCGTAGGTCCATTCTTGAGAGTTTTATTCACGTACTCTAACAACTCTCTGAATTAGCGAAAAGTAATTATTTACTCTTTTTTTTAGAAGTCATTACCACCAAGTCCACCTGGAGATTTGGCTACTTTCCAAAAGAGCTAGACTCTACGCTAAATATTTTCTTTTCTTATTTTGTTAAAGAAAGCTTTTTTAGAAAGCTTTATTCCATAAAATTCATTGTTCTATTTGGTTAGAGGTAGGAACCTTGAAAAATCTCCTGATTCGGCCTTAGATTTATTCGTGAGACTTTCATTCATTTTTTACTTTTTTTATAAGTCATTTAATCCGCCTGGAAAGTTGGCTACTTTCCAAAAGAACCAGAATCTACGCTAAGCATTTTCTTTTCTTTTTTTTATTAAAGAAAGTTTTTTTTTTTAAATAAAATTATTCCATAATATTTCATCATTTTATTTGGTTGGAGGTAGGAACCTTGAAAAATCTTTCTTGGTTTGGCCGTATATTTATCCCTGAATGTTTCATTAACACAGTCTTACACCTCCCTGAATTAGCGAAAATCTGTTCTTTACCCTTTTTTCAGAAGTCATTATCACCAAGCCTGCCTGGAGACTTGGCAATTAGTTTTTACCTACAAGGAACAAAAATCGTTTTCTCAGTTTACCATCTGACTCAGTCTGTTCATGGAGTTAGGTTTGAAACAATGCAAGGCGAGGCAACCATTCCCTGGACCTCAAAAGTTCTCAGCCTACTGCACCTTGGATCTCAAATTGGACAACAGATGAAAGATAAGGTATTTTTATATGCTATTGTATCTCTGCAATAACTGACGGTGTCCGTAAACACCAGCCCTGATTAATGCCTAATTAATGTTATTAAAAACTTAATTAATGCCTATTCACAATGAGATTTTACTAATACCAAGATTTAGCTTGTGTTAATCTCGGGAATAAATTGAAACCAAACCTATTGATACTAAAGATTTCTCTAGCGTCCAGAACCGAATTAAGCCTAACTAATGCGCATTCTATTTGAAACTAGTAATGGGCAAGTAAATCATGATTTTAACTGAAGTTTCTGATTGGGTAATGCGCGAGCCTTATTCGGATAGAATAAAAACCGCGAAAAAAAAGAATGGAAAAGTGTAATCACGAGAAACCTTTTTTACTGCCATTTTTTTTCTAGGATGGTAACGATAGGATCAAAATTGCTTTTACGTTTCAAAAGAGTAGATACTGGTGGAATGAAGAGAAAGGAGAATTTGAGGCTGTCAAATATCCTGTGAACAGATCAGTTAGCTTTTATTCCTCCTCAAAAGGTTTTGGATCTAGTCAGGATTTAGCAACTGCAACTGAATATTTTGGCGCCAATTCGTAAGTTTTACAAGTTTATATTCTCTAACTGGCTTAACTACAATTTTTTTTCTCTTTAAGAAATGAATAATTCATCAATGTCAAGAAATATTTCACTTTTGGCTAGAGTTTTCAAAGGTTAAGTTTTATTAAAGTAGACATTGTCAATGAAATCAAAATTCTAGTTGAGACGGGGATAATGTCAGAGGCTTTGTTTGGGGCATATATCCCCCTCCCTCTATTAAAGTAGGGGGTACCAAATAAGTATTTCTAAGACATGGTTTTCTAAGTTCCGAAAAGTGGAGGAGGGGGAGAACTAAACTTGCCCCTTTCTCTGCTGTTCAACTACAGTGCTAATTACGTAGGCTATACTGTTCATAATTTGTCAAGTTGACTATTGTCAAACTTTTGATTGACCAATCAGGTTAAAGATTTAAGGTAAGATTTTCTTTTAAATTGGCGAAGGTGGAAGAATGGAACAACAGTTTTCTTATCTTTAAGATGAATCTGACAAAAATAAAGACAATATTTTTTAGTAGTATTGGGCCTAAATTAGTGTTGATATACTAAATTAGTATGATCAAACCAGTTTCTTCCCATTTCCATTATCTGCTTCCAGTACAAGTGTGGGGTTAAAACCAAGGGAAAACACGCATCATTTATAATTCAGTTTTTTTATCGAAAGGTGTAACTATGATGTCCCCTTTTCATCAGTTATTAATGCATTCTAATGCTACCTTCCTGGTAAGGTAAGATTAAGATAAAAAACTACCTTCCAAACTAAAAAAACAAAACAAAAAAAAGCCATTGAATTATTTCAAAAGAACCTAAAAAACCTCATTCTTTGACTAGGAAAACCTGAACAACTTCTTTATGATGCCTATAGTTTTATTTTTGATGTTCACATCAAATATCTTCAGTTTCAACGTTCAATGAGGGAAAGGGTGGGCAAGAGCCGCAACTATTTCAGAAGATGGCGCAAGATTTCCTCTGGTAATTTTTGCCAGTTCCTTCTTTGGGGGTGGAACCACCAGCTAAGTCTGAACATGGCGAAGAGAGCAGCAGAGGTGATTAAAATGAGGTCAAAGTATATTTGTTGTCAATCATTCAGACATTGGAAGAAACAAAATTAGCCACAACAACAGAGGAGGAGGAAAACCCAAAACAAAGGAGAGTAGGCATCGCAAGTTTGACTGACTGCCCGTTTGATAACATACTTGTAATTTCAATAAGTGAGGAAGAAGATTCAGCAGATAATATTGATCAGCAACTGGAAAGGTACATGAATGACTGTCATTGACAGGAAAAAAAGCTGTCCCTCAGAGTGATGGCAAAATAACAGCAGTTGTTTCAAGAGACCGGTGCAACTTGCTCGGAAGTATTTCTGCTGTTTACCCTCTTCTGTCCCAAGCGAAAGAGTTTTCAGCACAGTTGCACAGTCAACATTTATGATGACAAACAAAGGTCTCTGAAAGGGAAAAATGCTGAAAAGTTGTGCTTTCTGCATCACATTTCCCATTTGGACTGGACTTGTTAAATACTGTCTAGACTTGAACTTTATATGGTTTAATTGTTTTTCTAAATCTTTCCTAAATAATTTTTTTGCAGTATTTGGGATCCACAGTGAATTACTGATGCTGTTTTATGGTGTGTAATAGACCAGGGAGAAATGTGTAAGTTTGAATATGGGGAGAGAATGTGGGGTTAAAACTTTAAGTATGTTTTTTTAGAGGAGAATTTAACGGCAAATAAAACTGGGATCGTATCGGTACGATACCGATGTATCGGTATTGGGCCCCAAAAATTCATATCAGTCGGGCCCTAGTTTTAAGAGAATTTTTCTTCTTGTTTTATGTTTCTCTCTCAAATATTTCTTTTTTTATCTAATAGATAAGACATGTTCCATTGACCAGTTTTGTCAACATTGACACGTCTGAAGTTTTGTATAAGGAAAACTCAAGTAGTAATTTATCGGTACTCATAATATCCAACAGTATGAAAAACTCCCTGAACGATCGAGCAATGCAATGTTTTTAAAGGAAGCATGCATAATGTATCCATTTGTGGCTTATTAAATGTTAAAATGATTATGTGCCCTGTATTTTTTTCATATTTTTCAACGACGGTGACGACGAGGCGCTACACGCGCTGCTGGCCCGCGACCTCCCCTGGATCCAGGACTTCGTGCACCGGCGGTTGTCTCACCCGGTGCGCTCGCGCGAGCAAACCGGTGACATCGTGCACGACGTCGTCGTACGAGTCCTGAAGTACGGCCCGCGGTTTCGGGTCAACAGTCGCGGCAAGTTCCGCGCGTTGCTCAGCCGCATCGTCGAGAACTGGCTGCGCACCAAGGCCAAGGCCGCCGGCTCGCTGCCCGAAGCGACCGGTGGAGCGGAGACGGTGTTGGACCTCGACGGCAACCGCGCGCGTGCGTCGGGCAGTGACCCGGTGGCCGAAGTCGAGCAACGCGAGGAGCAAGACTGGTTGCAGCTCGCGTTTGCCCTGCTGCCGCCCGCCACGCAGGACTTGCTGACGTGGCGGCAGTGGGAGCAGCGATCGTTCAAGGACATCGCCAGCCGTTTGGAGATCGGTGAGGACGCGGCGCGCATGCGAGTGAAGCGCGCGGTCTCACAGTTGACGCGACAGATCGGCCGGCTTCGGGACGGCGAGTTGGGGTCCGTGCTGCGCGACGCGGCGGACGACGCTTCGGCCTGATGCGGTCCAGACAACTGTGTGGAAATGCAGCGATTGCCCACGATCACGGCGAATCGCCCCTTAAGGCTTGGTTCGGAAAGCTCGATAGGAAGGGCGGGCCGGGACACTCGTGAGGCAACGCGGACCGGTGGAATCTCCCGCGAGCACGAGCTGTCGGCATTAGGCAAGGCTCCGGGTTCGCCGTTGGCCCAGACCCGGGTTGCCGGTTCCCCCTGGAGGTGTTCGATGCGGACCCTTCCCTCGACTCGTGTCGCGTGTTGCTCTCTCGTCGTCCTGCTGGCCAACGCCGGCACGGCGCAGAACCTGACCTCTCACGAAGGCGTCGACTACGGCGTCTCCGGGATCACGCCAATCGATGGGCGCGATGGCGGCGCCGGTTGGCTCGGTCCTTGGGTCGGCACCACCCAAACGGTGGTTGGCCTGGCCAGCTACTGGCCGCTCGATGGCGCGGCCAATCACCATGCCGACGGTGGCCAGCATGTCCTGCGTCTCGTCGTCCGGCCGCTCCGTTCGTGCAGACAGAAACTCCATGACCGCCACGATTTCGCTGCCGATCAGAATCGGTACTAGACACTTACAGAAATTTTACCAAAAGGTATAAATTAGTTTATTTATAATATATTATAAATAAAATTAGTTTATATACACTGAGGTAAATTGACCATTCTCGGTGTAGTCCTTATTGTCTGACAAAGATGTTGGATATTTGACAGGACTACAAGAGCCATCAGCTAAAATGTAGGACTTTTATTTCATACTGCTTAAAATTAACATTCTACCTGATGGCTCTCGCAGTCTTATCTATGTTCAGGGGTGTAAAAACGACGACTCATTTTTTCCATTAAAGTTCAGCTGTTAAGAAATTTCAATGTTACAAACATGTCTTAAAGATTCTAGTATCTTTAACTTCTGGAAGATCCTAACATCTTCAACTTCAATCCGTTAATGTGTCAAAGAGTCGAGAAAAAGAGTTTTCAACTCTTTTCCTGGACACATTAACGAGATATTGAGCTTCTCAGACACAATTATTTCATCGTAAAATATATTTTTAGAAATTATTACTGTGCTAGAAGGAATTTTGTCAGGCAAAAAAGGGAATAACAGAAAAAAGAAGACAATAAATAGTGAGGAAAACGTCTTTAATCGTTCCCCGCAAGAGCCATCAGGTAAAATGTAGGACTATAAAATAACATTCTACCTGACTCTCGAAGTCTTATCAAATCCTCTTTGTACCAGGATGTAAAAACGACGATCCATCATAAAATATCTTTTTGGAAATTATGACTGTGCAGGAAGCGATTTTGCCAGGCGATAAAATTACTTCCAACAGCAATCAACTGTAAGCCATCACTTAAATAAATAAGGAATAATAGAAAAAAGAAGACAATAAATAACGGGGAGAACGTTTTTAATCGTTTTCCAAGACCAAACAAAAGTTTACTCATTTTCACTTGACCTCACTCGAGCATTTGGATTTGTGACCTTGATTGCTAGCTGCTTGGCTCTTTCAATCAAGCCAACTCTCTTTTTGGCCGAGACAGTGTGAGCGATTTCAGCGGCGAATTTCCCATTCTGCATCATCAAAACTTCCAATTCCTAGTTAATAAAAAACAATATTAAAACAAATATTGAACAGCACAATGTATATCTAAAACATACAAATTGGGCTATAGAGGAATAAGATGTCGCACCTAAAGATGTTCCTCATATTGTAATGTGAGAGAAATCTGCTTTACAATGACAGCGACTTGACCAGCACCGGTGAGGGTCGAATGTTTGGGGTTTTGTTGATGGGTGGTGACAGAGACCAGGGAGTTTTCTAGTGATTTTGAGACAAATTGAATTCTTTGGCTGATCCAATTTTTGATGAGATTTTTTTCTTTTTCGATTTCAAGGACAGAGATGGGTAAGAGGTCAAAGAAATCTTTTTGTCTGGCTAGTTTAGAGAGGTTGGTATCGGCTCTCAGATCGGGGGCAATTTCATTGAATTTGTGATCAATGATTTGATGGAGTGAATTTTCTGAGGCCAGGCCTTGGATCCATTGATAGAGGTAGCGATTTTTTTGGTGTACCCAGCGCGGGTCTCGAGAGAGGTGTTGCGTTATGGGGTGCAAGTTGGGGTCTAGGCTGAGCTCAGGGGAGGCCATCATCCCAAGAGCGTTGCAGTCCCAGACGAGGGGTTCTATTTGACCTTGATTGGAGCAATAGTAATAAAGATGATTGTGAAAGTGATCTGTGTGTACGCCACCCAATAAGGTCATGAGCGCTTGGTTTCGCGCAAAGAGGTCTTCATTGGCCAATTTGCCGAGTTTTTCTCGCTGTTGGGGGGAGACTGGCTTTGTGAGAGTTTGCAAAAAAAGCTTCATGGCCTTTATAGCTTCAGGGGCTTCTTGGCCGAAAACTTTCCAATAATTAAAAGATTGCCACAGTTTCATCCCATTAAAAAATAAATCTCCTTTAAAAAAAGTTCCTGGCAAGCGGTTGGAATGAATCGCTAGAGGTTCACCAGGGCGATAGCCCCGATGATAGACACCATAATAACGGTTGTTGATGAATAAACGAACATAATCTACGCGTTGATTCATCAAACCGATTTTTTGAGCTAATAGGCAAGGAAGCCAATTAAACAGCCCTAAGGAATCTTTGGGCCGGAGAAGTTCAACATAACGTTGGCCTCTTTTGATGTCTTCTTTTTTAATTTTGACTCTAATAGAAGGTTTTTCTTCATCGTAATGCCAAATGCCTGTTCCCCGATAAGTGATTTTGGCTTGAGCCGAACCCTGCTCATCTTTGTAGAAGATGTTGTAGTATTTTTTTTGGCGATTGGCTTTTTTAGAAAGGCTGTATTGGTGGAGATCTTTGAGTTTGTTTTGACCAATTTCAATGTGTAAATCCGCACTGACCGCGGCCGCGCAGGCGGCGGACCCGCAAGCCTGGGTCAAGCCGGCGCCGCGCTCCCAGGTCCGCAGCGTCAACGCATCGCTGGCGGTGACGTGCGCAATGGAAATGTTGGCGCGCTCCGGAAAGATCGGATGGTTCTCCAGCAAAGGCCCGAACTTCTCCAGATCATAACTCCAGACATCACGGTCGACCCAGAACACGACGTGCGGATTGCCGATGTTGACAGCGGACGGAGAGTGCAGGACAGGATCGTCTATGGGCCCGACCTGCAGTTCGATCATGCGGGTGTCCCGGAATTCCTCCTCCAACGGGATTTCCTGCCAGCCAAAACGCGGCCGGCCCATGTCGACGGAGAGCTATCCATCCGCGTGCTCGGCCTCCTCGAGCAGTCCGGCGATTGTCTCGAACGTGAATTCGCGCTTCCCGGTTTCGCTGCCCAAGGCCTGGACGACGCAGCGCATTCCGTTGCCGCAGGCCTGGGCCGGGCTGCCGTCGGAATTCAGGATGCGGATATAGTTGTCGGTGTTGCGGTTCCTGGGGTCATGGATTGCCATGATCTGGTCGAATTTGGTTGCCGGATCGGCATTGAGGGCAATCGCTGCTTCAGCCGAAATCCGGGACTCGCAACCGCGCATATCGGCAACGATGATGGCGTTGCCGAGTCCGTTCATCTTTGCGAATTTTACCCATTGGCCCATGGCTGGCCGATCCGTTTTGCCCGCTGAGACAGGTCGCGCACTATATGGCGGAAAAGGCGTTGGAATGCCAGAGCCCCCGGGCCGTCAGGCCGAGATCCCGGTAGCTGGAATGTCCCAGACCTCGCCAGGCTGCATCGGCCGGAAACGATGGTGCTCGATTCCCGCCGCATCAAGCGCCAGCAGCAGCGCGTCGCGGGGTTCTTCGATCGCCTCATTGGTCAGTTGGAACGTTCCCCAATGATGGCCGGCGACAAACTCGGCCCGGCACAGCCCCATTGCCGCCACGGCTTCCCGCGGGTTCTGATGCTGCGATTTCATGAACCAGCGCGGTTCGTAGGCGCCGATCGGTAGAACGGCCAGGCGGAAACCGCCGTGCTTTCGCGCCGCGTCGCGATAGTTGATGCCAGCATGATAGCCGGTGTCGCCGACATGATAGATCTTGCCGTCCGGCGTATCGGTGCCCGCGCGCGTCATCCGGCGCACGGTGCACGTGAAGGGCGAGCGCGCGGACGAAGGGCGCGCGTTCTGGGTGGAGATCCTCGACACGAAGAAGCCCTCCATCGAGATGCCGCCGTTGCGCGTCGATCCACGCAAGTGGAACAAGATGACCGACGACGCCAAGCGGGCCTTCCAGGCCGTCGAAGCCGAGAAGGCCACGGCGCGGCTCGAGGCGCGCATGCCCGAGCCCGGTGCGTTCGTGCTGAAGACGACCGGCGTGAAGCGCATGCGCCTGCTGCTCACCCGGGCCATGCTGGGCGACGGCACGAAGATCGAGATCGTGCTGAACGGTCGCAAGCGCAGCGTGAAGCCCAAGCCGGACGCGCGCGTCGTGCTGCGCGAGTTCGCCGAGCGCTTCGACCGCACGTTCCTCCCGGTCGCGGAGGTGGTCCTCAAGCCGTGAGCTGCATGCCCCGGCGCCTGGCGCGGGGCTAGCTCCGCGAGGGGAACTGCCCCTGCAGCGCGATGATGAAGGAGATCGCCGTGTACGGCGAGCGCACGTCGACCGGCTGACCGCCGCCCGTGTCCCCCACCGCGTCGGTGGCGAACTGCGTGTCCGGGACCGCGCTGCTGTAGACCTGCGTCGTGGTCGCCGGGTTGTCCGTCGGCACGGCCGGCACGCCCCCGGTCGGCGCGTCCTGGTCGGACGCCCCCGTCGAACCGTTGAGGGGGTGGTTGTGGGCCGGGATCTGGTTCGCCGTGAGGGTCTGCTCCTCGGCACCGCCCTCCTCGCCGATGCGCACGCTCGAGAGGCCGGGGCCGTCGCCCCAGTGGATGGGTCCGCGGCCGCGCAGGTCGGGCAGTGCGAAGTTCGTGCGCCCGTCGCCGCCGTAGTTCGTGCCGAGCAGGCTGAACAGTGCGGTGTTCTGGGCGATCGGCAGCAGCTGCCCGTCGCAGAACGCCCAGTCCCGCGGCGCGAAGTTGCCGGCGAACATGCGGATCTCACCAAGGAACGGATCGGGCATCGGGACCTCCCTGCCTGGGTGCAGGCGCTGGACGTCAGTTGAAGTGGATGTCGAAGGTGCCGCCCCCGCCCGTGCCGAACACGAACAGCTCGAGCGGACCGCGCACGGGATGATCAACGGTGTAGAGGCCGTCCTCTAGGACCAGCCCCGAGCCGCCAATTTCAAGCGAAGCATCCAAACCCTTGCAAATATTCATCACAAGGAAAATTCGGATCTAAATTCGTAACTGTCTGTGTCACAGGAAATGATGAACATCAAATTCACTTGGAAGGATTCCAAGTGTCCAACCAATGTATGTCCTTAACGAAAGAAGGAATTATCATTCCAGCTAAGGAGGCACCAGAACTTGCTTATGTTAAGGAGTCTACCAAGGGCCAGCCTGTACCTGACGTTTATTTTATTGATACCGATAAGTATAACAATAAAGTTTCAAAGGTAGCTAATCCATTCCCTGTTGAATATTTCTTGCTAGATATCCCTGTGGCAGCTCCCTTAGAGCCAATCTACACTTTTCACATTCCGCTTCGTTCGTTTCCCATTGAAAATAGGTCAAATATGACAGTGCATCAACGTTTTTGTGTTCTGAAGCGTTATTTGCAGCAGTTTAAAACTGACGATTTTTTACAAGCCGTGTCAGATCTTCATTTTTTGATTTTCATATGTTCACTTGATTTCGTCCCCATTAAAGAGCATATCAAACCTTTAATTGCAGCAGTAACACACCTTAGTAAAGATCAAGCTTTAAAGTGGCGAAATTCGAAGCCATGGACTCTTTTAGAGCAGCATCTTAAAGAAGTTGTCGGTGAGAACTCTGATGACGAAGATATTTACGATTTCTCTAACGAAAACGGAATGGAATGCTCTGAAAACGGAAGTAATACATCTTGGTCTAGTGTATATATTGGCTTGTATTCTAGCGATTACTCTAGGGATGAACATTGCGATGATGAGTTTCAATAGCAGTGTCAAAATTGTTTCCACATGAATGGAAGTCGCACACTATATTGTCTGGCTTGTATGCGACACCTTTTTCTGAAATGCTTGCATTTGCCCTAACATGTTCGAATTTCTGCAAATTATAAACGTTTCATAAAACGCCTTGAACATTACCGGGTCATAAGAAGCTATTTAGAAATCTGAGAAACATGAAATATTAAAAGTAATTATGAGAAAAGGGTAATGAAAAGATGTAAAAATAAAATATGAGAAAAAAGAAATATGAGAAATATAAAAAGATATGGTATTAATGTACAATTGTGGTTCTTGAGAAGGAAACATATTAAGAAAACAGTTCTTACTTGACAATAACCAGACAATCGTACAACGCCCATTTTCCTCGATGGCGAAGATGTAATGCCCAAGGTGATGGCGGTTCAAAAACGAATGCTCCACTTCGCGGATGAAGTGCGCGATGGTCGGTTCCTCGGGTTCACGGGGAAAACGATCAAAAATGTGGTGAATATCGGGATCGGTGGATCTGATTTAGGACCGGTCATGGTTACCGAGGCCCTGAAACATTTCGGGCACCGATCGATGAATTTTTGCTTTGTTTCCAATGTAGACGGTGCTCACTTTCAAGAAGCAGTTTTGGATTTGGATCCGGAGGAAACGTTTTTTATCGTGGCCTCAAAAACCTTTACGACCCAAGAAACCATGACCAATGCCCACAGTGCACGGGATTGGCTAATCTCAAGGATGGGTGATTCTGCCGCAGTCGCAAGGCATTTTGCGGCAGTTTCTACCAATACGGCCGCTGTATCCGCATTTGGGATTTTGCCGGAATCCACTTTTGGTTTTTGGGATTGGGTTGGCGGTCGCTATTCCTTGACTTCCGCCATTGGCCTTGCCGTTGCCATTGCCTTGGGTTCACAAGGGTTTCTGGAATTATTGGACGGTTTTCATCAAATGGACCGCCATTTCCAAACCGCACCACTGGGTGAAAACATGCCCGTCATCCTGGCTTTATTGGGTGTTTGGTACAACAATTTCTTTGGCTACGAATCCCACGCACTCGTTCCCTATAGCCAATATCTGCACCGGTTTCCGGCTTATTTCCAACAAGCCGATATGGAAAGTAACGGTAAATCGGTGGATCGAAACGGTCGGCCCTTGGCTTATCAAAGTGGCCCTATTCTTTGGGGCGAGCCGGGAACCAATGGGCAGCATGCTTTCTTCCAGCTCATTCATCAGGGGACCAAGGTTGTGCCTTGTGATTTTATTGGATTTGTCAGGCCCTGCCAAAAGCTGGGTGATCATCACGAAAAGCTGATGGCCAACTTTTTCGCGCAACAGGAAGCGCTTGCCTTTGGGAAAAGCGAGGAAGACTTGGTGGCCGAAGCGGTGCCCGAGTCTTTTAGACCATACAAAGTTTTTCAAGGGAACCGACCCACCAGCTGTCTCATGGCGCCAGCCTTGACTCCAAGATCCTTGGGCTCATTGATTGCGCTCTACGAACATAAGATTTTCGTTCAAGGCATTATTTGCTCCCCGCCAACATAAAATATGAATTCCCTAATCCCTTCTTTCTCCTTCATTACCTAAAAGATTGAGCCCAATCTCAAATGCATTCTTTAGATATTAAAAACTTGGTATTTCCCCCCTTTTTTTACCAAACACTACCTAAAAGTTTCATCTTGATCTCAAACCCGTTCCTGAGATACTACAGATACCCTGTCCTATGCAGATATAATATTGCAAATACGAGATATGCAGAGCATGAGAGAGAGACTGGTTTCCCTCATATCATTTTTAGCCCTTAAAAAGAGCATGGCGGCTTTTAATTCCTAATCAAATGAGCCCCCGTACCAATTTTCTATGATCGTGCTAACTGGTCAGACAAAACAATAAAAACAGATTGGTCACTTTTTGACCGTTTGTCAGGCTCCAAGAACAAACCTTTTTTACATTTTTCTTCGGCATTGGGGCTCGTTTAGCTCATTAACTTAAAAATAGGAGTTTTGAGCATATCTGAAAAAAAAAATTTTGCCCTTGTTTCATACTAACTACTAATGACAACTCGCCACAGCACCAGGCCACCTGAGAACAACATAGCTACGTACACTCTTCCTGTATATCTATTCAAAGCTTCTCTCTTCACACCCTCCCAGGAAGTTCCCATTTCTTTTAAATCTTTCTTTATTACATCCTTGCCCCCAACCACGGACGACCTGCTTTCCGTTTCGCCCTAGACAGCTAGCCGAAAAGGACAATCTTCGGCAATCTGTCATCTTTCATCCTTAAAACATTCTCTAGCCATCTCAACCTTTGTTTCATTATAGCCACAGAAAGCGGGATTGAACCACACTTTTTGTACAGCCTACTGTTTGAAATATGGTCATTCAGCTGGGTACCCAGAACAATCCACAGGAAATTTCTCTGGAAAACATTTAGCAAATCTTCATCCGCTTTTCGGAGCGAACATGCTTCAGAGCCATATTTGGCCACTGTCATCACTGTAGTTTCCAAAATTCCAATCTTGCTTGCAGACTTATCTTCCTATTCTTCCAAATTTTTCTAACTATGAAAAAGCAACCTGAGCCTTGGCAATTCTGTTTTTAACATCTTCACTGTTCCCACTTCGCCTTTTTCAAAATTAAATGTCAAACATGTAACATTAAGGTCTCAGTACCATATGCTATATGTAAACTTTTTTTTTTTTTTTTTTTTTTTTTTTTGGTAGTTGCTAAAAGGACATAGCAAACATAGCAAATTAGTTGACAAAAATCTCTATGAAAATCACATCATTAGACTCAACATGACAGAGAACCATACTGCAGAGGTTTCAAGCTCCTATCTGGAAAAATCTGTAATTTATAGTTAAAATTTTTTTTTTATTTGTTGGAGAAAGATCATGAACGACAGTTTATTTGTTCGTTTCTTTTTTCTCCAGGTGATTGTAGCAAACCGAAGGTCCTAGAACATTGGGAAAAGTCTCAATCGAAAGGACATTAACGGACATAACATTTTTACCTTTTTCACCTCCAATCTCGGGGCGACACGACACATCAACACTTATTAAGGAGCTGAACAAAGAAACCGTATAAAAATTTACGAGAAAGATGAGTTTAAAGTGAAAAGAAAAATTCAAACATAGTTAATTTTTGTATTTACAAAAAAATAGATCTTTACATCTTGAAATCCCGAAATGTTTTTAAACCCATTTCTCCTAAATTATGTAAAATTAACAAGTTTTTAAAGCGGCTTGGCTTCATACTACTTTTTTGTGGTATTCTTACTTTGTACCTTTATGAATTTTTTTTTTTTTTATGGTAGTTAGTTGGACGGAAAAAAAAATCAAAACGTCTAGAAATCAGTCTAAGTCTTAGTTCAAAGTACCAAGGACATCAAAATAAAACATTTTTTGCGCCCCGAACCCATCTTTGCATGCTTATACCTGAAAAGAATGATTTTCGAAGATCCTGTGAGGATCGAAGACCTATTGACTTACTGTAAATGACTTGCTTCAGGTGCCCTCTGTATAAAGCCACAAGATTTGTTAAGAGTTGACTATTACTGATTGACTGACAGTTGCCGTAATAACCAATTGCATGTTTTTTTTTTCTATAACACTGAATTTTTGAAGAGTATTATTGTGAAGTTTGATGTACAGAAATATAATATTGTCTATAATTTACAATTTTCAGCTACATGACTTGTGTTTCAGTTTTATCTGTCATTTTCACTTTATTTGAGAAATTAGCCCTCCCCCCAACTACCCCAAAGAGATTGGACACGTTCCGGTTATGTCAATCATATAGCTAGGACTTGTGCTTATTTTCCCCACCAAGTTTCATCCTGATCCCCCCAATCAGGATTTTGAAGTGGGATTATTAATAGAATTTGCGCCTGACCTGGACCAGCAAGGCTTACTGCACGGTTCAGAAATCCAGGAAGAAGCGATCGACGATTATCTGGATGAAATTATCGAAGATCTGGATATCGAGGACCTGGAAAATATTTTTTAATTATTGCGCTACTGCTTCATGGCTTCATAGATACAAAATAATATCACAATAGCCATATAACAATATAGCCATACAGCCATAAACAACACAAAAATGAGAAATATAGTATTAGGAATTTTTTGCTGCCTACTTTTCAGCGCTACCGCCGGCGCTCAGCAAAGAATGAATAACAATGAGCAAATTAAAGCGATGCGAATCGCGATGATTACTTCCGAATTGCAACTAACGACGGAAGAATCGCAAGTTTTTTGGCCGCTATACAATGAATACGAGGAAAAACAAAAAGCCATACGTCAGAAATACCGGCCAAAAAAACAATTGATGCAAATGTCGGACGCCGAATTGGAAACGCAACTGTCTAACAATTTAAAGATGGAACAAGAGTTGCTCCAACTCAAAGGAACCTATATGGAGAAATTGAAAACCGTTCTGCCAATCCGCAAAGTAGCTCGTATACCTGCGGCGGAAACGAAGTTTAAAAGAGCCATTCTCAAGGAAGCCCAACTGCGTCAGGGAAACCGACGGAAGAGATTGGGCGGCAACGATTAGTAAAACGATTTTTAATCAGGGGTGAGGAAATAAATAAACTACCCAAAATAACGAAATTGCTTTTCCTTTAGGTTAGGCGCATTTGACGCATTAGCGCAGGCTTTTGCCAGTGGCAAAAAGAGCGTAAATGGGCTACGCAAGGAAAATGCAACGACGCATAAAGGAAAAGCAACAACTTAGATGGGTAGGTTATTTGTTGCGTCACCCCTTACTTGAATTTTTGTTTTAATCTTTCTGATCTTTCGCCCTTTGCTAAAGAATATTAAAAATAGCTTGAATACTTTCTTCTCGTTGTGTATTATTGTATATTGTCTCAGAGAATTATAATTTAAGTAGATATATAATGTAACCTTGGAAGCGTATTCATTTAAATGGTTTGGCATTAGTGAAAAATATAGACGGGAGGCTTGGTATGGAGCCTATAGCGAACAGCTGGAAGATAAAACTAAACGAAATGGAGCCCACGGTGGAGTAATCCGTTTAATTCTCGCCCATGTCCTCAATCTTGATTGGTACAGTCCGGCCATATTCAGGCAATGGCAGATTGATTATGCCAGTCTGAGTAACATCACACTTTCCGATTTCGAAGGCGCGAAGCCCAAAGTAAACTATGTGGCAATGCCTCACAACTGGAAAGCAGAGTAAGATATAGCTGCATTTTACTCGATTTCGGATAACGCATCTTGTACTCGAATCAACGCCTCTTGCGTCGGAATTCCAAAGCGCAATGCGTCACGTTCATCCGTCAGTCGAACATAAATCCCTTGAGCACAAAGCTGTTCATACATATATGGTGCCTTTTTGAGGTACACCGTCTTAAATAAGTCGGGTCCTACTGGCGCAATACCAAAATAACCTCTGAGAAGTTCACTTAGTGAATTGGCTTGGGTTTCTAATTTAAGTCGCTGTTTCATTTGCCAAGTCGTGTCCAACAATGCGGTGGTTGCTATAAATTGAGCCGGTCCGTTTACCACCCAGGGACCTAGGAGCTTATTTAACTGGCGAACATGCTGATGTGAAGTACATACAAACCCCAAACGTATGCCAGCCAAGCCGAAGAACTTTCCAATCGAGCGCAATACAAAGAGATTATCAATTGCTGTCTCATTTGTTAGCGAGTGACAAGTAGAAACAACATCTGCAAAAGCTTCGTCCACCACTAACCAGCCTTGGTGTTGCTGCAAGGTTTTAGCCAATTCAATTAACAGGGACTTTTGATATAGATTGCCCGTTGGATTGTTTGGATTAATAACTACCACAATATCGTGTTTCCCCATCTGCGCTTTGTCTGGAAAACTCTGATAGTAAATAATGTCATAACCAGCGGCTCGCCAAGACTTTTCGTGTTCTTTATACCCTTGATAAGGCACCCAAACACGAGAGGGCTGATCAAAACACTGTCGACGATAGAGTGGTAACAGTTGGATGGCTTGTTGGCTGCCAGCGACAGGTAAGACCGCGGGTGTTTCATAGTAAGATTTGGCAGCTTCGATTAGGCCATTGTCCTGAACTGGAAGTTCTCGCCATATGTATTCAGGTATTTGCGGAACAGGATAGGGAAAGGGACTAATTCCCGTTGAGAGATCCAGCCAGTCGCTAAGTGGCCTGTCGTATTGCGAAGCTCAGTTTTGATGCAAAAAAAAAACAAAGTTTTTCCTTTTCTGAAACAATATGTTGGTATCAAGGCTGTTCAGTTTTGGGTCGTTTTCAATATTTAACGCAGTAAAAACAAAGTTTTTCCTTTCCTTTTCTGAATATTTGTTTTTGAATTAATTGCGCTTATATGAAGTAAAGACAGAAAGTATAACTGTTTGTCATTGTATTTTGATCTTGTTGTTCATAGTAGCATAGTTATATCACGATTTTCAGCTTCTTAGTAATGTTAGATAGGCTTCTCGACTCAAAACAAAATGAAACACAATAAGCGAGAAAATTACCGTCAACAGGAAAAGATTTTTGTTTATCACATGTTCATTATATCAGACAAGTTAAATGAAGATTATCCGGGAAGCGATTGTCACCCTACTCGGCGATTTAGCCGGGCCCAAATATTGGTTTTGCAAATAAAATAACAAGCAACATGCTAATATTTAAAAACTAGTACCATTAGGTTAATAATGAAAAAAGTTTTAAAATCTAAGAGCAACTATTGCTTTCAGTTAGGCTAGTTGGATTGCCTGATAATCAGTTCAGTTGAAAATTCTTGTTAAAAATCCAGTTCTTTCTTTTTTCAAACAAAACATTTGTTTTGTTCAGGAAGTTCAAAAATATTTTTGTTGGAACTTAGACGGTTTTCCCAAGAGATGTTTATTTAATTTGGACATGATCAAAGCTCTTGATTGACTCGAAACGATTGATAAGGACATTTCTAAAATTGGGATTAGCATAAAAGAAATTACATACACTTTCAGTTGGAAGTGTATTGCGGTTGGTGAAGAACCAACAGCAAAATCGTACAAAATTTATTGTCATGAAAACACGTGTTGAGAACATTTGTGACACCTAATGGGTTTGCCCCTATTCTAGGAAACTAGTCCTCGTTTCTTCATTATTTTTTTTTTTCATTTTTTTTTTCTTCATGTTGACTAAATTCACATCTAGATTCAGCTCGTCTCTGCTGATAGTTTGAGAAAACTTATTTCCGTTAGAAAGCTTATATCTTACGCCTGTGTAAGTAAACATACACGGACGAACATTTCTATTAATTGATATCAAATATTTACCTTTTATCTATCCTATTATTTACCTTTATTATATTAAGGTTGAGATGGCTAGGCCACGTTCTTAAGGGATGGTATAGGTCCTCAGTGTTTGTAAGAATCAGATCGAGGGTACTGCCAGACGAGTGAGTGGGAATATTCACAATCTGATTAAGAGAAATACTAGAGGCTAGCCAAGCTTTCGTTGTCTTGTTATATACAGATGCCATTATCACGCATGAAAATCGTAGCTGTGTGACCCCGAGGCTCTGCTGTGTAGGGCATACTTCATTTTCAATTTATTTATTTCAGGTTTGTTGAAGATGCCCCCCATGAAAATGTCGAAGGAAAGTCAGAAAAATCAAAGAAAAAAAAGAAGAAAAATAAAAGAGATAAAAAAAATGGTGTTGATTCTGATGAAGAGGTAACTAAGGATATTTTGATATATTACTATTCTCGTCCTCAGACAGCATTAAGTTTGGCCATGTATTTGTACAAGACTTAATACGTTCGTTCTAGGCATAAATGAGAATAATAATGGAGCAATAACAATTGTTGCTCAAGGAGTGACAAAGGACAATAACAATATTTATTAGATATCTAGGTATATTTAGATTTCTTATTCCAATGAGCAGCACATGCAACTATATCTCACGAGTGTTAAATATGCATGCTCTTGTGTTACCTTTGTAGAGGCGTTATTGTTATTGTTAGAGTTGCGTAATTAGAGAACTTTAGAAATAAGTTATGTGTTTATAATAATATAGATACAAGTCGTGTGTAAAATAAGTCTTGTGCACGAAGTTATCATCATTGATTACTTGATTAGGCTGCATCCGCATTGATTTTTTCTTACATCCATAAAGACTTTGCTTTTTACTAGGGCTAATGGTCATCCGTAAAAAGGCTCTTTAATTGAACTCTAAATTCATATTGTACGGTTCATTTTCAGATAAAGAAAAGTGCAGATCTTGCTTCTTACTTTCAATGTAATTGAAAGTTTAAAATATAATAAACTTCAAAAACAAAAAATTTCGTGGAAAAAAATGAAATCAGGATTTGCGGTGTTATTTCCTAAAATTTTGTGATACGCAAATTTTATCTAGAATGTCGGAAGAGATAGTATGAAGTTCTATCACTACTCAAAGCTATTTTTATTTTAAAAAAGTTAAGCTTCAAAGCTCGGTTATTTTACTCTGACAAAATATAGGGTATTCGCAGAATCACAACTTCAAAAAAGAAAAGTCACACTATTCCCAGTCAACCAACGTTTCAACATTTTTCATCACTGCTATTCCGTAAGTATGGATTATTAGACACAAATTGTGCTATTTTAAGCCATGTTGAAGGACCTTTTCTTCATGCTAAATTTGCTATGTTTTCTTTTATCGTAGTTCCTGCCTGGTCTTCTGTAGATCATTCCCTGGTGAGTGGTGGGTATCAACTGGATTGTCATATAAAGTTCTTTATACTACTCCTGCCCACAAGTAGCCTGATGAACGCTATTAGTGTGAGTAAGGGTACAGTAATTGCCTCATCTATTGCAGGTAGCGCATCGAATGTGCTATTCTTAAATGTCGTAAATTTCAACTCCTAGAATTTCAAGAAAAAAATTTACTTTGAAATTTCCAAAAATACTGTTGATTGGAAAATTCTTTTAAAACTGTTGTTACTGTTTACTCTCATTTATGCAGAAAGACTGTTTTCTATCAAATAATATAGCTTAACAGTGTATCTGCCATTGAGGAAGAAAAATTAAGACCTTTAAGAATTTTTTTTTATACTTTGGGTCTGTAGGTATGTATACATGACGTTCTTCTGAGGGTACACAGCTCCATTTTTTTTTTTAAACGGTAAATTAGGAATAAACTAGCTACAAAGCTCATTGGAAGACATACATAAAATAACTGAAGGGTATTCTCGTTTGAGAACATCACAAACTTACTAACTTGGGCGTCATAATGAGAAGTAATCGCTTTACCTACAATTTGTATAACGTCATAACATATATTCAGAGCTTAAGATTAGTAATTGGCTGGGAATTCTAGAAACTTACCAATTGCATTGGTAGGTCGTAGGTAAAGTTGTATAAACCATGATATGCTGGGAAGGGAGGTTGGGGTACAGTCCCAAAGCTTCTTCTCCCCCTCAACTTTGAGTTACTGTAGAATGCCGTCAGTATGTGTAGAGTAGAGTATGGGGATGCTAAGCTTAGGGTAGTAGTACGTTTGAAAATGGAAGATATAGTACTAATTCTGTTGTTATGACATAGTAGTTTTAAGCAATTAACCTTGAAAATGTCCTATTATCTCATTCTAGGATTGATACACAAAGCCTATCTTGCCAAGAAAGAAAATAGAGCCCTGTCAGTATTTGGTACTGGGAAGCCAAGGCGTCAGTTCATTTACTCTTGATAAATTCTAGAAAGCGCAGAAGAGATCAACTGCGCTTCTATGATATACATCTATGGCGGTAGGGGGAAAATCGCAAAAAAGCTTCTACATCAAGCAATGGGGACAGAGCTTCACTGCTTACAGGCTTTTTGTAGCTGTATGACCTGAAACTTGTGGGAATTTTGGTACAGAATTCACCGTACACTGCAAATTTCACCAGAAATTCATGAAGTAAGAACATCTGATGTAAGCTCTTATAGAACCAGTTTCTTTTCCTTTACAGATGCAAATATAAAGCTTTTTTGAACATTCTTTAAGGATTTTTTAAAAAGGTGACAGTTCGAATTTTTGATTTGTGTTCTGCCATGCTCTGATTGGGGAAATTGTGTGTCAAAATGGTTAAAGAAATAGATAATATTTTTAGTACTAAAAATAGTGTATTACTTCACTATTATTTCACTCATCTCGCGGTTTTTGCTTAAAAGCCTGTCTTTGGCCAATTTCTAATGGACAAAGACCCAAAACTTTTTTGGGGAAAAGTCTTTTACATTTATACGAGTCTATAGAGTAAAAATATAGGCCTATTAGAGTCATAACAGTTATACTCGAGTCTGCACAATAGATTAGCAATCTTCAAATATCCTTATTATCAAAAATCAAATAAATAATAAAAATGACCCAAAAAATAGAATTTAATAGAATATTCAGGGCACATTTTTGTAACAGAAAGATCCCCTAAGCTTCACTCCCATATACATCCCTATATATGTGTCATATCGCAAAAGTTGCAGCTAACGCACTCATACTGCTATGAATAAATATTCCCAAGCCTCACAGGGCTTAAAAACATTCCAAATTCCTGCGCGCGATTCAATTCAGCGCAGTCGAGCGCAAATGGGCTCACGTGAAAAGAAGAGACTGAGCTCAAGCGGAACTAAAATGCAGCCTCAACAGTCCGTAGCTCTAGGATCAGAAATATTTAATCATCCGAATTCATACGCGCACTTCTATACAGTGCTTGCACACGAGAGCAAAAGAGTTTGTGCCATATTAAGAAAAGTGATGTTACTTCATGAAAATTTGGGAGAGAAAGGTGGGCTTATGCGTATCTAAAACCTAAGTGAGGGCATTTTTTTTTCAATGATCGTACGAAGACAAAAGGTATTTTTCCAGTTGAAACGCAATTTAATACTTTTCTCGCTTCATCCGCTACACCTGGGTAGTAGTCATCAATGCAAATTGCTTTGTCTTCAATTGTCAAGCTTAGTCCATAGCCTAAACCGATGTTGTCGAGAAAGTAAAACCCACTGCAATACAGGTCATAACATTGCGCAATATATTTAGATACGCCTTTTGGTTTTTCCATTATCTTTTGTACAACAGTTCGAACTAGCCAATCGTGGTAATCTTTAATCGGAAAATAGTGACTAAGTATCTTTTCTGCTTCGTATAAACCTGACGGTGTTTTGTAATCAATAGATATAAGATCGGTATAATAATTGCCCGTAAGAAGATTTTCCAGCTTGGCTTCGCGATAAACCCACTGTTCAAACTCAGAAAGAGTGACTTCTCGCGCTACTAGTTTGAAATAAGTTAGTTGTAGTGAATCCATAAACCTGTTTTCTAGTGGTTACTATTAGGTCTGCTTTTGGCGAGCTTTTGAAACCTATTGCCAGTTATTAACTCTGTCCTTGTGCAATCGTAGCTACGGAAACAGGTCGCCTAAGTTTACTGTTCGATGTCAAAATCGTCTTCAATTTCGTCTTCAATCTCATCTTCTGCATAATCAATTTTGACTAGTTCAAATTGAAGATTTGGTCCAATTAAAATTGTTTTTAACCATGATATGGTAAAACCGACCACTGCTAAAATTGCCATCCCCAATCCAATTACATTGGCAAAAAAGACGACTAAGAGAGCGGTGTGCTCTCTGGCCCACTCAAAATACGAACTTATTAAATAACTAATTGCCATCAAATAAATTAATTGCAGTAACCAGCTGAAGGCAAATTTTATTTTTCTCAACTTAAAACTGGACAAATATTCCAAGTGCTTTGGGAAGGGGCCAATCCAAGTGAGTGCGAATCGAGATACCATGTTCCTGTTAAACAAAAAAAGAAACAAATAGATAGAAAACACAGCAACATAGAAAACCAGTATTTTTTCAGTCATTAATTCATTTGCTCTTATATGTGGCTAAACCTTACCTCTTAGTTTAGCCACGCAGTGGGATTGCGGTTAAATGATATTACTTTCTAAACATCGAATCCCAATACGATGGCTGTTGAAAGTTTTCAGTTTTAATTCTTTGGGCCAATCTTAAATTGGCATATTCAGGTACTAACAATTCCGTTTTTTAGAGTTTTGGTTACTATTGAGCCGGGTCGCTCCTTACTACAGTTCGTTACCACGAACTGTTTGATACAGGACACTTACCATCTCTTGGCTTGAACAGCAAGGGATAAATGTTGGCTTGAAAATCAAGAAAAGCGGCTGCAACCAAGATGTTCTGCATATGCAACATCTTTTTTTTTCCTCAGATAGCTTGGCAGTGGGAAATCATAGAGAGCTGTTTAATGGCTCATTTTAAATAAAATTGCTACATATAATGCCTTTTTAATTAAAAACAAATATTTTTTAAATAGATTGTAACAAAGGTCACTTACTCCTGTTATATTGTTTTTCTTTTTTTCTTGTTTAGGCTATCTATACACTTCTGTTGTAATTTTTGTGAGAAAAGCTCTAACTTGCATGAAAACGTCGAAATAGAAAAAAATTAGGTTAAGCAGTTTCTCAGTTTTAATCCAAACAAAATTTCATAAACTAAATTTATAACATTTTATACAATGTTAGCCTGAGCTTCCAAGCTTTAAAGATTTTAATATTTCCGTTATATAAAACTAAGTGATATGCCGAAATACAGGATTAACCCTGTTTAGCAGTTTTGAAGTTTATTAACTATAGCAGAAAAAGAATAGAAAAATCAGATTAAAGAAGCCTCATAAATCTTTAAGCAACCCTTTTACATACCGACTACCATAAAATAATCGTATTTTAAATTATTAATATACGGATAAGAATTAATATACGAGACTCTTGGATCTGAATGCTCAAAACAAAATACTGCTTCCCTATATCTCAACAAATAAAGTGCCGGATTAAGTAAAAATTTATAAAGTTTAATGTCGATTTTAAGTCCATTCAATTGCTGTTTATAATATTTTTAATACAAGAAATAATTGTATTTTATACCAAGGCATTATAAAAGGTGATTTAGGGCTCTTAAAGTCTAGTGTCTATTTTCCTATAGCAATTGTAGTTTTAGCAGCTGTAAAATGGACTTTCCACAGGACATATTGTAGGAAAAAGGATGGAGAAGCGGGCAATTTTGACTGGTATCAGCGGCATCATTTCATATTTCCTGTTGGCTGCTTTTCGAACAACAACTGTTTGCAGCTGGGAGATTCTTAACCAAAAACAAAAAAGAAAAAAAAAAGAAAAAGAAGTGTTCGGCCCGGCTCAGCCAATAGTCCATCCCGCAGTCCCGATAGTGGGAGATCGCGTTGTCGAATGCCTGCTGCGACCGACCGCCGGCCGCGGCAGTCCTCTGCAGATGCTTGCCGAGCTCGAGGTGGCAATGGGCCAGAAGCGGGATCATGCGCTGCGCCTCGGCCAGCTCCCGCGCTTGGCACAGATAGTCCGAGGCCCGCGGGTCCGGCTGTCCGGAATGCCCATCGGCCCTGGCATTCAAAATCTTGCCCAGCAGCCAGAGGGTCCAGGCCTCGTCGCCCTTCTCGCCGTGTTGTCTGGCGAGGGTCAACGCCAAGGTGGCGCTCTCCAAAGCTTGATCTGAGGCCTGTTGCGCCAGATAGGCCTCACCCTGCCAGGCCAGCTGCTGGGAGAGCTGGAACACCAGCCCCAGCTCGCGCGCCGCGCCGATCCCCTCCTCCAGCAGGCGCACACCGCGGCCATCGTCGCCGATCTGGGTATAGGCATAGCCAAGCGATGCCGCGCTCAAAGGAAGCAACAGCTTCGAGCCCTTGACCTCGCAGAGCTCATAGCAGCGCTGCAGCAAGGGAAGGCTGCGCTCGAAATCGCCCTTGCGCAGGAACGCGTTGCCCACATAGAGGTTGGCATAGATTTGGCTGAACCCGTGCCCGATCTCATCGGCGATCGCGATCCCCTCGTCGCCGACCTGGACGGCCTCCTTGAAGCGCCCCAGCTCGCCCAGCGCCCGCGCCAGGGTCGCGCGAAACCCGACCGCGGCCACGGGCAAGAGGCCGAAGCGCTTGGTGACCTGGTGCGGCCGGATTTTGGGAATCGTCGAGCTGAACAGCTTCACCGCGGTCTCATAGTCACCGCGGTCCACCAGCAGCGCACCCAACCGACCGGCGGTCAGCATCTCGAGCTCGAAGTCGTCAGACTTGGACGCGTAGTCGGTGGAGGTGCGGGCCACGACGATGGCGCTCTCCAGATCGCCGGTGATCCAATGGTGCAGGGTCTGCAGCGAGGTCACCTTGCCCATGCGGGCCGGATCGCAGAGATGACCGGCCAGCCGCGCCGCCTCCTCGAGCTTGGCTTCGGCGCCGTCATGGCGACCCTGGGCGAGGAGCGACTGCACCTGATCCAGGATCACATCGACCTTGCGCTCGCTGTTGCGGCGCGTCGCCGGTATCAAAACTCAAAAGCACATCTTCTGAAGGCGCTATCAATGCGATACGAGCATTTCTTACAGCCTATGTTGGTCAATGCCAGCAAATAATAGACAACGAAACGACTCGCTATAAAGTGTTAGCAAAATTTGCCAAAGGGCATGTGCTCCAAGAGCTAGAAAAAAAGGCACAAAAACGCGCGTTTGGCGGTAAGAACTTCAAAACCAAAAGCGCGCTTGCGAAAGCGACAACAATCTCAGAATCCAACATTCGATTCAACATCGCATTACCTCGATTTGAAACCATCAAACCGGATCTCTATAAGGAAATAATAGAGACCTTTTCGCCTTATGTTGATGACACAATAGTAGATGTGGTTCGTCGACTCGGTGCAGGGACCGGCTCAGTCAATATGGATAGGTTTTATCTGCTTGTAGGGCCCAAAGACTATGATTCGGAAAATTCACTGTACCTGTATCATGTTGTGGAAGTGAAACAACAACGTCACGCAGCACCTCTGGTGTATTTTGGCGAAATTAGCCCAGTCAATTCGCTTAATCCTGCTCATCTCACAGCGATGTGTCAGAGAAAAATGCAGCGCAGACCCGATCTCGTGTTAGATGAAGTTGAATGGCACAATCAGCATTGGCTGGTTCGCTCACGACATCATGCTAAAGTGGGAGTATCACCAGAATACGTCGGGTTAGATCAAGAGGATCCCGATAAAAAATTAGCACAATATGCCCAAAGCTGTGGATTAGCACTAGCTCTAGCTCACTCTCGAGGCGACAGAAGATCAGTGCTTTTTGAGCAAGCCATATGCAAATATCTACCTTCCGCGATGGAATCATTGTGCAAATCCGCTCTGCGTTATGCCTCCAGAGTGGATATTGATTGCGCTATATTACGAAGCGAGTTGCAGTCTTAAACACCCTTGTTTTACACTTAAAGCATTGAGAAACAAAACGTTAAAGGTGGGCTGCGTTGTCAGATTCATTACCACAGGTGTTTGCTGGGCCTATTGTAAGGCGTCTAACCAACAGCGAAATTGTATTTTGGTATGTCACTGATCAGCCTTATTTCGTTGAGGCCCAACTAAAAGATAGCGCTGGTACTTTTGACTGGAAAACCGAATTAACCTCTAAACAATGGCAGTTCCAAATTGGTGAAAATGCCTATATCTCACTGGAGTAATCCAATTACCAAATTAAAAGGCCTTCGTGATCTATTGGTCTGCTAGTCACCGTTAAAGTTTTGTACTCAGTCCGAATTTTGTGGAGAGGATTAAGCTCTAGAGTAGTGGTAACTCCCGCCCAACATTGTGCCAGGAACTGGTTCCCTATAGAATTCATGTAAATTAGAAGAAATAAGGTCTAAGGTAGTATCTCCTTTATTAGAAGAAATAAGGACTAAGGTATTATCTCCTTTAGTGGTTGGCTTTTTGACCAATGGCTTAAGACCAAGTGCTCTGTTGATTAGCTCAAGTTTCAGTTAATTAGCATCACCAGGCATAAATATTCCGCAATTAGGGTATTTGCTAAATACATAATGAGCACTTAATTGCATTTTTCTAGAAATAACTTTCGGTCATTCGCATTCTGGCCCGGTGAATAATAATATGAACAAACAGCAATTCCAGTGAATTTGCGTGGAAGCCGTTTAGGCTGCAGAAAAACCCAAATCAACTCATATTTATTTAAACAGGGACTTCAATTAATCTTGCTTTAATTTTATTACGCAAGAAAAGGTTATTGCAAAACAGCGATAAGTAAACTAGAAAGAAAACTACTATAATAAAAAGATGAAGAAAAAAACTAAACCGAAGAAATTAAACATGTTAAGGATTAGATCCCAATTAGAAAGAGTTCCTCGTTTTTCAAAAAAAATGAGAAATAAGTCCTCTGCGCTGATTTCTTCTCCGAAGTAAGTAGAATAGAAAGGTGATGAACATCTAAAATGCCTATGTATATCCATCTGTTCCTTGTCACCTTCATATGAATCGTACTTTCTTCTTTCTTCTTTGTCACTCAGAATGGCGAAGGCGTTACCAATCGTCTTAAACGCTTCGGCAGCTCCTGGTGACTTATTTTTGTCAGGATGAAACTGAAGGGCTAGTTTTCTGTATGCTTTTTTTAAATCTAATTCACTAGCACCCTTTTGAATACCCAGCACTTCATAATAGTTTTTACATGCTTTAATCTTTCTGACAGCATCTACGTCCTCCTTGGAATATTCTGACTCATAGCTGCTACTACATTGGGGGGTCCGGGTTCTTGTTTTTGAAGGTGACTGAGCACTCTGTCTAGTATTGGAGGGGGAATCACCATCATAACCATTTCGAGTATTACACAGACAAATAAAAGATTTTAGTAAATTAAATAAAAAATAAACGGGTCTTCAATCTTCAAAGTCCTTGGCAAACAAAATGAAATGAGAAAATTAACTTACCATATCACAGAAGAAATTCAGCAGAAAAAAAGACAACTGGACCAAAAGAACAATAACAAGACCCGATACAGATCAATAAAAAGACAGAAAAGTAATATAAAAAAGCGTCTAATAGATATGATTTATATTTTTAATATTAGTCAGAAGATCAAAATTAAAAAATTGATTCATATTGGTTATGTCACGCTTGACCAGAGCTCTAATCCCCGTCTACATTCCACATTTTGAATTTTTGAACTCTGCTAATGATGATTGCGATAATTTTTGACGACGAATATGATGGTCTTATGGATCTTTTATTATTCTAGCATGAAAAACTTGTTTAAGTGACGTACCCTAACTTAAACTTAGAACATAGAAACATATGTAAGTAGTATGAAAGCCGCTTTAAAGGGCTAAATGAGGCATTTATTTAGTTTTTTGAGCCTTGGGGAACCCCAATTGAAGAGTTTTCACTCTATAAGTCTCAGAATCGAGGTAATCTAACCTGGTCGAATGATCTAAACTTTAGTCTTTGCTTACCTTTGTATGGTGAAGAATTGGTTGTCATAAACCCTTCAGTGTCACTACTGTCCACTGAAGACGGTGGTATTGAAGGCATTTGTCGGGCTGGTGAATGCCTTGATATACTAGTGGTATTTGACAAGGTGCTGAAAGACCCTGATTTCATGTCATTATTCCACTGTGATTGACCTGATCGAGATATTAAGGTATGGTACCCAAGGTCATGATTTGGTGTTTGTGGACGATTTGATGTCGTCTGTCTTTGATTTGATGCACTCACTCCAAAGCCAGGAGGAGGAGGAGGTGGAGGTGCTAATCCATGAGGATGAGGCTGAAATGGAGGTGTCGGAGGTGGTGGACCTTCTCTGTGAGGTGGAACTCGGTTTAAAGGCTGAAGGGGCATTGGTCGACATCCTCGCAGTGGTTTATCGTCAGTAGTGTCTGAAAAATGTAATATAACGTGAGTAATTTGAAGACAATGAAATAGAAAGGCCTTTCTTCATTTTTTTTTCTTTTTTTTTACACTAGTAACAAACAACTTTAAGAATTTCCAGACGCGTATCATTGCCGTCGCCACCATAGAGGATGTCATTGCCCTCGCCGCCCGACAGATAGTCGTCGCCGTCATTGCCGTAGAGCGTATCGTCACCGTCCTCGCCGTAGACTTCGTCATTGCCCTCACCGGCTTCGACGAGGTCGTTGCCGTCGCCAGCCAGGACGATGTCGTCATTCGGACCTTCGCCGGGCAGGAACTCATCGTTGTTGTCGATAAGATCGCCTTCAGGGTCGCCGACATAGTTGATGTCGATGATGTCGTCACCAGCGGTGCCTTCGACGATGCCGTCACGGATCATGACCGTCACGGTTGCGGTGTCAAAGCCGCCATTCCCGTCCGTTACGGTGTAGGTGAAGGTTACTTCGCCATCCACCGTGCCATCCGGCGTGAAGGTCAGCGTGCCATCGCCATTGTCGGATACCGTGCCACCCGCCGCAGGCTGGGTGAAGCTGTCAACCGTCAGCGCATCGCCATCGGGATCGGTGTCGTTGCCGATCACGTCGATGACCACAGGGTCGATCAGCGTGGTGCGCGCATCGTCATCGATCGCATCGGGGCCGTCATTCACGGAGTTCACCGTGATGTTGACCGTCGCCGTGTCGGTGCCACCATTGCCGTCATCAACGGTGTAGGTGAAGCTGTCGGGCCCGTTATAGCCAGCAGCCGGCGTGTAAGTGAACGTGCCGTCCGGGTTCTCCGTCAGCGTGCCGTTGGACGGCTGCGTGAAGGATGCCACATCAAGCGTGTCACCATCCGGATCGGTGTCGTTGCCCAGCACATCGAAGGTGACGCTGTCATCTTCATCAACCGTGACATTGTCATCGACCGCATCAGGACCGTCATTCACCGGATCAACCGTGATGTTCACGGTCGCCGTATCCGTACCACCATTGCCATCATCGATGGTGTAGGTGAACGTGTCTTGGCCGGTAAATCCGGATGGGGGCGTGTAAGTAATCGTGCCGGCACCACTGTTCAGCACGGCGGTTGAACCGCTTTGCGTCGTGTTGCCGACTGCCGTGATGCTCAGAATCTGTGACGATTCGTTCGCCGGTCCGGGGCTGTCGCCATTGAGCAGATCAGAGATTTGGATCGTCAATGGACTGTCGACCAGAATGTTCCGCACATCGTTGGCGGGAATCGAAACCGGCGGATCATTCACCGAATTGGATAAGTATAGAATAAGTATTGAATAAGTATTAAATAGGTATAGAATCAGTACTGGAAAAGAATAGAATAAGTATAGAATAAGTATAGGATAAGTATAGAATAAGTAATGAATAAGTATTTAATAAATATAGCACCAGTAATGAATAAGTGTAGAATAAGAATAGAAAAAGGTATAGAATAAGTATAGAAATAAGTATAGAATATATATAGTAATATGTATAGATTAAGTATAGAGTAAGAATAGAATACCTTTTGGATAAGTATAGAACAAATATTGCATAAGTATACAATCAGTATTGGATAAATATAGAATAAGTATAGAATAAGTATTGAACAAGTATTGGATAAGTTTAGGATAAGTATTGGATAAATATTGTATAAGTAAAGAATAAGTATTGAATACGTATTGACAAAGTATAGAGTAAGTATTCAATAAGTATTCAATAAGTATAGAATAAGTATTGTATAAGTATAGAAGAAGTATAGAATAAGAAAAAAATGGGTATAGAATAAGAAAAGAATAAGTATAGAATGAGTATAAGAATCAGTATAGACTAAGTATTAAATATGTATTGGATAAGTATTGTATAAGTATAGAATAAATATAGAGTAAGTATCGAATAAGTATTGAATAAGTTTAGAATAAGTATGGAATAAGTATAGAATCAGTATTGGATAAGTATAGAATAAATATAGAATAAGTATACAATAAGTATACAAAAATTATTGAAGAAGTATTGAATAAGTATATAAATAAGAATAGAATACGTATAAAGTAACTAAATAATCAGAAATGGATAAGTATAGAAAAAGTATTGCATCAGTATAGAATAAGTATAGAACAAGTATTGAGTAAGTATTGGATAAGTATAGAATCAGTATTGGATAAATATAGAATAAGTTTAGAATAAGTTTAGAATAAGTATAGAATAAGTATAGAGTAAGTATTGAATAAGTATTGAATAAGTATTGAATAGGTATAGGATAATGATAAAGTATGTATTGGATACGTATGGGTAAGTATTGGATAAGTATAGAATAATTATAGAATAAGTATAAAATAAGTATAGAATAAGTATGGAATGAGTATAGAAATAAATTTAAACTAACCATATAAGAAGTTTTGGATAAGTATAGAATAAGTATTGAATAAGTAGGGATGATCGTATAAACTTCAGAGGGTGCTCATTATATTGGAAATTGGAAGTTCTAGTGCTTTTTAAGAGTCAAAAGTGGTCGGAGGGCAATTAGCCCCCCGCGTCCTTTTCACCCCAAATGCTTCAAATTAAAATTTTGTAATTATTATAACATGGTTAAATCTAGTTTTGGAACGGACGTTCAATCTAAATCTTATGTACCTGACAATGTTTCATGTGTATGGATACATCTAAGAGCAAATTGACTTACAATTTAGACCAGACAAAAGATATCTGATACAAAAGAGTGTGATTGCAAAAGGGAGGAAGGCATATCTCATCAGTAAGGAGGAAGAAGATTATTCAGACTACATTCTTTGGGAGCGGCTGTTGCTTTTTGGTTTTAGGAGTACATATTGCTACATACACATATTGCTTGTTTTTAACATTCTTCAAAGCAGAAATCTAACAACAAAAGTTCAAGTTGGTGAACGAGTAGATAGTTACGAACCGAAATTCTTAAATTGGTTTCAAAATTTGTTTTTAGAGTTTTTGTTTCAATTGACAGTGGTTACCCTTTGCTTAGACTACCATTACTACGAGCTGTTTCGCCCAGGGTATTGTTTAATGTCAAGGGGGTCTGCAAAGCCTCCCTAAACTGCTTTTTTCATTCAAGTTTAATATTCATGTAACAGTGCGTCGATAAATATTTTCAACCCGGAAAAATGCTCCCCCTCGAGTGTTTATTAGGAGGGTGGGAGTTAGAAATAAAAATTACCTTTAAAAATGAATTTTTCGAATGAATCTTTTTTATAGGGATATTTTCCAAAGACACCATTAGCAGAACATCCCTATTAGACAACCTCACCAACCCTTCTGGACCAATTTCACCAGAGGATTTCTTCATCCTTCAAAAATTCCTCCTATAGCATTAACAAATCGGCAATTTCACAGACACCGTCATAAATTCTCTGATCTAGTTGTTTTTAAGGTTTGAATTATTTTCTAAGTCAGTAATACTTGCCATAGGAGGGTCTCTTCAAATGTTACCACGTCAAATATCCTCTTTTCGGTAATTGTGTATTATATGGTAAACACTCGAGAAGTGAATTTAGGTAAATCCTAATGAAACATACAAGAATGTGATGAAAATAAAATACTTAAGTAGCAAAATTATGAAAACCATTTGCAATCGGCGGTGCTCCAGGACGTTGAAACCGGACCAGTTGCCAAAGCGGTGATCGTTGAACGCTTCGACGACCACGACGACGACCAAGTTCTGTTCGAAGAGGCACGTCAGCGCTGGCCATCCGCCTTTGAGGTTCGCGGAGAGGAACGGCTGCGCGGAGTCAGCCATTACATGTCCCCCAAAGTGTGGATCGGAAATGTCGGCCTGACCATGTACCACTCGGGGTCAGTGCCGTTGAATGTCGGCCTGCACCGCGAGCACCCGTTCTGCGAAGTGCCGGGATTTCGCGAGGTGCATACACAGATCGTCGGTTTCGGCAAAATGCAGCAATGCCGGGAAAAGGATATCGCCACGCTTTATCTGGAGGAGCCCATGGCGCCCGGCGCCACCCATCGGCCGATGTATGATGAAGCGGGCAACTATCCCTGGCATCAGTTCGAGACAATCACGCCAAGCATCTTCATGGCAGTGGAGATGCTACCGATTGGCGCAACTCCACCGGAATAAGCCAAGAAAGCCGTGTCGATGAACAGACCAATTCTCATAGAGAGTCCCACTGCTGATGGTCCCTTCCCGCGCCAGACACGCCGGCTTCGACTCGGCGTCGTCGGAGGCGGGCGCGTCTCGAATACACAGGCCACCGCCGCCCGCATGACCGATCGCTGGGAGGTCGTTGCAGGGGCGCTGTCGTCAGATGCCGAGCGCGCCAGGGAACGCGGCGCGCAATGGTATCTTCCGGAAGAACGCTGCTACGCCTCGTTTCAGGAAATGGCACAGCGTGAAGCAGCGCGGCCCGATGGCGTCGACGCTGTGATGATCACCACACCCAATCACGTTCACAGCGACGCGGCAAAGGCCTTTCTTGATGCCGGCATAGACGTGCTGTGCGACAAGCCTCTGACCAACAGCATCGACGAGGCTGATGCGCTGGTGCGGCTGGCCAATGAATCCGGGCTTGTATTTGCTGTCGGTTATGCAATGTCGTGCTTCCCCATGATCCGCCAGGCACGCGTATTGATCGCAGACCAGGCAATTGGCGAAATCAACCAAATTCACGTCGAGTTTCTGCAGGATTGGATGATCCCGGCCGATAGCGGCGAGGCGGAGCACGTCAAATGGCGGCTCGACCCGGCCAAATCCGGCCCGACCAGTTGTACTCAAGAAGGGAAGTTAGGTTAATCATAATATAATATACCCAAATATGATGAAAATATAATACTTTAGTAAAAAAAATTATGGAAACTACAACAGAGAATAGGAGGTATAATTTGCTATGGGACAGGGGGCGGTGTAACTGCCCCCCTACAGACCTAAGTTTGTCCCATCCAGACCTCAGTTCGCCCCTCGAGCTCAAATTCAGTTTCTGCACCCAATCGTCAAAATTAAGGTAATCCTACATAATTCAAGTATCCAGAGAAACAGGTCAATTTTCTTTAGTATACCTTTACCTTTATGGTACTATATGACTCATTTTTCAGTTTTTACTATCATTTTCGCTTGACTTGGAAAAATTGGCTCCAACTTCTACCCTCCCAGGATTTTGACGAAATTACGCTACTCAAGAGAATTGTGGAAAGCACGGCGCCCAGAACGCATTATATTGAATACCTAGCCTAACCAGGTCAATATGTTAAATATTTAGTTAAAATATGCCTGTATAGTAGTTTATTTCACTCAAGCTAAGCTGATTATCTCCGAGAGCACACACAGAAACCGATTTTTAGTACAGATGAAGAACAAAGCGTGGTCGGTATCACAAGAAAGTACCCAAATTTTTAACCCTAATTGGGCATGTATAAAAAATGTTTCCAGGCTGGGACACTAACTAAACCAAAAAAAATCCAACTTTTATGGAGAATAGGTTGAAAAATCCAATTTTTAGGTAGATAAGAGCGTAGGGGGCACTAGGGAACATTCCTCGACTGATCCAACTCACCTGAATGTTCTGCTTCGACCTCCTCCCCCTCAGTTGACAGCATTTTGCAAAGTATTTTCTGTAATTTAGACTTGTTTGTTAAGGGTTAGAGACGATTATATGGAAAAGAGGAAGAAAATAAACTCGACCGTCAGAGTTTATTTTCTCTTTTTTGTAAATCTTTTTATTTTCTCTTTTTTTATAAATCTTTTTTTATTTTCTCTTTTTTATAAATCTTTTTTATTTATTTTTTTATGAATCTTTTTTTCTCTTTTTTTCTAAATTATTTTTTATTTTCTCTTTTTTATAAATATTTTTTAATTTCTCTTTTTTATAAATGTTTTTATTAATCTTTTTTTGTAAATCTTTTTTATTTTCTCTTTTTTAATAAATCTTTTTTATTTTAAGCCTTCAAGAGCAACATACACGTCTTCTCGCAGAAAATCGTAACCGACTCAAAAAACTCAATCACGCACGCACAGAGTATGCTCAAATGCAACTCCTCTTCGATGCCGCCCAAAAAGACTTTCAAAAATTTCGCGCTGTCATTTTAAATCAACGGCAGCAGCTTCAAGAAAAGCCAGCAGTCAAGGCGCCTCCCAAGGCTGCAAAAGCTCCATCAAAGCCCAAGCCTTTAGAGGATCGAGGTCAGCAACTCGTACTAAAAACGCTTGAGAAAGACAAGCGGACCATCAAAAAAATGTATGAGCAGATGCAAAAAGATCATACCCAACTGACCGCAATGCTGAAAGAAGCCAAGGCTAATGAAGAAGAGCATGTCCACACCCTCGAGGATCAAGTCCTCGATAAGCAAAAAAAGCTCGAGCAGACCAAGTCAGAGCTCGTTTCTCTAGAGCGGGAGATCTTTGTGGTCAAAAAGGGAATGCAGCAGCAAGGCCTCGAAGTCTCTTAAGTTCAACATAATTTTTGACATTTATTTTTGTTATCCACAGACTTGTTTTTCATTTGAAGGAGGCTAAAGTGACTCGGTTAAAATTACTCATCTTTTGTGTTGTGATGTCATTCGCATCAACACTAAAAGCAAATGACAACTTTCTTTATTTCTTTGAATTTGTCAATTCGACAAAAGAATATCTTATCACGATTGGGGATCAAGGAAAACAGATCTACCCTGGAGAAAAGGCTATGATTGGGGAGAATTTTGATCCAGAGTATGGGACACGTTTTGGGTTTGAAATAGATTATGCTGAAGATCCAAGCCCTTCAAAAGGCGCTTTGGGTGCTGGGGTCTTTACATTAAGTGGGATGGGCACAATCAACTTTGTTTTTCTAGAAGTTCGAACAGCTCACGGGCCAGAATCTCCAGAAATACATGTCGATATGGTCAGTAGTGTTTTGCCAACTATTCATTCGCGTGGAACGATTTCATGGCAAGATGGATTAAAGACCGAGCTGGCTGTTCCTTATACAGACTCGCATGAGTGTAAAGTAACAGTCACTTTTTCTGAGTGACTCCATTTTTTAGGATTTATCTGGAAGGGTGAGGATTTCGTAACCGTCATCGGTGATGAGGACGGTATGTTCCCACTGCGCACTCGTCTTGCCATGCCTTCTTAAAAGCTCCTCTTCAACACTATTCCTTGTTGTATCATTAAGAGGCAATGTGGTCTAAATTCTAACATGCTCTCCAATGGGTGTCGCAGAACCATAATCTTATATCCAATTTGTGAAAAAATAGCTTGCAATCAGGAGATCTTCTGGCGAACGTTCTGAACATACGCTGCATAATTTTCTAATCTCCCAAATGTGCAAATGATTCAGAATCACCTATTGGTAAATTCTGCAGAAGCGTGAAAAGTGGGTAGATTTCAACAGCCATTGAGAAAATATTTATTTTTAATAACCAAAAACCTGAAGCAAGATCATTGATCGAGTAATGTAGTTTTTACTTATTTAAACCGTCAGAAATATCCTACAGCAACCCCACCTTTAACACCGCACACTATTCTTATTTACCCAATATTAATGTTTTGAGGAATCTCAGACGTATTGTCAATATTCTTTCTAAATCAAACCAAAAAGGAACATTTGAAGCCCATGATTCGGAAACACCCTTTTGACTAAGAAATTAGTGGGCACTTTGTACTATTCAACATTTTCAAGCATTTAGTATATTGGTCAGGGCATAATATTGTGCTTTTGAATATAAAAAAACTGCTTTCTCCTTATTCAGTATTTTTTTTATCATGCCAAGCTTGAATTTTACTTGGAATTTGAGCAAATTTTTCTCACTGTTTTCCATTTAGAGTTTATTTTCATCCTTGAATTCCTTATTTTTGGTAGTTTAGAGAAACAAAAACTAGCTGTCAAGGGCTTAAAGAAGAGATAATAAAAAATAATGCGCTATAAAACTATGTACCAACAAGGAAGCTTGCAGTAGCCTACTATTTACGTTGTTTCATCACATGAAGCTAAATAATAGTCATGACGAACAATACTATAGGAGTTCTAGTAATGCTTTGACTCGACAACAGCACGGAAACTCGCTTTTCCATATTACTGAACCGTCATTTAATTCACAAACAAAACTCCCTTCAGTCTTTTCTCTTATTAAATAAAAACAAGAGCTAAGAGCTCATATGGCACTTGTGACGAGGTTGGAAGAGCCGAGAGCTCATATGGTACGAGGTCGGAAGAGCCAAGAGCTCATTTGGCACTTGTGAGAAGGTCAGAACCTAAAGTTAGACTCGGTACTAGAGTTATCGAATTTAGAATTAAGGAAAATTCCTAGTTCGATTGCCGGCATTCCTCCTCAGCTTGAAACACCGATTGATAAAATCGCTAAGGTATTGTCAGGTGACCTTGAACCGTTGTCAAGTGATCCACAGATTGGTGATGAAGTTGCAGCAATATATAGTGTAGATGATCTTTATTATCGTGCGGAAATCTCTTGCATTGTCGAAAATACAGTAAATGTTTACTTTATTGACTACGGCAATGATGATACTACAGATATCGAACTTTTAAGAGAAATACCCGAAAGTATACGTAATATACCACCTCAGCGGGAACAAAATAATCTACACGAGTCAACCGCAGTGGCAGTATCAAGTGCCATTCCTGCCACTGACTCAGCAGAAACGCCAATTGATAAAATCACTAAGGAATTGGCAGGTGACCTTAAACCGTTGTCAGGTGATCCACAGATTGGTGATGAAGTTGCAGCAATATATAGTGTAGATGATCTTTATTATCGTGCGGAAATCTCTTGTATTGTCGAAAATACAGTAAATGTTTACTTTATTGACTACGGCAATGATGACACCACAGATATCGAACTTTTAAGAGAAATACCCGAAAGTATACGTAATATACCACCACAGCGGGAACAAATTAATCTACACGAATCAACTGCAGTGGTAGTATCGAGTTCTATTCCTGCCACTGGCTCAGCAGAAACACCAATCGATAAAATTACCAAGGAATTGGCTGGTGACCTTGAACCGTTGTTAGGTGATCCACAAGTTGGTGATGCAGTTGCGGCTATATTTAGTGTAGATAATCTTTATTATCGTGCAGAAATTTCTTCTATCAAAGAAAACATAATAAATGTATACTTTGTGGACTATGACAATGAAGATACTACAGAAGTAAAAAATTTAAGAAAAATTCCCGAATCTATATGTAAGATACCACCGCAATTAGAGGCTGAAGCTGAATCTGTCATCAATGAGACTTCAGGCAAAGGTCTTAAAACATTGGAGCCAGAGAAAGTAGAGGCTATATCGAAGGAGCCAGTGGAAGTTATCATTAGTGAAGCTTTGAAGAAAGGTCTTGAGCCCTTAAAGAAAGAACCACAGATTGGGGACTTTGTAGCTGCCGCTTTTGACGATGCAGGTCCATTTTACAGGGCTCAAGTCATGGAACTTCTCGTGAAACTTATATATTTAAAATCAGCATTAAAATGCGATTCTTTTGATGTAGGTATTGGTATCAACATTCCATTTTTTTAGAGTTTTGGTTACTATTGAGCCGGGTCGCTCCTTACTGCAGTTAATTACCACGAACTGTTTGAAATAAATAGATAATGCTGAAGGGCGTAACGAAAGGTGCATGATAGAAAATAATTAAATGGATTTCGAATATAAATATTAATTTTAAAGATTTACTTGTTTTGCTTAGTGACTGAAGTTGAATGTTTACTTCAATTTTCAAGGACTATATTTCTAGTTTTTTTTTTTATAGTTTGTTGAGACGGCCAAAGAAATATGTCGGCGAATTCGCAGCCAGGGTCACTGGGCGGATTTTGTTGATCCAACTTCTGGTCGTCCATATTTGGGAGATTATACGCCAGCCACCTTCTTTGAAACTGATTGTCGGTACAGACAGTTTGGATTCACGATTGAGGACTTAGGTTGTTGTAAAGTCTTACGTCATCACAAATGGGGAACACACTGTTTTGTTGGTAATTTTTTTTTGTTATTCTTTCTTTGTCTTGAAGGACTTCCTATGAGGTAGTGGAGATAAGGATTGAACGTGTTGACTCCAACTCTGAAGGTGGAGACTGCTTTTGAAGCAAACAAAAGAAAATGTAAATTAAATACAATTAAATTAAACAAGAGTACTATAAAATTCAGATTCTACATCAAAAGCTGCTGATTTAGCTGTTAAAATTTCACTTCACTGTCGTCATGCTAATATAGACAATTATTTGTCTATTATTCATAAAATTATATGTAGTGGTGTAGCACTATGGCTATTAAAGAGGAGAGCCAGTAGATCTTTTGGTAATCTATGTCCAAATCTTGAATTTTTCTTCAGTTTTTAAGTGAATATATTAATTAGTTTTTAATCTCTTCATTCCAAGGAATTTTCTTGGACTAAGCCACTAATGTATGTACTGGAGGTTATAGCTCACTTCTCATGGCAGATATTTTCATTTTAACTTCTAAGATTCTATTCATATGCTCACTGGGTCAAAAAGGAGAGAGATGTAGTCATCGTGATTGCCTATAGGAATTTTCCGAGGGGGGAGGGTAATTTTTACAATGACTTATATTTTTGGCAAGATTAAAATAGTACTACTTCCTATTTTCTTGCGTACTTAAAAATTCATGAAAGTTTGTATAGCTAATCGATTTTTTGACCTATGATGAACAATTTTTTTTATGTAGTGTGATCCGCCAAAGACAGGTATTAATGCCCTGGAGTCTTCTCTGCCAGAAAAAGCACATACGAAATACGTTAGTCTTCCTTCTGTAAATAAAGTTTACCACACGTCATAAAAATATACAGGGCCGCCGGAGACACTGTCTAGGGAACTTGTTTTCAAATGTTTAAAACTGGTATACACAAACCTCGTTTTCATGTAGCCACTTTCTGCTGTTTCTATCTTCCTCTAGAAACCAATTGAAGATCCCAAACTGTTCGCTTGTTCTTTATTACGTACTTAAGAAACTCTTTAAAACAGTCAATCAAATTACTTTTTTCTTCCCCAAATTCTTGAAGACTGCTACGGCTCTAATATATAAAGCCTAGGACTTGCATTTATCAATAGCTTTTTTGGAACCATACTACCTTAAATGTGTCATTTACCACAGAATCCATAAACAAAGTGTACATGTAACCATTCTGAATCCCTCTGGCTAACATTATTAGGAGTTTGAAAATTACATTACGGTTTGAAAATCATTAATGGACGAACAAAGTCTACATCTTTTGAATTGATATGATTTATTTGAAAATTTGTTTTTCTCAGAATTTGAAGAATCTCTAAATTTTTCTTATTACCATCCCTGTGTAATACAAGGTTTTTACCAACTTTAGCAAAAAATAAGGCTCCAATATTTCTCACTCTGTTTGATAAACAGTACTAAATAATTTTGTGCCCATATGAGAAAAGATGTCTGAGACCGAAATTTGAGAATTTTTACGAAATGGAAATACCAAAATTTAGAAGATTATGCACCTAAACGTCAAGAGAGTAAAAAGGAATCTTTTCAACGCTTCATTCAATGTTTATTCCATTAATATATTATCTATGAAGACTGTTCACTTGATTTTGTTGATTTTAGGGATTTGGAAGTAGGAGATTTGAAAGACGAAATACCTGCAATTCGTAACTAAATCCATATTCACATCTTCTAGATTCGCCGCTGTTGGTACCTGCACACATCTAAATTAGTTATTAAACTTATGAGGTATTTTTAAATGAAATACCTTCCTCAAGACTTTACAGGTGTGAAATTTTCGGAGAAATAAAGTAGTACATGATGCCGAGGAAACCGGCGGTCAGGAAGAAGCCGACCGCATTGTGCCCGTACAACCATTGCACCATGGCGTCGACGGACCCCGAGTAGATGCTGTAACTCTTGAAGGCGCTGACCGGAATGGCCAGGCTGTTGAAGATATGCAGGATGGCCACGCCGATGATCAGGGCGCCAAAAAACCAGTTGGCCACGTAAATATGCTGTACCTGGCGTTTAGCCAATGTGCCGAAGAAAACAATCCCGAACGAAACCCATACAAGAGCGATGAGTATGTCGATGGGCCATTCCAGTTCCGCATACTCTTTGGTTGAGGTAAGCCCCATTGGCAGGGTAATGACGGCACTGAGGATGACCGCCTGCCAGCCCCAGAAGACAAAGCTTGCCAGTGCCGGAGAGAACAGGGCGGCGCGACAGGTACGCTGTACAACGTAAAACGCGCAGCCCATTAAGGCGCTGCCGCCGAAGGCAAAAATAACCGCGTTTGTATGCAGCGGGCGCAGGCGGCCATAACTTAACCAGGGGGTATCAAAGTTCAGCACCGGCCATGCCAATTGCGCCGCGATCAGCAGGCCAACGGCCATGCCGATCACGCCCCAGGCGACGGTGGCAATGGAGAAATTGCGCACAACCGTAAGGTTGTAGTTGGGTTCTTCAACCACAGTGTTTCCTTATTTGTAATATCTTTCGCTTAACCCGTGCGAGACCCGTCTCCTTAAGACATTAAGGAGAGCGGGGCGCAGGTTAAGCAGATGGTATTTTTATAGTTAAAACATCGCAGGACACGCCATGCAGAACGCCGTTCGCAGTAGAGCCGAGCAACAGGCCCAGGCCGTGACGGCCATGCGTGCCGATAACAATCAGGTCTGCACCTGACTGCTCAGCCAGATTACGGATTTCCGCAGCCGGTTGTCCTTCGCAGATATGTGCGGAGGTGGTTGGGATGTCGAACTTGGTGGCCAGCTCATCCAACTGCGTGCGTGCCTGGGTGCGCATCTGTGCTTCGATAGGTGCCGCTGCCGCCATACCCGCCGCGTCCAGGCCGCTGAAACTGTGGGTCAAGGGACGAATAACGGTGACAACAGAGAGTTTGGCGTCAGGTTGTTGATTGGCTGTAGCGCGCGCCTTGTTCATCACCTCTTCAGCTTCTTCTGTCTTTTCGAAAAACGCATTTCGAAAAAATATGATGTGTATATTTTGTGTTTGTGGGGGAGGGGGGCTCTGCCCTCCAATCACTTTGACCATTAAATAGAGTACTGGAACTTCTGGTTACCAGTCCAATGAGCCCTATCCAAAGTTTATACAACCACATTTTCTACAAAAACCTTATATGCCCCTTTCTGACCTTTCAACTAAGCAGAGCAAAATGACCATCTAAAGATTTCTGTTGGATGTGTTTTGGAAATGATTGGCATGGGACGGGTCTGGTTGACCTCCAAGTACTTTTGACAATTTAAAAGGACACTATCCCTCTCATTTTCTAATCGAATGAACCCCTTTTGAAGTTTCTGATACAACTCCTTCTATCCGAAGTGCCGTGGTCTAAAACCAAAAAAACAATAACACAGTGTGCCCACACCTCTCTTTACTTTGGCAGCGCTATTGCGCTGCCTGTAAAAAGGCGGCCGTGCTTAGTCTTGGTTTTCTGATCAGCTAGAGCTAGGTGCTCCTCGGAATCGTACGAGTCGTACGTTGGGCCAGAATCAAGAGTCTTCCAAGGGCTTTCTCTGGAAATAACACGCGTACCTGAGTAAATCAAAAGATGCTATTCCCAGACCGTTTGCATTATCTCGGGAATAATTGGGGATCGAGTTAAAACTTTCTGGAAGCCTATTTTAAATTTGACCTGGGAGAGGAGGGCTGGGGTAAATTTAAAGGTGCTATTTATAGCCACATCCTCAAAATATCTGCAATATGTTGACAGCGGCTAGGAGAATGAAGTTAGACCTCCTGTTGTTACCGGGAAAAAGAATGCAGGATAATGGGTCAAGGGTACTCCATATTGTCCGTTTTGAGAGGCGGAAGGAGATAAAAATTTTGCGGGATTTATCTTTTAAACATAGTGATTTTTCTTTGTTGATGTTCTAACCAATAAAAACCATACTGTTTGGAATATATACCGTTTTGCCAGGCAATAAAAATGACGCTCATACCGTTTAGAGGGCTAGAGAGGAAGGGAGGGAGTAGCACTGCTCTTATTTATAAACCTTGATTAGCCTTGCAGTAATATTTTTGTGGCGTTGTTTTTGATGTTATGATGCGTAAAAAAATACACTTCGCGAAATAAAACATTTTTCATTGGAGCGCAAATGACGCTCTGTGGGTTACGCGGTGTGTATCAGCATGATCGCTTACGACATGATCATGTCCTTGGACTACCGCTGGTTCTCCACCATGTTCGGTGGTTGGAACTTCACCACCTTCATGTTGGTTGCTTGGGGAACCATGGTCTGGACCTGCTTTTTCATGAGCCGTCGTTTCGGCCTTGAAAAGTACTTTCACGAAAAGCTGTACCACGACCTTGGTAAGTTGACCTTCGGCTTCACCGTCGTTTGGGGCTACCTGTTCTTTGCCCAATACCTGGTGATCTGGTACGGCAACTTACCCCACGAGACTGGCTACCTGATCACGCGTTTCTACGACGAGAACTGGCGGCCCTTCACCTTGACCGTCTTTGCGCTGGTCTTTTTGGTGCCCTTCATTCTGGGGCTCAGCAAGAAAATCAAGCTCTCGCCCAAATCCTTTGGTTGGGTGGTGTTGATCAGTGTGATCGGTGTATGGTTGGAGCGCTTCGTGCTCATCGCACCTTCCGTGTGGTACTACACCAACAACGAAGACCCCATGTTGGGCAGTTACGATCCTGGTATCGGAAGTCTGCTCTTCTGCAATATCCTGATTTTCCTGGGTTTCTTGGGTCTGTTTGCCTGGTGTTTCGCCAATTACCTTTACAAACGTCCCTTGATGGTGATTTCCGATCCTCGCCTTGACGAGGGGATCAACCGCCACTAATTCACAAGATTCATCAACTGAAAATCGATTGATTGATCATGCGCGACCGGTTTCGCGGCCCACGGGCCGGGAACCGGTCTTTGTCGTTGAGGGTCTTGGTAGCCCGCCTTACGCAAAATGCGGCCATAGGTTTAAATTAATTTGAAAAGTGAATAATTCCTGAAGTTCAGAGGAATAATTTGCCGGGCCGCATCGTTAGCGTGATGTGCACAGGAGGTTAGCTTTGCAGGAATATTACGATTCAATCCTTCCCCTGAGCAACCGGTTGTTTCGCGATGCGGATCGATTGACCCATAACGAGCGCGATGCCGAAGATCTGGTCCAAGATACCTTGTTGCGGGCCTATGCCAAATTTGAACAATATCAATCGGGAACCAGCCCCCTCGCTTGGGCACTGGTCGTCTTAAGGTCCATTTTCATTAATAAATATAGGAAGAAACGACGGGAAGGGCACCAAATCAGCTTCGAAGAGAGGAAGACAAGGTTGACGACAGTGGTATCTCAGACGAAAATATTTTAAAGGAGGCTGAATTGAAGGCTATTATCAAATCTTCGGTGACTGACAATAACTTGTACGAAGATATCTCCGTTTCAGATTTGCATCTTATGCCTTCGCCACCTTCTACAATTGAATCGGAAGAAGTTGTCTATCAGCAAGTTAAAGTGTTAAAAAGATCCATTGAAGAAGTTAATGAAATAATTCGTGAGCCATCCACCGAAAAAAGTACAATAAAGGACGCTTCTTCGATTATACAGAAAATTAAAACTCCGTCGAAAATATGTGCAACGGAGTCACCAAAATCTGCAGTTTCTGAACCAATTGAGCCAGTCAAAACCCCTCAGGATAACAAATCACTAGATAGGTCTACTTCTGTCACTGTTGAATTTCCAATACCTTGGAGAGCTAAGAAATCTAAGACAGATGTAAAACCAAAAGTTGTCTCCCAAGTTTCAAATCACCCTAGCCAATGTTCTACGCCAAAAACAAAAGAAATCCCTGATAGACCAAAGAAACTTGACCTTTCCAAGTTTGAAACTGCTGTAATAAAGGGTACTACGGTAACGCCATCTAAGATCAATATGAAAAGTCCGACACTTGCTAGCGCGATTTCTGAAACAGAACAGAAACTTCCGACGCCAAAATGTACTGAAGAAAAATCTTGCGGTCTTGTCCGCTCTACAAGCAGTCTAGAAAAAGTACATGGACGAATGAGTCTAATTGAGTCTCCAGTCACCCCTAACCGCCCTTCTCTCTCCTTAGTACTGGACCCACCAACGTCTGAAAGTAGGAATCGGTGCAGAACGGAATCAGAGCTAAATACTCATACGTCTCCTGCTCGTCGGCTTTCGTTTTTGGAGACAGACGAATCAAAGCGACGTGTTGAATCAGAAATAGGAAGGGATTTAATTCACGCGCGAAAGTTTAGAGATGAAATAGTGACGAGAAGGCATGAAGTGCCCCCAGCAACTGAATCGAAAGAGAACATCAATCCAAAAATTGACGCTAGACTTGTTGATGGTATTGTATGTGCAAGACCAGCATTGATAACCCCTGTTACTCGATATGAACGCAAGACGGATAAAAAAGCTAGTGTCAAGGATTTACTATATCAGTTTGATGTGGGAAAAGAGGTTGTGTAAGTGTCCGTACCCCCTGCCTGTTCCAATTCCTGGCTATAAGGCACTCTGTAGGCCTCAGAGCAGTATCTAAAATGTATAAGAAAGAGAAGGATTCTTAACTTGCCAAACAGACCCCACTTTGTAGAGTTTTATGAGCTTCATAGACCTGTAGGATAGATTGTGAAACACACGTGTCTCCAAGGAAGTCTTTTTACAAATTTTGAGGTATTCGTTATCAGTGCCGCCTTCAAATTTGGAAGGCCGAAAACAGTAGTTTGATTAAACATTATACAGTGTTTCTAAAGTAGGTAAAGCGGCACATGTGCTCAGGTTTGGCTCTCCAATGGTGTTTTAAAATAAAAGCAAGAAACCATTGGTGAAATAAAAACAAGGCTAGTGTTGAACACTCTCATAACAACAACATCGAAGCTTTTAACCGTTCAAGAGTCATTCTTTAATTCCTTTATAAGCAGCAATTAGAAATGGCCAATACAGGAAGCATAATGATGATCAAAAGAGAGTGATTTAACAATATTTCGACACATAGCTCTTCCAAACTTGAGGATAGGCGGCAAGGCCCCCTGACTTCCTGTCTCCTACAGTCCTGATTTTTAATACTTACACACGTTTCCAGAGCTCTCCTTAACTTTTTTAAGAGGACAACGACCCTTGGTCAATTTAAAAGGAACAACCTTCACCATTTCACTCGACTTACATAAAGCCTACCCGTACCATAAAGCTTTCTTCTGTTCATATAATAAATTTTATATTGATAAGAGAGCTATGATGCATATTTTACCTAGGACCAAAATAACATTATTTGAATACATGTTTGATAGTATGAACTTAAAAAAAGCTTTTAATAACGGATTCATAGGTTAAGCCAAAGACGCGTTACGTGCACTCTTATCAATTTAGTACATGCAAAAATGATTTTACAGTTGCCCTGAGACTATATATCAAAACTAAATCAAAACGAAGTTATTTGAGCATGACTATACCGTCATTGAATGGATAGCGGCAATACAAATTTCTGACTGCAACAGATCAGAATAATTTGAACAAAAACACGACTTCCTTTTGTCTGCATAACGAGGGATTTCGTGTTTTTATGAAGACCGCCTCTAGAACTTTAAATTAGAACGATGATGTAGCCTTAGCAAGTACGCGAAACCAGTCACACCTGCGCCGTTATAGAAATCATGTACAAAGCAATGGGGTTGGGCCTTATGTCAACAACACCACTAATCAAACTATTGAAGTCAACGATACTCCACTAAACCTCACTGGGACAGAATATAAATTGATGAATATATTGCTGGCATCACCCGGGCGAGTATTCACTCGAGAGCAATTATACATAGCAGTATTTGAACATACTCATGAAAGTTTTGAGCGCACCATTGACGTGCATTTACACAATCTCAGAAAAAAGATTCAAAAAGCGGGACTGACCGAGCATGGGATCAAGTCTGTTTATGGCTCTGGATATAAATTGGATTACTAATGCGCTTTTACCAAAGGCTTGATTTCAGCGTTTCATTTATTGTGGTAGTAGCCATGTTGCTTTCATTTTCATTTGCTAGTTGGCTGTACTTGAGAAACTCTCTGATTTTTTATTCGCCAATCCAAGTGCAACAGGCCTCCGAAATGAGCGGCTTTCTTAACAGGTTTGAGACAAACTTCGACGTTGTGTCAAAGGACGCGGTGCTTCAGGAATTTAATCGATTTGAACAGGAAGAAACGCTGCCTAAAAGTGACTACTTGTTTGTACTAGTCGATAACGCTTATCAAGTCGTTGCTGAGACATCCCCAGATAACACTATGATTGAGTTAGTCAGGCCGGATGCTCACGAGGGGCATTTCGCCGTTACTGTGAGTGCTGTGTTTGAAAAAGCGGATATCATTAATATTTTTGTCGCTGTACCTGGCAAGCAAGTCGGCAGTGAGGACATGGATAATTACTGGCTGTTAGCGGTCCCTAGGGCTAAAAATGTGCCGAGAACTGCGACATTGAGTTCGGTAATGGGTCGTTTTAGCACGCATTTATGGCAATTTAGTTGGCTATACATCGGCATGGTTATTATCGCTATTCTGGTTGTTTTAACAAATATCAGACCTTTGAGAAAGTTGGAATCCGTGGCAATTGACTTGTCCAACAACAAGCTCCCAAAACAGGTGGAAGGTGCTGACGATAGTGAAGTAGGGAGAATAATTCACGCGTTTAATATAGCTTCTGAAAAACTGGCACTAAATCAAAAACAAAAAGAGCAAATGATCATCGGGTGCCTGTAGGACCATTTGGGATTGTCAACTACAACTTGAAAGAGTACTGTTGCACCTTTCCCCTTGTTCGACTGCCTTTTCAACCTTTGCTCTGTATTGCAAGCCCTCTTGCTCATTTAGTTTCTTCCGGTTACACCTTGGTCTTTTCTTTCTATGTCTCATTTGTTTCAGCTTTACCCTGACGTTTGCTGCTGTCAGGTTGTGGTCTGATCTGCATCAGCACCTGGGAATGCATTGTTCTGACATTCCAGCAACCAATTTGTACTTCTTTGCCATAGGGTTTTTGCTTGATTACAACCTCAGAGGCTCTTTCCCCTTCCCTGCTGGGAGCAGGCCCACAACGTTGTATGGTCTTGTTCACACCATCAATTTTGGTCAGTTCTTGGGATGCAAGCATCATAAAAAAATTCATAAAAGTTATATGGCTAAAATGCCAAGAAGGCAACTATGTTACAAAGTCATCTTATTACAAGGCTTTGTTTGGTCTTTTTACACTGGATGTTACAGTGCTAGTAAGAGTAATATTCAGTGTACAAAGACCTGATAAAATCTTGTAACAAGATGAAACATTGTCAAAATTGTGATTTTCTTCTTGGCACTTAACCCATTATTTGTTGTTGTTGTTTTCACAATAATATTTATAAAGAATTCATATCTTTGTGTGAGCTGGTGGAGTAAGACTTCACATTATACAAGCTAAAAGTTTATACACTATGCCCTTAGACTGTCAACATTTTCTGTTGAAATCACTAACTACCTAGTACCCAGAGCAAACTACTTGATTGCATTTTCTTATGATCTGTCCAGCATTGTTTTGACTGTTTAGCATTCTTCGTGCAATGTAGTGTTTGTTTTTGTTTGTACCCATGGCAGTGAGTCATACAATAGGTTGTGATGTACAAGCATTAAAGCATTGTGATCATGATACTTTGTACATCACATTTATTTTAGTCTCCAGGTAATTCTATATCATTATTGTAGAGTGAAAGAGGACAAAAAACATCAATTTTTCTTTCATTGTGACTGGGTTATCTTGCTTTTGAATTAGATTAAAATTGTTTGAATTAATTAGTATGCCAATGGTAGTGCTACACCTTCATCTTGCTGATGTTGAAGTGCTGAAGTTCACAATGACCTTCTAAGTTAGACATTTGATCAGTCAACAATGAAGGATAAGCCTTTGATATGAATGTCAGTAGCCCTGGGATTTAGGTATGGGTCCCTGTGAATTTAATAATTTGATTGGCGCGCAAAACGAGCCATGTTTTGGAACAGCTGTTTTGTTTTCCCATTGAACAGGACTCATTGTTTTACTTCAAAATTAAAGGGACTGGAAGGAAAACATACAGTCAGATCCAGCGAGTACAAAAACATCAACTGCACAGAAATTTGGATCAAAACCCAAGTAATTATGCCTCCTTTTCCATACAGAAAGTTTTGTTAGACTTCAAATGAATATGCTGACTACTTTTGGAGTTTCATAATATTCGGCGCTAGTAGTAACTTCCAGTAGCTCTGGTTAAGCTTGCAGGATTATGCTTACTGACTTCATATTTTCGCAGCAAGCGTGGTCGATATTGTTCGTTATCGTTGGTGTCCGCGTTGTGTTTTGAAATTTCAGACAGGTACTCTTGTATCCTTAGTATTGCAGTTTCTGGGGTCTAAGGTATGGAGTACGAAATTTTATGATTAGGCCTTAGCTGTAAGAATTGATAGGTGGAGTGATAGCGCTTCCTCGAACTTGATAGGTGGAGTGGTGATGCTGCAGCTTCCTCGAACTTTTCAATACAATGGCTGTGTTCAAGTCTACAGTCTACAGAGTTTTCAGTTTTCATTTGCTTGAAGATTTATTATGACTTAAGTACACCTTATTTCTATGTCTTTGCTGCAATTTATTCCCCACCCTGTCAGACTGCCTGTCGTTTCACCACAGGTTAAGTCATTTAATGTTGCTGCACCGCCCAATGAAATGTCTTTAACTCACAAGATCACTTGTTCAGCTACGAGTAAATAATTATGTATATATTGTGAAACGTTCATTCACTTTATTTGCAGTCGATGGAAAATGAATGGTGATATCCACTTGTCGGCACGAAAATGACAGCAAAGAGTGATGTAAAACTGCTGCTGGAAGCAGTGGAAGTCTTTAGGGATGATGAAACTCAACTTTCTCAGTCCCTCCGATCACTGGCGTCACTGTGTACACAAGGTATCGTAGCATTGCATTATTTATTACACTTACTTAAAGTTGCGATTAACCTAATATTTTCTAGCTACAACAGAAAAGTTTATCAATCACTTGAACGCATGCCGTGCATTGACTTGCCAGGTAAGGAAAGGGGGTTGGCAGTAGTGTATTAGCCCTTACTTCAAACTCCTGCGGGAGGAGATTGTTAATCGTCATGAAAATTAGAAGGCACATGAGCGACACGTTTCCTGTCACTCTTGTTAATGAAAGTGACAAAAGCTCTAACACACAAGATAGCACAAAACCCAACATCTCTTTTTTTTCAGTTTGATGCCGATAGGCCAATACAAAGTGTTCTCAGGTTCAGCTAAAGAGGTAAAAAGGGGAATTCAAAACGGATGTAGCATCTTCATAGTGACAGAACTTGAACCCCCCTCCCCTTGAATCCTTAGTGAGATAACACAACTGATACTGAAATCCAAATCTCTTACGTCTTGGTTTCCAAACTAGTAGACACATCAGAGAGTCCTCAACTTTTGGAAAGTATAACAAGGCATCTATCAAAGATATAGAGCATCGTAACTTTAATTATAGGATATCTGTGTTGTATTCTTCATGATAATCAGATACTAACAGAAAGAGTAAGCTTAACTATACCTCGCATATCAATGCATTACAAATTTTAAAAACAAATTCTTACTAATTTTCAAAACAGGAAATAGCTACAAAGGCTTTACCTTGCGACTCATATTTTGTCGACGTTTTAATTATTATCCTACTAAGGCTTGTATGGGTTTACGGTAAAATGTCTTTCTAAATAGTTTCTGGTATTCAATGGTTCACTGACAACTGCCTTTGCCTGTACTGTTGTCATATATAGGGATTAAGTAAGTTTTCAAAATTGTTTCTAGTACCATGTACGCTAGAATGAGATGCTTCATGGACGTATAAACGTGCTTCACACCTACTGTTGTTAACGTAGACCCACTTGCTGCCCCGCACTTGTAGCCTTGCAAGGTAGTGTTGACGGAAAAAGAGAACGCGTTCACTGCTTATAAACGTAGGTAGTGTCAGAAGAACATCCCGCAATAAAAATCCTCTACCCTCCAAACCTCCTGAAGTTGTAAGTCGAATTGCAGTGTGGGTTAGGGCTTAAGTAACGTGCGCTAATTACTGTTTTCCTGGGGAATGACAAGTCGACAGATGCCAACCTTTTTCTTCTCAGACTTGCGACAAGAAATATATTATCTACGATGGTATAATATGAGAGGGGGGGGGGGGTCTACTGATGTAATGTGAGGAAGCAGCGATGTCAGTGTGTGGGACTGAATTGTAGGAGTGAAGGTTATGGTGAAAGTATCACCCATTAATTTATCACTGCAATTCAAACCCATCCCTTCAAATGCACTTCCCAACTGTAGGCTGCCACTGGTAAAGGTTTTCATTTCGTATCTCATTTCCACACTTGTGCTAACTTCCTCTTCACTACTCTGTTGGTAGTCCAAGTTTCAGTTGGATACAGTAAAACTATAAAAAACTACTACTGTGTCATTAACTGTCATTCCTTTATTTCTCTGTACATTAGTACTCCATACCCTCATAATCTTGTGATATGTAGATCATGCTAAAGCATTCCTGGCCTCTTTTTAAAGTATGAATTATCTATCAACTTAATTTAAATGTCTGACTGTTTGGCCACCCCTACCTTTGACAGCTGTAGTACTCCTTCAGCTTGAACTGTAGCTTGAAACCCAGTCCTTCCTCTACTCTTTTAATTGCTTTCCTCGTCACACAGTCGGGGACAGTTGTAAACAGCTAAGGCATCAATCCCCCCCCCCCCCCCTCTAACAGGGCACTTGGTCTAGAGCTATATGTTTTTAAATCACCAGGGTTGTCAAAGTCTAGTTTTTGAGCAATTCACTATTGTCCTAAGTGATGCAAGCACCCCTGGTCCTGGTTGCGAAACCCTGCTCTACAAAAAGGACAAGTCTGTAGAATGGATCTTAAACAGGTCGCTGACAATGGCAGCAAAAAAAATTTACAAGAAACTCTTGAATTAGTAATCATAAATGTTGCATATATATTTGTTAATTTTTATCTTCCTTTATGTAAGACTCACAACATAATATATGGGATAGATTGCATCACAATATAAAACCTTACCCATCAAATTCCCTGTTGACTTGGTTGCTAAATCTTTCTGCATGAATTGCATTACTTTCATTGTTATTTGGATTTGTTGCTCGGTCTGAAGTAAAAATATGAACATAAATATATAAAATAAGGCTCTTTCACACATATCTTTGTTCACTTTCCATAATGTAACACTTTCACCCATCTCACTCCACAAAAGGTAGACATTACCAGTCTGGTGTTTGTATGGTGGGGTTTGCATAAAGACCGTGAGATGTTTACAAGGTACATCAGTAAATGGCAAAAGAGTCGACATTATTGAGTGCAGTTGAGATCATAATTTTCATCATGACATCATAATATCATGATCATTATCATGATTACCACGTAGTAGTAGTAGTAGTAGTAGTAGTAATAGTAGTAGTAATAGTAGTAGTAGTAGTAGTAGTAGTAGTAGTAGTAGTGGTGGTGGTGGTGGTGGTGGTGGTTATAGGAATGTCAGTAGTAGTAGTAGTAGTAGTGGTAGTTGCGGTGGTGGTGGTGGTTGTAGTAGCTGTACCTTAAGAAGGTCAAGGAGGGCGAATGAAGATTCCCAAGTCATTCATACTAACAGCTAGATGTACAGTGAGGCAGAAATTTGTAGCGATTTTTAGTCACACAATAATTGTAAATATGAACTAATACAACGTTTACCTTATTTCGTCTACCTTATACGTCAGAGGTAAAAAACAGAGGTTGACAATAGGTTTGGGCACAGGAGGATAAAGTTGCTACGTAAGAGAAAAATAGTTGTAATGATAGCTTGAAGATAGCTTTATGTAACAACTTTATATAAGCTAAAGTAGCAGGGAAAATTAGTTATGGGAAGAGAGAAACAAGGGGAGACAAAAGAGTGAGAGAAGGCAAAAAGAGGGAGAGGCTCGCAAAATGCGGAGGTATCGCTGCATGATGATGATTTTCTACAACGACAAACAAACTTTCACTTTTATTTTGAATCCACCATTCGTTGCAACTTGTTTCAAACAAAAGAACGTTCTCAATACGAGTCAATACGATAAGCAAGAAGACCACTATACCACTATACTCTCTAACCTTAATGGGCTTTGGATTGATGCCGGGCCGGGGGACAGTTCTTCCTTGGTCAAGTCACATGGCGCAGAGAGGCTAGTCTCCAATTGCGTTGTGCTGAATGTCGATGTCCACCAGTGGATGATTGGGAGCTAATGCGGCGACTAGAGAAATAGAGTATGTTAACATCGGAGGTCACTTGGCTCAGTTGGTAGAGCACATGCCGCGAAAGCGTGGGTCACGGGTTCGATCCCCAGTGGTGACATATTTTCTGTTTCTCTAGTGTTCTTTTCAAATCTAATACCACTTTTCGCAGTCATGTTTTACATCATAATCTTGACGTATCAAGGGGTTAGAACTATCAATACCTACATCAGAAGAATCTTTGACATCTGGAATCGAAGACTTAATCTCCCTACGTTTACACGTGTTTCTTCGTTTCTTAATCAGATTCTTTCACTAATTTCTGTTTTGATAAACAACTACATTCGAACTTTCATTCCAGATTTTTACAATAATTTGTATTCTAGTACTTTGAAAATTGGGAGATGACATGAAAAACATATATGCATAATTTCTTATCTCGGTTCTCTTTCTCTAGGAAAAACGGAACTTGGCCAAAATGTTTTAATGCTGCGTAAAAGTTGGGAACGAAAGATATAGGTTAAGAGATATTTAGTCATTATTTGAAAAACATGGAGGCAATACTCCAGTTAAACGCAGACTAATTAATTAGGATTAGTTAATTAAGATCAACTAAATTACGCAGATAAAGTTGAAACCTCTATATGCCGGACACCTGGTAATAGCGGACACTTTTTTCAAAAACCGCAGGCGTCCGCTATAGACAGGTTCGACTGTATAGGATTTAATTGCAGCATTGTGCAGTTTAAAACCGGATGCTCTTTGTGACGTCACCATGACTTTACTTGGAATCGAACCGATACATTATGTCATTGGGATATCAACTCTCTTTGCCATAAGATATCTATCGAAAATATAAAAGGACTATTATCTTTCCTGTCGTATCTATAAGCCGTTGGGCTAATACAGTTGAGAGTGGATATCTCTATGAATTTATTTTCCGATTAAGACCGGTGAAATGTGAAACATCGCATAGATATGGTGAGATTCTTGCGATAGCACTTCGTTAAGGAATATCAAGATGGTATAGATATGTTTTAAAGACATTTTGAGGAAATAAGTTTAAAATTTTTTTTTTGAAATTCTTCATGGTTTCATCATAAAGTAACGTAATTTTACTGCTTGTCTTTTTGCTATAGAAATAGTCTGGCAGAGCATGGGCTCATCCATATCAACAAGGTGGGCCTTGACCATGATCCAGCAAACGCCAAGAGAAACAGGATTACACAAAGGGTGGACAGAAAATAGAGGAAAAATGTTTAAAGATAACCTTGCGCTTAGCAAGAGAAATGACCAAGAAATTTAACGTGAGAAAGATATTTTGTATTTCAGATAACTGTGTAGTTACCGCTAGTTATACTCCTCGTAGGGTCTGACAATAACTTTCCCCTCATTGGCAACATTTTTCAGTCACCACACATTAGTGATATTGCAATGAAATGTCTTATTGCAACACACTGAAAGGAATAATATAATCACTTAATGTCTTAAGGTCAAAAACTGTTGTTTTAATTATTTTAATGATGTCTTTGTTTGAATATACAAAGCGGTAATTTCTTTCCTCGTCAGGACTCACCCTCTATCATGTCGGTAAGTTTTCAATGATATATATATGAGACCAGGGTTTCAAAGCCTCTGACAGTAAATTACCCCCGTCAAGCTGGCTAAATTTTTCAAGTACCCCCCCCCCCCTGGGCCCAAAGAATTTCATAATTGTTTCACTTCATCGATATGAAACAAGTGCACCACGAAATAAGCAATCAGCAAAAGAGTTGTAACTTGCTTACCCGGTGTAAACAAAAATATGTGCAACAAGGCAGTAAACAGGAACATATATTCCTTATCACTTTTCTGTGTTTTTAGCATTTTGAAATGATAATACAGTAAAACATGCTATTAGCTGTTGGACCCCTTGTCTCAACATTACTCCCTTTAACATTTCAAATACCCCTAATGGGGTCCCTGGACCCCCGTTCACAATCACTGTATTTGGAATACAGGCGAAAACCACTTCTACCAAGTAAAATTTGTTTCCCTAACTTTGTCAGGTTTTCATTAAACAAACTATCTACGAAATGTCCTGGCTTTCTATAACTGACTGTGCCCTGGTAGACTGCGAGGTGAGCAGTTAGATGACCCGTTGAATCGTCAAATCTCCTTCAAAGTTGGCCGAATGTGAATTAATCAGTCAAACGTATACAAAACCTCTCTGTTTATATCCCATTTGTTGTGCTCACGTTCCTGAGAGAAGGCGTTTGCTGCTGAGATGGGTATATTTCTGTTACGAAATACGCAAACACCTTTGACGAATATCAGCAAGTTTCACTAGTATGGTAATCACAATGTTTTGCAAAATTGGCAAAAAATCATGCCTGGCACAGCACGATTTTTATAAGCAACTCCATTTTCGGGGTCAGGCCTGGAGTTGCTTAGCCATTTTCCAAAATCAGGCCTCGAGTTGCTTGAGCAATTGCTTCGATATCACCACAGGTTATCGTCGAATATCGTCGACGTTGTTGTAAACGATAAAATACCGAATAATGGTTGGATCTTTTATCTCTTGGCTTGACACATTGTCAATGGTGTAATATGTTTGTGATCAATTATTACTCAAAAACGTTTATTGATTTGTTATTTACTCGCTTAAAAACTGTCCCTCCTGAAATGAGAGATTGTAAGTTATGACTGCCATCGGTGACTGAAGTGACTTAGATCGTACAATGAAGAAAGGCGGTGGGTTATAAGAGATTGATATTGTTGAGATGTGAGTTTTGTTTTAGCTTCTACGCCCCTCTATCGCGCAGTGACTGTCCTCTTCAAACCCCGCAACCCACCTCTCTTTGGTACCCCAATTCTTCTTCCTATTTTTGTTAATATGTTGAATTGTAACGTTTGGAGTTAATAGTTGGATTTGAAATAGATTGCCTGAAGCAATCTCTATGATGATTCCCGCCCCAGGGCAGCGTCTTGCCCCTTTGGAAACACAAACCCTTGGGGAATGGCCCCACTGCTTATCAGGGGGCTAAACTGAGAGATTGGTTAGGAGGGGCTACGGCTCACTAGTGGAAAAAAACAACAATTTCAGCCTATTTCCCCAGGAAAATATTACATTGGAAAATATGTGTAGTATAAAGAAGAAAGAATATCGCTCTCGTGCAAGCGCGTACCTCTATCTTTGTATTCGTTTTTTTATGGCTGGCATATGCAAACGTACTTTCCTATTTCATTTTGGCTTTAAAACAATTTTACAAATCTGAAAGAGAAAGAACGAAGTCAAGATAAATAGTGTTGCTTCCCTTCCTTTAAAAAATTAGTGTACTTTACGCCCCCCTACCTACGGTGAGCCAGCTTCGGCACCGGAAATAAAACGTTCCTCTCTACTCTCTACTGACAAGAAACTCTTGTTATGATGGAGGCATTACGCACCGGGTTCATGCCTCCACTTTTCACACGCTTACAGTTACCCCTCCCCGCCCTGACGCAATTTCGTTACTTGTCGTGCATTCCTCTTGATTTTTTAGTTGATATGGACGCGATACCCTTACTTTGTACTGTCTGCCCACTTCGACGTATTTCGCACTCTATTTGCTTGCGTTATCAGCTTTGGTATTGCACATCAAGACATTTTCTATCGCTTCCCTCCAAACCAATCCCTCCTCTTAGAGCCGTACCGGCACCGCTGTTTTAGTTAATGTGAACATAGGTTCCATTTAATTGAACCGCTCTTTGGCAATCGAAAAACAGTCATGATATCGTTTCCAGAACTGTTACAAACTGGTTCGTAGCTTTTGACATGTGTAGAATTTGATTAATTGCATCGGGAATGTAAATTTTAAAGGAGTTCAGTACTATAAGATTTCTTTTAGCAAATGAAGCTTTTAGTCGACTCTCACAATAAAGGAGGGGAAGGTGGATATTTCCATAATGTAGAAAGTGCCTTATATCAAATCCGGTGCTTCCCAATTTAAATTCTGATACTCCACCGTTGCCATGTTGTGTCAAAAAATACACGCAATCCTCTTTGAATGGCATAACTAGTTAGAGCTTTGGGTGCCTTACTTAATTTGTTGATTAACGTAGGGGCCCTCAGTTAGTAGTAGCGGCACCAGAAGAGGGGGGAGGCGTCGGGGTTCCTACCCTTTCACTTTTGTCAGGTAATGTTTTCTCTTGTAAAGAGAGCAAAGGTAGTACTGGAACAAGAAAGAGAAGAGGAACAGAGAGGTCCATATTAAACCTTAGGTGTCGAGATGCAAAATTGTCTTAAAAAGTCTCTCAGTCCTTCATTTTTGAGCTGGTGGCATTTCTCTTGGTTATCTGGGATGGTATGAGGTGTTCCCTCTGAACTTTTATATATTTTACCAAATCGAATGAGTTGGGTGTAGTTTCAACAGGTATGATAAACTGAATTTGGAAATGCATCGTGTAAGTCGTCAGTGTAACAGAATATACCTAATATATATTTCACTAATATCAGTAACTGGTGTACAAGAAGGTAGTGCAATTGGTTAGAGCTTCTCGGTCACTTGGCTAGGATCATGTGTTGTATCTGTTCTCATTGATGACACATTGATGGCAGGTGCTGTCCATGGTACGTGAGAGGGTGTCCTACTGGGCGGTTGAGCCTGCTTCATGGCTTGCTTCTCTGCCCGGTTGCACAAATTAAGGGGCGTCGCCCTTGGTGTTTTTTCTGTTTATTTAGGGTAGTTTCAATATCGGGCCCACTGCTCATCAGGGTTCTTTGATTCAGAGACTGCAATCGGTTAGAGTTAAAGTCAATTAGGTCAGAAACTTTGAGACAGGCTAACTTCTTTCTGCCTACCTGTCCAACATTACAGTCTGGCTATAACTATGGTCTTCTCATTTTATTTATAATTGATAAAAACATAACAGTCTTACAATTTCTAACTTTTTACAGAGCCTTTGGAATCACCCTTCAGCAATATGTCTCACTATCAAAGTGGCGACTCGGTGTATTCAAACACCCTAGAAACTCCCGACAAGTCCATTTTCCTTGCTAGCTGCAACTGCTAAGTAATGGAAAAGATTGAGAACCGTATTTTTAAGTGACCGTTAATAGCCAAAATATATTTAGATAGCTGTTCATCGTCTTCTCTGCATTACCAGTAGAGTAATTTGTCATAAGCCTCGTTTTGATTTAGTTATTTGAGAGTGAATTTGAGGTAACCTTTCCAAGAAGAATTACTCGGTTCCGATTACTTTGTCACACGAGTTTTGTTATCCCATGAGAATTTTCTTCCATAACTTGTGCGATAATTCTTTATTAAGATTTTGTTAAGGGAATTTAGGTTTTAAAGGGGGTAAAATCGAGACAAGGGGTACAAGGGGGTCCAACTTACAGCTCAGGGATCCAACAGAAAAATCGCATTTACACGCATTAAAATACCAAAATGTAACAAAATACTGTATCTGTTTATTTCCATGCTGCTCAAATTTTTACCATGGAAGCAAGTAATGACTCTTTATCGACTTTTTATTTCATGGTGTACCCACATTGATAAATAATAAAAATTCCAAATACCCAGGAGGGAGGGGGTACTAAAAGTTTTGGTAGCTAAAGGGGGGTAATATATTTTCCAAGGTTGGGAACCCCCGGTCTAGATAACAGCGACGCTTTTGCCGCCGCACTAAACCATATATTATTACGACGTTAAATTTATGCGTCGAAAAGCTGAGTAACAATTTTTACTTTCGTCGTTTAGCTCAAAGCTTTATGTGCCTTGATATTTGAGTGCAAATAGCATGCAAGTGGTCTTACATAACCACCTTACCACCGTGGGAAATTCGCAATTAGAAAGAAATGTTTTCATAACCATAGATTCCTTATCACCACTTCCGCTACTTTATGAGATGTCATTATTTCTTCATTGGATCCGCAACCGATGATGTGACTTTACCTGAGACATCCAGAAACGTTGTGTACATTAAAGGAGGTGACGGCTACCCCGTGTCACGTCCCTGCGCTCCATTTTACATCCGTTACTATGAGCAGTAATACATCCAGGGAGGGGGAGGGGAAGGGGGCTACTTAAGCCACACCCTCTATTAAAGATGCGGCATGAATGTTAGAATATTTTAGTAAAGATTGGGTAGTTTCGTTGGTTTTAGGATCTTCAGTAACAACAATTTAATGTGGGCTTCTGGGCTAGTCACCTGTCTAGACCCAGTCTATTTCCGATGAATGTATGCCTGTGATTGGCCGTAGAAGAGAAGGACACATTCGAATAGTGCGTCTGTAAAAATTGACAAGACCACGACATTCTCTAAGTGAATGGAGAGACGTCGGTGCAGAAACGTTTTCTGGATAGGTCGAACTGTGTGTAAGGGGAACAATTCTCTGCAATGAAATCGTGAGCTAAGAAACCAAGAGATAAGATATCGAAATGATATTTATATGAACTGATGAAAGCACAATTGTCAAAGGCATGGAAAAAGAAGACGAAGGGAATGTAAATGTTTCTCTTCATCATGTCTTGCAACAAGGTCAGCACGCAAACGCATCATGTAATGAAATAGGTAATTCAGTAGTATCTAATGTCATAGATAAAATCAAAGCTACGAAGTATCTCCTGATTATATTGTTGAATTGTTTACGAACAGTTACGAAGGCCGAACCATATGGGCACAAACTCGAAAAGACCGCAGGGAGTGGTGAAGGTAGTTTAGGATTACGCTGAGGTACTGCAGGGATTTAGTAGTAGGCCTATGCCCCAAGAAGTTCGATCTGGGAGAGAAGAAAGTGTGATGCACATGATAAGTGAAGTCTAGAAAATAAGGGAAAGTGTAGCTTCATTCAAAACAAGATAATCACCACATGAGTACCAATCACCTGGAGCTGTCTTAGTCCTCTAGGGGTTATCTGAAAAGGGGAGGAGCTAGGGCTTTCAGAGGAGGGATGATTCCCCGCTGGAATATGTGCTGAAGTTGAAATTTAGCAACGTTGAAACGCTCTAGGACGACTCTGCGGGGGTGAAAAAAAGAGGGAGAGCAACATATCTTAATATAGTGGGTGATGGAATGTTTTATGGCTGTCTCCTGTAAGCATGGTGGTGCAATGTCACGAAATTTTGTAAGGAGTGATTGATTTAGTGATGGACTAAAACGTACATGGTTAGAAGTGAGTGATGGAGAGTGACGTATGATAAAGGATAGTGTGAGAGTCTTCTGATGGACGATATCCGTCTGCAGGCCAAAGTCGGTGAAAAAATCCGATCCAAGAATCAGTAGCGGATGGTGGACATTTATTATGGGTGTGCGGTCCATATCTGGGTATGCAAATTATATTATTAAGTACCTCGACTTTTCGTAGTTTTCGTGTGGCAACATTTCTAGTGAAGTCATTGAAGTCCAACCCACGCATTACATCAGAGTCAATACTTATAGTAGTCAAACTTAAAAGTCATCACTGCTTCGTGGATGTTGGTAATTGGTTCTCAATTAATTTAAGTTTTGTGAAGAAGTGCTCGCTACTGCAGTTTGACACCATCAAAATATGGTACATACGTATTGCTATCTAATGTTTGGGAAGTGACGTGCACACCTTTGTCTATGTTAAGCCTTACGGAGGTAGTCTGGTGCTAATGTCTTCTACCCCCTCATTTGTTAAGATATTGGCAAATGTTACAAACTGACATAATTCATTGACAAATGTAATGTCGGAGTCATCTGGATAATATCTGAGGAGTTGCTATGCTGCGGCCCGGATCCCATCTGAGGACAGATCTTTCAGATGACTAAAAAACAAAATTGGTTGTATATATTCTTGAATGCTTGCTGAAGTTGGACGAGAGAAGCTGTAAACAGATCAGTAACAGAAAAGAAACTTTCTATTCTGTATTTTCCTGTTCGATTACAATGCCCAAAACTGTTAATTATGGCTGCCGTTTGTTGTCTGGAAACAACATTGTTCACTTTTTCAGGCCAGTCATGGCTAGTGAGTTCGAAAACAACAAACCTCTTATTTGTCGGAGACTCCCTATTGGCGGGTGGTCCGGACCCACTGCCCTGCTCTTAATCCGGTCCTGGGATAGTTAAGTATGCTGTGATGAAGCTTCTGTTTTTTTCTGGCGTGACGTTTGCATCTACAATTGCACAAATTACAAGAGGGAGAAAAAAGAACTCGTGAAAGGAGGAAACAGGAAAGAGAAACTGTCGACAGCTAGAGCTATACAAGAGGACAGTATAAATTGCTTAAATTTTGATCTATGCTCATAACATCATTAAAAGTGAGAACAATGCCTGATGGTGATAACAATAATGACATTGATGATGGTGATGATGATGATGATGATGATGATGATGATGATGATGGTAAAGATGATGATGATGATTATGATGATGATCATGATGATAATGATGATAAAGGTGATGATTATGATACCAGCGATGATGATGATGATGATGATGATGATGATGATGATGATGATGATGATGATGATGATGATGGTGGTGATGATGATGAAAAAAGCAAGTAACACCTAAATGTTTTTGCGCAAGACTTCTGACCGGGTAGATTTAAAGAAAGTCGAACTTTGAACCTTGGCCTTTCTATTTAACCCTTTCAGAGAGCTTACACACCGAAGTGGCACGTCGCAAAGGCCGGGTCGCAAAGGCCACGCGAAACTGTGCTTTCAGACCGAAGTCGTAAATGCCACGTCGCATGTTTGAAAAATACTCTGACGAAGACATTGTTGTTCGCTTTTATGGGTCTCGTAGTTGGTAGGAGTTGGTAGGAGAGAACATAAATGGACATGATGGGTAGATCTCGTATCAGACAGGGAATGTCGACTTGCACAGCGCTTTTATAGTCTGAAAGGGCCTTAAACTACACCGAAAAGATGCCCTTCGTCATTTAGTGGCCATTGTAAAGCCTTAATTATAGAGGTAGGATATTAATATCGCAGATGCATGACGGCTAAAGAGCGACCAGTTCTCTATCTAAGGTAATACATTGTTGTGCTACATAGATTCTCTAAGTAGAAAAGAAGTATTATAACCTAAGTCTGCTCGGAAGTCGCTATGTCATTGCATCAATTTGCAGTTATTTATCCTATAGAGTGGCCGAAACCATTTGACCGGCGAGTGGTAATTTGTGACCAAAGCTAAATAGATTTTAAAACATACATCAACAGAGTAAATTTTTTAATATAATCTAGTTAAACAGAAACTGCATTTCATGAAAAGAATGTTCATCCGAGACAAAAGTGTTCTATATTCGTTTGTCTAAGTCAGGGGTTCTCATAGTGGTCGATATGGACCCCCAGGAGTCGATGCGACAACCCAGGGGGCCGATGAATACCCAAGGGGTCGAATGGAGGTCGATGAATATCCAGGGGGTCGAAAAGGGGTCTACGAATAACCATGTTCCCGTCCTGTAGTAAAAAAATTACAAAATATACCCCTACCAGCCCTCCCCATCCCTTCCCACGCTTTCCATTCACTCCCACGCCTCTCCCGGCTCCAGGCAGGGCTGATACAGGAATCATTTGTGTTTTGGTTTCGTACTGGGGTAGCGATGTTTTCCCCCGTGATCAGATCATTAATGTAAACTACTACTACTATTACTACTACTACTTCTACTACTACTATTACTACTACTACTACTACTACTACTACTACTACTACATGCCATTCTAGTGCTAAAAATTTTCATGACACTGTAATAAAAATAAAGTCATTAACATCACAATAAAAGCATATGAAAATTCATAGGAACCTTTTTCAGTGCTATAATATTTTTGAATAAACAATATAATCATCCTGGAGCCGTTTCTTTAACCCTATTAGAATGTAACATTTGAGAACGTAATGAGTCCAATTGAGAAACCTATCACAGTCAGCATACATTTACGCGAGCACCCACGTACTTTTGGGCGTGTAACATTATCATGCTCTTTCCTTGATCTGAGAGTTGGGTACAAAAGTGTTCCAGGTTGATCTTTCAAGTGCTGCTGTCAATATAGGTTGATGATTTTATGCAACAAGGTTTTTGTCTTTGTGTTCTCCTCACAATCTGTTTTGCTGGCTGGTGACACTGAAATAATGATATTAACTAATATTTTATAATAACGTGTCTCTTTCAATCTATCCCTCTTTGTGTTTGCATTTTTAGGGCTTGAAGTCAATGCAAAAGATTCCAAAAATATTACTCCACTGCATTTGAGTGCTTGTTGTGGTCACAGCAAGGCTGCTGAAGCACTGATACTGTTTGGAGCGGATGTCCATGCTATTGACGATAAAGGAAATAGTCCCCTTCATTTAGCAGCACAGGAAGGAAAAGAAGAAGTCGTTCATATCTTGATAAAAGCCGGTAAGGACAAACATTTTTGGATTTATGAATTTACGTTGTAATTATTCTTATCGTTTGTTTCTTTTGGAGATTAGAATATCACGAAAATAAATAAATTTTTCATTTGGTACAAGCTAATCCGATAATGATGCATATTTTATTATGTATGTAGCAGCCTTTTATAATTTGAAGAAATTACAATCTTAATCATGTCATGAACATCACAAAAGTACACGAAATTTAGAAATAGAAACTAAAAATATGATATTTATCGGATTTTTTGATAACCTTCCCGCCATCACACACAAAAAACCTGGATTGAAAACCAACAATAGTAGCAGAGGTTAGTTACAATTGAGTACAAGCAAAAACTTCGAAGGAAACCGAGCCTCAGGGGATAATAAATTTTATCATAAAAGAAATCCGATATCTCGGTAATGAAAAATTCCCGAAGATTGCTAACGAGGACTACTTTACTGGTTATTCCTAGTAACTGGTATCCGCACAAAGCCCAAACGGTCTAAAACGTAAGTAAATTTTTGTGATTGCGTGCTGTTAAGCATCTTAATAAACTATTCGAAATGTTTGTGACTAACGTTTATGTTTATGACAAAGCTACCAGGGCGTTGGACTGGGGATCAGTAGAAGTACGGTCATAAATATGAGGAAGAATAGCAAAAAAACATCATACCCAAACTGTCAATGAGTGTTTGAAGCTGTGGTGCCCAAGGCCGATATAACTTTGGCAATAACGAAATAATCAGAACTACAACATGGAATGCTTGGGCAGTGTCACATAGAAAAACGTGAGTTTTACCAAGGAAGATAGATTTTTATGATCTATTCAGGGTACCATCGGTGAACGCGCTTGTGATGGCAGTGGTCGTAACAAAATGATGAAAGGGAGGGAACTGGGAAAGAAAAGACAGTAATAGAGAGGGCAAAAATTATGACAGGTATAAAAAAGGTAAAAAGAAGAGAAAAATAAAAACGAAGGGAGAAAGGAGACGATAAATAATATAGTAGCAGAGGCATCTGTAACACAAAGGCATAATGCTGCTGTAAGGAACACTTGTAAATAATTAAAAGAGATTGCGATTCTTCTCTTTAAATGCTTGTCTACAAACAAACTTTGAAATCAAAACATACTCCACTCAATAATATTTTACGGAAAGACTTTTGAAACAACTGCTTCCTTTTCGGTCACACAAACAATAAGTAGGTCAAATACTTATACATGACTTGTGTACTTTTACATCCTGCGTTCCATTTTTTCAACAAAGTTTTTTCACACCTACTTACTTGATGTGTGCACATATCAGCGGTACATTCAAATTTCCACCTTCACAAATCCTCTTCTTCAGTTTCTCAAATCCACCAAGTTCACCAAAACGATTTACTAGATCCACAAGCCATCCCTTTGATGGGAGAAAAATTAAGGAAATGACTTTACGTAGTAAATATTTTGGAACAAGAAAAATTAGAAAAAACTCCCATGAACAAATCGGGATTCGATTTTATATACAAATACGATATGCATATACGATACACGATAAAAATACGATATACACATATGTATTATATATACATATACATACATATATACCTTGAAAGAAGCCCGACGCTTCCTAGTCTCTCGGTGGGATCCTCAAGACGAGGCTAACCAACTTTACGTCAAAGTATTAGGGACAAATTCAATTAACAGGATATTAATAGAGATTTTACAGTTTTTCATATAGTAAGAAATCTCAGAATCGTTATGCTGTAGCATTTTGTTAATCCCCTTATATGAGACATAATTGCAATTGTGCAGAAGAGGTCCAGTTGCTTGCTTTCTACTAAGAGTGTCACATAATTCTAAACGTTTTTTTGTAAACCAGATTATACAGCGAAATATTAGGATTCCAGAAAATAGAGAATTGATCAACTTTCAATTTAATAGACTTGCACTTGTGTACCTACCACTCCTTGTTAAAGGCATACATCAACAAATGCGTTCAGTTTGCTAAGAAATGGGTGGGAAAAGTACTTGCTCATCTGCTGGTTTGCTCTCTTTGCGTTTTCATTCTCGTGCTGGTTTGTTCTCTTTGCGTTTTCATTCTCGACTTCGTAACAACCTTCTTGTGGTAGAACTAAGTAAGTTGTCGGCTGGGTTAAATAGCACCAAGAGAGCTCATGGTTTTATTCTATGACAGCTCAGTTTTCTCTTTGGTTTGGTAGAATAGCCTTCGTTCTCCATTAGATTTGCTGAAGGGCGACTTTTCGCTCACAGCCAGGTAAAGAAAGCCACTAGTATAGTGGCAAAACCTCAGATCTCTCTTACTTTTGCGACAATACTTAATTAGCTTTGATAAAGGACGACTTTTTGCTCAAAGCCAGAAATAGAAAACCACTGGTGTAGTGGCACGACCTCAGTTCTCTCTTACTTTTGCGACGATACCTAGTTAGCTTTGATGAGGGCAGGACTTTTCGCTCACAGCCAGGAATAGAAAACCACTGGCACAGTGGCACAACCTAAGTTCTCTTTTACCTTTGCGACAATACTTAGTTAGCTTTGATAAAGGACGACTTTTCGCTCAAAGCAGGAATAGAAAACTACTGGTATAGTGGCACAACCTAAGTTCTCATTTACTTTTGGGACAATACTTAGTTAGATTTCATGACCGAGGACCTTCCGCTCACAGCCAGAAATAGAAAGCCACTAGTATAGTGGCACAACCTAATTTCTCATTTACTTTTGCGACAATGCTTAGTTAGCTTTATTAAAGGACGACTTTTCGCTCAAAGCCAGGAATAGAAAGCCACTAGTATAGTGGTACAACCTAACAGTTCCTTTCTTCGTCATCTTTCATGCTTCCCCAGCTACTGCCAGGTACCCATTTCCCTTCTGGATTTGCAGTAAGAGTATTCAGGTTAACGGCAAAGCATAGGCTCAAACCCTCAACCTTCACTTTGTTAGGCCAGCTCGTCACAGACTGAGCTAACGCGTCTCTGATGTAGGTAATGAAATACTGTTTGAATGACCATGCCGTTATTCAACAAGATGCGCTGCGCTTATGTCATCAGGCAATTGATAACGGCACGTTTAAAGAGCAGAGGGTGACATTTGAGTCTCTGTTGGCGGAGAAGTCGGAAAAATGTCTATCCAAATTGGCTACGCTTAAAATCTAGGTCCGTTGTTATTTTGGGCTGGAACATTAATAGTAAAGACGCCAAATTATTGAAAACATAAGAATGTAATAAAACTCCATCTCAGCACATTACAGTATTATGGCCGTTCGGTTCCGTTAGTGCTTACTACGTATTTACTACGATCCTTCGATTCTCTTACGATCAAAGCTCATACTTCTGCTAATGTACAAAGCCTTGGCTCTAAAGTATCGTTATCACATAAGTATTACAATCAACAACGTTCTGATCGTTTGTACCAAACTTGCTGGAAATGCGTATAATAAAAGTGGCAATTAAGAATTTGGTAGGCACAACAAATCGGTATATTACTTCTCAGACTGCAGAGGTGGTAAGGATCTCTTATGAAAACGTTTTTTTAATTAGTATAAGAAAGCTTCTCGGCTTTTGGCAGGGATTGGATGTAGTATCCGTTCTCTCTGATGACACATTGTTTACATGATCCATAAGAGGTGGTCCTATTTGGCTATTGAGCCTGCCTCTTGTCTTCCTTTTGTAATCTATACTAAGGGTGGATGCACTGTTTTGGACAAAGTGTGGTCCTTATACTCTCTTTACAATATATCAAATATTTGGGAAAGGGCAATTTATGGAAACCTTTTTTGACTACAAGATCGTTTGGAAAATCATGGTCTAGGAAAAATGATGAATTTCTAGAAAGTCATAGAAAAACTAGAAAATCTAAAAAGTCATAGAAAATCCAGAAACCCTAGAACATATAAAAAGTCATAGAAAATCTAGAAAATCTAGAAAATAGAGAAAATCATAGAAAATCTAAAAAATCTAGAAAGTGATTGAAGAATCAACATCAATGGAGACTGTTTTAACAATTTGAGAATTTGCAGATGATATCACCTTGTTTACGGAATCTGAAGAGCAACTAGAAAGACTGCTAAATAACTTCAATGAAGAGGGAAAGAAAGATGGTATGAGAATAAACAAAAGAAAGACAAAAATCATTAGCAAGGAAATTGCAAGAAGAAAGAGGAGGAATGGAATATCTATAGATGGTGAATTGCTCGAAGAGGTTGTGGAATACAAATACTTGGGAAGATTGCTAATAACAGCAACTGAGATGTTTAGGGAAATCGACGAAAGAATAACAGATGGTTGGTAACGATTTGGTCAATACTGCTCCTTTTTAAAAGATTAGAAGATAGTTATGTGTCTGAAGAAGAAGATAATGGATACTTATATCATCATCGATAACATATGGAGAAGAGACATGGCCATAGCCCAACGCAACATGGAAAGAACAATGCTTGGAGTCACAATAAAAGATAAGATCAGAAATGATAAGATAAGAGCATCGACAAAGGTGCAAGATATAGTCCGGAAAGCGGGAAAAGCTAAAGGCCAGTAAGCGCGACATGTCGCCCGAATGGACATCAACAAATGGGCCAGGAAAACAGCAGAATGTACGCCGAGGGACAAAAGGAGAACGAGAGGAAGACCAAAGTGTAGATGCAGAGATGATATCGAGCAAAAGGCGGGAAGTAAATGGATGCAAGAGGCATAAAAACGTCAAGAATGGAAGCGTATGTGGAGGATATCTGAGAGTACTGGCGGGACAAGCTGAGAGAAGAAGAAGAAGAAGAAGAAGATGAAGAAGAAGAAAACTCGTGTATATAATTAGAACTACATCTTAGTGTTACATTGTGTTTTAGTTTTGTTTTCATTACCCCAAATCCACAGATATAGCGACGTTAAAATCCATAGGCAAAAGCATTTTGAAATTTTGTATACCAGTGTTACCCGAGATAATCTTTATCTAAAGTGGATAGAGAAATACTTCATTGCAAAGCTCATATCAAAGATAAGCAAAAGTTCCCTAAAATCCCTCAAATCACTAACGTGATTTTCTTCTCATGCTAATTGATAAGAAATCGTCGTTGCCAATAACGACAGGACAGATTTTGAAAACTACGGTCCATAAATGACTTGTTGGAGTGCCTGCCTTTTTCATCATCATCATCATCATCATCATCATCATCATCATCACTATCACCATCATCATCATCATCATCATCATCATCATCACCATCAACATTATCATCATCATCATTATCAACATCATCATCATCACTATCACTATCACCACCATCATCATCATCATCACCATCATCACCATCATCATCAACATTATCATCATCATCATTATCATCATCATCATTATCATCATCATCGTTATCGTCATCACCATCATCATCATAACCATCGGCGTGTACTGCTTGGCCAAGTACAACTCTCTCCCTCTCTCGCCACCCAATACTCTTCCCCAGGATATCCGAAGAATCGGTATCATTTGAGAGTTGTTCGATGTATGTTCTTATTGAAATGCCAACACCGGTTTTAAAAAAAAGCTACTTAACTACCTTTGGGATGCAAAAGCCGAAAATTTCTAAAACCCAAATTCCAATTTTCTTTACGAGGATTACTGAAACACAGATAACCTACGTGGCTTAGCATCACATTGCACAAAGTGCTTAACTGTACCAAAACAAAGATGCTTTTTTTCATCTAAATCATTAAAGGCACTTGGCTCGACTCTACGGTATATTTCAAAATCTATATCTCACTTTTACCACTCAACCGTGTTCATGGTTTGCGTTCTCTTTTGTCCCTGGGCACTACTGTCATTGCCCATGCTTACTTGTACAGCATCTCATTGTCATACCTGAAGTGATCACTGCCATGTCACTACATTATTTTCTGGGCTTCGCAACACCAACAACAATTATAAGCTAGCATTTATGAGTTACAACTTTAACCATTTTTCATATTCGATATACCGTAAATTACCGATTAAGCGCCCAGGACTCAAACAAGCGCCCAGGCTCAAATAAGCGCCCAGTTTGGGAAATATATTTCTCACAAGCGCCCAGGTCCGAATAAGTGCCCAGGTCTGGACAACAAAGACGTAGATGCAGCAGCTCCAGATTTTAAGCTTTTAGATGATGATACGGAGGACGATGAGGATCTATTGATTGATTGATTGATTGATTGATTGATTGATCGTTATGTTTCAATCTATTCTATGGAAAGATCATGTTTAGTTATCTGTTTTTCCTTTCCTTAATAAGCGCCCAGTCCGAATAAGCGCCCACCCAAAAACTTTTGTTTTTTATAGCATCGTTAAATATACGGGAATATCAATCATACGGTGGACTATAGCATCGTTAAATATACGGGAATATCAATCATACGGTAGACTATAGCATTGTTAAATATACGGGAATATCAATCATACGGTAGACTATAGCATCGTTAAATATACGGGAATATCAATCATACGGTAGACTATAGCATCGTTAAATATACGGGAATATCAATCATACGGTAAACTATAGCATCGTTAAATTAGGCATTCACCATCGTTTAAGGGGATTAATGTTCGGAGAAAACGTCACCGAAAAAACTGTAGTAGTGCACCATTTTCTGCACCATTGAGATTCAAATTTTCTTACAAACCTTCATAAGCCCAGGGCTTATATTTGGGATTTTGCGGTAACTTGCTTGATACCAACAATCGTGTGAGCATTTTTGCTTCGGCATGTAGAAACGGCTGTACTAAGGTTGTAGTTGCCACCACGTAACCAAGGCTGTTATAGTCAAAGGAGCGTTTCCGGTTTACTTTCGTATACTCAGGGTGCTGCAAAGATCCATGGACACTGTAGATTGAAACAGTCTGTTAGAAATTATTTTACAACCATTTTATAAAACTATGGTGGTGACAATCTTTTCTATCTCTCTAGTGTTCTTTCTTTTCGAAACTAACATTTCAAATCCTCTCTTCCCGCTGATACTTACTATCTTTAATGGGCTTTGGATTAATGACGGGCCGAAGGGCAGTCCTTCCTTGGTCAAGTCACGTGGCGCAGATAGGCTGATCTCCAATTGCGTTGAGCGGGATGTCGATGTCCACCGGTGGATGATTGGGAGCTAATACGACGCAAGGAGAAATGAAAGTATGTTAACATTGGAGGTCACCTAGCTCAGTTGGTAGAGCGCACGCCGCGAAAGCGTGGGCCACAGGTTCGAACCCTGGTGGTGACATATTTTCTATTTCTCTAGTGTTCTTTTCAAAACTAATATATATATATATATATTTGTTATTCATGCTTTTGTCTCAGAAAGACTACCTTGAGCCGTGTTCACACCAACATCGGTTGTCGAGACGGTTGTACTTATAACGGTTTTGAAACTGATTCAACTACAACCGTTTCGAGATCAGTTCATACTGGATGCCTCCTAATATCGGTTAATAATGGCGGATGATAGCTGCGATTGCCCTGACTGGGGCACTTTGGTCTGCCAAACTGTGGGGGAGGGCTAATGCGGTTGTTCGGGGCACTGACTGGTGTTCTCCCCATTAATTTCCCCCCCCCCCCTCCCTCCAGCTTATGACTGAGTTGCGGATTTTAGCTTCTAGGATCTCTTGTTAAGGCAGTCTCTGAATGTTCGAGACTTATCGAGAGTAATATCCAAGCACAGAGTCTGATTTGCGAGTAAGGGCTAGCCATCGACCACTACGTGTAGTATTCTGTTGGCTTGTCGATTATTCAGATGTAGTGGCGATAAGGTGTACAGACAGGAGCAGCAGAGCTCGTTTGGTCACCGGTGTGGGATATCTCTTAGTCTGCCTTTCTAGAGAGTAAAAGAAGCCAGCCCCGATACTGATGCAGCCAAGATCACACACGCGTCAAAATGGAGATCCCGGTCATAGGCAGTAAGACAGTAGATGGAAGACGTATATGAGCCGTGGCCAGCACCTTCTTCTCCTTGTCAATGCTCTGACGTAATCAGAGGGATCGTTGCAGCAGCCACTGTGCATATTTGCAAATTTAGAATTACATCAGTAATTTTTTTAATGCATTTTAATTCTCCAAGATTAAAATTAGGAAATCTGTTTTACTGGGCAAATACTAGTGCTCCCCAAATTAAACATTGTTAAAGTACATTAGTTTTTAAGCCCCCAATTGATTATGGACTCAAAAATGGCAATTTTGACACAATACATTGTTTCAGGGAAAATTGCCCCTGCCTAAAGTTTGCACAACAATTTGAGACCAAACCAAATTTCTGAATAAGCCCTTTCTTAGAAATTCGTTTGTGATCACACAAGGTGAGCGCAATACATGTGCTCCCCACATATCAACAAAGACTAGAACACAAACCATAGTAAATGAAAAAAAAAAGGCTCGACGTAAATACTTGATGAAGTCGTGAAACTCAAAGGCCCAAACTCAATTTAGTTTAATGTGGGTCATACCGACAGGAGAAAATACGTGTTTTCTTGCTTTTAAAAGCAGTTGCAAGTTTTCTTACAGTCACAAGACTACTTTGGCATCACCAACTGGCTAGCTAAGTTAAGTATATATATGTAGGGATGTCATGCGCTCTGAGCGCTAGACTTTAAGGTCCCTACTGCTCCGAGATCCCTCAGAGTTTGTTGTAATGTACACTAAACTCCCTTTTACCAGGCTCGTACACACGGAGGCGCTATAAGTTTAACTTATCTAAATTTAATTTCTTCTCCTCACCTCCCCCTCCAAATTCACCTGTCAAGATTCAAACGTCTATAGGCTTTTTTAAGCTGTGGCAATGTCAGCCCCCTAAAGACCTCAAAGGTCAGAGAAGTCCCTCCATGTTTATAGCTTTCAATACCTTATAAACTATCATAACCCTTGCGCCTTTTTGATGTTAGATCAACTTCCAATCGATGTAACCTCTTACGTTGAATCTATGTCACTACATCATTATATATGGAGGGTGACGTAACTGTCAGGATTTTCCTGCCATTGTTTAAATAGGAATTTAATTAATCATGGTATCTGTTTGTGGATCATACGGAATAGCTGTATGATTCAGACATTCGAAAGTTCTTTGTAGAGAGTCATTTGGACCTCTGTTTCAAAAGGAGACGATTGATTGTGCATGTAGAAATTCGTGTTTGCGTTTACGTAAATTTAATGATTTAGAGTCATTACGTGTATTGATCTTATTGGGCATTATTTTAGCTACGTTTCTCTTACAGGACTTAAAATTATAAATATATTCATTGTAAAGTAAATCGAGATTAGAATGATGATTGTAGTGCGGAGGAGGGTGAGACTGGATTGATCACAAAGAAAATCGAGGGCCTCGTCCGTTTTTTAAAGATTATGTCTTTTATTCTAAGTGATTCGAAGAATAAGTCTGTGCTGCCAATGAAAAGGTTTAACAGTGACTTTCTATTTCGAACGTTGGAACGACTTAAAGGACTTAAATTCAAAAACCGACATAGTTTTAACAATCGTCTCTTACGCCTCTATATAAAACATTGTTATCATGCCAAAGTTCACTACTTCAAATTACTGCTTGACTATTAGAATTTTAGAAGTTCACATTGTTTCAATACGCCATATATTCGTATGTTATACAAGAAGGTTGGATTCATCATATTTTGAATAAATAATTAGGACTTTTTAAAATCATCCTGTTCTGAAAGGTTACCAAAATATCATGAATATCTTCATTACCTACTGTCTCTAATGTAGGGGTTCCGGAAAATTCCCTCCCAGAAAACTCCCTCCCGGAAAACTCCCACCGTATAATTCCCTCCCGGAAAATTCATCCTCGTTTATCCGAACCTCGTTTATCCGAACACCTCTAACCGAGAAAAACTTTAGTATTGAAAATTATGCTTTCCCGTTTTAATCAACCAGAATAAGATCAATTTACTTAAATTTTTGGAATAGCGACACTTAGGTCCTAATTCGCGATATCAATTTTATCTAAGAAAAAACTTCTTTGTTTACATAATAATGGTGTCTGTTTATGCGCGGCAGAATTTTATTGCAAGTGGGGTCGCTTTCATTTTGAGTGTTATTTTATCATGTAACACGTACGTTTATTAAACGGTGCATGTCCGTTTTCTATTTTTCTCTGTCTCTATTTTAGCCATTTGGCACGATGGTAGCATATTTTTTATCAATTTGAACGTAAAATAAGCCATCATGGTTAGTCAAGATTCCGTCCTCGATTATCCGAATTTACGGCTTATCCGAACAGTTCGCCGCACATTTAGGTTCATGCTATTTCGGATTAAACGGGGATGCGCTATACAAGCATTCGGCTCCTTTCGTTCATGAAAGATTCTTCAAATTCCCCGTCTTTGTATTAGTAGTAGTTTTTTAATGCCATTAATTGATTAAAGGGTTTACTTTCAACCAAACAATTGTTGAACACTCGAACTTCTCGTTGTTAAAATTGAACTTCGTAGGGCCAGTTTCCGTAGGCATGGAATAAACACGCGCTGTCACCGAAAATGCCCTACAGTTGACGTCACACGAGAGTTTAATGGAAGGTGAACGCGTCTCAAGTTACTATCTCTACAAGCACTGTTCTTCTCCTTGAGTCATCCCATGCCTGCTTGCTGTGCTCTAGCGAAATCTGCTGTCACTCTAAAGTCCCCTATAGTTGACGTCATACGAAATTTGATGAATGAAAGGTCATAGTCATAAAAAGACTTTTTTGTGACTACGGAAAGGTGAATAGTCAGTCCACCGACAAGTTATGATAAGTAAAACGCCAGATGTGGAAATTTTATTGACAACCTTCGTCTAACAGACTTCTCTAAATCGTTTAGCCAATTTTCAGTAGTGACCTCAAGAAATCTGTTGGACGAAACGTTGTCAATAAAGTTTCCCAAATTGGGGTTTTACTTATCATAACGAGATTTGATGCGAGGTCAACGTCTCTCAATCTGTAAGCATTTTTCTTCCTTATGTTAAATTTGGACAGGCCCAGAAAATCTAAATTATCATTAAATTAGGACATTATCTTGTTGATGTTGTTATTATTGTTATTATCTTTTTTATTGTAATTATCCACTTCAATTAATCTCACTGTCCCCATTATGCCGGATGAAAACAGTGAGAATTTTTATATCTTGTAAACATCATTACTGTTACTGTAAATTTACAGAAAGAATAAATGGCATTGAAGTTTAAAATAAACTGAGTATTTTTGTACTAGGTGAAATTACGAAATAAATATTAAAGTTTTTTAAAAAAAAATTATTGCCGTCAAAGGCATTCTTTTGAAATTTAATGCCTTTCAATACAATAAGCGTTATCCAATCCATTGATGTAACTTGATAAAGCCGATTCACAGTTCCAAAGAAACTGCACGACGTTTAGTAACTGTCACTGACAAATACAAATTCCTTGACTCTTCTACAATTAAAGATAATCTAATGAATATCCATAACATGTAGACACTATACTATAATCCAGTCATTGACACTTCAATTATCTCTTAATCGATCCATTTGCCTGATTTAAAACTACTTATAACAGCTTATTACAAATATATGCTGTAAATAGTTTGTAAGTCTGCACTCAACATCATTACTTTTACGTTGTTGATAAACAGATATCAAAAACAGTAAGGTTTATTTCCCCAAATCTCTTATTTGGCTCCACTTATGTTGAAAGTCCTACCTTTATACAAATTTGAGATTAGTGTAGCATTATAAAAAAATTCTCAGCTCATGCCTACAGCAAGATGCCCTCAAAGAGTCTGACTATTATTGTAATACAGACCGATTTGTATATTCTTGACTTTCATAAAACGTTGAATTTTAGGACACCGTAATCAAAAGCAACGATCAAAGAGACGTCGTTAATGTAGCTATACACCGTGCACTTCCCTGTTTTAGGCGATAAGGGTCTTGCCAGGCAACTTAGGAATTTTATTTGGGACCGGATCACTTAAAAATAGCACATTATTTAATACAGTTACACCTTTTGAAATATTAGATATTTTCTCTAGTTTGCTTTATGCTGTACAGTAGTACAAAGTTCCATAGTATCCTTGTTTGAGCTCCATCTTATGAGAAAAATTTTTGATCCCTTTCTGTGATCTGCGAGGAAAACTGACTTTTGATTCCTCATTGACCGATTTGGTGATTCCTTGCCAGCAACTTTGAGGGGGTCACACACGGACAACTTCGTCGACAACCGAGTTGGCCACCAAGTTGTCGTCAATGTTGTCCTGAAAGTTGTTCGTGTTTGCTTAACTTATCGGTGTTGGTTCCGCATGCTTGTTGAAAGGATTTCATTTTCCGTGGATCGAACTGTATTTTATTGACAATTTGGGACCGCAGCCTTCATAGACAGCTCATAAAGAGGATCTAGCAATTATCAGTCTACCGTGGAAGTAACGTTTCAGTAATCGTCACCTTTAATTCAACAAAAGCGTTAACAATTGCTGGTAAACAGATTTTCGAATAGAACTTGAGGGAATGTACCAGAGAGAGTAGTTCACTACGTTATTTCTTGCATTAAAGCAGGACTGAGTTGTAAAAACTGAACAAAATCTGATGTTTGGACAAAGCAAAGCATCATTGGCCTTAGCTTTAACGCTTTTGAAAGTAGCTGTTATGGTGACATTATGCCTGAACAAATCTAAGCATCTTTGTGAATAACGGCATATACTATCACAATGGAATGTGGCACAATTTTGAATGCAGACTGATGGTGTTGAGCTAACCAGGGATCTACCAAAAGAGTAATGTGTGGTAGCTGTAGCCCTCCTTTACTGTATTCGTAGACATTCAACTTTACCGAATAAAAGTGATAGATAATGATGAAGCTCGTTATTTCCAGGAGGCTGTGCTGCATGTCGAGTGATTAAGAACCTTTTCTGTGTAGGACTCGTTAGTGTTCACTTTATCAGTCAAAGCTATCAAAAGGGGTCTGTAAATAGGTTGATAGTTATTGAAAACTTAACTAAATACCAGTTATTATTTTGAGTGTACACGATTTCTTGAAATGTTACAAGATTTCTTTACGATAAGTGACATCACTAGGGCACTGACTCATAAATAAAAATTACGTAGGAAAAGTACCTTGACAAGATTTAAGCATAGGGCTAAAATTTCCTCCGGGGCACCCTCCCCTCATGGTCCATGACTATGGGCCTTTTGTCATTAAATTAAACATAGCATGCGTAGATTGGTCAGTTTATACGTGTTCAATATGGAAAAGGGAAATCTATACTTGATACCTTGTCAAGTGTTGAAATAGGTGCCTCTGAAGCTCCTTCCACGCCCCCCCTGGATGGATGGATGGATGGATGGATGGATGGATGGATGGACGGATGGATGGATGGATGGATGGATGGATGGATGGATTGATTCATTGATTGAGTCAAATCGGTTAAGCTCTCACTGACGCAAATCACAAGTATTCACATAGAGAATAAATACACGCTGCAGTCACAGGAATAGAATTACGCCTTACGTCTTCTACCACGTAAAAAATTACTGTTATATCGTGGTTATTGTCTTCAATATAATCCATCAATAGCAATGTAGTCACAGCTCAATATCTGGACCTCTAAGGAGACTGGGTGATTTGTTCCAGCTACTGGGAGTTCACAATATGGGGTGGAATTCAATAATAAATAAGGTATAGGGGAACGGGGATTATTATTTCAACTAAAAAGACACTCGTGATATCGCGCGTCAGCATTGCGTAGTGTGACGACCGTTTCTGAGATTGGTACAACAAGATACATGCATTTCCCTGTCAATTAAATTTTGCGAAACAAAATAAATCTATTTACTTCACCTGGACTAAGTTTACATTTGCACATGTTAGGTCCATGGATTATAAATACAAGAATTTGCCTGCTTTACTTACACTTGCTTCAGCAGAGGGGCTTTCTTCTGTGATCCTTTCTTCACAAGTTCAAATCGAGACTGATGTACTGCCAAGCAGCTACGTCCTTGATCCTGCAAGAATTGCGGGTGTGTCTTCTGATGCACATGTGATGGGGTGTGCGCCTATCAAAAGCATCAAATGGTAAACATGTTTCAACAAGTTACTCATATCACCAAGAGTTAGCTGCTTGTTAATCAATAATGCAGAAAACTTTGGGCTGCATACTCTAGTCCAACTACTTTTAACACATGTATCTTCCATTTTACATGAAATCATCACTGACAACATCTATGTATTGACTTGTTTACTTTAACTTATAACAGAACGATGGTGCCATGGTGGAGCCTCCCAAATCGTGGTGAAACTAATTAAAGGGACTTCTACGGTTACCCCTATGGGGCTATCTCCACTAGAGCCAAGGGTAGTCGTGAAAGTTTTAAAGAGCCTTTATATTTACAATGTACTTCATCTAGCCACGTAGTTTACGACTTTAGTAGGATTAGTTAGCTCTACTATATCTTTGGTGGTAGTTAGCTTTACTATACCTTTGGTGGTGATGGTGCTATCACCTTGATGGACCTCACGACGGCGCCCCTCCGTACTTTGATCGCAGCCCGACGCTTCCTAGTCTCTCGGTGGGATCCTCAAGACGAGGCTAGTGACAATATATTTGTTAAAAAGTTCAACATCTCCAAAGCAACATTTAAAACAATAGGAGTAACGAAGCTTCCCCAAATTCCTTTCCATATCTCAAGGCATTTTAGTGGGAAACAGGAATTTTAGAATACCGTCGCAACGTTCGAGTTTCAGGCCATAATTCTAATATAAATGGTTTACGGTTTTAAATTCGTAATAATGCTTATATACAAGTATTTTAAATATGCATGCTGCACGTAAAAATTAGAATACGAATTGTTACATAATGCAATGATGAACATTCACTTACTATTAATCTTACTATCAATATTAAAACAGGTTAGACGTAGGGATATAATGGTTGGGGATTGTTAAAGCTAAAATTCATCATGCGTGGAAGATAAAACTGAGATGAATAAGTAAAATATAACAGATACAATACCTTATGTAACCTTACCTTTTGTAATCTTATCTATTATATGTTACTTATCCATCTCAGTTTTATCTTGTTTTATGACTTTTAGCTTTAACAATTCCCAACCATTATATCCTTACGTCTAACCTGTTTGATTATTGTTTTTAGAACCGTGAAGGTTTTAATTTCTTGTACATAAATTTATTTTGTTTTAATTACTATTTATTAGGGAAAGAACTATCTGTATGGTTTGAGCCAGAAGAAGGGATTGTATTCCGAAGGCTCGCCTTGAGCACGAGACAGTTTTAACGTTTTTATATTCTACTTTAACTTAGGATGCACATCCTATGCACATAAATATTATACTTATCTAATATAATTCATAAAATACGCAGTTTCGTTTACGTTTTGATAATATCGATATTGTCGATATTATAATATCGAAACGTAAACGAAATTTTGTATCTTATGAATTATAAATATATACATATACATGTGATATATGTTTTCTGTAGAGATAAATTAAGTAAACTGCTAGCTTTAAAGCAACCTATGCTCTTCTTATGAGAAATACAAAATTTCTAGTGTCCGCCAAATAAATATACAGAGAGATGGAAAAACTGTTAGATAGATAGATAGATAGATAGATAGATAGATAGATAGATACCCTTTGGCACACTAGAGAGTGAGTGAGTAAGTGAATGAGTGAGTGAGTGAGTGAGTGAGTGAGTGAGTGAGTGAGTAAGTGAATGAGTGAGTAAGTGAGTGAGTGAGTGAGTGAGTGAGTGAGTGAGTGAGTGAGTGAGTGAGTGAGTGATACCAGAATTGACCATCTCTAGTTATTATAAAGTCGTAATAAAAATGATTCCCCCACAATGCTTCCAAATAAAAATCAGTTTGTTTATCCTACAATTTTATTGACTTATTCAAGTCTGTTCTATGTCACAAGTCATGAATCACATGTCACAAGACATGAACCACATGCCACACGGCATACACCACATGTCACAAGCTACGCGGTACAAACTACACATTGCATTTGAAACTATATATGTCTAGTCATGTCCAAGTTTTTTAATCATTGAGTGTGCGGATTGTCTTTGATCCTTTCTTTAGTATGTTAATACATCCGTTCGGAATCTGCATATGTTGAGTTCGACAATGGAGGACATTAATCAACAGAGAAAACACATGTTATTAGCTATTTAAACTTTTGCCTGTTCTAATATATTATAAATTTTACCCTAAAATTTGCTTACGTTCTCCTTACGTTTGAACAACGTCATCTGAAGTTCCTTTATACTTTCTCGTGTAACAGGAGAGGGAATGATGTCATTGAAAATGGGGAGAGGGTTAAACTTCCCCGGACCTAAAGTGACAGCCAGCACCATGGTTGGCATTAAGTGATTTTAACTGATTTAATCTCTTGTCTCCTATATATGTAGCTGTTTTAAGATTTGGAATAGTATTCGATGTTGAGCATTATCAGGACTTTCACTAAATCAATAATACATCTTGTGCAGATATTGTTACATCTGTAACATTGTCTCTCTCAACACTGTGGGGATGGAAATTACATCTTTGGTTCCCTTATCAGGCATGATAGAGCTGTATAGACTACTAAAATGATGACGTCACAAAAAACTTTTTTCGAGAAATTGCAGTCATAATTTTGTCACAGTGTTAACCCTGCCACCAAATGCCCGTATGCAAAACACCGCGTTCAAATCTCTTCTCAGCTGCGAGAAATGGCTGTTTGAATTTGGAAAAGACCTTAAGGAAACATTGTTAATTTTGCTCAGTTCATAAAATTATGAACTGGGTTCATTGAACCATACCATGAAACTATTGCTAAAATGGTGATTCCATTTCTTGAAAATGCACATGGGCCTGTATGTGCACACAAGTAAGCAAGCCGAACCCTAGACATCTAAACAAAATTTGTGAAACTCATCCTACCTTACCAATCCATTTTGATCTTTACGTTAAGGAACCATCAAACCATTCACCGTCTAGCAAATGCCAGTTTGAGCATATTATGCGTACGTCAGTATACATTACATTATATAAAGTCAACTACACTGCAATTTAATTACAATCAACAACTTAATGAATGCAAAGACACCCAATATATTAATAGTATTATCACTTCCCCTTGTACGTTACTCCATCTCTCCAAGCCCACTACGGTTTACCCTTAATACAGCCTTCAGCACACACACAAGTCCAATTTTTTTGCGCGAGGCACCCTACGACTTAGTGCCTGTGTGATTGCTTACACAAAGGATTGGTGAAATACTTGATCTGCCCTGAGTAGTGTGCTTAAATAAATTTGGACAAGGTGTATCTACGTGTAGTACCCCCATATAAGACAGGAAGGGATGAAAGTCGACATCTTGCTCCCACCCGACTGATCTATAACGAGAGGGTAAGTGCCAATCGCGGTTTCTGTCTTTGTATTCACCAATAAAAGTAAACACTTTTGCAAAATCAATAGTATACAAAAATGCTGTAACTACAAGCGTTGCAGAAACAGCAAGGTTATGCAGCAAGTGGTGGAATGCTGTCGTGGAAATTCCATCAAGAAATATTGAAACTTGGTAAACAAAGTGTATGTTGTTCTGGTAACAGATAGCGCCATGTACATTCGATTGTGAAACGGCGCTGGTTTACTGATTTGTTTTGTAAGTGTTCAGATATTCTAAAAAGTTGTTTTCTTGAAACTTTAAAGGGACCAGCAAACAAGGGGTTGATCTTGAGAGCAAGAATAGGCACAGACACAACTGGCTGCATAACTAAGCGAATGCACAATAACATAAACAATGATTTAATCAGTTACTCGTGAATTTGGTCTTGATACACTACTTGAGTTGGCGCTAAATCTAAAAGGAAGCTGTGTGCTAGGGGATCAGCGTTATCCGAAGCCTCGTTTGTGTGTATCAATAGGGAGCCAGGGAGAAAGCGACTACATCCATATCCCCAGGGTGGGACCAATGTTATTGATGGGAAAGGAATATCCAGTTAAATTGACAGTGTTAGTGAGAGAATATATAAATGATAAGAAGATATAAAAAATGAGAAAATATTTTACCTGTCGGAGCGATGCCGCTTTGTTAAGAAATAGATCCTGATAACGTTTCACACTATTATAGGAAAAGATGGGATTGATGACTTTTCTTTGCTTAACGTTTTCCTCCTGTTCAGTGAGAAGAAGTCCTCATTTCCCTTCAGGTATTAACTTAACAAGGAAAGGAGCTCTGTCATACCATTTAGCATCTGTAACCAGAATCTGTTTGACAATTGATGGTTCACCAACGAATACAATCGGACCAACTTTAAAGGAAAAGACAATGTAGTTGTAAGGCTGGTAGTTATGAGATTGAAAGGCTCAAAGGCAGTCTATTGCTTCATTAAACAGGTAGAAAACTTAACCTACAATTCACTAACAGTAGGTTGTTCGATTGTGTTTTTACGAATTGCGGAAAAAGAAAAAATACTCTTATAGCTGCCCACTGTTTGGCGATGGAAAATGAGGGGTGCGTGAAATTGTGTCAAATTCAGTGCTTCTTATTGTATTATCCTGCTAATATAGATTTGCCAGTTTACGAGTGTTTCTTAATTATTTTATGTGCATGCACTTCTTACCATCAGTTTAAAATCATTTACTGTAAGTTTAGAATCGGGTCTAAACTGCATGCCTTCATAGAATTGACAGTAACCCCATATCTCGTAACTGTGTAAAATATGATCATCAGTAGATTTATATCTGAGGTATCCAAAGTCCCAGTGAAACGGAAATAATATTGGGCCTATCGACAAACCAATTTGCTTGGTGGATATTATAACTGATGCAAGAAAAGGTAAACAAGACGAAGTCAATTTAAACAAAGTATTTACAGCTATTTTCTTTCTCAAATATTATCAGCAATATGCTCCCAAATCCACGTAAGGAAAATACACTTAAGTATTGCTGCACCCCATTTTAACTGCTGCAGTTCTGTTTTGGGATGGCTTAACGACTTTAAATTGTGAAAACTATAAAATAGAACAAGAAGAACTGTTGCAGAGAGGAATTGGTCTTTGTGGACTGGTCGTTCTACAAGGAGACATCAATTTCTATTCTCTAAATATCTTTTTCTCCTTAAACATTTTCTAATTTCTTAGCATAATCACCTTGAGAAGAGAATCTTGTCTCCAAATTGCATAGAGATGAATGTCGATGTTCAATGGTGGACCATTGGGAGCTATTGTGGAGATTAGAGAAACAGAGTACGTTATCATTGTTGTTCGACACATCTATGTTAATAGAGTAACATACCGCAAACGCATGGGGTTCAGGCTCTTCTAGTATCTTCACGAACTTATTAGCTCATTCCTTAAAACAAAGCCTTGCAGATATTAAGATGAGACAATAACAAAAAAAAGCTTAGTTTTTGGATAGGACCAGTTTTGGTTTTATCAAGAAGAAGGAAAAGGATAAGCAATTGCAAATAGTTACAACTGGAGAAGTGTTGTGGATGGTTGGGAAAAGAGCGTGTCTTTTCAAAACAATACATAACAGTGGGAAAGGATGATTGCGTATAACACCAGACGACAAGGGCTGCTGAAATTGATTATCAAAGGAGAGAAAAGTTGAACAAAGATGCGTAATAACCTAATAAGTGAAAAGCATGTAGATACTAGAAGAGCCTTGAAATGGAAATTTGGGAGGAATTTAGGACACATATAAATACGCCATTGTTTGCGTTTTGTTTAAAATATAATTATGAAAGACGTAGGCAAATTTTTATTCTCTGGTAGTTGTCAATTTATACTTTGTAAGAACAGTTAGAATACGTAATGATATTTAACCTTTGATCAACAAACTGATACTTTCTTTTTGTTGTATTTCATTTCATCTTCTTTTTCATTTCTTTTGTCATTATTTCTAGGTTTCACGATGGTTCATATACTCCCCTAATTCGGGGATTCATTCACAACAAATAGTCCTGGCATAACTTCAACTTTCAGCATTTCCCTCTTGATGTCAACAATTTATTTCTTTTTGTAAAAAGGACTATATATCAAGGATATATCAAAGTTGAAAGCCACTCAATGGCCTGGGCTACTGTTGTTGTATTTGTTGCATTCATAGAGCTGAGAGGAGCTGGAACCTCAATCCCAGCGTTAAAACCCGAAAAACACTTCACCGATCATCAGGAGAAAGAGTCGAGTTACAAAGACGGGTCGAGCCGGCCAGCTCATTCAAACCTCTGTGTCCAAATTACAAAGGGTTCATGTGCTGATCCTAAGACCACTGCCCTATCTCTTCGACTCATTTAATATAATGCACTTCTGCTACTTTTGAAATCATGAGAACTAATTATGAGTTTTATCTGATAGTGGTTAACACACTATTATCCACCCAGGGTCAAAGAGGACCCCTCTCCGTGGTGTACAGTGCACAATGGACGAAAGTTGTTATTTTGTTCTACAAATAAATGAGTAAATAAATGTCACACATAACGTACAGGAGATGAATTTTAAGAGTATTGCATATACGATGCATAAACGTATATTTAATTGCTGTTTCCAAACACGTTTTGTGGCTATTGAAAAGCCATAGTTAAGAGAAGTTAATTGAACTGTATGATCCGATTTCAAATTCTCTGGCGATTACACATGCAACTTTTCAAATGCAACGTCCTGTAACTTGTTGCATAAGCCTAATGTGACCGATATTTTTCATCAAAGTTGCATGTGTAAATGAATATGCGACTAGTTGCAACTTTCATACTGCGACTAATTGCAGCGACTAATTGCAGCCTTAAGACGTGAAGGAATTCTTGCAGTGTCAATACAGTAAAGTTTAAGTCATATATCTCGCATGTATTTATTTGCAAAGCTAAGCACACTTTATATCAACGTACTGAGTGCCAATAGAATGATCCTAAAACACAAAAAGTATTGTTTTTGCAAGTAAACTGAGGGAAAAGACATAAGAATTTTAACACAGAGATTTTACGAACTTTACGCAATAAAGGGGCTGTGGCACAATCAATGATGACGTCATCGACATTCTGATGAATCAGTAGCGATCGTCGACCTGAAAGATGTTGAATTGACCTCAAAATGATTGTGATAAAGGAAATTTTCCTAGGACGTTAAGCGCAAATCGATTGTCCTGAACAGCTTTCTGACAAATCAACCTAGAAACTATTAAATGTAATAACATGCATATGTAGCTTGTGAGAGAATGGAAACAAAATATACATGTGTGATGGAGGTCAAAGGGAGAGATTTGTTTTTGTTTTCTTATTTAGTTGAATGAGGGGTAAATGCAGTCGTCCATATTCAAATGAAGAAGCGATGATGTTTCAAGAAAGGGGGACTTTCTTCTAAAATTAAATAAAATGTTATAATGCGTTCAATTTGCCTTTTTCTATTTTCTATGGTCTTGTCTACCCATTAAAGTAGTAGAGAGAACGCCAAATAAATTTTAACAGAGTGTTGAAAATCATTAAAGATAATCATTGTGTTAGTGTTTATGTGCCGGCGAATCTGACGCACATCTTTCAAGTCCTGGATATATCGATCAATGGAAACGCGAAGCAATTTCTCAACCAAAAGTTCAGTGATTGCTATTCTCAACAGGTGACAAAAACGCTTTCTAATGGTTTCGAAATTTGCGACGTTAAAATTGAAATTGGTCTCACTGTAATGAAGCCTATCCATAGCAAGTGGCTTATGAGGTTATATGATCACCTGAGGAACTCAATGGAGTTTATTCGAAAGGGCTTCAAACAGGCAGGGATTACTGATACAATCAACATGGAGCTTGAACCGTATGACCCGTTTATTGACTTGGATTGAACACTGGGCATTTGAGCAGGAACCTATTTTACTAAACAATTTGTTTGAATATTAGTAGTTTCAGTCAGTACATTCTGCACAACGTTGTGTTATTTTTAATAATGTAGCTTTTTCGTTACAATTCGCTTATTATTTTTCACGTGTATCGGTGGGAAAGGGAATCTGATTTGAGCGGTGAAAATAAACAAGGGGTTTGGAGTCTAGCCGAAAAAATTGAAATTTCTTTGCAGATTATTTTCAACTCCTGGATATGGGGCTTTAGAGGCTTTTATAGAATTGAAACATCTCTTTTTATTGCAGAGGTATCGATACTGAAAGATTGGGAGGACGCGTCAAAAAAATTATAATATTTCAGAATTCTTCGCAATGTGACTGAATACTCCTAGAATCTATCCCCAAGCAGAAAATAGGGTATTTAGGCCTTTTTATTGATCAAAAACACTAAAAAGGTTTAACTTTGGCCAATTTTATTACATATTACTAAACGTCTCCTCGGGCAATCACTTCTGCCCGACAAAGTTTTGCCGGATAAGGTAATTTTGGAGCGTGCTCTGCATGTTCGGACATCAATATCTTCGTAACGAGAAAGATTTTTTGATTCCACAATAAGTTCCTGAATCAATGAATCCCGACCCCAACATAACCTCAACCAAACCTCAAAATCGATCTCCGACCCCGCTACGTTAAAAAAAGGAGTCAACCGTAGGGATTTACATCTATTTTAAATTAATTTTTAAACATTGTTAAACCCTTATCATCAACAGGAGACACTAGTTTTGTTGAAGTTTCAATCAACAAGATTAATTGAACAAGCCCCCCAAATTTCCTTTGTCTACATAGCAAAGGTTTTCTTGCTTTATATGAACTGATCCCAGAACGGCCACATGAAACGCAGACCTGGCCTCGAGCGGAAGCAATCGTCCATGCACACTTTGGTAAAGTCTGGGCTTTCCAGGAAGTGCTGCCCTATGGTGTGTTTGGCCTTTGAAACCCTTGGTGGCTGTTATCTTTAAGCAGCTGATGTTTGGCGAATAGACGATGGAACATGCTGCTTAATTCCGTCGACCAACCGCAAAGTCGTGCGGCCAACATAGCCAGCCTCGCACTGGCACAATAACAAAATCGATGAATATAAAGTATACCGATGCATTTTCTTAGCAATTTAAATTAAAGTATTAAGGTAAGCCGGTTTTCATCAATTGACTACCAACTGGTTATCGGGATAGCTCAAAGAAATGTTCTTTTAAATTGATATTAATTAGTTATGAGTATTACCTGGAACAGACTGTGGTACTCATCGATGAACAAAGCCACTATCGCATTGACGTGCGCCTGATCACGAAGACCTTCCAATCCTTCGCAACACCTATTAAGAAAGAAAATACAAAGTCATTGCCTCAAGCTGAAATGGAACCTCCATGATGGTGTGAATAAATAAAATCAATCCATTGCGACTTTTTCTGGTCTTCTTATCTGCCCGGGGCAGGGGGGAGCGATTGGAAACTGAGAGGGAAGGAGTATGGAGTTAATGAACGTTGACACTAGTTCGGAAAGGCAAAACATTACAATGATGACTTCATTGTGACGTCAGGATTACCTCACAACGTCATTTCCTTTATAAAACTACATATATTGATTATGCACTTAAATGTATCATTTGCTTACTTCAAACCGGGGGTGGGAGGGGGGATGTGAAAGAGGAAACTTGGGATGTCCGAAATTATACTTTCCAGACCTTTACAATGACGTTACAAGCGCCAGACACGAAAACCCCCCCCCCCCCCCTCCCTCTCTGAGGCCAGATAAAATCAATGTGAAAATCATCAAGTTTTAGCATCCTTGCATACGTCATAAGAGCGCATAAACAAACAAAATAGAGGGACAAATAGGCCCTGCTTCACGTTTGTTGCGTTAACGAGTTCAACGCTCGTTTCTGTCAAAAAGTGCGGTGAAACCTCTTCCACATTTCTGCCTTTTACTCTCAATACACAAGCTTGAGTATCAAAATCTAGAGTTTCCACCTGAATGCATAATGTTGTCCGAATTTTTGTGGAGCTAGTACTGCCAGTTGCTGATTCTGTTTGTACACGTCTGGGGAAAAGCATCATAAACATATGTCAGTAAGAAAACAAACTAGAAACCAATTAAAACTTTGATTTCAAAGATGTGGCCTGGCAGATATCAACTTTGATAGCAATTGGACTTCTTCCAAGGGATGTCTCAGGATGTTTAATGTAAAATCTTACCTAACCTTCATAGACAGTTTGGTTGGTTTCAGAAGGTTTAGTAACAACATTTTAGAGTGTAGTGTGGGTAACTAGAGAGTATGGAAAAGGAAAATCCATGCCGTTCACCTTCTTGAATAACAATATCATATATACGTTTCTCCTCAAAATGTCTAGCTATGCAATTTTCCTTTTGTACTCTCTTTTCAAGGCTTTAACACACTTATTACAGCTCTCAACACACACATATAGCCATCACGTGTACCAAGCTAATTTGGATCTTTTATTTATCACTATTTCAAAATATGTCACAGAAATACTCATCAAAATGACATAGTAGGTTACATGAACGAAAAGAAACTGGACTCTCCTACAATCTTCTAAGAGATGTGTCATATTGTATTCTGATATAATTCAAAACATTATATATATATACCTGCAAAGTATTACAAAGACGTGTGCACAAAGACTTTCCTAAAAGTTAAAGTCCTTCAATTGTCCTGAGCTCCTGAGCTATAAAGAATATAAGGAAAAGTTTTGTCTCACCTTTGCTAAAATATGGGGCACTTTTAATCAGCTTGAATTAAAAGACAACTAGTTGAATTTCAGAGGCTAGAAGATTCAAGATCTGGGACTGTTTTCAATACTTTTAACTGTATTCTACGTGGGCATTTTTATAGATTTTAGTTTTGAAAAAAAACACTAAAGATTTCGAACATATGTCACCACAGGGGATCGAACCCATGACCCAAGCTTTTGCCGTGTGTGCTCTACCAACTGAGCTAGGCGACCTCCAATGTTAAAATACTCTATTTTTCTAGTCCCCACATTAGCTCCCAATCATCCACCGGTGGACATCGACATCCAGCTCAATGCAATTGGAGATCAGCCTCGTATACACATCTCTGCAGCAGCCTTAAGAAAACGCTGTATTAATCATGCCGTTGCTACCACGTAACCAAGGTGGTTATGACCTAAGAAGCGTTTCTGGTTTAGTAGCGTATACTAACGTGACCCACAGACGCTCAGCAATATTGACAATAATATTGATGAGACTAAATATTGGCGACATTATTGATCGTCTATGGGCAATTGTTGAAACATTGCACAATAGATTGACGAGATCAAAATCCGTAGATATGTATTGACGGTTTTTCAATATCATTGAATAGTTGAATATTGCTCAATGTTTTAGTTTAATCTATTCTTTTCTTGGCGGTTGAAAGGGGGGGGGGGTCTGAAAGCTATCAATTTTTAAGAACGCCATAACTGTATGGTCCTATTTAAGGTTCTTACTTCGCATCAAAGGATCATTGCCCATGTTTAGGTATTAGTAACAGCAAATCGTTGAAGTGAAAACCGTACCTTTATAGAAAACTTGAGACATTAAATGACGGCTTCACATGATTCTTCTACTACCTACACGTGTTTAGTTCTTTCTACAAACCACTTCTTTCCCACTTAGTCCGTTTCGTTCTTCTTCACTTTGATTTCGTTTCAACGAAATAACGAGAGCGAGGACTACTATTCCGTCCACGACGAATGACACTAGTGAAATGATCTGGTATTGTCAATAACATTAGATCGCCTGTGAGAGAAATGAAATTTCATCCATAAATACCCATCAATATTATCGTCAATATTATTGAGCGTTTGAGAGGCGCTTAAAACCAAGATAGCAGACCGAGGCTATTAATAGGCTTTACAAAGCAACTGTGCATACCATAAGTAAACGTATTTCTTTCTAATGAACATACGAAAAGGTTTAAATGAGTTGATATTTGGGAAAACAGCCTTAAGAAGTTCTTAGCATGTTCTAGACCTTTAATGTTATAACGGCTTTATTTTTGTAATAATGTATTTCCGAAATACTGTATCTAGATTAAAAAGTGAGAATGTTAAATTATGGAGGATAATCAAAGGTAGAGCTTCCAGAGTGATATCTCCTTCAAAATCTTCCACTTACTGAATTATTTACATCGCTATATGTTAATAGATTGTCCTTACTGACCTTCCAAATTTATCCTTAACGGTTTTAACATGTTCCTAATCTTTAACTATTGCTAGTACATTATAATAGACATGATTTACAAAGATCATATTCCCTATTTGCTATATCATTCAAAATGAGGAACCACATTTCTGTTTAAACCTTGCACTTTTAGCCTTCATTTGGTTCCATTCGTACTCCTTCTGCGTTCGAATTTTAGTTGCGACTAAGAATGGTCCACTTTTTACTAGTGTTGTGCATGTTTCTAAACACACTGTATGATATGCAAATGTCGCAGTATTTGGTACAATGGGGGTAGTCTCTCATAACTATCGAATAACTCAAATTCTAATGTTGGATCAGTATATGATATGACGGTAATTGAGCCCACTTAGTTCAGTTGGTAGAACATCAGACTTTTAATGTGAGGGTCATTGGTTTAAGTCCCATAGTGAGTGTATCAACAGATGCGATACAGAACACAAGAGATCGTTAGTACGTCATAATAGATATGGTTTGCGAAGATCATATTCCCTATTTGCTATATCATTCAAAATGAGGAGCCACATTTCTGTTTAAGCCTTGGTGCTTCTTGCCTTCATTTGGTTCTATCCATAGTTATTCTGTGTTCGAATTTTAGTCGCGACTTAGAATGATCCATTATCTACTAGTGTTGTGCATGTTTCTAAACACACTCTATGATATGCCACTCGGCATAAATTGAAGCAGTCTCCGATAACTGTCGAATAACTCAAATTTAAATGTTGGATCAATATACAATATGGAGATAATTGAGCTCACTTAGCTCAGTCGATAGAGCATAAAACTTTTAACATTAGACACCCGCGTGTGTAGAAGTATAGACACAAGAGTATACCTTTAAAGCTATCCATGGATATATGTTATTGTTAATATCCTCATAAAAGGTAGTGCAGGATTTGTAAAAACTCACCAATGAGAATGAAGAATGTTCTTCAAAACACGTATGGCATTAAAAAGTAAAAGTCATCGTGATTTCCGTGGCATTTATACTACCATCATTGATATTATATCCTGTAAAGCATATTTAGCTGTAAATGTACATAGTAATGAAGTTTGAAAAAAAATTATTATTATTATTGTTATTATTGTTGTTATTTACATATTTACATTTTTCATCTTTTGTAAACGGAACAGTAATTGGTCTAATCCCGATCTTCTTGTATGGTAACAACATATATTATATTATAACCTTGCCCTGTGCTACCGTGCCCTGCGCTTCGTTATCTTGTGCTACCTTGCCCTGTACTACGTCGCCTTGTGCTACGTTGCCCTGTGTTACATGATGCTTTGATACCTTGCCCTGTGCTATCTTGCCGTGTGCTATCTTGCCGTGTGCTATCTTGCCCTGTGCTACTTTGCCCTGTGCTACCTTGCCCTGTGCTATCTTTCCCTGTGCTACCTTACCCTGTGCTACCTTGCCCTGTACTATATTGTCTTGTGCTACCTTGCCCTGTGCTACATTGTCTTGTGCTACCTTGCCCTGTGCTACATTGTGCTTTGACACTTTACCCTGTGCTACCTTGTCCTATGCTATCTTGCCGTGTGCTGCCTTGCCCTGTGTTACATTGTCTTGTGTCACGTTGGCATGTGCTACATTGTGCTTTGATACCTTAACCTGTGCTACGTTGCCCTGTGCTACATTGTTGTGCTACCTTGCCCTGTGCTACCTTGCCCTGTGCTACTTTGCCCTGTGCTACTTTGCCCTGTGCTACTTTGCCCTGTGCTACTTTGCCCTGTGCTACTTTGCCCTGTGCTACATTGTCTTGTGTCACGTTACCATGTGCTACATTGTGCTTTGATACCTTACCCTGTGCTACCTTACCCTGTGCTACCTTGCCCTGTGCTACATTGTCTTGTGCTACCTTGCCCTGTGCTGCATTGTGCTTTGATATCTTACCCTGTGCTACATTGTGCTTGATACCTTACCTTGTGCTACATTGTCTTATGCTACATTACTCTGTACTATACAGCGCTATTTTATAATGGGCCATGCTATGCTTTCTTTTCATTTACTAAATGGTACTGTACAGTCTTGTTGTTACCGTAAATGCTATGACAAAGCTGAGCGTACCGTAAAATCCCGAATATATGCCCTCTCGAATATAAGCCCTCTCCAAATATAGCCCTCTGTAAGCTAACCAAAATATCCTTCCGAATATGTGTACCCCCCGAATGTAAGCCCAGTGCTCACATTTGGGATTCTGTGTTTAGGATCCTAAATGGGTAGTGTAGAAGGCAGTGATACTGAATGAATATGGACAGAGTATATATACAGCACCTGTATTTACTAGTGTTCTTTTGTGAGACTTTACGCATTAAATGTTGTTACTGGTCTCTCTGATCGGACACCGGTCTAGAACTACTAGGAGAAATTGTGTCCTTCCATATTTGGAATCCGGTTGCAATCCTATTCTTTTAGAGGCCAAATATAGTCTATAACCTGGGTACTAAAAATATGGCGTTTTAAAAATCGACTAAATATCTTTATACGAAATAAAGAGCAAAATCTCTAGCATGTGCTGAACGAGGAGTAGGAAATTTTCTGAAAAAAGTGTAATATACTCTGGTGTTAAAGAAAGGTATCAAGTGCTGCCAAAACATTTAAGAAATTCAAAGAATAATCGTTTGTGGTTTACCAAAATGAGTGATGAGGGAGACTCATTCTACGAAAAGGATATTCATAAGGTCTTGGAAGAAGGGGTTATAAACACTTTATAGGGAAAAAATGTAAGCAAAATTGTAAATTTTCATGAAAGTAACTATTCCTTGTAGAAACACTTCTACTCAGCACCCAGTTCTAAAAGACAGGTGAAGCACGGTTTCAATCTTTTAATTGGCAACAAGATTTGGATTTCTCTAAAATTGTTTAGCTTCTTTTTAGGTTTAGAGATGTATGTCATAAACTCTGATGCTTGCAAAGTTTAACAGGAAATTGGATTTAACAAGGCATTCCAAAACTATGGTCAAGCCTATAATAAATTAGATGTAATTGTATACAAATTTTACTGCGGAGTGTGAAAGAGTTGTTCAGGATTAAAAGAAAATAATTATTGTATAAGTCATACGTTTCTTTAAAAAATTAGATCTACATTAGTAGTTTGAAAAATTCGGGGGGGGGGGGGAATCAGGAACTGCCACAGTTTCACTTGACCAATAGTAACGATATTGGTGGTAATAATGACGATAGTGGTAATGGTGATGATGGCGGTATGGTGATGATGTTGGTAATGGTGAAGATGGTGATCATTGTAATGATCGTGGTAATGGTGATGATGATAATAATTGTGGCGATTATGGTAAAGGTGGCAATGGTGATGATGGTTGTAATGGCTATGATAGTGGTAAATATTAATGATGGTGGTAATACTGCTTATGGTGATAATAGTGATGATTACGGTGATACTCATGATGGTGGTAATGGTGATGATGATGATGGTGATGATGGTAATGATGGTAATGGCTATGATGGTGGTAAATGTGATGTCATTTAGCATTTTTGTTTGGATAATCTGTTTTGAAAAAACAGCGTAGTTGACAACTAAAAATACGACGTTCTATGACATGTATGTGCAAGATCAAAGTCGAGAAGCAGAAATCAAAGTGTCCTTTACCAAGAGAGAAATTTCACAAACCTTACTAAATAATCAGTCATGTTACACAAATACAAAGGCAACTCGTAGCTTTGTAATCGACAACAAAATCATTTAAAAGTCTCTTTTGTAGCATATACACCGTGTTTGTCAAGTTGAAGTATTGTGACAAAACTCGTGTCTCCTCTGATACTGTCAATACTGTGTTGCAGCGAAGGTTTACCTATAACTTCACCGTTTCTACCAATAGTTTATCCATTTCTTTTTCTTAGATAGAGTCAACTTGTTTTTCGTTCAGAGGGCCGGTTGATAACTTTACCGTTGAATGAAATACATTGAATCCCAATTTGCTTCGTGCATAAATCTATAGCTTGGTGCATGTGATGGTTTCATGTCGACAGATAATGATAACTGCCTAATAACGACCTATGAGTGTTCTTGTCACTGCAGGCACAGACGTGAATCAAACGTCGTTTGTCTTGAGGAGCAAATTATTGACATGCATCCATTTGGTACCAGGGTCTTTCAGCGACTCGCGGCACTTCATGTATTTCCTCCATTTACTTGTAGCATCCATGTCGGACACGAGGGTTTTGACTCTTCGTTGACTGCAGTAAATCTCGATCTACATCCATTTTTACCCTCATGTTTGCAAAGACGAGGTGCTGTCTGTGAAGAACAATTTTCAGTTCTGATCAGACAATTTTTTTTTATTCATTGTAGTAAGCGTTTTGCGAGTCGAAACTGAACAAGTCCACTGAGTAAATAAGTCGCAACCCGAGTTGACGAGCTGCGGTGGCCGGGGATATGGTGAAAGAGGAACAAAGGGAATATTACTACCTAATAGAATTACTTGTACGACTTCGCCGGGATTCTGACACACCGTTTTGGTTCGCTGCTAAACAATAGAAAAAATAATAACGATTGTTTTCCTGACAGTATGCTGGGATGAAGGCGATAATATTTTGTTAATCGGGAAGAATTAGGACTGGACTGAGAACAAATTCTAACGTTTGCGTGATTGATACTATTAGAACCGCAATTTTATGTTCATTAATACAGGTCAGCGCCAATACGCCGCGGTCCTTGCAATAGCAGCTCGCAGTTTCAGCTTTTGCAAAGTACAACTTTTATGCTTTCATGCAAAGGCTTTTGATTGGTCAATGTCGTCAGATTCGTTGGAACTCTGATGAAGAAATAGAACATGCTGTATCCATCAGATTTGTCAGATTGGAAGGGGTTATTGGTCTAATGAGTGTCCACAAATAATCGATGTGATGGCAGGTCTCACTGGTGGATCTGATAGTGTCATTAGCCCTTCGAGGATCAATCTATAATATATATGGGCAACTCAGATGTTGCAAATTTTTCATATACGATCAGCTCTAGTATTATTCAAATTTAAGCACATTTTCCATTATGTTATGGAATTATCAGTGATTGTAAGTCCAAATCTTTAAGTGAGAAATGAAAGGGGCTTTTCAGTGAAGCAGAATTCTATTCACTCAACATATGAAATACTGTAAGAAGAGGGGCTCAGGATGACTTGCAAGATTTAACCAACGCACATAGTTACCGCTAGCTCACAATTCTCTTACAATCTTTCCTCCTCTGCTTAAGTAGGTACAGTTTTGGTCTTGAACTACAGCGTAAGCTCTAGTCCCATGACCTTTCACTGGATATTTGAGTTTGTTATTTTTTGAAATCACATTTTGGAGATACCAATAAAAGTTATCTTTTGTGAATATAAGTGAAAGGTCTGACCACGTTGATTGTCTTACTTGAATAAAGATCATGTGATTGATTTGTAGAACACGGTAAGCCAGAATATGATTTGCATGAGAGTGTGGTAAGATCTTGTAGTTGAAGTCTGAAGTTTGTATATGAGCAGAGATTAATCTGTATTGACATGATTAGGGGGTAAGAAGGGGGCCTGGCTTAAGTCAGAGAGAACACAGATGTAGACCAAAATGTTTTTTATTGTACAAGTATAAACCCTTTGAGATGAACAATCATTATCAAACTGTCAAGGCTACTAATGCTCAGTAATCGAGCTCAATTGAAAAACAATGCAAAGCAGACGACATGTCTCAAAAACGAAATTCACTAAACCAAAAATTCTTTACAGTGAAAACGCCTTTCTGTTATGTCAATTTACATACAAACCAGTCATAAGCTAAATAAAATCATAACTATTACAAATGTAAATAAGGATTAAGCAAGCCTACAATTTGACGGATAAATATGATAGGCATATAAGCACCCATTTGGTGCTTGGAAATTTTCTAGATCTAACAGCTTTGTATCATCAAGGAGTTTTTCATGGGCATTCGTTTCATTTATTGGGATGTTATCTGATCTTTGCATCAGTAACAATTTATAGCAAGCTATATTAACTTTCTCATATGTCCCTTATTTTATCCGTTGCCGTTTAGTTCCACCAACGATCTTGAATGGAGCGATTATTTTGTCCCTGTTCTTTTTCCATGTAGACAATGTATCTTAGGAGACATTGATGTTTTTCGAGACCTCTTTATACGTAAGCCCTCGTTCAATTTCCATTAATGCTGCACATTTCACGACCAATGTGTGTTCACTAACACGTCGCTTACCTTATTCCAGGAAATAACTTACTTACTTTACTTTTGACGGGCGCGAGCCCGAGCCGATGCTGCCATTCCTTTCCATAGATCTCGATCCAGCATCAGAAAATAAACGCGGCACTTAATTAACGCGGCTTTTTTAAATTCGCGTTAATAACATACCCGTTAATTAGAAGCCACGTAACATCCACCGTAGCATGTAAGATCCTGCACTGTAATGGATTCATACTTCGATCTTTTTAATGGTTTGATGGTTCACGTTCTTAATCGCAATTAACTGCATGATTAAAATGGCAACAGTTGAAATCATTTGTTTTCAAGATGAAATTCCAATAGTATTAACCATATACCTTGAATTAGATACGTACATCAAAGGTTAGCATGTTTACGAGGAAGTATGGACTCCAGAATTGGCGGAATAGCTCAACGTCTGCAAGGGACAAGACAATCGTGTTGACAAGTTCACAGTTTGTGTAGAAAAGGGTCTGACAATCGTTGGTCATTTAAAGAAAGGAACCTTTGGGAAGTTCGCAAAGACGATCTCTTACTTCGTCAGAAGTGATATCTATTCCAGCTGCTATGTTACAGTTCAGGAAACGCTGCAACTTAAAAGATGGAGTCGGGCTACAGTACCCTTGTGAAATTATTTTAACAGGACAAACTATTTATGTACACACATTGGATCGTGAATTAAAGAAAATCAATGAATTACGAAAAATGAAATTGTTGGGATTTTTTCAATCAACACAAAAGTTCGGATTATCAAGATTTTTGTTCTGTCGAAGGAATTAGCAATAGGTATTCGAAATCAAAGTACCGCGGGCCTACTAGCCCCCCCCCCCATGTATCAGAAGAGCCAAAAAGCCCATGTAAGGTAGGGTTAAAAACCATCCCTTCCCTGCACGCATAATTCGGGTTCTAATATTTACAGGATATCATTTCTAGTTCATCCAATACCAGAATTTGATTTTTTCTTTACTCTTTTTCATGTCTCTTCTATCTCTAGTAGGTTACATAACTTTTCTTACTAAACTGTTTATCAAACACACTCCTGTGATAACATCATAGCATGCAGACTATCAGCCATTAACATACAAAATGAGTTGTTTTCCATTACTTTTATTGTTTGCAGACCTTGGCTGAAGTTGTCAATAGCAACAGCAAAGCTCCAGGCTGGATGCACACCAAAGTAAAACAAATGAGAAGAGATGTGCACGGAATGAAAAATCAGCTTCGCCGTTGCCGACATGCAGGATAGAATGATTGTGAAGATTTCTTCACATAAGACACTAATGAACCAGTGCCTCAGTTTGCTATATTTACGTTTAAGTAAATGATGATAACAAATGCTATACTTCTTCAGTTAACATTTTATTGTAGTTATTGAATGATGAGGATTTGTCATAATATGAATATTGACATAGTATAAATTTTGGTGAAATATTGTGCCTACTTATTAATGCTATGTTGATGATAAATAGGAGTCTATCAACAGCTTGACAATTCACTAAAGAAAATGAAATATTTAGTGACTGGAATGTAAACCCGTAAACTAAGCTGTACTATGATGATATTAAAGCATTTGAAATAATTCAATCTCATCAATAACAAAACTTAACTTTATCTATTTGCTACACTAGCTTCTCATACTCCACCGTTGAACACTGACGTCTAACTGTAAGTAGTTTCGGACATCAGGCTCTCTATGTCATGTGACTTGATTGTAGACATACCGTCATCCGGCTAACCAACTGTCCAAGGCTATTTTGTTGTAGAGATGAGATAAAAGGACGAGATGATAAATGTTTAAGAGCTGCCAGTAAAACTAATTACCTCACCATCGAGATTGAATTCCACGTTGTTATCGTCAATCCATACTCCGCTATAGATAGCAACGCCTTCGAATTCACTGTACAAATTTCTCGCCTTTAAAATTCATTTTTTACTTCACACTGTACAGCATGGCTTATCAATTATCTTACTGACAATTCTTTTCTTTGACATTGACTGTAAATGCCTATTGTAAGTTGCTCTATAATACTTGCACACATAACGGGTCGGAATTTTTATTAAATTTTTCAATTTCAAAGAAGTCTTATAATAAAAGACGGAAAAGCAACTGAAACAAGGAACAAATACTCTTTCATAGCCAATGAAGCACTTAAAGAAAGGATAACAAAGACTTTATCTGTTAACTATAATCACCTACGATACGTTAATACTGTAAACCAATCATCTTACTTTGTACGGGGACGACCGGGTAGTCCCTCAGGAAGCATGAATCCCTTCTCTAATTGCATCAATTGGTCATTGATCATCCTTAAAACTAGTGGACTGAAATAGAAAAGTTAGGAAAGAGAAAAAGTTCATGAGTCGAATGTATAAAAGGATAACTCTGTTTGAATACTCTCAGATTCTTGCGTAAGCAACTATTACTAAGACACTTTTGAAGCAGTAATAATGTGCTGACATAAGTAAGTCACGTACTGTAGCTGTAATGTTCCTTGCTAATAAAAATGTCAATGTCACACCACCGGTTGCCGGTAAGCTACCCTAAGACCTTTCATTTTCGAAAGGATTACATTTGCTTCAATCTGGTTTTTAATAGTATAAACAACTTATATGTACATGGATAGCTTTTGCTCCCCATACCTTTCTAGGTGACGCGTACACCAAAACAAAAATACATTTCAAAGTCACGCTTAACAAGTTAAAACGTGACTTTGAAAACAGTTTGTAATTGATGTGCTTCTACACTAACTTCCTTTTACGGACTGGGTTTTTGTGACCGATCGCGTTTAATGTATACTTTTTCGCTTTCAAGGCAATTATAGTCTTGTTTTTAACGCTAGGTTCTGATAAAAGTCCGAAAAAGAACACCTGTCAACCTCACCCAATAGGTTCTTAATTGAAGTCGTTGCTAGCAGTTATACCACTATCAATTTCTTGAAAGTAAATTTTGTAGGCGCGTCATCAGTAATTAAATTGAAATAACAATATAAAAATCGAAATGTTTGCAAATGATACAAATTTTAATGCGTTAAGTAACGGATTCATTCTATTAAACGTTTTCGCCATACACGGATAACAGCAATCGTATGGAGCGAAGTGAGAAAGCAATTACGATGAATTTATCCACTTGATACAACTTGAGTCAATTAAATGGCCAAACACGATTGGGCCTGGAATACTGCCAAGTACTCTCACAAGCACCCACTGCATCCCAAACGAAAAAGTTTTGAGATTGACCGGAACAGATCTTTAATAAAGAAAATCTGAAATTATTTTTGTGATAAATTTTATCTGGCACAATCAAAAATAGGAAATTGCAACGGAGTAATTAGTAAACCTTTGTGACGTCAAGTTAAAATTATAGTGAAAAAAAGTGAAAATTATACTAACGTACAATAATTACAATGCAAAAGAAGAAAGCACAGAACTATGTATGACTGACTTTCTGAAAACATATCGCCCTTATCGCTTTCATTCTTCCATAGTTAATCTAAACTGTAGTCGCCTTTGAAGCAACGAATCGTGTAGAACTGACAATTTGTATATTGATAATGTCCATGCGCTCTAAATATATAGGGAAGTATTGCCTAACTAAGTCACGAAATTGGTATAAAAATGAATAACTCGGCAGAATTTAGGAAACCACCAACTGATTGGTGTCATACTGTCGCCTGAATGTCAGATTATAAAAATGTCAAAAAGACTGAGACTTTTGAGTATATGTGTTACTATGAAGGAGGCGGGGAAACGATTCTAACATAGGAAGGGCATACCTTCCCAAAATGGTTGCAAAAACCAGACAATTGTTGTGGTTATATTTACAGCAACAAGAGCCCGGACATGCCTAAGGACATGACATAGCTTAGGTATAAGATGTGATCCTGGGAGGAAAAGTAGAATACCCGAGAGTACCTGATATTGATAAATATACAAAGAACTAACTACATAATAAATACATAAAAAACAAACATATAAGGCTCACTCCTGTAGTCGATTCACATTTCGATATGCTCTCGTGGTAAATACGCCAGTCGAGTACAATGAAATACGAAGACATAAAGAGACATATTGAGACTGAGACACAGACACACACACAGATAGTGGAAGAATCGAAACAAATATAAATGTTGGCAAACGAGCTGACGCATATGCAGCCACAAAAACTACACAAACTTGTAGGCCTACTGTCATGCCCAAATGTAAGACTCCATTTATATCAGGTGACGTATGATTTACTCATGGACTGTTTCGGACATTTCTCTTTATGCCTATAATTGTCTTGCAAACCCAGTCCTTGGTCCTAGCCCTTAAAAGTTCTACATTCTACAGTACCCCAGCCCTTCGCCCTAGTCCTTAAGCTAAACATCCTACGGTCACCCAGTCCTTGGTCCTAGCCCTTAAAAGTTCTACATTCTACAGTACCCCAGCCCTTCGCCCTAGTCCTTAAGCTAAATATCCTACGGTCACCCAGTCCTTGGTCCTAGTACTTAAAAGCTATACATTCTACAATAAGCAGTCTTTCTTTCTCTAATCCTTCAAAGCTTAAACGTTATACGGTCAACCAGTTTTTGGGCCCACGGTCCTTTAAAAGTGGACATTCTACGATCTACTTGTTTACGTTTCCATACTAAACCAACACGTTTTGACGTAATAGACAAGTCAACAATTTGGAATTTTGATTACCAAGAAGCCGGAGGACATATTTTGGTAATATTCTATGCATACTTGCATTTTGACGGTTAGTAAATTTTACCTTTTGACATTCAATTACATAAACAATATTTGGTATCGTGTTTAACCAAACTTGGCAGGTTCATATGACGGTGCTTGTAACCGTCATACTGACACGTGACTTAAAACGACCTTGGTAACTTCTGGTGCCATAACCTGTTGTGGAAGAGAAATTTCGGGTCGCTTTTTAGAGATAGCATCGTTTGTCTCTCGTGTAATATTTACGGCGTTTGGTGGCAATTGGTGCTTTCTTCGCATTTTCTGCACAGGATCTCAAATGTGCTTTGAACTGCGTTTCCCCTTGAAAGATGGGCTTCGCAACCATTTTTTAAACTGGCACTGCACCGGTTCAAAAGATGCGAGGGCAACACTTTACAACAGGTAGCGCATGAGTGTTACGGATAATTGTACCCCGCCAGGTTAAGTAGATGTTATTATACTATATTAGTTAGGCGTAATGGCACCATGTTAGGCAAGCGCCATGGCAACATGTTTGATAAGCGTCACGGCACCATGTTAGCTTGGTGTCACGGCACCATGTTAGCTTGGTGTCAAGGCACCAGTGTTGTGAAAGGCAGGGTGGATGGCTTCTGCAATGTGCAGTTAGAGAAACCAAAAGATACTGTAAAGGCATTCGCTTAAATTATGCACGTTCTTTCTGTAGGGTTGCCATATTTAGATGCCGGCAAATATAGCGAGGATTTTGGTAACATTGAGGCAGGAAAGAGTTTTAGAGGAAAGACTTGTACGAAGTATACTAGGTAACTGCACTAAGGTTTGTGATAGGTGCAAAAAACAAGTTTGATGGTGGCAATAAATAAGGAATCGAAATTATACTGACTGTGGTGGAAAAATCAACGTACAACTAATCACTGTTGTAGGTGTGTAAGAGATGTTACACTAACCAAAAGTATCCCTTAACAAAGTTGAAAGACTCAGAAGGTGCCTGTATAACAGTTCGGCACTCCCTTTTGTAGACGTGGAATTTTGTTTAATTGAAGGAGGGAACGATACTTCTAATTGCCTTGTAATTACCATACCGAACCGCATGAATGTATCTATTGTAATGCAATGATATCGCTGCGGCAGTTTACGACATCAAATCAATTATCTTAATCTGTTCTTTACCATAGGGGATTCTATCCGAAAGGTGGAGGTGAGGTTGTTGTTGAGTCGACGCCAATTCCTGAACTGAAACCGTTGAATTTGACAGATAGTGGGCAGATTACAAAAATTAGAGGCTTCTCATTCGTTGCTGGAAATTTGCCACTAAGGGTAAGGCAATGAAATTATTCACAACTTAGTAAATCTTGTTTTATAGTAAGTTTTTGTTATTTTACGAGGTATTGGATGTGGATAGGGGAGTGAAGAGGGAGTAGACAAGGTGACGTATTTATGTATTGACGTAAAAAAGACAACTGTTCAGTCTTCAAATGATACTTTCCGATAGTCAGTACCCTACCCAGGAAGCAAGGTTGAAACCATGGTTCCAGTCGTCTCCCATTTTACAATAGTATAAGTGATTTCCGATTTTTACTCAGCACATCATATTTACGTTATCAAATTATGCTATGCAGCTTGATGAGGTTAATCAGTTAGTTGAGTACTAAAGTGTGACGTCACGATTTGATGAATATCAGAAACGTGATAATATTTTTGACGGATCACTTTCCTCTTGTTGTCATAGAAAACCTGTCCAAATTTCAGAACGATACCTTAAGCAATCACTGAGATACGCCCTTTCAAACTTTAAATCATGCCTATCAAAACCTTGATAAATGAACCCAGTTCATAATTTTATGAACTGAGCAAAATTAACAGTGTTTCCTTAAGGTCTTTTCCAAATTCAAACAGCCATTTCTCAAAGTTGATATGAGATTTAAAGATTCATTCTATGAGCCTGATACTTGGAATACATCCTTTCATTCGAGTGCAAAAGCTGAGAAGAATAAAGAGGAGAAAATTGAGTGAGCCAGTATTGGGCTAATTTTGTTCAGTTTGCGGCGGGTTTTCAAGGCAACACAGAGAGACAAGGTGGAGGAGAAAATAACATAATGGGAACCACCGGAATGCAGAGCAGAGAATGCGAAGAAGAGTTACGTGAAGCTGCATGTAACGGAGATATCGAACGTTTGCAAGCCTTGATATCTAATGGTGTTAATATTAATTCTCAAAACTCAGTTAATGGCTGGACTGCACTTCACTGGGCCTGCAGCCGTGGACATCAAAGTATTGTCAAAGAGCTTCTTTCCAATGGTGCTGACCGTAACGTTTTAAACACGAAATTGCAAAGGCCATTTGAATTGGCTTCGTCGCCGAAAATCATTGATTTGTTCGGTAAGTATCGTTTTCTCATAAGGAAATGGCTACGAAAGATCGCCTAAAACTTGGGACACCGACTGAGACTTACTAACGTTTATCGTCTAGCCTAGAGACGACGTTGCTTGCGTAACTTATAGGGTAAAAGTTTGGTGTGTTGAAGCCGTTTAAAAGGATATGGCCGCCAGGATTGAAGATAAATACATCTGTTAATTGACAAGCTGGTCAAATTTCGATCAAAAAGAAGACTAAATCAAATTCTAAATGTACTCGTTAGAATTTTTTGCCCGACTGTGACTGCCTTCATCATTGTTCTAGCGACATCGGTAGGCCCTACTATTTTTTGTGCAGATTTAAATTTGCACTTTTTTAGTTTGTGAGCTCTATGAGGATAAATTTGCGCTGACTTAAATTTGTGCGCCTTATCATGATGGAAAAAGAAAATTAATGAAACAAGCTGATTACCCTTTCTAGGACTACTATTGTCTATTATCTTTAAAAAAATAAGTATATATATAACTATTTAACATTATAAATTTCACTCAAGCTAAGACTTGTTTTGTACTTCTGCGCACAGTGAAAAAGTCGTTCGTTCATAAATTTGTGCACCCAGGGGTGTCTGCAAAATAGTACCACGAAAATTTAAATACACTCAAGGTAGTACGTCTGTTATTCAAAGAAGAGTTTTTACGTCGGGAGTTTCAGGTAAAAATTTATGAAGTTGATGGTACGAAGGTGCCCTCTAGATAAATAGCTTGATTGGGCTACATATCTCACAAGCAAATCGTTATAGGAGTAAACAGCAGCGACCAATACTCCGAGAGAGATTATTAAGACATTATTCTACCCTATTTTCGTTTGTTTTTTGGTAAAATAATTGTTTTTCAGGAGTCTACTCCACTACGTTAGAACCGTTAAAGTAGCACTGAAAATGTGTTTTAGATGTTATCTGATACAGAAGTTCCTGGTGTTTTTCCTGTTTGTTACACAAAGCACACCACAGCTCTTCATTATATGATAACGTATGCCCGTTACCTTCACTCTGGATTGAAAGCCTTGCAGGGAGTAGGACTGTGGTAGTACTAGGGCGTACAACTTTGTTGAAAATACATTAATCTGACATGTTTTTGTTTCTCTGGTTAATTCTTCTGTTCTTTCAAAAGTCATTATAAAATGGAGATCAAGAAAAAGTTGGAAAGCAACAGAGACAGTGGTGGCGCTCAGAGGGCTTGAACCGCCTCTACTTTTTACCAAGTAATGTTTTCTGTTGTAAAGAGAACAAAGAAACCTCCGAGACAAGAGAGAAACGAGGAAAAAGAGTCCTTTACCAAATTATAACGTCAAAGATGGAAAATCTTCTCCCCTTACCGAACTGTAAATGAAAGTCCAACATAAATCCTGGTCTAAAAAAGAGGTTCTTTGTTGCCACAGTGGAGTCCATCTTAATATACGGCTGTGAAAGCTGGTCACTGAATACAGTAATGGAGAGAGCGCTCAACAGCACATATACCCGTATGCTAAGGAAAGCCCTGAACACGAGCTGGAGCTCGCGCATCACAACAGAGCAACTTTACGGAGACCTTCCTGCAGTCGCTGACAAGATAGCTGCCAGGAGGCTCCAGCTAGCAGGTCACTGCCACGGCCACCCCGAACTGAGTACCCAGAAAGTTATATTATGAGAACCAGCACATGTCCGCAGACAAAGAGGTAGACCGCAAACCAACTATGTGGAGACTCTCAAGCGTGACACTGACGCTACGAGTACCAGCGACCTGGCTTTAATGATGGAGAGTAGAGACGTATAGAGGAGCTGTGTTCCTTTCCGCCGTGTGAAGGCGACCTAAGTCAAGTGCGTCAAGTTATCGATTGCGAAAAATTTGAGACCTTTTTAATAATAGCATTGTTAAATGTAATGTTTATATCTCATGAGCAAAGCTGAAACACAGAATGAAATTAAATTCACTCCATAGCCACTAAAATGAACCTGGGGGTGGGAAGTGCATGCGTGTGTGTGTGTGTGTGTGTTGGGGGGGGGGGGGGGAGAGTGCTGCAAAGGAAACACAGAGTCCTTGTATACTTCTAAACATTTTTGGTTTACTATGTCCATAATGTCTCTCACAAAATATAATTTGTCATAGTCTGGAGAGCATTTCAATATGCAACATGAAAATTTGTGGAAAGGTCCTTACATCTTGAAGTTGACATAATTTGATAATTTGATATCTTCAAGCTTGAAAACGTCAACTTACAGCTTCTATCCCAAATGTTTGCCGGGCCAACTTTGCCGTTGAAGGTAATCAAGTGCCCAGTGGTATCTGTAAGTGCGAGACTCCCATACACTGTGATTATGTTTTTCATAATCTGAGTCAGAACTTGCATCATAGTGGGTGTCTTCAAACTCTGATCGGTGGTCATTGACTTGAACATTGCTGCCTTAAGATTCATCAACTTTAATTCCTGATCAGTAAAACCATAGAATGGTACACCTTCTTCCTGCTGAGAACTAACTAAACCATGAATCCCTTCCTTCAACACAAACCTTAAATGAAAGCTCACTTTGAATGAGAAAGGTGGCTATGGTAACTGTATTCAGTTGCTTCAATGTATTTGGTGAGTGGCAGATTTTGGTGGATAAAAATTTACAGGCACTATAGAATCATTTTGACTGTAGTTAAGTGTCCTCACTCTTGTTCAGCCAATAAAATAAATAAAGTATTGCGTATATCACTAGCTTCCACCCAACCATACTCTTGTACTCTTGATAATTTTGGTAAATAAACTGATTAAAATACAGTTTATAGTACATCTCCCTAAGAAGTAGGGGACCTGCCCTGCTCAGCTCCCTTACTGGCCATACCATAGATAGAGGCCCTCATTATATCTGTCTAGAATGGTGACAATCTCAGCCTAGATGTATAGAAGTGAAGTATTGCAGATGCAGTGCAGTTGTCCTTTAAAACAATGAACTAAGCCAAGGATAAGTACTGTGAATAAAGAAAGGGCCACTGATAGAAAATATCTCCTGCTGGTCTTTATCAGTTAATTGCATCTATGACCAAAATGAAGTTAAGAATCAATGTTTAGAATCAACTGCAAATAAAGACATTTTCTACTTGCCCGTCAAAGTACCTCATCAAAAAATTGTCATGGGTGGGAGATTACGTAAAAATTAATAGGCGGGGGGCTGGAATAAGAAGGTCCTGGGTGGAAAATTTTGAGAAATTAATTAGCTGGAGGGGGGAGGACGTCTATTAGGCACCCAAGAGTAGACAAGGAGAGTAACTCAAGCCAAATGTTTTATTAGTGAAGAATGATTTTACATTGAGAGCTTCATATTTTGATTTTTGTCCTTTCAACCCCAACTGGTGATTTTGAGCTCTATGTGCAAACTCTGTTCAAGTATCTCTGGTAGTATTTCACAGTGGACAAATTCAATTATTCTCTATGGGCCACTATTCATTGGTTTGATCCGCTGTGCATTGCCTGTCCCTCTGTCTATAATGAATGCATGAAGAGGAATTTTTCATTCTTGAAAACAAAAACACCTTGTTCGAGAATGGGGCTAGATCAACTCCATGAACGGAATAACAAGGTGCTCAAAGGGATTTGTGGAGCTGTAAATCTTTTCAACAGAACTGATGATACTGCTGTCAATCGCTGGGCACTCTGGGCTTCAGAGCTTGCCCAAATGATGAACGAGTTCGAATGTCAGTACATCACAAAATCAGAAAGCTGCAAGGAACATCATGAATCATCCCCTTCACTTCAATAAGATTTCTTCACTGATGTGCAGAAGGTGTGTCTAAATCTCCCTGTCAAGAATTAACAACAATCAGTAATGCTGGAGTTATTTTTGATGACCACATCTTCCAAATATCCAACAACAGAAAACCGTTCGTTCAGCTCAGTTGAATGCATTTGTGAGCGACAGATTGCTGATGTCCAAAGCTTCAATCGGTGAGAAAAGACCCTTGAATCATTTTCCTTTACAGGGTGACGCCAAAGTTAAAAATTCATCCAGAGCTCGCATTGACGAGAGCTTTTTAGCATTTTAAACATAAAATAGCTCTACGTATCAGTAGTGGAGTACTATTTACGTTGAAACCGTGGCAGGATCGTTGAAGGTTTATCGGCGACGATAACAGATCCGTACACTGGCAGATAAGAAAGGTCTTGTAAGGAATTAAAATAAATTCTGTCTCTTAGCAACGAAAGGTTCTTTATATTTTACAACTATCACTTAAACTTCACTCAAACTTAGACACAATATTTGAGATGGAAAGACTATGCATTGTGCTAGCAGAATGTTACAATGGACTGTTGCACTTGCTAAATAGCATTGAAGCATTATTTCTGTCATTTTGTGGAGACAACGCAACACTCATACCTAATAGGCGGTTTACGCGAATAAATAATAAACGCTCGTGTGGCTATAACGACCTTGGTTACGTGGTGCAACGCCATATTTCAGTAAGTGTTTCTGTAGCCGCTGGAAAAATGGCTGCACTAGTTACGATACCACTCAAGATATGTTAAACATTTTGATAAATCAAATGAATTTATATTTATATTGGGCCAAGGGTATCTTAGTTCGTGATAACTCAAAACCAGTACAAATAGTTTAAGCATCTTGTAGAAAATACTGTGTTGATTGTGTTGTTGCTGCTGCGTAACCAACGCTGTTCTAACTTTGGGGTTTGTAGCGGTTTCGTATTGTTCTAGCTTTAAACTTTAGCATGAATTTATGACTTGATGACAAAAACCTTTGCTTGGCAATCGAAGATCTTAGGGATGATTTGTTAAGGCTACACTCCGTTCCAGGATTTCTTTGTTAAACACGCTGCTCGGCGTCTAGACCTGTAGGCTTTAACTTTATTGTGATCGTACGTTTAAGTCACATAATTTGCTACTGCAGTTGAAAAATGTTTTAGTCTCTTAGCTGTTAAGCAGACATAGACAACTGCAGGCCGCAATTTGCAACATGTTATCGATAATGATGACATCCTCCACAAGAATTGTGCTGATACAGAGAATAAGGCTGAAAAGCCGATGGGAATGGAAAATGATAATTGGTTTCGTGTCGGTGTGAAGTGGCAGTTTACGTGCTATTGTGGAGTGCAAGCGTAAATTACAAATATGAAGTGCCAGCGTACAGTGCCTGTGAAAGGTACCCGTGCAAAAGACCGAAGAGAGAGCCAATATTATGTAAATGAGGTTTTTCACATGGAATTTGTCGTGCCTGTTTTTCCATTTCATACCACCTTGCTTGTTTACACACTGATTTTGCATACCATTAAGATTTACATCTAATTAGGGCTACCATCCCATTATTATTTCTCTTACTTTCGGGAGACAACAGAGAAATTTGTCATATGTAGAGAATTCTAGGTTGGAGAGTCGTGTTACCAGCTTGTTTATTCTTAAAGGTCAACATCAGATCCCAATTGGTTTCCTCGTATTGGTATTACTTAATAATATCAGGAACAAGTCAACGTTTCAACTTTTTAACTTTAGAAGCCATTTGCAATACGTCACTTAAACTCACTCGTTTCAGCCTCCTTTTTGCAGCATGTATTTGTAGAAAACTACATCAAATCCAGCAGTTCACGGACTTCCTCCACCTGCTTTAAAATGTAAATTACAAAGCAAATTCAGTAAATTTTGTATTCTAAGAGTAGTTTGATTATTAGGTTGTCCTTTTGGACCGTGTCCTTTGCCCGCATACCAAATAGTACTCAATTCTCATATCGCTTGCGAGAAACTGACGTTTCAATTTGCAAAAGACCTGAAGGAAACACTGTTAATTTCCTCAGTTCATACAATTATGAACTAAGCTCAAATAATAAGGTTTTTATAGGCATAATTCATACTTTGAAAGGGTATATCTTGAGGATTTCTCAAGGTATCGCTCTTAAATTTAGACATGTCAGTGATCTTGATAACAAAAATGCAACGAGTCCAAAAATTTCCAAACTTCTGAAATTGTGACGCCACACATGCGTACTCTATGGAAGGAGGATGATAGTGATGTTAATTGTGATAATTGTTATAGAAATATGGTCAAGCGGAGATTGCTTGTTGTATCTCTCTCATATTAAAGTCAATACTTTTGAAGATTGGATAATTTAGCATGTAGTGTTTGACGTTGTATGTTGAGCAACAACTTTGTAAACAGTGGCAACATTAGCAGAGAGAACGATTTTGTCAAACGTGTCGGTTGTGAACGTCTTTAAGATGTAACGAAAAGAAGGTAATAAAGGTGAAGAAAGTAAATTCAATTGCAGAAGATTAATATCTCTTCTACCATGTAGAAATTAGTTGTTTCTATAATTATAGTTTGGTCACCTAGGCTTGTCACTTTTTCTTTTTTTTCCACCTACAGTTATTCTTTAACCCTTTAAGGACCGCGCGCCGGTTTTCCGGCTTTTTCTAAAAGTGCTCCAAGGACCACGAGCCGGTTTTTCGGCCAAAATCAGTACCTCACGTTCAGCGGCTGTAACATGAGAAAAACACCTTTGAATGCTGAAACAATTCATATCAACATCCAGCTCAACGCGATTGGAAACCAGCCTCTCTGCGCCATGTGACGGGTCACGGGTTCGATCCCCGGTGGTGACCTACTTTTCTATTTCTCTAGTCTTCTATTCATAACTAACATTTCAAATCCTTTCTTCTCGATAAAGGGTGGATTGTAAATGCTGAGTACTTATGTGTCAATATTGGACCAATGTCCGTTTCCTGCAGCAGGTGTTGAAAACTCGATGCACTTCAGTTTTAAGAATGTCAATGTAGTTACAACACTTTTATTACTGTTGATGATCACTTTAATCACAAAATGCCATTTGGAGAAAACTAGATTAGAAATAGTAGGAAAGTACAACCATGAAAAGAACCATATCAGTTTTCTAATCAATCAGAAACCCTTGATACCAAATAGTTGATCAGATGAGAGAAGAATGGGCCGCGAGAAAGGAATCAAAAATTGATCTTTTGTCATGGACAACCATGGCATTTTTTGGTGCCTTTTTTTCATTTAAATGCGCATGGGTTAACTTGAACTGTACGTATGCAGTGTTTTGAATCCATTCTTTTACGAAAAAATTTGAAGACAGTTCTTGGATACTTTACTGAATTCCGTAACTTGTTCTGAAAATATTTTGAGTGAAACACATTTCTGGAATTTGCCAATTTTTTGCGATTTTAGGTACTGTTTATTGATTTTACGGGATCTTCTGGAAATTCTAACTTATTGATAAAATTTGATTCTCAAATCTGGAAAACCTTTAGTTGTCAGGAATTTCATTCCTAGTCAGGGAACTGGGATATTCGGTTCACCATAGTATAAAATCATTAGAATTTGTAGCTGTTTTTCGGAGCTGTGACCAAAAATTGTGTCAATTTAGTAATTAGCCTCGATTTTAAAACACAAAGCATAGGCAATATAAGAAATAAAACTAGAAATCTCAGAATATTTGTTTAACTTTTTTCTTTTTGGATAAAAAAGAAAAAAGAGTGGAAATGCTGATGTGCTTTTTTGATATTGAGCGTTAATATTGGACCGCTCGTAGACCTACCTAATAGAAGCAGCTGATAAGTTACTCCTACAAAGCTTTGGATTTGGGTACACGTGTTTTTTTTTATAAGCAACTCAGTTGCTTAGGTGTGAGGCCTCGATTTGGTCCAAAATCTAAGCAACAAGCTAAAAACGATAGCCCCAGTACTTCAAATGATATACCAGCAGAGCCTAGACAAAGGAGAAGTACCAAGAGACTGGAGAGAGGCAAATGTTGTAGCCATATACAAAAGGGGAAATAGACATCTTCCGTCAGACTACAGATCTGTTTCTCTGACATCCGTAAGCTACAAAATTCTTGAACACATAATCTTTAGTCGAGTCATGTCACATCTAGACAGGTATGGGTTCCTAGTAAAGATTCAGCACGGATTCCGTAGAGGCCACAGCTGCGAAACCCAACTTATGCAAACAGTGGAGAACCTTGCTAAGGGTCTGGACCAAAAGCACCAACAGGATGTCTTCATATTAGACTTCTCAAAGACTTTCGATACGGTCCCACACCAACGCCTTCTCCATACGTTAGACCATTGCGGAGTCCGTGGCAACCGGCATACATGGATTGGCCAATGGCTGACCACAAGACAACAAACAGTAGTTGTAGATGGAGATACCTCGTCACCAGCACACATAACCTCTAGGGTTCCCCAAGGAACAGTCCCTTGACCCTTACTGTTCCTGATCTACGTGAACGACATAGGAGGTGACATCACATCACAGATACGCCTATTTGCTGATGATTGTGTCCTGTACAGGATAGTAAACTCCCTAGACGATGCTACAAAGCTTCAGGAGGACCTGAACAGGCTAGTCACATGGTCAAAAATATGGCAAAAGGCATTTGATGTAAAGAAATGCTCTGTACTCAGGGTCACCAGGAAGAAGAACATCACCCAGGCGCAATATACTATCAATGGGTGCCCACTAGGAGAAGTGAAACACCACCCCTACCTAGGAGTTGAGCTGACCCAGGATTTGTCATGGGGAAAGCACATAGACATTAACATCAACCGTGCTATTCAACTACTCAACATGCTAAGAAGATCTCTTGGCAGCGTCACATTAGAGGCCACCATAAAAGCTGCGTACAAGGGCGCCATACGACTACATTTAGAGTATGCTAGCAGTGTGTGGGACCCACATCATCTGAATCACATCAATCAGCTGGAACGTATCCAGAACAGAGCAGCCCGGTTCGTCAAGAATAACTACGACTGGCAGTCTAGTGTTACAGAGATGAAATCATCACTGAGGTGGCCATCACTTCAGGAACGTCGATTTGTAGCCAGACAACCACCTGCCTCATGATAATTTCTTTGAAGATGTGATCCGCTCTTCCAGGCCACTGTTTTCACACTTGTGGATGCTGGATATATGGTTAAGGTGAGAGCACGAAAGTTTTGTGAAACCGATTTGAAAGTATAAAACAAACGCTGAACATCAATTTCCAGTTGAGCTTAATAAGGCAAAGAATCAAACGTTAATTTAAAATCTGAAATTTACTGTTTGGAGAATGACGAGATATTCTCCGATAAATCAGTAAAAAAGTTATAAAAAGTATACCATTGAAAGAAAGATAGATCAGGTGAAACAAAGGAAGTATATGAAAACTATAGTCCTAATAGCTATATGGAGAGATAAATTCGGGAATGAAGCTTGTTGCATGGTGTCTATCTCGGTCTATCCATTGTTTCGAGGTGTTATAGGTCATAAAAGGAACAAGGAATAACAGCTTTGTAACAAAAACTAGGGGTACTTTCTTGGCATTGTAGGCATTGACAATCTTTTAAACATATCGATCTGTTGTCTAGGGTTTAAATCACAACCTCAAGAAAATTGCCCCTCATTTTCAGGATGAAACATACTCTTAATATGCTATCACAAAATTGCATTGTTGCCCCAGCATTAGGATTGCTGTCGTAATGTTTTCCTTTAACTCCAATGTCCAGTGGCCCGTTCAAAACCTAAAGGAAAACACTGCAATTTGGTGTATGCAATAGACTTGTCCCTCCAAGTCTTCCCACAGTCCCGCCATAGCACTCTTTCATGAGGAAAGAAAAGCTCCCAATTCGCGCTGAACGTATGGACAGCCAGTGGTCTCCTTTGTTTCAGTGGGATGAAGAGGACATCAACTGCAACGTCGACCATGGCGATGCTGCTGCTGAAATGACGAATTTGATGCTTATGCTGCCGACGATAACTATGACTACGATAACTACGGGTTCAAAGAGATTTACTTTGACCTCGCATTTTTAGAGATTTCACAGTAAAATAAGCCAAGCTTGATCCTTGTAGGGCCAAAAGAACCTCAGAAGTTAGTTTCTCATTTTTACTATACTTATGAAAGCTCAGGTGGAAGACAGTTCTTGGATGTGAGGAAGTAAACTAGGCCTTCGATAGGCCCCCAATGTGTGAACCACCCTCGCAATGCACAAGCGTTGTCAACTACTTATTCTTCCACTCTCCGCCATCAATCTGGAAATCACTATTGCGAGCGTCAATGGAAAACGGATACCTGTCATGGACAAGGAAAGAACTACGCCCTGTTGAAGAGTACAGGAGTGTTTTTGCCTTTGCCTGTTTAAGTATGAACTAGAAATGTTAGATGACGTAACAGGTAGACTTCATCCAAGCACAATAATATCACAGTGGATTATTTTTGTATGTGTGTAGAGGTTTTCATTTTATTCTCCGCCGATGAATTGGTTTGTTGGAACAAATTTCAAAATTGACCGATTTTACAGAGATTATATCCAACACTTTATCATTGTATATATAGTTTACCTGAACAATCACTTTTATTTGTAAAATTAAGTACTCTGATTACATCTGCGCAGAAAATGGGCGAAAGGGGTAAATTGTTTACGGTCAATTGTGATTGATCCCTTACGTCCTCAACGCTTCGGCTTACAGGCGAGTAGGAAACAGGGGGCCTTAGCTTCCCAAATATCTGAGAAATATGTTTTCAAAGTTTTGTAAAATAAGTTGCTACATACTATTTAATCTGTCCTCTGGCCATCGTTATGGTTCATATATTGCACATTTCTAATACTTACTGCATGAATGAATTAAAGAAGAATTCTTGAACGACTGAAAACTTCGACTATACAGGCAACTCTGTGAATTGCGTCCAGCCGTCGGACTGGATTGAAATGCCCTTATTAACAAGCTGGCCTTAATATAAAGATTTTCAATTTTCATCTCAACTCTGATTATCAAATGCGTTTATGTATTATATGTAATTTTGATCATATTGGACTAAAGTCAGTAAGGAATCGCTGTGATTAGATTTTAAATAAAAAACAAAACATAAAAATTAACTTGAAATGTATTATAATTAACTAGGAAATTTACGTAACAAAATATTAAAATATACCAAAATAATGTAAATATGCTGAATAACAAAAAGTTAATTCACTTTTTAACACAAAAATAGTTGATGTTTGTCTGCCATGCGTGCATCTGAATGTCGACAAACTGGCTGGTTAAATGGTCAACCCCCTCGGTACAGTGCTTCACAAAATATACATCGTTCTTTTCTTAAGCAAATAGCTTAAGCTGGCAAATGAAAATCAAGTGTGAACCAAATCAACATCAGGTGTTAAGCAGAATTGATAGGATATAGTGATACAAAATACAATAAACAAGGCCTTGTTATATGAAAAATTAATAAAACTATTAAAATTAGTGAAAAAATCTATTAAATAAAGACTTAAGATAAACACTAGGGTTAAATCCATTAGGTGTACGCTTTATGTCAATGTCCACCAAGAAGAATACTTTATAATTAGTCTTTGTTTAACATTTTAACACCATAATGGCGTGCTTCGAAATGAGGTTTTGACGGAAAGGCTCAATATGATCGGTATTACGGACAAAAAGAAAGCGATCATCCTCGTATCTTCTAAAATATATCGGCTTGAAAGCTAACAGACATGCGTCCAACCATTCTTGATCCTTACCACAGAAGAGGGTGTTAGCCATAGCAGGACCAAGACGTGAACCAATTGCTACACCATCTAACTATTCAAGCATGGTTCCATTACAAAGCAAATTTTGATTCTTAGCAGGGAAAGATAACAGTTGTCGGAATGGGTCCTTAGTTAAGCCATTGACCTTAGCAGCGTTAGTAATTAACCCGTTAACGGCGATATTTATGGTTTCATTAACAGGGAAATTAGTGAAAAGTGATGTTTTATCAAAAGTAGCCATGCACATATTACTGAAATCAAAAGAAGAAGAGTTAAGATCGCAAAGAAACGAAAACGTGTCAGACACCGTGTACGAATTCATAGTAAGTGGCTCCAAAAAGGAGAACAAGAACCTAGCAAGACAAATTTAATGGTCGCTTGTCATATATTGCCACTTTTTTACTGTTTCACTCTTTATCTGTGCGTTTATATTTATGTAGTGTTACCTTACGACAATGAACTTTTCTCTGTTTCTTGATAGATGATTTTGCTCAACTTAGTTTCATCAAGTTAACAATAAACTCTCTTTTCGCTGAAGATATCAGCAATTACTATTGACAAAACGTTAATTTAGATTAAAAGATAAAAAGGAGCAATATGTGTCTTTTTTTGAAAATTCTCAGCTTGGCTATTATTTTTATAAGCAGATTACGTTTTCCACCTGACAATTTACTTGTTACAAAGGACAACTTTTCTAAAAGCATATGGTTCTGAAAGGACCTTATGGATGAGGGTCAGGGCTATCTAAATAACAGGCCTAGCCAACATGCAGCTGGAGGCAAAAGCTGGAGGCGATTGAAAATTTAAAAGACTAAATCAATGAATTTTAAAATCTAACTTCTATATCCACTTTATTTAAATGGCGCAATTTCTACTTTTCTAAATACATATGTATTCCTTTAGGGTTTGCAAACTCTTCTTAGATAGGTTAAGATGATGCTCCAATACCTTTGGTTCTTTGAATTGAAAGCCCTTGCTTACCTAAAAAAATTACACTTGTGGGAAAACACATTTATCTCAAAGTAAGGATACCTACAACCTACTATATGATAGCAGTGTATAACGCTTTCAAAAAGCAAAATAACTTTTGCCTTTTTTCATATTGGTAAGAATAGAAACAACATACCTGTCTTAGCCGACACTTGCTCGAGGCCATAGGGGGATCAAATTATGCAATTTAGAAATTTTTGCAATATATTCACATCCTACCTTGAGCATACAAAAAAGACCAAGCAGTTCTTGTTCAATTTAAACATCTCCTTTATCATATGTTAAAGATATCTATGAATTGCTTTGAAACAGCAGACTTCTTTCCTATCTTAAATAAAATGGGTGCAAGCGCACCCTCTATGGCCAGTTTGTAAAATTGGAAACAGAACAGAAAAAGGCAAAATTTTGCTGTTAAAGCATTTTTATTAGGATTACACACAACTGGTTTGCTTCAGCAGGTATCCTTTTGCAAACTGTATCATAGAGAGGTATAACCACATGTATTTTGAACAATTTCCATGTTACCACTACTATTCTTTTGCCTAGTAGGCAAAAGTGGGATTTTATCAGCCTAAACGACGTTTTTAAACTTCAGCTCTCAGTGAATTTTTCAATCATAACATAATTATTTTCTTGTTGAAAAGTTTTCATGATATTGCAAGGGTTGTACACTAAAGTGTAGACACTAGCATGTAAGATAAGACCATATCTAAGTAAACATTTTATATACACATGTATAAGAGAGATACGACTTAAGTGGTTTGCAAATGTTGAAAGAGCTGATGATGAGAACTGGCTCTGCAAGTGTAGAAACCTCATTGTTCCTGGCATAGCTAGAAGGGGAAGGTCATGCAAAAAGTGGGAGCATAACATCACGTAGGACTTACACAAATTGAAACTGGATAAAACCTTTGCTTTGAATTGTGTTGCTACAATTGTAAAAATTTATGATTCTTGCCTGAGAATGGTAGAAGGGACCCTGCTTGCCAAAGTGTACACGGACGATTGCTTCCGTATTATAGGAAAGGCCAGGTCTGCATTCCATTTGGCCGTTTTGGAGTCAGTCCACATAAAAGGAAGAAACCCTTTGCTATCAGACAAAAAGAATTCGTTTTCTCGCTAGGCCTATTCAATAGATCTTGTTGTAGTGGACGCTGTTTGGTCCAAAAACACAAGGCATTCAGGCAGTCCAATTTCTGATTGGCTCCTTCTAAATACAGTTGGGTATACTCTTTCACACATTCTTTTTCGGTCATTCTGACGTTAGTACTCTGAGGAGTGTCAGACGAAAAAAACTGTTCAGTACAATATGTTTACGCTATTTCGTGCAATATCATTATACTTTAACGATACCAACAAGAGAAAATATCTGTCTGTAATGTACTCTAAAATGTATTAAGTATAAAATGTTACAATGCATTTTTTGGAAAGCCGCAACGTCTGAAAGTAGGCACCATCTTGAAACACACGTCTGAGATGTAACTCGGAGCTAAACGTTACACCTCACGTGTATATTGGCAACAATTAGATGCATTAAACGTCTTATCCTGTTACGGGCTCATACTTCGAGGTAACAGATCGATGTAAAAAAGAACCTTTCATGATCATTACATTTACTTCCATTGTTGTTGCACAGACAAATAACCCTTAGTCCAATTTCCACTCCAATATACCCTCCCCACATTAAGTCTCCTCAATTAGAGACCATATTGCCCATAGTGAGCACGTAAAAGAGAGAAAGCATGTCTTACAGAGTACTGCTTTGTAAAGATTGTTTAATGGGGGCCTTGCCGCGAATGATTTTTAATGCATAAACACTGTAGATATAAGATTTGCAAGGCAGATTTTTACTTGATATATATGCATAAAATGGAATCTGAGGAGCCCTTATATGTTTTAATTTTGTTTTGCTTTTTCAACAGGATACTGAACGTATGTCTTGGTGTGTTTTATAAACAAGTTAGCGCTTGGACATTACAAGGGGTGTTGTTGGATGATTTTGAAGAATTTTTTATCACAGATAGAGACTTAGAAACCGAGGAAAATTCAACTGAGGGGAAAAGGGTCGATTCGATAGAAGATACAATACCCTCAAGTCAAATAGCATTAAGAGGAATTAGCGGAAGAGAACTGGAGAAGATTCAGGTTAGAAAATATGTCACCACCGATGATATTTTTTTTCTATTTTTAAAATACCGGTAAATTTTTTCCGTATGCCGTTTTGCAAGTTATTAAATATTGTGATGTTATCTCTAGAGGTCTAGAAAAGAATCTATAACAATCAAGAATTCACCGTTTTTGTCTTAAAAAACACGAGGCAAAGTTGTTCATTTTAAAAAATGAAATTGCATTGATCCAACATCTATCCAACACGATTCAGTAAAAACATGCTGTGTATTGAATACGCTCAGTTACGCGGACCTTTTATCTTCAGGCATGTTTTCCCTTTGTAAAATACTATTCTAGCGAAAGCAACCAGATAAAAAGACAGCTGTTTAGTGAAATAATTCAATAGCAATATACCATAGTCAACATTATAAAAGTGCATGCTCTCTATACATGTATGTCAATTGTAACTTCACGGACAACGTCAAAATGAAATATCACTTATACTTGTTCATCAAGATCTTAGTCATCATCTTATTCAATGTTGATAAAATATGTTGTGGGAGCACAAGAAATATAACCATCCACTTTTGGGAAAATCCGCCTTACATTTACAAGGAAGGTAGAGAAATAAAAGGTTTAATACCTGACGCATTATATTTGTTTGCTAATCATACTGATTTTTGTGGACGAAAGATTATGTTAAGCTTCAACATTACACAATCGTACTATACGATAATTGAAAACATTGGAAACCTCCTACTGAATAACAGCAATGCAGTATGGAATCAAACCATGGATGGTGTTCAAGGCTACGCACCATTATATTTCAAAGACTTTTCGAATAAGCTGAAAAGCGTAAAAATTTCAAATTCCGATGGACAAACATTGGTGCACAAAATTATGATGGATAAATTATTATACAGATTGTTTATTCATGGTTTTGCTGCTAGCCCTCTTTTTTCAATCGTTGCAGTTATTCTCTGGTTACTCTTTGCAGTACTTATTTGGATTGCGGTAAGTAAACAGAATAATTTTAGGTATTGAATCAAAAACTCTATTTTATTAATCAACTTTCAATCGTTTTCCTGCATGCTCATTCTCATCACGTTTCATTCTTGTATTAAATTTTCTCAACGTGGGCGCATGCCTAGAAAGTATGCATACCACCTTGAGCACCCTATAACTACTCTTTTTAATAAAGAGCATCACCTGATCATGATAAAGTCTGGTGTAACATGTATTACCTTCCTCTGCTTCTTCCTCCTCAATTATGTCCTGATCTGCATATTTTATGCAATCTTGTATAATTATGCATTCCCTATCGACAGAGTTCTCCTTCCTCTTTACAACCTTCTTCCCATTGACAATTTCATACGTTACAGCTTCCTCATCAAGGTATTTTAGACTTGGTATGGCCTCCACTATCATGGCACGGTAATTGTATTGAGCTTGATCCTAAAATGATCAATAGTAAATTAAAGAAAGAACCAAATACAATGTCATACGAGACAACCAGAAGAAACATTAAATGAAAGAAGATAAGGCAATCAACACAATTTAAGGTAAAACAATGGAGTGCAATTTATCACATAGTATATTATAACATACTACATAAGAAATATATCATAAAATACATAATATAACATAACATAACATGACACAACACAACATAACATAACATCACCCAACTCAACACAACACAACACAACAAAATTAACCAAGCACATGACATAACACAAAATAACAAAACACAACATAACATAACAAAACACAACATTACATAATACAACACAACATGGCATAACATCACAAAATACAACATAATGCAATATAACATAATTATAATAATGCAACATGACATGAATAACATATCATCACATAATATAACATACAGTAGCACAATGCAACATATCTTTTTCAGACAGTCTGGCATCCCAGAAATTTTACTTATTTGAAAAATTTCATGACAATACCAATCTCAAGGATGATGTCTAAAACTATAATCCCAAAAATACATTTGCTCAAGACCAGGCCCAAAACACCATTATTGGTTAAAGAATTTTATATAAAAAATTTTAGTCTGAAATTTTTGTGTCCAGAATTTTTTAGTAATGAGTGTAATATGTCACAAGTTTGATCTCTGGTGGTGCCATTTTTTCTATTTCTCTAGTGTTCTTTTCATAATTTTATATCAAATTACAATATAAATACTAACCTCCTCTGAACAATCAGGACTTGGTGATTTTGCAACTGGGTTACCATCTAACACCAAACTGTACAAATTATTACAAAATGCCAGAAATTCCACTTGACTGATATCATCCACATTGTTACTAATAAACACAAGAAATCAAATAATTTAGAGGATAGGAGTGGCGTCAAGTCACATGGTGCAGAGAGGCTAGTCTCCAACTGCGTTAAGCTGGATGTCGATGTCCACCTGTGGATGACTGGGAACTAATGTGGCGACTAGAGAAATAGAAGCGTGTTAACATCGGAGGTCACCTAGCTCAGTTAGTAGAGCACACGCCGCGAAAGCGTGGGTCGCGGGTTCGATCCCTGGTGGTTACATATTTTCTATTTCTCTAGTGTTCTTTTCAAGACACATAAAATTATAACACAGAAACTATTGAATTATGTAGGACAAATACATGTCGATTTTTCCACTGTACATATTAATTTTTTTAGAAAATAATCCGCCTAAAATTGATCAATGATAAACTATTTCTGCAAACAATAATTTTTTTCTGAATATGTCTGACTCCTCCAATAATTGGCACCTCCTGAAATATGCATATACATGGTTTCACCCCCCCCCCCATAATGATTCTGGGGGACCTAACTTTTTGAAATTTCATATTTTATGGGGGGATTTTTTGGACAAAAGTGGGGAATCTGAACTTTGGGGGGCTGAATGTCACCCAATTCTGGGGGGACCTGGCCCAAAGAGGTGATAATTTCCACAAGCACAGTGTTTTGTTGAGAAGTCCACTTCAACTGACCTTTCATTGTTGTGTAGGGCCTTCTTCACCAAACAGAATATCAACAAATTTCTCAATGTTGTGCAACAATTCAAGCACACATTTGCGACTGATTGGGTCACTGAGGAACATGATTCCTTTTTCAATGCATGGACTGTCACAATCAAATACAGTCCAAAGTGAGCATGCACTGAAGGGGAATCCATCTCTGAATTTTACTGATTGTGGCAGGTCTTCAATCGATGTTGGGGACAATTCAAATGCCAGCTTGATGAAATGCATAACATTCTGCAGCACATAATCAGTAATTACATGATAAACTTTCCAAACACACGTGAAATGTTGCTCATTCTAATGTCAGCATCACCAAACACGAGTCCGCTGGCGAGATCTTACAGCAAGCTGACCAAATTTGAAGAATAGAAATAAAATACAAACAAAGAAGCTCGAGACTTCCTATTTGCTGGTCATGCACAAGATTAAGCATTTGAAAAAAGAAGAGCTCTTTATGAAAGTGCGGGAACTTTTGGAAAAATGATTTTCTTGGAGCTGGGTTCTCTTCCTCCTTGTGGCTTGTTTGATTATCTGAGTGCTGGTCATCACCAATGTCCTCCACATGACAAGTTTTAACCACTTTCTGTTCCTCGTGTTCAAACGGCTCCTTGATACCCCATGATTCATAAAATGCAACTCTACGATCTGCTTCTAGTAGAGATAGATCTGGTACAATTTTAAAAATAATATCCTCCAAAGTTTTATCTTCTTTCAGCAAATCCCATGGATTAGTTTCGTGTATAAGAACACCACAATACGGACAAGTGTACTCGACAGCCGAGGTCAAATATTTCACAATACAACTTCTACAAAAAGTATGAAGACATTCAGTAACAGCGACTGGCCTCACAAGGTAACCACTGCAAAGAAAACAAACCAGATTTTCGTTGAAACTCTTAATTTTAACTTTGATCACGGAATTGGGCTGTAAAATTGACATTCTGTTGCGTTTACAGTATGTCAACTCGTAGAAGTTGTGGCCATCTTTGGTTCCAGCCCCTCAAATGTGAATGAAAACGAATCGGACAATCGTATGAGCCACAATGTCACGCTTGTTTACAAACAGAAGCGCGCGTTGACGTGGGAACTGGAACGGACCTCCTCGCGTTAAGCAATGGAAAACGTGAAAGAGCAAATAAATTAGACCAGAAACGGGCAAACGCTGGCCCGTGAGGCTGTTCAATCATGCCCGTACGTTACATGACCAAAGGCATACCATACGGTCCGTTTACCATTTTGACAGATCTCGATATGGCCTATGGACAGTTACAAGTTACAAGTTACAGCCATTAACTAACACTCCAATCTCTATTTCCGACTTTCTCTAATTACTACAGTTAATGTATGTGCCACAACCCTGGTGTCTCACTCCTCTCTGGCAGAGCGACGTTGTAGCAGGAAGCCTAACTGAGTCCCTGTCCCTGTGGTTAGGTATGTAGCAGGCCAAAATGGTCTTAGAAAAGAACCTTCCAGAATATGGCAGTACTATAGAGTAAAGAACTGCACGCGCTGTCGACATCATGGACTTGCTGAGTAGGTTGTATATGTATATAAATAATTTAAAGTTTGGAAATGATTAGTACATGACATAAACTAGTTTATAAAATAGGATATTCCAAAATAAATGGACGTGAAAATATTAATTCATTCACAAAAGCGAAAAAATATTGCACAAAAATAGCATGAGCAAACACTTTTTTGTATTTATCAATTCCAAGGCACTGTATAACGTTTAACTGCCACATCACAGAAAGGTTTGTCTAGGTAACTTCAAATCTTTCAGTACACTTCAACTGTGTAATGTTTTGGTGAGCCAACAGTATATCTTTAAAGTAATAAAAGTCACAAATTTAATAATTGAAATTAAGGGAAAATGATCATAACAGGCTTCAGTGCTATTTTAACTCTTTGAGTGTCATGTAGCAGCCAAGGAAAATATCTCCTGTCACCCCCTGATAACTTCCAGATTTTGGAAATTATCCAGACGATATCCATCAAAAATTGAAAATAACATTTATGTATTAATGTTCATCTCATACTTTATTTTAGTTTTGAAAAATGCCCATTTACTCCCCACACGAAAATTGATCACAAGGTCATCGTAAACTCAAGAATTCTTTGCATAAGATAATGTTCACTTCATGGTACTCCAGAAAAGTTGCACTGTCGTAGAAACATACAAAAATGATAATACTTGTATGCCCAAGTTCATACATGGATAAATTTCTATGTCTATGCAATGCTTGAATTTAGATAAATATATAAGTAAGATATCAAGGGTTTGATCTACAAGGTAAACATATATATATACAATATCATATATGTTCATTGTTACCTCTGCCGTTGAAGTTCAAGTCCAAAACATAAGAACAGTGCATATTTATGTCCAATTTCTCCTTAGTCAGTGAAATTAAAATATACCTAAGGAAATAAAAGGGGAATTAAATTATCTTTTTGACAAAGGAAGAACATGGTAAACACTAGTAAGTTGTTTCAGTGGACTTTGAGGCTACACAGCTCTTAGGAGATATTAGTTTGATTCAGTGCTAAAGAAGGGTGCTGGAGTACCCTAAACATTCTGAGAATGTAGTTTTTAAGTTTGTAAATATATACACTTTATTATCTTGATGTTTATTGTTACAATAAATATATACATATATATACCTCATATATTCTTTGATAGTTAGCAGTGACCTTCACTTTTGATCTACCGTTTTGCTGCATTAAAACTGAAACTAGGCGGTTGTTGTATGGTACATCTATAATATTTCCACATGAAATAAAATAACAAAATGACTGACTATTGAAGACAATCTAAGGTGTACAAAGTATCCTCAATCTTTCGTGGACATCCTTTAAGGATTTATAAACCCTTTAACATCTAGTATTGTTTACATAGAATTCACAGTTTAGCAACAATAGACCCACTTCATCGGTCGATATGCTGAAGAGGAGAGTTTTACATGTAAACGAGCAAAAATACATTAACATACAAAACAAACGCAGTCTGTTGGAACCAACTCTTTAACTACGGGGTGTATAGGGGGTCTGCGCCTCACTAAATATAGCGTTAGTCCCTACATTTCTGTCAAGTTTCAAACAACCACGGTCTTTCCTTAATAATTCACAATGTCAACCCCCCAAAACTCAGAACAGTCCTTCAAAGTTCAGAATAGCCCCTCTCAATTTCTAACTCTGGCTAACTGCCTGGTTGGAGCGTATCGAGGCAAAAGGATACATCCGTGTTATGGAAAAATGAAAGTGTTAAGTTTCACATCAGCCAGAATCACAAGGTGGAAAATATCTAATAATCGTTAAGACGAATTGGCAGGCAAACGTTTTAATTTTTCTTATTTTCTCAAATGTAATGATCGAGAGAGGATAGGAGAAGAGGTGTTTGGAAACGAGCGTACAAGTGATATCATATCCAGCTCAGTATTTGGTAAAACATTAGAAACTTGCTAATTGATAATGTGTGTCCTTTCTTTTCTTTTTAGTACAGATGCACTTAAGGTACGACCCCTATAATATTTGTGGTATATGTTGGCTCCTTCACAGAAATTTAACCTTCAAAGAAAGTCAATGATCTCTGGTTCCCTGAAAGTACAGAACTATCGTTTATTACGTAGAACTTTGCCCGCCCACTGGAGTGGCTGCACCTACTACTCATTGAATAGTTAGTTGAAATATGAAACATTTCCTAGCTTCGAAGGTATTAAGAGAAAATAAAACATGTACGACCCATTAATAAAGCCAACTACAGAGCAACTGTTGTCAATTATGTGAATTGTGATTAGTCTGATGCATGTTCGTGGTGACCAAAATTATCTCTTACATTTTATCAAGTTTAGTTCTTGGTTTTGTAAATGCACAGTAATTGGATATAAAAACAAAATTTTAATATAAAAGTTAGCTTTAATGGCAAAAGCTATGCGGTGGAAAATTCTCCAGGTTTTTTTTGGGGGGGGGCAATGTTACATTCCAAAGCACTCACGCTAGAGTAGCATACTGTGACAAATTTCTTCCCTGGGTCGAATCCTGGTGGTAGCTGTCGGAATCCTCAATCGTAAACCGTTCAAGGTCAGCCGCAAACCGTTTGCGCAGTTATGTTTGTTTTACATTCTCCAGGTTTCATCTTTTCACCATGCATTAAACAAGAGAAACACGAAACAAGCGACCTCTACTGGTGACCTCAAACTGTTATGAGTGCCCGTTGCTTGTACGGCAGCTCCGGATGATTTACTTCGTATTTTTATTACTTTAAAGGAAGAAACTGTCGCGGGAAGAAACTGTCGCGAAAAGTCGCGAATGCTTGATTCTTTTGTGTGTTAACTGTCGCGGGAATTAACTGTCGCAAACGCTGGAAATTGTCGCGGGAATTAACTCTACCGGTGAATTGAGGCCTCACACCTAAGCCACTGAGTTGCTTATAGAAAAGAAAAACTTGTAAATGCCCTCTTATTTTATACCATATATTTTCAATGCCTACTCTAATAAGCGCTTACTAAGCGCCTACTTTTATAAGCGCCCGGCCTTTATTACAGGAAATACGGCAGTTACTACTTTATCCTATTCTTAAGCCCAAATTTTCTGACGTGTCCTATTTCCTTTTTTTAATACTTAGACGATGAAATCATTCTTTACTGGAACGGAGTGCAAATAGCACAAACAGTGCACAGTCCGCACGATGGGAAAAATCCGCATACAGAAACCAAAATCCGTCTTAGCTTATTTGATGCTTCCTCAACTACCACAGATACGATGCAAGTCGATGATTTTGTGGCATGGGACCGAGTGCTGACCCCTGATGAAATCATGTACTTGTATGGAATTGGTTGATGATACAAATTTATGACATAGACGAAAAGATTTAAAGGCAACATGGATATGTTTCATTTTGGCATTTAACTTTATTGAGCATTTACCCATAATTCAAAGCACACAATGCTGCTGGACTTAGGATCTGCAGGCGCAAAAGTAAATTTAGATAGACAGCCTGAAAAACGGATAATGTCAATTATCATCTTTGTTTTCTCTAACCGTTCTAATACTTTACGGAGGGGAATGTGTGTCACATAGTGGAGACTAGTCCGATCCGTGTTTTACGAAGATAAACAGTTAGTACTTGATGTATTTTTAGAACCCAGCTGGGGCGTCCAAGGGCGACACCCCTCAATTTGTGCTACCAGGCAGAGAAGCAAGCCATGAGGCAGGCTCAACCTACACAATTATTTAATGTCTGGCACAGAGTTTGGTGAAACAAATAATGACCGTCCGTAGGGACGCCCTGAGGAGGGACTGGGGAAATGAAGGACATCCTAGCGATGGTATATTACCCCTAAACAGTGCTGGATCGGGGAATTACTCACGAGATGCACATTAAGTTCGCGATGACTTCGGATCACTGGCGTGGCAAAGAGAAAGAGTAATGAGAACTACGGACCAGTTTGAGACTTATTAATGACTGCCACTATATAGTTATTGCTTTCAAAAATGTACTCTCTCTACATGTACAAATATATGTTGAAACTTGCAACAAGCGCATAGTCAGTGGTTTACGCAAGTGGTTGGACAAGCACTACTTTGAGAAAATTTGTTCTGCTTGTATATCTGAATAAAGATATCAAAATGTACATTTAATTCATTATAGTTATCAAATATTAAGGAATGAATTTCAACAAGTTTTGTAATGACTGCAGGCTTACTCGTCTTCAATAACCTTAACGCCTACCCATTTGAGTCGTTAAGTATAGACATCAAAATATTAAGAGTATCAAAATTTAAGAGTACATGTAGAATTCGGAGTTCTATACTGACTTAATTAATAGGACATGATAATCAAAGTAACATAGTTAATTCACATCTCATTCGAAGGCAGTACGTGCTGGATATTTGCAATATTTGTAGGACACGAGCAATATTAGTAATTGCAATCTAATTTAGATATAGGTTGTTTTTTTCCGTTTGCAAGTAGGTTTCTAGTAGGCGCAAGTGCTCTGTCACGTATCGTAGCTCATATATATAGACGCGAGTTGCTCTAGTCAATCAGTTAGTCCTTGAACAAGACAAAAGAGGCTCCTGAAACCAAGAGGTAATTTACATTTGATAGTTATTGTTATATGTTAGTTTAACCTTGTTATCACCATATATTCTGAGACATTGTATAGCAGTTTTATCATACTAGGTTTTAATGTTAGTTATTTCCATTGCCTTCAGATTCAAATCGAGCATCGAGCATTTATCGTCATATGAAGTATATTACGTCGAAACAACAGGTCGACACAGAATACATAAGGTCATATATAAGTTATGATTCATATATCTTAATCTTACCTACGTGCGTAAGTTAGCATTCCTTAGCTCTGTAAGTAAATATTCCTATTCTGGTTAAATAATGATTCAACGTTGTACATGATAGAATGAGTTCCATGTTTATGTAATATATTCTTTGTAAATACTTATCGAGTCAGTTAGTAAGAGAACGGAATATCGACGCGCGGCGTTTCATCCAGGGAAGATATAACTTTGGCGACGAGGATTATTACAAATCCACGCAAGAATGGCAGTATATGGAAGTGTCGGTCCCTTCAACGAGAGCAAGGAAAATTCTGTCGACTATGCCGATCGCATGGATGCGTTTCTCTTAGCAAATTCGATTGCTGACGATCTGAGAGTAAGTGTTTTTCTGGCAACGGTGGGTCCTGATGCCTACAAGCTTTTAAAGAATTTGTGTAGTCAAAGTACATTCTCTTACAAGGTTCTGGTGGATCTGCTGAAAAATTATTATCCCCAAGCACCGATCGTCATCGCGGAGAGACATCGATTTTGGACTGCCTAAAGAAGTTAGCTTCCACGTGCAATTTTGACAATTTTCCCCAGGATGCACTTCGTGATCGTCTCGTCTCCGGTCTTCATCACAAAATGAGAAAAACTCAGTGTCATCTCTTGGCGATGAGAAATTTGGACTTCGATCAAGCTCGAGAGAAGTGTTTGGCAGATGAACTGGCTTCCAGAGCAAATTTTGAAACAAGCCTTCACAAGACGTAGCACGTCGTCTCCATCAATCTTAGAAGTCTCCAAGACCAATCGGGAAACGTTTTGCATGTAGTAAAGACGGCCATATGGCTTCGACTTGTCGGTTTGCCAAGGCAGTGTATCATCACGGTAATCGTCAAGGTTATATCCGGTCAGTATATCCCCTATTAAAGGCCTCTTTCACGAAGAAGCAAGCTCCAATACGAGGTCAAAGGAACAGTGGAGCGGCAAAACCAAAACAAAACTCAGTGTAGGAATTAGTGCAAGTTACGGATAATGTTGATGATTCGTTCGCACTTTTTTCTTTGTCGGAGACTCGAGTACACCTGTATGTGGTTCAACTAAATGTCAGTGGTGCCAAGTTAAGTATGGAAGTAGATACGGGTGCCTCTCGTTCTACTATTTCCGAGGGTAAGTATCGTGAACATTTTTCTTATAAATTTTTAGACTCATTGATTTCTTCTTGTTGACACAGACAACCTGTCCAAATTTGAGAACGATATATTGAGCAAATGATGAGATACACCCTTCCAAACTTTAAATCATGCCTATCAAAACCTTGCTAAATAAACCCAGTTCATAACTTTATGAACTGAGGAAAATTAACAGTGCTTCCTTAAGGCCTTTTCCGAATTTAAACAGCCGTTTCTCGCTGCTGAGAAGAGATTTGAACGCGATATTTTACATACGGGCTTTGGTGACAGGGTTGTGATATAGTTATAATTGCGATTTCTCGAAAAAAGTTTTTTGTGACGTCATCACTTTAGTATTCTACAGAATAGCAACTCAAGCAATAGTTATATTGTCAAGTACCATCTTATCTATGAAGTCTTTGAAGTTCTTAGTTGCCTTTGGCTGCATTAAATAACATGTGCCCTCTACTGTAATCTACAATGCTGATATCAATACCAGGGGAAGCAACAGTGTTTAAAACTTAGGAATTTGAGTTTGGGTGGCTCTGTACAAAAACCAAGAATCAGTCCAATTGTACAACTGATGAGCAAATTATTAGCTGATGACTATTACACGTTCTACGTGCTACTACACTGCTCTTTAGTGTATTCCTACGATTAACGTTACCGGATTCTTTCCTAAAATACTTATTAAACGTTTCTTTTACCTTCATCTCTTACTTGTTATAAACTGTTAATTACATTTAAACACGGGCTACATTCAATTAAGTATAAACAGCACTAAAACAATCTTCAAATTTTATCGTCATTGCATCGCTAACTATGTTTAGTCGTGTGTATTTTGTGAAGGAAGCACGTTGAAAGTAATGTAGGTTACTTAGAATTGGACTTGGTAGAGGTCAATAGTTGTAAGAATGTTGCAATAGGGGTTAGGACAAAACTGACAGTTGAAAGTGGAGACAGGCTAGCAAAATTTTAGTAAGAAAACAATTAACATTTTTAAAAAGTGTCAGACTAGCATTAGTAAAGCAACCTAAAGTTTCCCGAATGTTCGGATGTTCTGCGCGTTATATGGCAAATATCAAATATCTCAATAGGATAAACGTACAAAAAAACGCGAGAACAGTTGTGTCTGAGTACCCAACTTTGGCTGCAGAGAATAAAGCTTGTAGGTATAAATATAGCGCATCAACAGACGATAAATAAAATAAATTCATTACTCAACAGTTTATCGAACTTGAACTATCAAGATACCTTCTTTGTCTAACTTAGACCCATGCAAAGTTTTAAAGTTGTTTAACGTGCTCCCTCCTCTGATGTACGGTGAACAACAATGCCACAGCTTTCGATACCTACTGGTCTACATTTTCAAATTTATTTACTATTTTAACATCGTGTACATTTGAACATCAACAAGTGGTCAACCCTTGTTTTGATGTGTGGGTTGAGGCAAAAGTTCGGGGTGTTGCTATCACATTTTGATGTGGGAGTTGGTGGGGGTTGATTTTTTGATATGGGGGTTGATACCCCTCTGCACACTATGACACATGAACTTGTGCTTCGCATCTGATATGATTATACAAAATAGGATGATCAGAGTAACAAGCTGTGTTCAGAAATAGCACAATACTAGTTAAGCATCTCAGCTACCCTAAAAGACTCTCTCTCCCAATTAAAGTGGTAGAGCAAGCATTAAAGACACAGTTTCAATTAGCGGTTGTTCAAAATGATATAACAATAGATGTAGAAGGTTATGAGAGCACAGTTAAAGCAAATGATATTCACATCTAGCTCTATGGCACCAAAGAAGTATGCAAATATTAATACACCTCAGTTCCTGCAATTTAAATTTGCCTGGCATTATGATTTATATAACCTAATTAACATTCCAGAGGCTACAATTTCCTAGTTCCTGGGCTTCTGGAAAGCTAAATTTTCAATAATACCTTTAAGGCACATCTATTTAAACCCGAAACAATTCATTCTCCTTATTCAAGTGCTAGCCTCCTAGAGGTTGAGATTCAAGATCTGGTATGTAGATGCATAAAAGATAAATGTTACATCAGTTTTACAGTCTGCTTACTCTGGTCTGGTGACAACAGTAGGTTCTACTGCCTCAGCTACTGTTCCACTCTGAAAAGTGACACCTCAGATTTACGTCATCACAGCAATACTAGAGGTCACAATAAAAAAAACAGACGCACAGCAACATTATGACCTTTGTCTTGATTGTGACCCCTGGGTCAAATCAGTTAGTGCAATGTTTCTAATATTCTTTCTCTTGGATAAATTTTCTTACAAAGTGTTCTTTCTGAATGCATAAGCTGATAACTAGGGCAGATATATACGCTTCTCTGCCCAGTAGCCAAAATTGAGGGGCGTTTCCCTTGAAGGTCCCAGCTTCGCGCTATTTATTAGTTAACCAGTTTGGCGGTTTTATTCTTTATTTGAGTTAAGTCTAAAATCGGGGCCACTGCTCATCAGGGGCCTTTGATTGAAAGATTCCAGTCATATGAACCTTGCCAGGCCGAAACCGTTTGTAAAGACATTGCAAAGCGCTCTTAAAAAGTAACTGGCCCAAACGTGTGCAGATTATTCAGGCGTAAGTGCACAGGCAATAGTTACGCGTGCGTGCAAGCAAGCTCAAGTATGATAGCATTATTTTCTACTATATAATTGATTGTTGTTTCGCCTGAACTGGAGTGAGTAAATGGCAACTACAACTTTGATGGTAGAAAGTTGGGGTTGAAACAAGCAAATTTTGGGTCATCTTTGGTTTGTATTAAAGTACAAGCCCTTGTTAAAATGTTTTCCATTTTCGAACTTCTAGATGCTTTGAAATTGCAATTGAAGACCAACTTTTTAACAATTTGAGGCGAAAAAACAAGTACTTTTCCAATCACAGATCTGGAGAATGACTAGATTGCCGACTCTAGATCCTCCATAAATGCAACAAGTGAGTGCTGATCTCACATCTTTCGAAATAAGTACGTATCCTCTGTTTTAGGTTTTCCAGATCACAGTTGAGAAAATTAAAGTTTCAGGACTGAAACGTGATAGAAGGACGCGATTATCGGGGTACCAAAAGAGAAACATGCAAATCAAACTTACTAGCTAAGTACGTTACATACGATAATAATTTCTGAATGTAGAGAAATTGCAGGAGATAGTGATCACACCAGCCCCGTGTTTCCATTTCTGTTTTGTTTACGATGCACGAAATAAACGCAGCACGAACGTTTGGAATGGTTTTCCCTCAAAAATGTTTCTCGCCTGACTCCTTGGACTTCCGTAATTGTTTTCTGTTTTATGAACAATCAGCATATTGTACAGTTATATAGATTATCTGAAAAGGCCCACTAAGAAAACGAACTGTTTTCTTTATCTAGAGAGCGCAGGTTTTCTTGTTTTTGTTTAGAATGAGTTCAAAACGGCGAAATGAAACTCTTACCTCCCAAAAGTTATTAAGAATGCCCCTAACTCATCGGCAATTACTTCGCATTCCTACAAATTATGTCTGAAACAATTGAGGGTCCTGGCTGTTTTTAAGCTTACCGGTAAATTGTTCCATATTGTTGGTCCTAAGTAAGCATACTGTATCTTTAAGTTAAGTATACTGTAGGCCTATCTTTAACTAAAACCTTGGCATTAACAATAAGCTCTGTCCTTTCCACGACACACCTTGTATTTATGATATTAAGGAATGTCATTTTTTCATACAGTAATACTATAAATTAACGCTGGCGGCGTTAACAAATTATTTTGGCAGCCAGATCGAGGGTGTTACTTTGAAGGAGGCTTTAGACCCTGTTTACATAGGCACGGGTACAGGTTACATGGGCACGGGTACAGGTTACATTGGCAAGGGTACAGGTACAAGTACAGGTACAGAGCTGCTATAGATCGGCGTTGTGTTTGCCCAGTTCCATTTTGATCTGTACTGGTGTGAAAGGGTCTGGCAAGAGGAGGTTTTGAATTTACCGACCTAAAACTGTGTTATACAAAAAAAAAATTTTTACAAGAGATCTACAGTATATTTTGTAATTAGTTTTAGTCAATAAGACAAAATCTATTTTACGGAGAAAAGTTGATGCAATACTTCATTGGTGTGTTGTGATATGGAGCGGCTATTTTGAGTTTTGGGGGAGCGTACACTGTAGCTGAATGCTTTGTAAAGGAATGTTTGTAAAAGAATCATTACAGCAAAACATGACAAGCAATCAGAACAAATACCAAACAAGAAAGAAAACATTAACAAAAAAAATAACAAAAAAACCCCTTATACAAAACAATAATAATAGGAGAGAGCGAGAGTGAGAAGGAAGAGAGCCTGAGCGAGTGAAGCTACAGAGGAGTGATATGAACCAAGTTATTATTCCTTTTTTGATTCTTGCGAGGCACAGCAAGCGGCAGCGGCAGCGCTGCGACGTATTTAATCGTATATTACATTATGTTAGACTCTTATGATTATTCATGTAAAATTAGTTTTGAACAGAACTCTAGAGAAATAGAAAAGTATGTCAAAATTGTGAATATATAGTAGATTAATCCCAACAGCAATCTCAATGACGATCCCCTCCCCTTGGAAAGCACATTTTTTCCCTTTTGGAAAGACGGGACCCTGGGGAATGGCCCCACTACTTCAAGAGGCTGCACTGAGAGATTGCTGTCACTGCATAAGTCCCCTGTTACATCTGACAGGGATATTCTAAAAGTAATCAAATGTAAACTAGATAGTAAGCTCAGAAACGGGCTGAAAAGAAACAATATCGAAAGGACATACATAAATTAGCTATTACATGTAAAAGTAGTTATGAAATGAAGAGAAACTAAAAAGGTATCCAATAGTTTATCTATATGGCTATATACCCAATTGAAAGGCAACCAAGCAACTGCAATAAAATCAATACAAGACTCTGTCCTCCGGCAAAAGTGGATTTCCTAAAAATATTGATGACTGTATGACAGACTTCTTGAAATTCTTAAATCAACGCAACATTACCGATAACCATTTACTATCGGTAACTATTATCTTGCCACATTCACGGATTGAGGAAATTCTATCCGTGTATTCAGTTTTCCAAAATATAATTGCTGTTAAGAATCCAGGAGAGAAAATATAAAGTTTTTAGCTTTTAACATTATCCTAAGGCTCTACAGCTCCAGTCAATTCACTTCATTTCAATCCGATTTTTTCAATTTATTTTTATCACATCTATCCTAGGACATAACTGTTTACATAAGACGAAAGCATACTGTTAGGAGCCTGGAATTTTGCTACGATCTAATCAGCTACTCTTGTGCAATATCCTGGCCTTTGATAATCCCTAATGGTGTACTGAATGGATCTTGAGTAACTCAGAATAACTAAACGCCAGGTCTGAGACTAGTGCTCCAACTTATCTATAAGTGACGAAAGATAAACGGAAATTCTGAAATGTGGTCGACTTGTTTGTCTTCGGAGTTTCCTATGTTCTCAGAAAGGCACAAAAATAAAGCAACGGGATTGCAATACACCTTATCCTTCAACGGTGCCAGAACCCTCCGTTTTGTCAGGCTAGATCATCGTATTCGTGCCATTGAGTACAGTGATGCATTTAAAAATGTTACTCAGATAACATTAGTGAGCGAACCAGTTACTGGATTCCAACATTTTCACCCACGTTGCATGCAGTATGTTTACTAGCCATGTCCTTTTGTATGACGACAGCGACGCACCGACCATCTTATCTCAAGTGTACTCCCTAAAAAGTTTGAGACTTAAATTTACCCGATTTTCACACTGCAAAATAAAACCGACATCCTTAAAAGTTATATTACATAAATTTTAAGATCCAAGGGAGTGACAGAGGGAGGGAGTGACAGAGGGAGGGAGTGACAGAGGGAGGGAGGGAGGGAGTGACAGAGGGAGGGAGGGAGGGAATGACTGAATGAGTCTGCGAATGAGTGAAGTTAGCCAACTAGTCAGCTAGCTCGATGGTTGGTTGGTAAAGGTAACAGTTTATACGTACGATGTCTGTTATAGAAAATTTTCTTATCTGCAACAGAGAGCATGATTTCATAGTATGACTAGGGTCTCCTATGTCCTAATGCAAGGCATTGGCCTCGGGGTGTGGATGGCTAAAGTCTTGCTAACAGCAATGACACGTTCAAGCTCAAGCTCACTTGCAGCAAGTATTCTTTGCTGCCTTATGAATTTTCAAAGTACAGAGATCGACAAGCTATTCAAAGTTATACCTACCACAGGGCGTTGGGTGTGTTTGTGCTGCTTCTGCCGCTGGTCAAAAATGTCCCTTAAAAGTCCAACTGCGATCTCGATATACTCCGTGTCGTTTGTAGGCTTCATTTTCTATTTTCAAAGAAATTAAACTATGAATTAGGATAAAGAAGGAATGAAAACGTAAACAAGCCCCTAAAGACCTAAAAGTAAAAGAAAACCCATGCTGCTTTATGCCGAATTCTGCTTGAAAATGTTCATTACTCTGGCAAGGTCATTTAACTCCACCCCACCTTTACCCCACAAACCTCACACTTTCCAATCACAAAAGGCGATCCATCTTTCTCCTCCTTTTTGGAAAAGCTTAGCAACGTAGCCAAAACATGGCGAAACAGCCGCTATCTACAGATCCACCAGCACATTTAATTCTTGGCAGTCTCTCAATCAAAGACCCCTGATGGGCAGTGGGCCCGACATTGAAACTACCCTAAATAAACAGAAAAGCCACCAAACAGGATAACTCATAAATAAAGGGCAGCTGGGGCATCCAAGGGCGACGCCCCTCAATTTAGGCTACAGGGCAGAGAAGCAAGCCATTCACGTCTTAGCACACCACACTATGATGAGCATGGCCAGGACAACTAAACTCTGGGGAAGAAAGCAAAAAATGCTGCAACTTACATTGAGAGTATTCATTAGAAAAGTGTCTTCCTTGTCGGTCAGCTGAAGGACGCACTCCTGAACTGCAGAATGCTGGTCCTGGTGATTGGAATCTGAAAAATATCTTAACCTTTACCTTTATTTACTATCTACTTCTCACGCCTCTTCGTGATAAATTCTTTAATAATCAAAAAAATGAAACAAATCATGCACCCAGGCTGGCTCCCTGTAGCACTCCATCCCTCAAAATTATTCAGCTAGCACTGCTTGCAAGCCATTTTCAAAGCCTCAAATTAACTTTATTTCCAAGAGTCTTATTTTCCCTTCTAAGCTTAATATCAACCAAAGAATCAGAAGTTCTTTGCTTGTTTGAAAATTTGTACAAGCATCACAAAATTACAAGCAAAGGAGAAAAAGTATTAGTCATCGGTTGATATGCCATTATTTCATGCATATTGATACAAAAAACAAACTATCGGACAGATTAAGTGTGTCTTCTTAACAAATTGATTTTAAAAAGTTTAGATTACGAGAATTAATGAAGCAGTTTCTTTATCTACTATTGGTAAACATAAAATGGAATGCATAAGAGATACGGCAAAACAATACGACAAATTATTTAACACTTGACAACGTTAGCAGAAAATCAGAATCCATTTCCCTCCATCTGATGCTTCAACACCGTGAGTTTCAAGAAGGCACCTCCTAAAATTTTACCCGGCGTAGTTTGTGTTTTAACAAACTTGTTAGCCTTTGAGGTCTATTTGAACAAGTTTATATTGAAAAGAAACAAACATTATAATATTGATTGTAAGTTGGGAAATGTTTCGCAGTTGGTTTTTACGACATCAAAACCCCGTGAACACTACTAGCTAGAAACATTTGGACGTCTCATTACGTGTCACGTTGCAAACCGTTTAATAAGTCGATCCTTTTCCACGCGGCTTCAAGTATGAAGACCAACAACTTCTTCCAGTAAACGCTTAGGCAAAGCAAACGCAACCCACCTGCGAGAAATATATTTCCTTGAGAGAACATTCAGTACTGGCACACTTTAAAAGAACGTGCATGCACTTCGTCTGAAGCAGTCGTAGAGCAGAAAAGACAAACACGCGAGGTGTACAGTAATAGTGCCGCTGAGAAGGTAGTAAATCTTTACCATTAATGAAGACGAATGGACTAAACCAGTGTCTGTCTGTAAGCTTAGTCTAGGTATCATTCTTGGGGAGAGAAGATGAGGAAACAGTACACCTTTAAATTGCCACTTTACGGACGTAACCGTCGAATAGAGGTGATGATGTCTATAGAATTTGCCTATATTTAACTTATGTACCTTAGATAGTAAACAAGCATTGTTTGCCATCTAGCTACGTGCTGAACGTGAGCAGCATAGGCACGTTCATACCCTAAATTTAGCATATATACTTTAGCTAGCACTCGAATAATAGTTCAGCAATAATTAACTTAATTTGAGGCAATATCAAGACTTCCAAAAGCACGAACGCCTATGTACATTAGAAGTGGGGTCATCAGTGGGGTCAACAGGGGTATTGAGGCTAAATTAAACAAAATCACATATTGAGCATTATGCAGAAATATTAAGCGAAGATTTTTTCTTTAAAGTTAGGCAACAAGTGTCATACTGCCGTATACATATGCCAGTAGTTAGGGTTAGAAATTAAGAGAGGCTATCGTGATTTCAACGGGGGACGGGGGGATGGCAACTGCTTACGAAATGCCTATAGACGTTTGAACGTTGACAGGAGCGTTTTAATGTGATTGTAAAAGTTTATAACAATTACAAATGTTGGATCCGTAAAATGACAATGCCCATAGTTTGTGGTCTGTAGTTAGTGCATTTTGTAATAAAATGAAATTCTCTATTATCAGATAATGATGTAGGAGCGTAGAAACTACTATTCGTTTTTTAACGGGAGGGGGGATCCTGCGAAACAATTTTGAGAAGCACAATCAACGTAAAAAAATATTAGGCGTTTCGATAAAACAAGTTAATAGTTTAAGTATTTCTTGTACATCTATATTTCGTGTATACTAAGATAATTCGTTAAAAGCGGGACGTAAATTTTGCCAGAGAAGACATGGCCCCTGAATTCCCACCTTGGCTACGGCTTTGCCCACATCTTTCAATAACTTTGATCCCTCCTGTGTCTAGATATTATTTGCAAACCCCCTTTGTCAATCACGCAAAATCAGAATAACCATGGCCTAGCTGCTAGAATTCTCTTTGCACTGGGTAGCTGACCCCTAAGATATCTTTTGTTGAACCCAGAATGCGGATCACTTTAGAAAAGAACCCCTTTATTTGTACATTGGTATATTTATAGTTTAGTCGGGTGGTGTTTATTTTTCATTGGGGTGGGGTTTTTCTTATCTGGATATTTTTATTGATACTTATATATTTTTTTAGGGAGACAAAGAGCCAATGTTCATTAGGTTTCAGACTGATAATTAGACATATAGAAGACGGTTAGGTACTAAAAAATCGCATCAAAATATCTGATGGAATTTCTGCGCTGACAAAATGCAGTTTTTAACAATTTACAAAAACTGCCTTAAACTCACAATTCATCGTAAGACTAATATTTGATTTTGAAAACTAATTATGCACTAGCAATCTCTTTCTTTTTCACTGGTTCTGGTTTAACTAAATTTCCGTGAGACACTCTCGACCACTAAAACCATCAAACTCAACATTTTACTTATTGTAAAAGAACCATGTTCACGTACTTCTTCTAGAGGCCGGCAATTTTAAATGCTACGGCCTTTAATAGTTTTAGAAGATGGCACTAGTTGGTACGGAGAGACTGGTTAGTTTAAAGCACTAGTTCGCGACTTTAAAGCACAAATTCATTTTACTAATACAAAAATATTTATTGCAATACCGGCACCCCAATATTGTTGTATGCTTTCACCGGATACACAACATTAATCAGTGGCCGGTATTCTCCATAATAATAAAATAAATAAAAGACAGAATTAATAAAATAGATCAAGAAAAAATAATAGAGGAGCCTACAGGTGCCCCGCCAAAAAGGAAACTACAATTTAGACAGCGTTGTGATTCCTAACGAATCTTGAAGAAAAGACGAAATGTTGTCAAGATTGTAGATTCCTTTTTAGCGTGTTACCTGTAGATTGTCGGTGTTAATCTCACCATGAAATTTGCACTATAGCAAGCTCTTAGATTTGTTAATGGAAGATCATGGTCTGAGTTTCATAATGGTTGTCGGTCGTAAAACATGTGAACCTTTTCACTTGTAACCGCTCCCCACCTTTATCAATATTTTTCTAGCCGTTTATGGCATTTGGAGGATTTAAGATGATATTGTTTGTTCAGGATGTGATAAATGGTTTTCGTCATCCCACAGAACACTGACCTTTCTTAGGGCGTGTAACTCCTGTCCGACGTCGATAAATGACGATCTTTTTTTCAGGTTATAACGAGAACGTCAACTTGAAGTTTATGACGAATTATTGGTTTCTTCTAACATCAAGAAAGTTGTTTCTACTTTGCATAAGCTTATAGTTAAAACCGGAGTGTAACCGTGGTGATTTAAAAGGTAGGAGACTGGAACCTGAGTGGCACACAGATTTCATTAAGAATTGATTACAAACTGTTGATATATAACAAATATCACACTGTTGATAATGTGTCAAGCAAAGAGATTGAGATCCAACCATTTGGTATTTCATCATTTACAACTGCCAGGGGCTGCGTTTTGTCAACCGACAGCACAACGAAATTCGACGATAACCTGCAGTGATGCCTAAGCAACTACGTAAGCAACTCAAGGCCTGATTTTGGAAAATTCCTAAACAACTCGAGGCCTGACCCCGAAAATGGAGTTGCTCATACAACATAAAACGTGTATGCTATAGAGAACATGATAGGAAAAGCTATATTTCTACAGAGTCACTTTCAACTGCTCTCATCTAGATGTCGTTGCATTTATAATTAACTAATTGTTTGGCAATACACTTTCCCAAACTTGACTTAGTAAGGCTAGCACCATTTGAATTTAATACTCTAAACGAAATGAAGGCAAATTTATCTGCATGCACACAGGAATATACCTATTTGAACCTCAACTAGTTATCACGGTAAATCTGTTAAAATTAGAGGTATCTACAGTCTATTGTAGCACCGCTAACTACACTGTGTCCAGCAACAAGTATTGTAAAACTATGATTTATGAAACTTAGCTTTAATGCGCATGTCCTTTGTGCAATATACGGCAAGGTGGTCCTCTTCTGATTGTCATATAGTGAAGTCATAATTCTTATCCAAGTATGCCAGTATGTTTAAACAGTTATTTTGACTCAACAGCTGCTGTTCCTCATCTTAGTACAAATATTCCGAACCAGCCAGGTCTTTAGGAAGATCATGCACTTTTATCTCTTTAAACTGCCCACAGGTTTTCAAAACAGCCTCGGAACAGCCACATAAATAATATCCTCAGAACCGAAAATCCTTCAGACCATTTTTCTTCGCAGCGGAACATGAAGAGTCTAAAAATAGAAAAAAACAATTTTCATATATGAAATACCGTTATGAAGATAGGAAACAATACAAGACCTCGTAAGCTACCAAAGTTGGCAAGTGAATGTTCAACATCTCCTATTTCTGACCTGTCATTGAAGGTCAATTAAACAACAGATCAACGTATAACACTCGTGCCTTTTCATTCCAAAGCCAATATTTGTCTTTATGGAACTATGTTCAATAGTACTGTTCCTACTTTCACACTTCTTTGTCATCATCAAAAATACCCAACTGGCATACCAGATCTTCGTATTTATTCTGCTTTTTTGTGTTTTTTTGCTGGTGAATCTTTAGGAGTAACTATACAACAGGGAAATAATTCTCTGATACCTGTCAAAATAGGGAAATGTCTTTGGAAGCTTGGCTATTTTCTGCTGAAGATACGGCTCAGCTGCATTTTGTGATGGTCTTTTAAGTACGTCTTTTACCGTGCACTTTTGACCGTACCTTTTACCCAGTGCCTTTTTTCTGTATCTCTTTCCGTTGCCTCATCTTCCACTGTCTTTTTACTGCAAACTACGTACTACTACTACTACTACTACTACTACTACTACTACTACTACTACTACTAATAATAATAATAATAATAATAATATTAATAATAATAATTTTTTTAAAACTCAATGCCTTTATTGCTAATCTTCATCATACAATAATAATAATAATAATAATAATAATAATAATAATAATTTTTTTAACTCAATGCCTTTATTGCTAATCTTCATTATACAATAACATTTCCCGCTGTTTTCTCCTGGCATGGTACATGGGACAGCAGGATTGATATACAGGAGTGTTAAATTACGAATACAATAGCAGCAATAAAAAACCAAAGGAAAAAAGGGAAAGAGAGAAAAATGTTAATTACATGAACAGTAATAGTTCCGGGCAAGTCCAGTCTTTGTTGCGCCTATTAAAGATATAGTAATATGTTCTGATGGCTACTCTTCAGAACACTTCAACATAAGCCTATTTGAATCGATGTCTAAATTCTTTAAAAATTTTATAAAATTGGAAGAATCTTGGTAACAAACCCCAAAGTTGAAATTTCCAGAGTTATTAAATTAAGATCTAAAGTTGGATCAATAAGGTCGGTTTTAAGATCTTTGTACTTCTTTTGTTTGTACCCTTTTGATTTGATTAAGTTTGTCTCAAAACAAACTGTGAGTTTAATCACTGTGAGCGAGTTTTCTTCAGCGGAAGTAACGGCTATATCCGGTCGTAGCGCAATAATAATAATAATAATAATAATAATAATAATAATAATAATAATAATAATAATAATAATTTTAAACTTCATGTGTTTATTTCATTCCGAATAATGCAACCACTACTCGCTTTACAGGCATAACGGTTGACGTACGTTTTCCTTTAAGCTTAGGCAGAGTAGAGTAGATAGTGTAGCTTAGGTAGGGTAGAGTAGATAGTGCAGATTAAGTAGGGTAGAGTAGCTTATGCAGTTTAGTGCAGCTTAGGCAGGATAGAGTAGATGGAGTAGAGTGGCTTAGGCAGTGTACAGTAGACAGTGTAGGTTAAGTAGGGTAGAGTAGCTTAGGCAGTTTAACGTAGCTCAGGCAGGGTAGAGTAGATATTGTAGCTTAGGTAGGATAGAGTAGGTAGTGTACGTTATGTGGAATAGAGTAGCTTAGGCAGAGTAAAGTAGATAGAGTAGGTCAGGTAGGATATTGTAGGTAGGGACGGGTACGTAATGTAGGGTAGTGTGACTTAGGTAGGATAGAGTTGATTGCGTAGGTCAGGTTATATTAAGTAGCTTGTATAGGGTAGGGTAAATACAGTGCCCTCGAGTGGCAAATGATCGTACCTCCCTCCCACTAGTTAATGTTTTGATTTTTATAATCCCTCGTTTATTAATTTCAAGTAATACTCCTAGTACTCAAATGTAAATGACGTGTGAATACACTTGAATAACTTTCCATGCAACATTTGACCATGAAACAGTGGCTAATTAGTCAATTAGTAAGATTTTTGTCCTCATGTGTGTCATCCTTATTTAACACTTTCACGGAATTGAGACTGGAGTGGATACCCCTCGTTTATTTGGACCTCCCATTTTATTAACTTTAGACCGTAATGATGACCCTCCGTTTATACAGAACCCCCGTTTATTCGGCACTCCAGAGTAAAGCATAAATTTGCACAACTAAGAAAATTGTTGAAAAATTCTCTTTCGATTGGTATAAGTTTGAATAAAAAAACGTATTCGATCATATAATTATTATGCAATCAATTTGGGTGTATATTTGCCAATGCTGCCAGCTTCATTTTCTGCGGAGGGTGTTTCGCGGAGGGTAGTGTAGGTCGATAACATCAACGGTGAATAGCTATTTCACTGAGGATCTCCTTGACTGTGGTAGAAAGTCCTTCTAAATAGATTTACATACGCCTATGAAAAGGGAAAGACATAAAGAAGCCTTACTACCACCATAGAATTATATATATATCTCTCTCTCTCTGTTGTGCTTTTCCGTCACTGTTGTGACTCGGCACTTCCTGCTTTTCTGACTATGCTGCACCACAGGTGATGACCGTTTTTTTGTGTGTGTCACCCAGTATTCAGCGCATTTGTTAGAAATTATTCTGCAAATCGGCAACACAGAATGAAATTGCATTTGGATAAATATCGGATGCAAACCCCTATAGAAAGTAACATGGGCATGACAATGCTTAACTAGATAAGTTTTACTTTCTCTATGTGGCCACATTGAGTGTCCAATTCGCATCGTTCTTTTGGAACCAATTCGATGCATATTATGAAGCAGATGGCCAAAATTCGGCCGAATTCATCATTATCGTAATCATCATCTTCAATATCATCATCTTCAATATCATCATCATCATTATCATCATCATAACCATCATCATCAATATTGTTAGCATTTTCATTATCATCATCATCACCATCATCATCATCATCATCATCATCAATATCGTAATTTATTATAATTATCACATTGGCGTCTTCCATGATCAGCCCCCGCATCTGTCACCTGGTCCCCCCGTATGGGCTTCTCCCCCAATGTCTCTTGGAGGAAATCCCCATTTGCCCAAAGCCCATCCCATTGGGTTAAATTCGACGAATTCGAAATTCGCTAATTTAGATTTTTGTCCATTATGCAACTTGAAATTATCAATTATGGACTATTAAAATTAAACAACTTTCTCTCAATTCCTAACATAAACAAACTCAGACATACCATTGTAAGGACCTACGTTTAGGTTCCGAAATTCGGTCCTAACACAGACATTAAGTACTTCATATGCGCAGACTCATAGACGTTTAGTGGCATAGGCAATAACGGCAAACCATATTCCCGTCATTCCATATATCATCCTGAATGTCCTACGGTCTAAAAGAGACCCAAATTCCATCAGTAAAAGAATATACAATCATCATTACATACAACATAAATAATTACAATTTAGTCACAGAAGTACATAAAATATGACTTACTTTGCAATTGAAGTTTTTCGGAACCTTGACAGCCCCGCAGAAATTCTCATTACAACTAATGTTTCTAGTCTATACAGTCATATATATAGCCTACGGTAAACGCCTTATTCCGTAACTCTGATTGGCTAAAATTCCAGACAAGGTAAGCCACGTATAGGCTGTGTACGTGATGCTGAGTCCTTGAGGCAGTAATTACTTGCAGGAAAAAGCACTTAAGGACGGAAATTCCGACGACTTCAGTTGCGTACAGAGTTCTTGGTACTTCTCGCGTTTCCTGTTGGCATTAACCAAGAGATTACTTTCATGACCAACTGTAAGTTCGAGAATGTACAAATTGTTACCCTTGCGTATTATCATGTCTGGCCTTTCGTGGTCTCCAGTAATTATGCAAGGCGACCTGTAACCAGGGATGTCTGTATAGACATCTAACTCATCCTTGAAGTGCAAAAACTTGCAAAGGTTCAGAAGAATTGAAAATACTACTACTACTACTACTACTAATAATAATAATAATAATAATAATAATAATAATAATAGTAATAATAATAATTTTTTTTTTGTTTCAAACTTCAATAACCTTTTTTCTTTCCTATATCAAAATACATCCACTACTCTCTTTACAGGTAAAACGGATCTAGATGATATACTATATGTTGTTACCATACAAGAAGATCATGATTTGGCCAATTACTGTTTCGTTTACAAAAGATGAAATATAGATCTAATGAAACGTAGATCTAATGATACAAGAGATAAACTTAAAAATTGAATAATTAGCATTAGGAATACAAACTTTGTTAAGCATTAACGAAAAGGATTTGCTATCCTTTGCCATACCACCTATGGCACTCATACTTAAATTAACAAACTGAACACTTTCATAATGTGATTCCAGATCTTTGCATAGTGATTTATATTTCATATTTTTGCGGTCCCAATTCTTTTGCATGTTAGTTTCAAATCTTACAGTGAGCTCAAGAACAGAAAGCTTGCCTTGAGCTTTAATAATCAGATCTGGGCGAAGATCAGGACCAGTAATGATGGATGGAGACCGACGTCCAAGTATATCAACAAATATTTCCATCTCGTTGTTAAATAAAGTAATGAAATCAGATATACTTATAAGAACAGAATCATGCCTCCAATTATATCTACCTTGGTTGAAATGTGAAAGGCAGCCCGATTCATGACAAAGATTGCTACTAGACTTCTTCCAGAGATGAAGATTTTTAAGAGTAGGAAGAGTATTATTAAGATGCCTGCAAGTGAAACTGTAGATGTTTTGGGGAAGGCGATTGACTGCTTTTTGCCAGTTCGTTAAGTGTTCCTTAAAATATTGTTCTGTCAGAGCCTTGACAATAAAACCTTGCGATGTTAGATCGGACGTAACTGCTCATAATTTTAAATTAAACAGTTATCATACTACGTAGCTATTATTATGGCTCAAATTTATTCATCTTTTAGTTGTTTGAATTTTGATCGGTAGTTTTGCGTACTTAAAGAATGTAATTTTTCTTATTTGCAGCTACATGTCCCAAGCCACGTGTCTTCGGTCATTGTGGAAATTTATGCGACACAGACACAGACTGCCGACAAGGAGAGAAGTGTTGTAGTAATGGCTGTGGGAAAAGCTGCATGAAGGCATGTAAACCTTTAAAATGTGCCAAATGTAAACCTGGAACTACGTCGGTATTTGATATCAACGGATGCATTACATGTGAATGCAAAGACTGCAGTATTCCTACTTGCAAAATGGCATGTCCAAACGGTTACATTACTGGTAATGACGGTTGTGCAACGTGCAAGTGTAAGCCGAATGCACCAACAGGGATATGTCCAAAGCCCCGTGTTTTCGGTAGCTGTGGATACAACTGTGAAAAGGATTCCGATTGTGCAGCAGGCAAAAAGTGTTGCAGTAATGGCTGTGGAAAAGACTGCATGAACGTGTGCAAACAGCTAAGGTGTGCCAGATGCAGACCTGGAACTACACCTGTATTTGATATCAATGGATGCAGGACATGTAAATGCGAGGACTGCAGTATTCCTACTTGCAAAATGGCATGTCCAAACGGTTACATTACTGGTAATGACGGTTGTGCAACGTGCAAGTGTAAGCCGAATGCACCAACAGGGATATGTCCAAAGCCCCGTGTTTTCGGTAGCTGTGGATACAACTGTGAAAAGGATTCCGATTGTGCAGCAGGCAAAAAGTGTTGCAGTAATGGCTGTGGAAAAGACTGCATGAACGTGTGCAAACAGCTAAGGTGTGCCAGATGCAGACCTGGAACAACACCTGTATTTGATATCAATGGATGCAGGACATGTAAATGCGAGGACTGCAGCAAACCTCACGTTTCATGCACTAAACGATGTGCAAATGGATATGCCAATGATAAGGATGGATGTGCAATGTGCCAATGTAAAAGCAAATGCCCGAGGCACAGGTTGGTATTATACTAAAATCATAACTAAAGTGGTAGGGTTAGGTCATTCAGGGGTTCTGCGTCACTTGTAAAGTGTTTGTACGTAACCATAATAATTACTTGAATCATGCATCGGCAGTCCGTGGCCATCAAAACACTGTGTGATATGTGCAAACAATGACACTCTCGCCGGACTAGACGTGTCATCAACATGACTCAACGAGCAATGGTCCCGTGTATCGCACCTTTGTCATAGTGACAGCAATGACTTATTTAAAACCTATTCATTCTGTTTCGCACTTGATGTTGATTTGCCAGCTTAAGTTATTTGCTGTAGGAAAGAATGATGGACATTTTTATGACCCTCTGTACTGAGGAAGTCGACCATTTAATCAGCTAGTTTGTTGACTCTCAGATACACGCATGGCAGACAAACACTCACTCTTTGTTAACCAGCGTATTTGCATTATTTTCTTATGTTTTAATGTTTTGTTACATAAATTTCTAGTTAATTGTAATATATTTTTAATTAGTTTTTATGTTTTATTTTTTATTTAAAATCTAATCATAACCATTCCTTACTAATTTTCGTTCACTAACACCAAAATTACATATAATACATAAACGCATTTAATAGTAAGAGTTGAGATAAGTATTTCAAAATCTTTATATTAAGGCCAGCTTGTTAATAAGGGCACTTCAATCCAGTCCGACGACTGGACGCAATTCACAGAGTTGTCTGTATTATCCAATTAGCTGAACTAATTGGATAAACTGAGAAAAATTAGTGATGGGACCTTACCTCCCTCCACTCCTAATCCACTCATCTATGCAGTATTGGAAACACCTGAAAATGGACCCCGGTTTAACCCTCAGTTAAAACATGTTATTTGTGAATTTCAAGCTGAGTTGATCATCCATGGTCCCCAACACATGGCGAGCCCGACAAGTTCCTTGAACAGGGCAAAGGTCTCTCGGTGCGAGCATTTCCCATCGTGCATTGGCTCTCAATCTTCCTAAGACCTGGGTAAAGAAAGCTGGGAACCACAGAAAACGAGGCCAACTTTGAAGAAAACAAAATGGCAGAGAACGGAGTAACAGTGAAGAAGGAGCCTAAAGATAATGGCGATCGCCAAGCACTCACCAAGATTTTTATAGGAAATTTGCCCGGCAAGTATGTTGCCAAAGATTTAGAAGACCAATTTGCGGAATTCGGCTCCCTGAAAAGATTTGACATAGTCAAGAACTTTGCTTTCGCTGTAAGTATCATATCGCATATTTTGTAGGCCTATAAAAATCTCCTACAACTCAGCTCAAGCCATCCTTCGTCATTATTTTCCAAAATAACATCAAAATCTTATCACTTGTACATTGTATTTGTATGTATGTATCAATTTTATTAAATGTCATTAGAATAAAATACAATGGCCAGTCATATGAGAGTGGTTAAAGCTTGTATTATGCATCACATGGAAATATCTAGAAAGTTTGCCTTCTTTTACACCTGCCTAAAATCATTCAGTGGCAGCTGAAGCACAGACTATATAGGCAAACATTTCGGATAACAAGAGTATATTTGGCAACAAACAACTAAAATATACGTTCAATTTCTTTCATACCCCTCTGCACTATTAGATGCTATTGTTGTCTTAAAGGCTCCTAACTGACTTGGAAGCCCTTATTCAACAACTTCTCTGTGGACTTATCAAAAGTTCTCTCGATCGTTCACTTTGGTGAAATAACAACAGACAATAATGAAGCAATCAACAAAGATTGTCCTGTATCGTTGTCTGGCCGCGTTTATGATGACTAAATTGCATATTAATGACTCAGGGTTATCAGGATTAATAAACAACCATTTTCAAGAGCGACATAATCAAAATTGTGTTTTCACAATAACGTTGTAACTAAAGTACTGACGAGTGCCTTTATGGCATGTCCCGATTTTACATGTGAATCTTTATCTCGTTACATCCTTCCCGTCAAAGATAAATAAAATACCTTGACAACTGTTAAGTCCAGAGAATGTACAAATGCCATCAATTAAAATGTTCTTGATATCTAATATAGTCATTAATTTTAACTGGTGGTCTTCTTTCTCATGTTGATCTCCTTGGCATGTTTACGTTTTCTAGTTCTGATTGTTCATTATTAGATTCCAAAGTTAAATCATGCTGATTGATACTGCTCTGGAACAACACGAAGTTGTCTTCGATTTCTGAGATATAATTTACCGCCTACCTCGACTTCATATGATCTTTGTGAAAGTCGGGTCTTACGGAGGCCTTTGCTCCAATGCTTTTCTCCAGTTCTCTTCAATCGTACGACATCATTTACAGCAATTGGAGGCAATTCCCTACTAGACCGATCTAGTTTCTGCGTTGTTTTCTTTTCTGTGCTTGGCGTAAGGACTTAGTAGGCACAGAGGTTCTTGGCTTCAGCATTGCTGCTGTACTACTGGGCGGTTGAGTTTGCCTCGTGGCTTTCTTCTCTGCCCGGCAGCCAAAATTGAGGGGCGTCGCCCTTGGACGCCCCAGCTGCCTTTTATTTATTAGTTAGCTTTTTGGTGTTTTTTCTGTCTAATTAAAGGCCACAAGGTAAAAAGGCCACAAGGTAAAAAGGCCACAGGGTAAAAAATGCACAAGCTAAAACGGCCACAAGGTAAAAGGGCCACAAGGTAAAAGGACCACAAGCAAAGCGCCACCGCAGCAACAAAAAGCGAAAAAGTCAGCCATGCGTACCACAAACGAATCAACAATAGAAAATCAGTATCGTGACAGTATCGTGACTCTTAATCTATGTAACCTGCGTGCATTGCAAAAGAATCCATTGACAGCCTTAACGATTTTACACTGTCTGATTCGCAGACCCTAATGAACAAGTTTGCAATGCAGGCTAGAGACGTTGTGATACGTACACAAATCCTAGGTGACCCCATTGGGTTGCTATAGCTTCCAACAACGAAATTCACTGTAGCATTGGTCTTGAGAATTCAATAGAAAGTACTATGTCCTTACTTCTAATAATCAGACTCTATCTTCTTCAACTGTTAACAGATTCGCTGAACTAATGTTATATAGCAATATATGTACAGCCACAATTGTTTTCCAGCTTACAATTAAGTCTCGCTTAACTTACAATACACAACCAACAATACTGCACACGACCTTAACGATGCATTTTAATATCACTCTCCAACTTCTTGTAACAAAGTTTTAAACATTCTGCTGGTTCCAAAATGCACTACACCCTCATGATTCCTTTCCATTCTGATCTTGAAATTCTTTACCGCGAACTTCCGCAACATGTCTGTTCTAGTAAGGCAACAAGATCATTTCTTCTCATTTCCTTAAGAACGTCAATAACTTCGGACACAGTCAGCTCTGGATTCGTCCTTGCAAGAGTACTCAACACTTCATCCATTGGGCTTACAGCCCTAGCATTCTCAATATCATTCTTCACCTTTTTGTAATCTAATTTCAAATAATCTGCTAGTTCCAAAATGTCATGAATCACTCGGCCTCGATAATCTATATCCCAATCACATAACTTGCGAGCCAATATTTTTATGTCTCCATCTGACAGGCCTTCAAAATTCTGTCCAAGAAATTGGTCACCTTAAGAACTCAAAGATAAAACATTCTCAGCGCTTACATATAGATGGCAAAACAAAATGGCGTGGATGCTTCTACTTTTTATTGTCTTTTCTCGGGAATGCAATCGCCGGCAGTGCAGCCGTCGACAATGATATGGAGTGCTAGTGACACACATAAAATGAATTTATATTGATGATACTGCATATTGCTCATCCAACTATTCCAGTGTGGTCATGGACAGGATAATGTACCTCGATTTCTAAATTACAGGTATGTTAATTGATTAAGTTTCGGTATGTTGACCTGGACTAGCCGTTCTCTGAACCCTGAGATACTATCTATAAATATGATTATAATGATTGCTGCAATGTTTACACGATACTATAAAAGTATGTTTCGTTTGCTGCTGGTGACCGACGGGTGAGTACTACAGTGCCACTGTGCGAATACGTTATCGACTATTTTAGAAGGAGGATACTAAAGTACAGTAGTAGTGCCCACGACCAAATAAGTAGGCCTGGTGATCTTGATACCTACCATTTTGCGTAAGCCCTACGGAGTAGTTAGATAAAAACGTTAAACCGGATCAGTTGCTAGGGTGTGAAATTGGAGTAGCGACTTTGAATTTTAGGGGCAATGACTTGACGAGGCAATTGCTAAAGTAAATTCCATAGATGGTTGAATCTTGACACGAGAATTTTGGTGGGGTAGGGAGGAGCTTTTCTTAAATCGAGAGGTGCTTAGATCTCAGTAGCACCCCCCTCTCCACTAGCTACGAGCCCGTCTTCTACAAAGCAATTGTAAGAAGGATATACTTAGAAACTCCATACTGATTGAAATTTTAAAAGATAATGCTTACTTTATAGATGAGTAACTTTAGGGTATTTGCGATTTTTTCTTTTTGTAGACATAAAAGTCCTGTTTGCAAAATCGAGTGCGTAGTAGATCCGCAGTCGAACAAAGAGCTTCTTCGTGTGATCAGAGGGGAGTTGAGGACATGGGCTGTCAAACTTTACTTGTTGTATCACGGAAAGGATGTTCTTCCCAATGCAAGGATCTCTCATGCAAATAGAGAACTTTTTGATAAACAATTCTTCCAAGGCAAGGATCTACTCAATAAAGGATGGGCATGGTCCACAAAGACCACCAAAAGGCCCTTTGTTGTTGTTATATGCCTTGCAGTAGAGCTTTGGTCCATTGTGCCACTTTGCAAAAAATGTCTTGGGAATTAAAAGTGCTGAGAATAAGCTCAAGCTAATACACAGCAATGCTTGGGCGTCCCTAGAGACCCTGGCGGTCTCAAATGACCCGTTAGAGAACATTGAAAAAGTTTGGTCTATTGTGCCACTTTGCAAAAAATGTCTTGGGAATTAAAAGTACTCAGAATAAGCTAAAATTAATACACAGCATTGCTTAGGCGTCCCTAGAGACCATGGCGGTCCCAAATGACCCATTAGAGAACATTGAAAAACTTTGGTCTATTGTGCCACTTTGCAAAAAATGCCTTGGGAATTAAAAGTACTCAGAATAAGCTGAAATTAACGCACAGCAATGCTTAGGCGTCCCTAGAGACCATGGTTGTCTCAAATGACCCATTAGAGAACATTGAAAAACTTTGGTGTATTGTGCCACTTTGCAAAAAATGTCTTGGGAATTAATAGTGGTGAGAATGAGCTGAAATTAATAGACAGCAATGCTTGGGCGTCCCTAGAGACCCTGGCGGTCTCAAATGACCCATTAGTGAACATTGAAAAGCTTTGGTCTATTGTGCCACTTTGCAAAAATACCTTGGGAGTTAAAAGTGCTCAGAATGAGCTGAAATTATTACACAGCATTGCTTAGGCGTCCCTAAAGACCATGGTGGTCTCCAATGACCCATTAGAGAACATTGAAAAACTTTGGTCCATTGTGCCACTTTGCAAAAATTGTCTTTGGAATTAAAAGTGCTTCGAATGAGCTGAAATTAATACACAGCAATGCTTAGGCGTCCCTAGGGACCATGGTGGTCCCAAATGACCCATTAGAGAACATTGAAGAAATTGGGTCTCTTGTGCCACTTTGCAAAAAATGTCTTTGGAATTAAAAGTGCTCCGAATGAGCTGAAATTAATACACAGCAATGCTTAGGCGTACCTAGAGACCATGGCGGTCTCAAATGACCCATTAGAGAACATTGAAAAACTTTGGTCTATTGTGCCACTTTGCAAAAAGTGCCTTGGGAATTAAAAGTGCTGAGAATGAGCTGAAATTAATACACAGCAATGCTTAGGCGTACCTAGAGACCATGGCGGTCTCAAATGACCCATTAGAGAACATTGAAGAAATTGGGTCTCTTGTGCCACTTTGCAAAAGATCTCGGTATGATTGCAATGGCATGAATCAGGACATCGAACATTAGTGTTCTTCTTGCGTCGACTCTTCAATGAAGAAAATTTCTCGTGCAGAAAAGAACGCTACTCTGTTGCCTATTGCAGTGGAAGGAGCGTTTGATCGCGTAGCAATGGATATCATGGGACCTCTTCCAGTTACTCACGACGGAAATCGTTACATTATTGTTTTTTCGGATTATTACACGCGCTGGCCTGAAGCATTCGCCTTGCCTTCAATTGAGGCATCTCGTATCGCTGATTTACTTGTCAATGAAATCCTCGCTCGTCATGGCGCTCCGAGAACTCTTTTGTCCGATCGTGGGTCCAATTTTCTTGCCGCCATCGTTAAAGAAGTTTGTCAACTTATCAATACTCGTCAGCTACATACCACCGCTTACCACCCTCAAACAGACGGGTTAGTTGAACGTTTTAACGGTACGCTCGCCGAATCTCTTTCCATGTACGTTAGCTCCAGCCAGAAGAATTGGGATCGCCATTTATCCCTGGCACTTTTCGCCTATCGTGTTTCTCCTCACGCTACAACAAGAGAATCGCCGTTTTATCTTTTATATGGCCGTGAACCACGCTTGCCCATCGATACAGCGCTTCTTTTGCCTTCGTCCACTCTTTCGTCTTCCGTCGCGGAGCATCGTGCTAGAATTGTTCAGAATTTAGAAAACGCTTCACGCATCGTTAAGGCCAATACTGAGTTGGCACAGTGCAGAATGAAACAACAGTATGATAAGCACAGTGGTCCAGTGCCATTCGATGTTGGTTCCAAAGTATGGGTCTATACCCCTAAATCTCGGAAGGGTCTATCGAAAAAGCTGGCTCACAATTTCCACGCACCTTATCGCGTTGTATCAAAGCTATCGTCAGTTCACTTTCAGCTCCGGACCCTCGATAATCGCCCTGTCAGCGTTCCTGTCCATGCTAATCGCATGAAACCGTATCGCGACCCTCATGATCGACCACTCACAGCTCTGGAAACCGGCGATTCTTCCCTTGATCTAGCCGACTCTGATTTACCTGCAGATAGTTTTGCTGACGATACCAACGGTCCGGCTATCTGTGTACCTGATCGGAGCCCGCTATAGTTCGTCCGGAAGATGACTGTTTATATATAATCTTGTTATGTTAAAAAAGATGCCCTGCCTGATATACCCCCTGAAGAAGAAGGCAGTCTGTATCATATGGTGCTTCAAGGAAAAGCATCGCTTCCTGTAAGCTCAGTTTCTCTTTTTTCTCTTATGTACAGCCTAATGATATCCCTTACTGCTAGAGCACTGTATTGATATATAGTAAGGTATATTGGTATTCCATGTCTTTACCAGAGAGATAATTGTAACTGTCATAACTGACTTGTCAATTACAAAAAGTGATTTTTAAGCTTCAGTTACCAGGAGCCATGGTTCGCACCATATTTGATGGTAAATTACGTGTTACATATTATAATTGTATTAATGCTTAATTTGTAGAGATTTTAACCTAACTAAAACATTCAAAACAACTATTTTGCAGCTTTAGAACCTTATGAAGATTCTAATATTGGTCCAGGGAAATCTTCTTGATTAAAGCTCTTTTAAGACATACCTTGTCTCCTTATTAACTTACTGTTGTCTAGCAAAAATTGGGATTGCTTCAAATATAGTGTTTTTTTATGTTCCAATTAGTTAAAATAATTACAAGTTTAACGATTGAATACATTAATCTCTAGTTTGAAAAATAAAATGAAATGAACTTTTATTAGCTTCAAACCTCCCAAACAAAATTTCTCTGATAAAAATGCTCTGTTAGTTCTACACCTGTGCTTAGCTGCACTTATGATAGCTCTACAAGCAAAGGTAATGATCTCTCTACTTCATAGGACCTTGCCAAACCAGTACCGTTTTGTCTGTGTAAAGTTTACATTACCCAAAATCTGCCTCTTAGTCTGTGGTTTCATTTGTCTTTTATAATTTGTCTTTGATATCCAAAGTCCTTTTTTGGGGTAGCTTGGCACGCAGCCAAGCCAGGAAAAAGACAGGATCACAAAGATTCATCAATAAGTCTTGCTTTAGAAAAGTACATTTGACCCCCAAATACCGAGAGACTAATATACATTTGATACTTTTCTAAGAATTTCCATGAGAGAAAGGGAGACACTTTTGGACCTACCATCTGCAAGACTCCCTTCTCCCGCTCCCGTATGCAGGTATTTTTATTTTCTTTCTCGTTCTTTATTTATTGTATGTATTTTGACCATAATTTTAAGCTGTTCGTCCGAAGAAGGAAGGGGGTTTTAGCCTTTTCCTCTTCCCAGACTGAATTAACCCCTTCTACATGAGGGAGACTAGGATAAACTGATTTTTCATTTTGATCTGTGCTTCCTGTGTCTGTTCTTGATAACTTTTTAATATGTTTTTCTACTAAAAAAAATGTATTTAACTAACTGGATAACCATTCCCAAATAGAACTTACTTTAGGTGGTCAAGCTCTGAATCAAGGAAATGTGATGAACTAACATGTAGTGCTCTATTGACTAGGGAAGTGACCACTCCTCTTTTCACCATGGTAGAATGATTAGAAAAGAGTAATTTTAGTATTGGTCAAGGTGTAAATGTTTTCTATAGACCCTAAGCTCAAAACAAGTGTCATTATGGTGCACCAGGACATCCAAAAATAGAAAACACCTTTCCACCTCTGATTCTAGAGTAAGTTTTATTTTTGTATCCAAGGAATTAAGCAAGCAAAAGAAAGACTCCAGATATTCTTTACTGTGTTCCCTTAGATGAAAAATGTCATCTTTAAAGAATGTTATTTTGACTCAGCCCTTGTAGAACACACTTATGACCACCTGGACCATGCTATTTTATTTAACCAAGCTAGTTTAATTTCACGACAAAGGTGTTTTCCATAACTATAAAGAGGCTCTTGAGATTTATAAATACCAAAATTTAGGTCTAGCTTTGAACAGAGATACTGGTGACATAACAACAGGTGACTCATATTTCACTTTTCTCAAATAAGAAGCTAAAACTTATGTCATCCCTGAGATAAACCTTGAATCACCTTTGCATTCACAAAATGAAATATGTCCCCAATGTCTCAGATCTAGAAACAAATGTGCACAAGAAACAAACATTAAAATCAGATACCATATGACATGGCTCCTACATATAATTGATTATTGGTTGCTTGCTTGGCAAATGGACTGATCACCAGGCAATCATTCACTAGTATCTAACAAGAGCAGTTAATGATTTTGAATTTTTTTTACTTGTCTTGGGTATTGGTGACTGATTTGTCTTTGGTGTTAGGTTCTTGGTTTTAATTGTTCTAATTTAGTTTTTTATTGAATTCTTTGTTTTCAGTATTTTTGTTAGCCTTACATAGCCTAACCCCTTTGATATTTTTTCTTTAAGATTTTTCACTACTATTACTACTTTTGCTCTAATGATTAAACTAAGTCAAAAGAGTCTAAATGCATCCAGGTTTTTTTTTTTTTTTTTTTTTTTTTTTTTTTTTTTTTTCTTTTAGTGTTCTAAATGATTTGTGCTTCTGCCTCAAATGGGGAGGGGGAGTAATCTATTCTAGACTTTCTAATCCTTTAAATTTTGAAGAATACCTCAATCCAATTTTGATTGATATTTTCATTGAATAATATATTTTTTGGGGTATTTTCATCGAAAACACAACAATTTCCCCCCCCCCCGAAGTTTAAAAAATATATTTTGCCCATGTCCCCCTACATGGGACAACGTTAATAGTTTTACGTTAACAGCATTGTTACATGATATTCCTTCTTACAGGCCAGGAAGCCTCAGTGGGGTTTTGAGATTGCACTACTGAACAGTTCCTGTTATTTTTTGTTGTTGAAAATATATCTTATAATATACATATCTTGAATGTACCACCACGTGGCAGAATGTTCTCTGAAAAAGGTAATCTAAAACTATCCAAATCTTACTGTCGCTAATAACTTTCGATAGATAAATGTGAGTTAATGAACTCCATACATGTGGAATCAGTAGCGAAGTCGATTTTTTGTTCCGTTTATTGTTATCAAATTCTTTCTTTTTAAGTTTGGCTCTTGTCTTACAGTTCTTTACCCCGATTGTTTGCTGACTTTGTTTTTATTAGCCTGATCTTTCCCCATTAGCCTGATCTTTCTCCATTAGCCTGAGTGATCAAGTGCTTGCATGCTTTTAAGAGTCACTAGGGAATATGATCAAGTTTCAAGCTCTGATTAAGGGTTAACCTATAAATCAGCTTTGTCGTGATACAAATAGCGTAGATTAAATGGCTTTTAGGATCTCTGATCCTATGTCAGTGAGATCAGTGGTAACAATTCACGAAAATATGGGGTGTGGGGGCAAAATTTTCCAAAAACCAGGGGGACAATTTTTATTACTTTTTCAATGACAATAACCAAAACAAAGGAGATTTTTCAATAAAAGGTATTTATCTATACATAGGAGGGACAAAAAATCTAGGGGGATACCCCCTCCCCATTAGTGCCGCTGAGTGAGATCAACCTCAACAGCAAAACAGCATTAAAAGGAGCCGATTCTCTATTGAGTTATTTTACGAGCATTCTCTAAAGCGACCTTTTGTGAAAAACAAACAGAGCAATATCAATTTCACAGATTTATAATGTCAAAATATGTAGTTGGTCCTTTACTACAGAAAGTACTGGAGTTTTACATCCATCTCTTCCTTCCCCTTATAAATTTGGCATCTTCAGCCCGAACATAAAGGAAATAGGAACCACATGCGATAATCTTTCGGCTATGCTTAGTGATGATACGCTTCAATACTCTTTTATTCAGCTCACATATTTCTGGCTGTCTGCGGTTATCCATACTGCAAGGATAGCTATGAAGCCATTCATCTTCAGAGGCACGTAATCAAGTTCTCTGGTGGCATTTCGATGTACAAGATGAACACCATCACCTGTAAGTGACTTCCTAATTTAAAAATTATTTTCAACAGTTTGATGACCGTCAGAATTCTCCTCAGCCAATCACCGTTGAGTTTGATCCCCGGTATGCAGCAACCAGTTATGTACCTTTGCTTCGTAGACCCCTTTCATTTCCAACAATTCATTCAGTTTACAACAAGATTTTTTTTTTTAAATACTTTAACATCTATTTAAAGATGTTAAATACAGCAACTTTCATTGACACAATTTCAATGTCACCGGGATGTCATACTTGCATACTTCCTTCAATTCACATATTTTAATCCTGCTATTTTAAACGCTCTGCTACAACACAATGCTGGTAAGGTCCCTCTAAACAACTATTACCCGACACCTAAGGCTTTCCCCAAACAAAACAAGAAAAATGATTATTTTATCTCCAATGCACAGAGAAGAGAATTTTCTCCCGTCACACTGTTGTCAGCCGAAGCTGCCACAAGCCTCTTTGTAGATAGAGTCAAGCAATTGTCCGATGTTTCTTTCTTTAATTGCTCATTAATTTTCCTTTGTTTCATTTCCTTGATTAAGGAGTTAAGTTTAGCCTACAACTTTTGCTGGCCCAAGATTCGCTACTGAGCCCTGGGAATTAATTGTAAAGAATGAATGTTATAATGGTTAAAAATAATAAATAGATACATCCTGAACGCTTCTTTATATTAATAAATAATACCCCCTCAGAATTACCTGAACGTATTGTCCGTCTTCAAAAGTAGCAGCCATAGCAACAGGGTCCTTATTCCATCCAGTACGGTCTTCTACCCCTTGGAAAGATTCTTTCAAAGCATTGACAAATCTTGAAAGACCCTCTTCGCTTGGACATAGTAAAGGGAAATAATCTTGATTCGCTCTTTACTAGGTTCCAGGTTTTCCCTGGAGCCTAGGGTGTTCTTCATAGGCACTAATGGTTGAGTGATAAAATACTCGTTTGCCACGTGAGCGGCCTAAATTCTATTTGCGGGCAGTTTAATCGTTACGATTTTTATAAATATTATGGTCGACATGTCCAAGTCCTAGGTCTTACTGCGCGATATCGCATAACAGTTTCTACTTTGTTGAGCACTTTATCTCAGTATTCATTTACAGGATAAAAAATCATAACAAAAGGAACAACATGGGATTTTTTTTTTTAAATACGATATCCTCAAAGAAGACATATCTTTTTGTCCATCATAGTCTAGTTTATTTCAAACCATTAAAGATTTGCTAAATTTTTCAATAGAGATAGCCTCAATCCCATATTCAATCAACAGATCAAAAACAAAGGTTAATTGTTCAAACTATGGTCATTTTTGACCCCTTCTTCTTTCTGCGTTGTTAGGGTTACAAAACAAGTCATGCAAGTTCAAGTCGCACGTTTGGACGAATTAACTCTTGGCCTGATAGTCAGTTAACCAAGGTTAAGTTTTTTTACTTGACAATTTCGTCCAGGAATACCACTAAATGGTTTTCCGCAACAAAACTGAATTCGTTTTTCTCTTTTTTTTTGTTCACACCTCCCTTTCTTTTTAGCTTTTATATCTTCTTCTAGGTGTCCACATAGGTTTGACTTTCCCTTGTTGGGATTAAAAGGAACAGAATTATTTGAATTTTCTGAAACATTTTTCCCATTTTCCTCTTCGCTTTTTTGTATTTGAGAAGATTCTGTCGTTTCAAAGATCTTGCGTCCTTTTTTCGAAGCTTGAAAATCTGCTTTGGTTCCAAGGGGTTCCATCATTCTATGAGTAGCTTGCATTTCTTTATTGGTGTATTCTCCTTTTTCTAGTGCTTCAAATTTTTCTAAAGTTTTCTAAACTTTCGCAATTAGAAGGAGCGAAATTGCTAGGATTTCGTGAAACCTTATTTTGTCATCTTTTCCATTTTCATCAGTTCCATGAGATTCTGTCGTTCTGCAAAGGTCTTACCTTTTTTGGTGCCTATTCATTTTTCTAAAGTTTGAAAAATCTCGTAAGTTTGCTGAGCTCTCCTTTTTTAGCTTCAGCAGACTCTTTAGTGGCGACAACACTGACACAAGCTACTTGTTTTTTATAAATCTTTTGGTACAATTTTTTTTCTAGATGAATCTAACCTTTCCTGAACGTTGAGTAATAAAAATCTGTGCTGAAAATCTATGAAATTTATGAATTTTGGTAACGAAAAGGGCTCACGATTTTTTTTTTTTATTTCTTGTTGCTCTGGTAAAAGCTGTCACACATGCTGTGAAATTATCAAGGGAATGAGCGAAAAAACGAGTTTTTCGTACAAAAAATCAATACCAGTTTTGTAAAATTGGAAAACCCAAAAATTAGTTTTCTTCTTGAGTTGGTTATCTTCGTCAAAGTCCCCTACATCTTCTCACACTTCAGTCTGCTCACACTGAAAGTTAATTATCAATCGGAGAAAATAAACTTTTCATCCTTTTTAGGGTGTCATGAACCGATGTAGCCGAAATTAATTTAAGAAATTTTTAGTTAATACATTTCGTGTGCTTTCTTTTAGTTAATTGAAAATATTTCCCAAATTTTGCAGCACTTACTTGTAGGCTTAATCTAAATAAGAGATTAATTTTTACTTCCCTTCCCCTGATTATGTTCCATATTTACCTGAATGCTAACAGAAATTTAGAAGTTATGAGTGTAAGATATGCTGTATGATGTATCAGGCATCCCTTTTCCCCAAGGAAGAATCAGTCGACTCTCCACCACAATAGCTGATGCAAAATTACACCTCACTGTACAAAGTTACTATGTTCTATATTTACCTGAATCCAATAGAAAGTAAGAAAATCTGGGCGTAAAATGTTCTTTTGATGCATCAGGCACCTTCCCTCCAAGAATCAAACCATTACAGCTGATTCCAATGATACCTCAATATACACAATTTTATCAAACATAATCTGAATCAAACAAATTAAACCATGCATTAAAATACATGTCAAATTAACCACTTATATTGTATAAACAGTGATTTTATGTGACTCTTCGGGATGGATGTGCCACTACGTGGCTGTACTGCCTCTGAAACTGGGAAGCTTATATAACCTGAAACAGAGTATACAGTCAGAGTATCTGAAGCTTCAGAATTACTTAAACTGGGAAGCTGGAAGTACATAGTCTTTTAGTAGCTTTAAATCGGCTGGCTATGTCAGAATTTTTAATCAAAACAACTTAGCCATTTTTTGGTCAAAATTGCCGTGTATCAAAGGCCGGAGTTTTACATATCCACCCAAACTCCCTCACACAATTTTTTCCCCTCTCCGTCTCTCATCAACCAACTTCCCCCGCCTCAGTCTCATAGGCAGCGCCAGATAGCACTCCCATGAAAGTCGGCTCATATAGGCATATCAGCCTCCCCCTGCATTGGGAAAGTCTACAAAATGGTTTCCAGTCATTCACTTTATCATTACCTAGAATGAAACGAAGTTGCATGCAACCGCCAACATGAATTCCAATGGAAGCGTTCGACGCTTGACTGCTTATCGGCCCAACACCAAAAGTGGACCGAACTTTTGGCAAAAGGATACATCAGATTATTGCCATTCGGCACTGCTAAAGCTTTCTACAGAGTATTGAAGACTCAACATGTATGGTGTCAGAGGACCCCTGTTAAAGGAGATTGAGAGCTTCCTTTCTGATCGTTGACTGTGGGATGTTCTTGACGGGTTCGTTTCCCTCGAATATCCAATAAAGGCAGGCGCACTCCAGGGTAGTATATTGAGACCTGCACTTTCCACTCCTTACATAAATGACATGAGAGATAACCTTGCGAGCCCTCTGCATCGCTTTGCCGATGACATTACAACACAGAAAGAACTAATCCAAGCCTTACTGGCCCTATAGACAGATCCTTTGAAAATTGAAAATGGTCTGATCCAATGCATCGAAAACAAAAGAGCTTATGGTTCCCCGATCAAAAGTACCACGCATACCCCCCAACTTCATCTTCATGAATGAAGCTATGAAGAAAGTCGATCGCATAAATTTGTATCCCTTTTTTTCAAACAAGAGTGAAAAAATATTTTGAGGGGGGAGGGGGTCAGACGAAGATACTCTCTTCCTCGATCAGGGACAGACTGAAAATCACCCTCGTCGCTGTTTTGTCTTTTGTTTTCTTCCCTTTTTTTCTGGTCCTTTTTTGGGACGGAAGGCAATATTTTAATCATAGCCTACATAAATTAACTCTATTATTTATAGTAATCTTGTATATTAATCCGTAATCATATCTTTTTATAGAATATGATAATATTATCTTATCTTACAACAGAAAAAAAGAAAAAAGAAAAAAAAGAGAGAGAGAGAGAGAGAGAGAGAGAGAGAGAGAGAGAGAGAGAGAGAGAGAGAGAGAGAGAGAGAGAGAGTAAGTTCTTAACTAGTAGGGGGTAAATATAAAAGCAAGAAAGAGTTAGAAAAAACACAACAGCAAAAGTAATTCATATTAATTTGCCATTTCAAATACAGTATTAGTTTATTTTGCATCATCAAACTTCAAATTTTTCGCGCTGATTTGTTAGCACAAACCATTGCACCACTTCATCGTAATAGCTATATTATCGTATGCACAGATACAAGATTGCTTGTGTCATTCTAACGCTCATTTCTTTATTTGACCTTATTCAGGACCCGTTGCATCCAACTGAGGTTGATATTTTCACTTAAAATCTTAGGCCAACGTCACGTAAATATGTGGTTCTTCTAAGGGCTTTGCGACTTCGGCTTTGACATGCACCACCGACTCCTCATAAACATTCTGACTTCTACTCATGTCTAAGCTTGTCTTTGTTAGATTGACACTCATATCTTTAATTTTTTCTAGTGTACTTCCTGGATAAACCATTGTGTATTTTTTCTCCATTTCTTCTTCTATTTTATGTCGCTTCTTCCAAAGGATTGGTCCAAACAAGTGAAGGCTTGTGATCTGCTCTTCAAGTCGTTCTGTTTTCTTCTTTTTTTCTTTAAGTTGTATTGTTCGATTGCGGAGAAGATATACAACGACAATAAGTGTGACAATAAAGATGACGAGTATAATCGATATGACTATTTTCGTAGTAGAATCCGTATCAAGATTACAGTTGTTATCTTCATATTCTTGGGTCGAAATGTAGTAATCATTTATGCACAAAATCGTCTGAATTTCTTCCTCTTCTTCATTGTTGTCGTCGGTAGCTGAATCTGAATGAGACCCTAGTAGAAATGCTCTTATTTTCGCAGAGAAATTACAATGACAATTCTCATTTAGGCGCAGGTTTTTGATTTGGAATGGTGGCATTAGGGCAAGTGCTTGCTTTTCATACTCTAACAGTTCGTTGTCGTCGAAGACGAAGTTCATCTCTGGAGAAAGATAAATGGGTGATATTTTGTGGAAAGCATGACCTTCTATGTAATCAAATACATTATTAGAGATTACAATTGGTCCTTGTGACCTTATTTGAAATGCGTGCTGTTGAACTCTTTGAACAGTATTTGCCCGAAATGCAAATTCTGTTGTTTGTCCACCTCGTTGATTTGCAATCAAACTTATAGCAGTAGGTTTTAGACTTTTACAGTTAGAGAAGGGGGCAGTAACCAAACTCTTGTTTGGAGTTATTTTTGTTCGTTTTAAATTTGATTTGCATATTCAATTTATGTTTTACTCGTTTTAAGATTTATTTATTAATTTATTCCAGTACCTGTTGTATCTTTGTTTGCTATGATTGTTTACTTAATTTCTGTTCGTTTTGGTTTTCATTTATTCTTTAATAGTAAAAGGTTTCTGTTCGTTTTAAGATTGATTTTCGGAATCAAATTTAGTTTTACTTATTTTAAGATTTGTTCATTCGTTTATATTAGGACCTGTTGTATGTTTGCTATGATTTTTATTTAATTTCTGTTCGTTTTCGGTTTCATTGATTTTTGAACAGCGACTATGGTCATTTTGAGTTTGAATAATCATTGGTTTATTTCTGTGGATCTTGCATTTAATTTGTCTTTTAATTATCTTTGACAAACTTCTTTTTCGGTAAGTTTTTTTATAATTATTTTCAAATTTTATTTTCAGGGGAGATTTCTCAGCACCCTATTTTCTCTAAGGGAAATTCGGGGATAGTTACAAGACTGCTTCGATTACCCTGTCTTCGAAGGCTCCCTGAGAATCCAGTGTATGCAAGTTCTGTTCCAAAAGTGATAAGCCAGAAGCATAGAGAGTCGTTTCGTCCAGTTGCAAGATTGCAATTGCAACCCAAAATAAAGCAGCATGAATGGGAGATTCCTGGAAAAAAAGAGCCAAAGATAAAAACAATGTATTTAAAACCTTTAAGGAGAGTTGCCTTCTCCAGTGGAATTTACTCCCTCCTAGGTAGGGGTTTTCTCCTTCAGTTAAGTTAAGCTCATTAGAACGAGCTAGGTGACGACATACTCGTCTTCTCCAATTGACAGCAGAAGTCCCACTGATTGAAGGTCAATTGGTTAAAGATCAATAAAAAGTCCCAATTCTTCAGTCCTAATTAGCGTAGTTAGTAGTGCTTATAATATATACTCGTTACACTTACCACTACCTAGGGCCGTATCAAGAGGGGGCTGCCGGGCTTGAACCCCATCACAATCCCCATCCCCCATCACAATGAACACAAAACTAAATAGTTTTCTGAACCGTAACTTGGTCTTAAAAATACAGATAAAAAGACTATTTTTCCGATTGGTAATTTGGTCACTTGATTGATTGAGTCCATCCAGAAACAATGCATTGTCCAAACCTCTTTATTTAGTACTGGATACTCCTCTGAGATACTTATTTTCTGCTTGCTTAGTACTGAATACGCATAAATAAAAATAACTTTAAAACTCAAGCCCACTGACCCCCTTCGCCCGTTCCCCGTCTTCAAGCAAAAAAGATCTTATGCAGTATTTGGCCATCTTCGTGACAAAACGCCTCCTCTCCTCCCTTCCTTTTATAAAGCAAATCGTGTTCTAAAATAGTTCAAAAAACTTTCAACTGTAAAAAAAAAAAACGTAGATTTAAGTTATTAATGTCAGACCATTATTTCCCAGCCATTGAATGACATCAGAACCGTCAAAACCAATAATGTGTTCCGAGCCCCACCTGATACAACCTATCTCATTCATATTTTTTCAACATGATTACATGATTCCATCGCATTTCATCTATAGGTGCGTTCAATTCTAACCTTTAGGGAGAGAATAAGACCACTCTCCGGGGGGAGGTTAACTTTCTGTATTTATTTTTCAACTTTTCCATGGTAATAGTATCTCATACCAATCTCAAGGACCCATCAACCGTATCTTGTTTTTTCGCACAGATCCATCCGTGGAATTCTGAGATTTTTGGGGAACACCGGTTGAGGAAGGATCAGGTAAATGGAGGACGTCAACATTGTCTGTTATAAAAAGGACACCAAAAGGAAAAAATCACCGCATTTGGTGACAAATCCCCTATGGTGGCAACACTGCTTAGGTTTATTCATATCTGAAAAACTATAACTTTCTATAATCTTTTTTTTTATTATTAAAATTTCAGGGCAGTATCAGATTTCCAACATTTCATCATATTCCAACCTTTAAGGGGGGAGAGAAGGGGCATAATGTCAATTTTTCTGCAGTACAATTTCCCCATGGGAATTGAATCTCAGACCATTTTCAGGGATCTCCTCCTCTCCTAACCTGTACTCAGGTATGAGTCAACCGTAGCTTGTTCTGAGGAATCCTGATATTTCTGAGGAACACTGTTCGAGGATATCTTATGCCAGACAATTAGAGGAATTCAACAACGTCTATCATAAAAAGGCCACAGTGACGTGGGTGGTCACTAGGAACGAGTGGATCTAATTATGATCATCCCTCTTTTTTTGTGCAACGATGCATCAATGCCATTTACTTATTCCGAAAATTTCTTCATTGCATAGATCAAGAGTTATTTTTCTTTGTATTTCCAAAAACTTGCCAAGAGTCACTTAAGTTCAAAGCACTTTATTTCTACTAAAGAAGTAACTACATAAGCTTTTTCAAATTGACACTTGTTGACCTGTCATTAGTTCAGTGACATGAAAGTAGTTCAAATTTTGTATCTACGGTTGAAAAAGATCCAGTGTTGAAAGCAAAGGGAAATCTTTTTAGGTTAAAAAAAAGTTTAAGCGTTTGAAATATATTTAAAGGGAGCGTCGTAAGGAGTTTTGAAAATCCAAAATAATTGGAAATCCCTTATTATAAAGGACTAAGCTTATATATTATATTATTTATTTTTTATTATTACAAAGATTATTATTTTTTTGCTTATAAATATTTATGATTATTTCTATTATGAATAATTTATGTATGTTGATTATTCTAAGGGTTATGGGTAGGATCGTATAATTTAAATGCGGAAATCTTCTGGATTTTTTTATGTGTAAAATTTGACGTTTGGGACACCAGCTTATGTTCATGAGAGCTGTTACTCTTGACTGAGTAATAGTATCAAAATGTTATGATAACATCATACTCCTTAGCATTACTACAGCATAAATGGCGCCAAATATATGCAAAAGATATATCTTTTCTGCTTAGTTTTATTTTCAGAGCTGAAATCTAATGTAAAATAAAAATAGATTAATAAGACCAAAACTCGAGCGCGAAACACGATAAATGTCAATGAAACGAAATGGAAATAAAAATGTTTTAAATAATTTTCCCTTTTATCTTAGCTAGTAATTTGAATCTTAACCATTAACCATGGCCAAAGGATGTGGAGGCCATTTAGCTTACTGCTTTGTTCGAAGGAGCTATGGAGCTCAATAGCTTCAATACACCTCTGTTTGTGTTGCATCAATATTGTGATTTACTTCCAACAATAAAATTAGGCGGCTTATATTACCAAAAAGTAATTTATTGGTTTCCCATTAGGTATCACTTGACCTAGCATATTCAGAAGACGAGATATATGAGCTGTCCTTATCAAGAGAACCAAGAAGCTGTTCGCCACATTGTTCTCCTACTCGAGTGCATTCTTCTGAATGGAGTTCTCCATGCCACATTCCAAGTATTCTAAGAACGAGAGAGAAATTTACCTGATTTTCGAAAAAGGGGGTAAACACCCTCAAAAAGTAAAGGAATCTCAATGAAAACGGCACATGCAGAATCAAAGGATTATAGAGCCCCAATGTGAAACATTCAAGCTCCCACCTGAAAAAAATGTAAAATTTTCAGTTCTATGACAGAAAAAAAATCACGGATGTGCGTTTGTTTTATATTTTTCTCAGGTCTGATTGTATCGGACTAATAGTCCTAGAAGATCCAGGAAGAGCTCATTTAAATGGAAACATAAAGCTCTCGTTCTATTCACCCCTCCTCTGACATGATCCTCCCCCTCTTCTTTCTACGGATACGGTTGTAAGTTATGCAATTTGCCGATTACTTACATATGGTGTTTGTTATTGGGAAGCATACAGATGTTTTCTGGGGGAATTTTAAACGGGGATGATTTTTCGTGGGGAGGAAAGTTTCCGGGGGAAATTTTACTCATAGGAATTGGTCAGAATTCTTACTGAAATATTGTTATTTGTCTTGCTTTCTCTTTGGCGACACAATTTTACATATGGAGATGTTCCGAGAAAATTGTCCTGGGGAAATTTTCAGTGGTGTTGGAATTTATTGGGGTATTTTTCCATGGGGATGAGAAGGGAATTTTCTGCAGGAGAAAATTTCCATTGGGGGATTTTAGGAAATAATTTGCCGGCATTATTTGAAAAACCATTAGAAATTAAATAACAAAAACAAGCATTTTTATAGGAGCATTTTGAATGCTAAGGGGTATTCTCTTCTCACGAAGAGAAAAATCAACTTGAAACAAGCTTCACGAACGCAAATGAGCACGCAACAAGTTAAATGAACAAAATCAGTCTCACGAGAAAAAAACAATATACAAGTTTCGCGAACAGAAAAAATCAACGCGCAACAAGTTTCACCAACAAAAAACTTTTGTTCCATGAAAAAAATTAGTTTCACGAGGAGAAAAATCCATGCACGAATTTCATGAAGGGTGCAATTTATATGCAACAAGCTTCGCGAACAAAAATCAGCACGCAAGAAGCTTCACAAACAAAAATTAGCACATGACAAGTTAAATGAACAAAATAAGTTTCACGAGGAAAAAAAATCAATGTAGAAGTTTCACGAAGGAAATGTTAACACGCAACAAGTTTTACGAACTTTAATATACCTGACCATTTACAAGAAAACAGCAGCTCAGACTATTACCAACAGTTAAGATATTACGTTCAATTAGAAGTGAATAAGGATAATTTAGGGTCAATTAGCAGTAGCTCCAGAATATTATCAACATAAATTAAATACAACTTTAAATAATAAAACAAATTATGTTGTGCATTATAAGAATATGGAATTTAGTTCAAAACATGGTTTGATACTGAGAAAAGTGCATCGAATATAGTATTGACTGAGTTGCCTAATTTAAAAGAATATACCAATCATAATACTAAATTCCGATCAAAAGCGGGCGAATGAGTTTTGGAAAAATTTCTGGGCAATACAAACGGTAATTTAAATTAAGTCCCACGAAGTTCAAGAGAATTTACTATTTCAAGGGGTGGCAGGCCATTAGTCTATAGCCCCGTCTCTCTGCATACGTCCCTGCTTCCAACAGCATTTGTCTAAAAACTTTGTTTCTGAAAATTACAATAAAAGCAACGATAGATGAACATTGACCACAAGGAAGACCACAGAAAAGGCAGATTGAAAGCTTCTACCCCAAAGCATTATACAACTATCCAGAACCACACTGGATATATTGTCATGCCGAGCCCTGGTTCATGCCCCGTAAAAAAAAAAAGGTCCCAATACCTCCCATGAAGACGGACGGCACATACGTAATAATTAATCATCCAGTTATAAAATGGCCCAACGTTGAATATGCGCAGATTAGTTGTATTTTAAATAGATGTTTATTATGTGAGACCATTTAAAATTTTCTTTATCAAGTACAAAATACATTACGGAAAAACTACTTCTCTCCCATTTCCATTTTTTACCGTTATATTTAAAGTGACGTAATACAATTTGCTGAATTCTACAGCAAGATAATCCTTTCAAAATTTCTACGATTCTTCTTGAAACCAATTCAACCAGTATATTACACGTACTTTTGTTCGACCCGAAAACAATGTCACAATTTGAAGTTGTTAGTATGCAGAAAAAATTATGGACGCCTTACCAGCGGATCCAGGGGGCCTGGGCGGGCCCCCTGGATAATACCCCAATAAGATTTTTCTGGCACCCTCTTTCCCCTTTTTTCACTCTTGTCTAGAATAATTTGTCAATTTGATCAATTATTGGGACCTTTATCACATCCCCCCCTTTTGCTGGGATTGTTTTGGATCGGTTTGTTTTGGAGGATTTATCAGCTTTGGTGTTTTTTTTTGGGGGGGGGGGGAATATTTAACATCCTCTTGCAGTGTTATTTTGTTAAAGATTGCCTCCTGATCGTAGTTAAACATTTTAAGGCATGAACATATGACGAGTTGGATATAATAAACCTATATAATAAATATAATAATAACCTATATAATATTACAATAAAACTAAATGCTTCTGCAGGACGTCGATCCTTCTTTAAACAAGGGGATCACAGATCTGGGAACCACATGGTGACGAGTATGGGTCCAGGCTTGCAAACAAATGACCATGTAACTGGAAGTCCAATAGACTTCTTACTGTCCACTTGTAACCTGGACTACCGTCGATCTAAGTATATTCAAGACAAGTGGGATTGATATTGGCGACTAGAGAACACAGTAGTGTTATTATTAATATTAAAGTGAAGATAACCCTCTAACAGTATCTAGAGATAATTTACAATTAAAATTTATGGAAGTTAATCCTTTTATTAAATAGTCAGGAGTCTCATCGACTATATGATGAGAATTAGAGAGGGATTTTTCAAGAACAGTTGGATACAAAATAGGAGAATTTAGGATAGGTAATCCAGAAGATGGATGGAATGATTTTAGAAAATATTTTATAAAATAGCAGATAATTTTCTAAAAAAAGTTAGGAAAGCAGCTACGAGAATTAGCGTAAAGTTTTAAGTTTGGTACAAAACAGATGGGTTATGACAAAGCCTTTCTTACAGATGGACCTTATGAGAAAAAGGGGACATGACAAAATTTGAATGCGAAAATCATGATAAAGCCTTAAAGAAGTAAACTACCTTTAAGAAGTAGTTTTATCCCAATTGTTTTAATTTCGACCAGTAGTCTTAGTCGAACGATTCATGGCTACAAGGTGTAAGTAAACAACGATACATGTCTACAAAATACAAACTTTAACATTTTTGTTGAAAACATCTTGAAACCTTTACAATAGAGTTCTCTAGAATCTGATGCTGTATTTTTTTTCTTTTTTTTTATTAAGATCACTATTTTTTCTGAAGGATATTTTCCTCTTTTTTCAAATTCAGGTAAATTTAACTTTTGATTTGGTAACATTAAAATTTTATTTATTTGGAGTCAGCATAAGATATAGTTTTGGTAGCAGCAGCCAATTCCTACTATCTACATCATATCTAAGATTAGAAACCTACTACCTATGAGGTAACACCATAAGACAGGCTTCTTCTGAAGGAAATGCTTTAGAACAAATAGAGTAGCCCCTTCAGAATTTAAGTTTACCTCTCTTTTCATTTCAATCTTGTTTTGAAATTCTTTCGTGATAATGTAATTTCATTTGATTTTACATGAATCACATCATAGTTGAAGAATTTACACTATTTGCAGTAAAACTCAAGAATAAGGATTTTTGCTGATGTTGGAAAGTAGTTGAGATAGGGGATTGAACTCCCAGAACGCCTTAATTTACTCTTACGGGAACTAGACACTGCTCTGCCTCCCCCGATATCCATAATATCACCAGCAGCCATTTTTCACGTGGTACAGTTTTGTGCAACAACCTTGACATGGTATAGTCAATCTCTGTCTCAGCCAATTGAAGAGATGGAAGCCTCTAATTCACAGAACCTCTAAATAGTTCTGTGTCGTGTTTCGCCATTGGCCACCAATCCACCAATTTTGCTAACATTGCTAGTCTGATTGATATCTTTTTTAATGTCTTTGTTTCCTTTGGGGCATTTCTCTCGGAGGGCTCAATGGCCCACCTGCCACATCCCTAGGGGATATCGTGCCAAGAAGAATTTATTCGAAGGATTCATGTTCAATACCATGAAAACAGAATTCGTGATTCTGCAATAAATTTTCGGCATTTCACACGCCTCCCCTTTGATAATTACTTAATGTAACCTTAATGTAAGAAATGAAGATTGAAGAAGGAGGTAGTAGGTGCTTTTCTATTTATTAGAACACTAGATTCAGCAGTTGTTAGTATCTTCCTGGAGATAAAGAGTTACTTTTTCAAAATAAAACAGAACTCTAAAAAACAAAAATTCGATTACAATAGATGCAACAGCGAGACCTGTAATTTTTGTTGGTTCTAAATATGCAAATGTATTAAAGCTGCTCATAATTGCGTTTTGTAAGTCAAGAGTTAAATATTTTAATAAACAGGAACCTAACTACACCAAAAAGGGTTGTGATCTTGATGAAGAATTTGCCCCAAGGAAGTGTCGCCTTTAAGCATTTTGACCCGACAAGACCCACCAGTTACCGAGGAAATATACTGAGAACTATTCAAACGTCCGGATGGTCTTCCTTGAGCTGCTTACCAACCTCGATCATTTCTTCCCAGCTTGACGGCGGCTGGTCGATCAAATCTTTGCGGTAGAACAGCAGCTGCGGGTGGGCACGCAGGGGGAAACCAAGCGTTTGGCCTTCAAATTGGGCCGACCGTGCGAAAGCCGCCGGATAACGGTCCATGGAAATGCCATCCCGGGCCATCAGCTCGTCGATCGGCTTCAGCCAGTGGGCATTCGGCGGCCCCCAGCTGTCGAGATAGTTCACCACATCATAGGCACCGTTCGCCGCGACGCCCTCTGCAACCAGTTTTTCTTGAAGGTTGGCAAACGGAATGAACGTCCATTCCGTTTCGATACCGGTCAGTTCGGTGAATTCGTCATCGCGAAGCATCAACCCGTCGAACTGGGGCGTGACGACGCTCAAGATGTTCAGTTTGGTGCCCTCGAATGGTTTGTCGGGCAACAAATTGTATTTCGCGTCCTGCGCTAGACCCATGGCCGGCAGACCGGCAATCATGGCCGCGGCTAGGCTGGTCTTCAGGAAAGACCGTTTTTGCATTTGAGATTCTCCTCCCAAGGGTTGTTTGAACCTTTTCCCTGAAATGACAGCATAACAGGCCTTTGAATACGTATTCAAGACACTATTGAGTATGTGATCGGCTGTTGGCTGCCGCGACTGTTGGTGACGCTTAGTCGTTTGCTAGATCGTTGGTCGGTGAGGCGCAAGATCGCCTCGGTTTTATGCCGAGATTGATAATAATATTTCGAATTATCTAAGCGGGAATGGTACCGTCGATTTCGCGCAACGCACTAAAACGGGGCGTTTGCGCTAATTGCAGATCAAAATTTATCAGCAGGTGTTTTGATGAGCACACCGGCAGAAATCGCCGAGAAAGCGCGGCAGGAGGCGGTGCCGCCTGAGCAGCTTCGGGATGGAACTGCAACCGGGCAGCCGGAATTGGAGACCGATCCGGAGGTCAAAAAGACCGTCACGTAAAATCAGCAAGTCTTCTTTCTGCTGACAAAAACCATTGCCGACCAAGTCAAACGCGACCTGGAAGACCGCCAGGACAAAAGCAACGCCGCCAAGCTGACGATGTTCGGTATCATCTTCGGGATCGTGACGGCAATCGGTAGTCTGCTGGGGTACACCTTTATCGATCGCGACATCTCTGCGAAAGCGTCTATCCCATTGACGCCAACACATCGACCTTATGTCGAATTTCAGACGACTTAGGCGATCTTGCCAGTCTGCTCGAATATGAAGCGGCAGCGCCTGTCCTGCTTTTCCTCTCTGAAAACAGCGATTGAACATGAAACTTCACATTCACTGCATCCTCACGACAGAAAAGGAGACCAACGCCAGTGCCGTTATATCCAGGCTGAACAGTAAAGTTCCTGGCGAACTGTTTCAGCTCGAGAAGTATCCCAAGGGTAGCACAAGCGCCCAACTCGCAATGGACTTGCCGCCGATATCCTGGGCCTCAACGGTGCTGTATTGTCTTCAAATGGCACAGTCATTTGGCAGGGGTTGGACGATCTTTGGTTCAATTGAAAACGAAATCAATCTCTTTACCAACGTGTTGAGCGTTTCCAGTATCGAATGGGCTCATCTTTGGACATCAAGAGTAAATTCTGACGAGAAATTGTGATATGGCGGAACTTCTTGTCGTTTATCACTCCAAAACCGGCGGTAGCCGGCAGATGGCCGAGGCCGCCGCGGCGGCGGCGCGCTCCGCTTCGCGTTTGGCCTTGTTGGCCGCGACGCGGTCCTTGTGGGCCTCGTCGTGCAGGTGCTCTTCGTAGAGCTCGACCTTGGCCTCGTTGTTCTCGTCGAGCGAGAGCCACAGCATCTTGCCGCAGCCGCTGCACGGCACCCTGCCGTGAATCTCGGGGTGACCCACCATCGCGTGCAGGTCGGCCTCGTGGTGATGTCCACAGTCCGGACAATCGAACGGACGAGGCTCATGACTATCCATCGTCATCGATACACCTCCGACCGATCATAGCGAATTCCGCGCCGTACGCGGGGATCGGAGGCGTTTCAGGAGACGCGCAGCTCGATGGGCACGCTCTGGCCCTCGACGACCTCGACCTCGGAGCGACCGAGCCCGTCGCGAGGACTCCAGCCCACGAGGCGGTACTGCCCCTCGGGCAGGCCGCGCAGCACGAAGGCTGCGTCACCATCCGCAGCCACGGTGCGCATATGTACGGGGGCGTGCCCGGGACCGTCGACCCGACGCCATGACACGAGCGCCTCGGGTGCGGCACCGGACGCACCCAGCACGACCCCGCGGATGGTGCCCCCCTCCGGTCCGAGCACGACCAATACCATTAGCCTCAGTAGTATTAGCAGTTGTAGCCGCAGCAGTGGTATACGTAGAAGAAGTATGCACAACATAAATGTTTCATCCCCTAAATAAAAAGAAACTTTCACTATGAGTGAAAGTTGAAAAAACTCAAAGCAATACACACTATGAGTAAAACTCACTTTCTTGAGTGAAATCAACATTCCCCGAATGGTTCAACTTAATACACTTAGTCTCAATAGTAGTAATAGTTTCAGTCATTGTTAGTAGTAGTTAGTAGTTACGGTATCAGTGGTAGCAGCACCAGTAGTAGCAGTAGTAGTTGTAGCAGTAATCGTAGCACACACACAGTACCTTTTGGTTCCTTTAACATCTCCCTCTACATTACTTGAAAATTTTGTCTTAGTGCCCTTAGCCTTAACATTATTAAAACTAGAAAGTAAGATCAATGAAGAAAAATTAAATTCACCTAGTATAAAAACTCATACAGAAATATTACTCCTATAAGCCAACGTGTTTGTTTTTGTTCATATTTAAGCTTGAAAAATTAATACATTTGAAACGCGATTGAGATTTGTATCTACAAGAGAATTTAAAGTGCGGATGAAATAATTCTTTTCTTTGAAATCTCATTAAAATAGATGCCGCTGTTTTGTACGCACTGAATTCTGCCGGTCCGTACATACTGTATTCTCTGTGCTCCTAATACTAGTAGTAACTATGGTAATTCCCGTGCCCAAGATCTTTATGCACAAAAGTAGCAACTAGGGAAAAGTTGTTCCTAAACCATTTTAGCCATTAAGGTTAAAAGGTAAATCAGACCTTTTAGCCTTTACATTTCTGAAAGGTTACGTGTTCTATGTTTTCTTGCACGTCGGGGGGAGGGTCTTAAAACATTAACCGGCAGTATATGTGCTTACGCTAAGATATAGTTATCAAGCTCCAATGGTGAATTTGCTACATAAGGTGGAAAGTTTGCAATATTTTTCTTTGATGACAATGTTTAATTTTTTTTCTAAAATTTAGATCTATAAAGGGGAGCACAGGAAATTGTGAGGTTCCCCCCTCAGAGAAGGTAAGAAACAGTTTCTTTCGTTTATTGGCCAAATTAGACATGAAATTTAGACACGAACAAGGAGGTGTTTATCCTATTCTTTATCAGGAAGACTTGCAGATTAATGTACAGTGATGACAGTGGTCGAGTATGGCTTTGGAGCTTGGGCATTCCGAAAAACGGAGGATTTTCTAGATGGTTTCCAGAAAAATTGCCTACGGATCGTTTTGGGTATCCGACTGACGGACAGTATCTCAAACAGTAAGGTGTACAAAGAAGTGGTCACATCCCACTTTCTAGGGCTGTAATGAGAGAAAGGTTGAGATGGCTATGGCACGTTCTGTAGAGAAAGGCTGACAGATTGCGAAAGATTGTCCTTTTCGGCAAACTGTCTAGGGCTAAACAGAAAGCAGGTTGTCCTTGGCTGGTTTTGGAGAAGCTCATAATGAAGGATTTAAGGGAAGTAAGAACTTCTTAGGAGGGTTTAAAGAGCGAAGCTTTAAATAGATTGGGATGGAGGAGGAGTGTGTATAACTATGTTGGCCTCAGGTAGCTTTGTGCTTTAGTGAGGAGTTCTTTGCCCATTCCTCAAAATCCTAAATTATCTCGAATTTTCAGATACTTCTTTTTCAAAAATCAAATAAAATTTGTTCTTTTTAATATCCCCCTTTACCCTAAAAATTGCTTCGTACGTGCCTGATGTTAACTTAAGATAAAGTCCAAAGTTATTCATAGAACTTAGAGGTATCTTGGCAGTACTCACCTAAAGTAGATCGATTGAGAAGAAGTAAATAAATATGGTATGAAAATAGGGACGATACACTAATGAAGAACATTGTAGCAACAAAAAACAAGAATAAGACGTGAAATTTCCTACCTTGGTCAACCTTTTGTCTGAACTTAAGGTATTTCTTTTTCTTCCGGTCGTCTAAGTTTTACTATTGTGATCCTTTGGCTCTTCTAATTTTAATTATCGAAATTTTCAGTTCAATTTTGTTCTGAACAAAAATAAGTCATTTAGGTATTTCATATATAAACAACCCAGATGGGTTTTAAAACCCAACTGTGTTGGGGCCTGATCTATTTGAAGGGTAGATTTTGTCTTGATAATTCTGATCAATTATAAAAGAGAAAAAAATATAAGGTGATTTTTGCCTAGATGTTTCTTGATGCTAATAGAATCTCAAAGTACCCCCCTCCATGCTCCCATCAAGGAGAAGGGGTGCTACCGATAAAAAACAAATTCCAATAATGACTGACCAGTAAAATGGGATAGTCTTTCACTTGCCACCGTTCCATCATCCCCAAACCCTACCTTCTCGCCCGCAACAGACCGTCCCGTATAAATCCCAAAAAGTCCCCAAACTGACTCCCATCCCCGCTAAACATGAAAGATATTGGAAGAGTTTTGTAGAGTTGAAGCTTCTCAAACCAAGCACTGGACCACAGTTACTCATTTTGAAAGAAACAGGTACACAGAAGGAGATGAGGGCCCAGCATGTCAATACCTAAAAAAAATCCACTTATGTTTGGTTGTTGCCTGAATTACTTCTGAATTTCATATAAATCACCTATTTCCAGCTGTGTTGACCAATTTGAGCCCCTTGCCTCAAACAAATTACTACATGTGTCTCTTCTGAAATAAATTTGTTCCTGTTCACATCCTATCATCTGAGAGCCTAGGGTTAATTAGGGCCAGTAAGATTTTGACGACAACATCCCTTGAAATTTTCAATGCAAGCCTCTGACAGCATCAGACTTAAGAGTGGTATGGTTAATCAAATTTCACATTGATAAACTCAATAAAGTAACTTAAATTTAATGGAAATATGTTAAACTTCATATCCCTTTCTTTACTGTCATACTTGAATAAATTACTGGAACATATCAATACGCAGCAGTGTTATTTTGGTATACTTGAAAGAACAATTGCAATTCCATATATTTTCAGTTGTTTACTTTACTGTATTTTTACCAAATACTAGAATATAACTTACAGGAATTTCCGCTGTCCAAAGGGTCCATGCCCAGCCAACATTCTGCCCGGATTTATCGCCAGGGTCATGACGTGCGACATGCCATGTTTTCCCTTTATCGCAAGTTATATCTACACGGGCTATCTTACGCCCTCCACCACTCCACGCATAGCCTGCAAAGTGAATTACAACGATAAGATTAAATACAAGCTAGAAAATTTAAGTAAGATTAAAACAGAGCACAATTAAACCAGAAAATTCTGCTTGTTTTAGAGCTTCGATTATTTAGTTTCTTTTTGAGTTAATTGGCGTTCACATGCTTGTCAAGTTATACTTGGATGTCTGAGCATGTGTCACTTTAAACACCAGTATCCAGTCAGTTTCCGCACACACGTAAAATTCGATGCTTAGCAACAACAAGCTGTAAACTGGGCAAAACAAACGCGGGAAAAAATATTGAAAAAAAAGGTGGGTTGTATCCCCCCTATGATGCTTCCAGAATCCAAAAAGGCCTCACTACTCACAAGATTCAAGTATCATGACTTGAATGTTACATGCGTCCTAAAATTAACAGTTTCGTTGAACCAATACGGGCCTCGCGCTTTATTTTGTTCAGATATTCTTGTTTATTTAGAAATTCGTTTTGTTTTACAACTTGTTTTGACTTGTTTCTTTTCGTTCTCTTTCGCTTCAACTGTATTTATTTTCAGCTATAGTTTTTTCTCTTTTATATCTTCCTTATTTCCATATTATTAATTTTCTGTAATTGTCTCTCCGCTAAATTGTTTTCTTTTTTATTTGTTTTGTATCATTTTTGTTATTATTTGTTGTCACTATATATGTTTTTTCTTGTTTTCCATTGTATTTCAAACTTTATATTGTCATTAAATGGTTCTCAGCTGAATTCTATCTCAAACAGTGGCGTCATTTGGGGGAGGGTTGGCAGTTGCCCCCGCAATAATTTGTATAAAAATTATTATATAGCCCATGCTTCTTGACTCTGCAAATAAGAAGCCCCTCTTGTCCCCCAATAAAAATGCTGGAGCTGCACCCCCTGATTCTCAAGTCTCTTAAACTCCCAACAAAAGCGCCAAATAACTTGATTATCATCTAAACAATGCTGCTTTCTTTGGAAAACTGAAGTTTAAGATCCATTTATCTCGCATATTTCGATTTAAAATTTCCAATCTAGTCTACAACTTGGATCATAAATTGTGGGGAAAAAGGTTGTTTGTCTTGAAAATAGAACCCCGCCAAGACTATAAATCTGAATCAGAGATAAGAGGTTGAAATAATTGCAAACTATGGAGCTGAGAGCCACTGTGGCTCTTTGAAACTAAGTAGATTTTAAAAGTGGCTTTGAAATTAACGTGAATAATTTTTGTATTATTTAGTCTCAGGAACTATGTCAGGATCAAATTTACAAATCTATTTTTTAAAAAGAGTAAAAAACAGAAAAAAAACAAATGCGGGCACCAGAAAAAATCTTTTAAGGCCGGGGTCCTTCCTGGATCTGCAAGAGTAAATTTTAGAGAATATGTTTCTCGGCCCAACAAATCTTGGATTTGTCACTGTGTAAATTCCAAGTTTTGGTCAGTTAGGATTCGCTTACTTACAGATTCAACTTTGGTCATTGGGCCATATGAGAAATAAGGTAATTTTTACGAGGATGTGGTACGAAGAGTTTCCATTTGCTGGGTTCACAAGGGGGCAGAGAAGGATAAATGGAAAGGTAGGATCATCTTTTCTCGAGTTGTTGCTGATGCACCGTTTTGAAAATCAGATTACAAATACTGTTTTTGATTGCCTTCAACATTCTTTGAAAGCGATAACAAGTAAATGAATTTGCAACTGCAATGTGTCACTTTTCTAGTGGCTAATTGTATCAGTCAGATGTAGTGAAAATTTCGTACTTTGGACTGTAGTAATTGTAAAAATAGTAGCCTTAAAAGTTTCAAGAATTTAACAGCCTTAATTCTCAGATATTATAGATACACCTCTTTGATAAGTTGGATGTAACATATTGTCATTTAATTAAGCTCAACATACCCCTCAATATTCCTCCAAAGATAGGTTGCCCTTTACTCCTGGTTAGACATAAGTTGGTTTCACAAAATCAAATAATTCCTAGAAGAAGACTGGCCAAGCTTGGTAAAATGAAAACGAAACGTCTTGTGCCGACGAAAAAGACGTGAATAAATCAACCGGATAATAAATGACTTATATAAGAAAGACCCACGGACAAAATAAAAACAAATTATACCTTAAAATAATCACTACCCACCAGTACTTTGTATGAGTCTAGTTTCAACCCCCCCTGCGGTTAAAACAGCTGTGTACTTTGTTTAAAATCATATGGGAGACGTTGTGGTTATGTTTTCATTAAAATTTTTGCTAGTTGGTAACTCAATTCTGTTAAACAGTTCAAAATAATAAAATTTCTTAATGCTCATCTATGATATACGTTCAGTTTGGGGTATGAGTTTTGGTTGATAACTTCCCTATACCCTTGTCAATGATTGATTCTAACAAAGTAATGGGATATACATTGCAAAATAAAATGGGCTTCTTAGAGTTTAGTTCTTGAATTTTTTGAGCTTCAGACAAAATCTGAAGTATCTAATGAATATAGAATAAAACTTTTTTTTTCTTTTTAAGCAAGGAGTTTGGTTGAAAGACAACTGCCTATTCCTATGGTTATGTCTTGGCTCTTTATAACCGCAAACTAAAAGTTTTTAGCCTCTTCGAAACTTGAAACGTCTGTAATTGGTTATTCATCTTATCTTGCAGACTTAATGTGAAATAAAGAAGATAACTGTTGGGTTTTTGTTATCCATTCGTTAATAATAATAATAAAAAATAGACAAAAAATGGTATTTCTTTAGTTAAATAAATATCAGGTAAAGAATATGCGATTTTCTTAGGATGGCTTGCCCCCAACCCCCCACTGCACTTCCTGGCTAAAGGGACACGAAACGGAGATTAGCACCGCCGGTTTGGACCATGAGGGTCTAGTGGCTTCATTCATATTTTTCCTATATACTCATTCTTACTCAGTATCCTATATACTGAGCTGAGGTACTCAACAAAGCAAAAACTGTTATGCAATATCGTGCAATATGACCTAGAATTTCCACATGATCACCACAATATTTTATAAATAGCAGAACGATTAAATTGACCGCAAATAGAATTGGGACCGCCCATGTGGTATTCAAGTATTTTAACACTGAACCATTGATGCCTATCAACAATATCCCGGAAAAAAAAGCTGCAACCTAGTAAAGAGGGGACCAGTAAGCCAAATAGTGACTGTGCAGCCAAAACATTTAGCTTTGGTCAAAATTGTCTTATTACAGTTTAGTTTTAAACAATACACATTTAAAACGTTTTCCTATAATAATATCAATAAAATCAACCATTGTATATTAAAGAATCAGTCTACTGTCATTGGTTCTTTACTTTAATCTTGTCTATTGAACAATTATATATTGAACTTTAATTGTCTATGAACAATTAAATATTGAACTTTAAATTAAACTATTCAAAAGCGTTTGGTTTTTACAAAAACCTTTGGTTTTTCTTTAGGTGCAATGGGATTTCTGACCTGACGTTGGTTCTAGAATTCCTAAGGTTTGTGGTTTTCGTCTGGCTTAAATAACAATAACCTGATTACTTTTAAGGAGGAATGCACATAATTATAGTGCTTTGAACTAAGGGAAGTATATATAAGTAAGGTAAATACATATTAGTTTTTAAACTCAAGGAAATTTATAGAAATGATATTTAACTGAAGTGAATATAAAAATTTTCCGTGTGAACAAGCCTTGGGCTTTACCTTTTGGTTTTCTGATGGGAAATCATATGCATGTGAATTCAGCATCATTCTTGAAATTAAATTAAATAAAAAAAACTAGTTTTTTTAACTGAAAGTAAGGAGCGACATTAAAACTTAAAACGAACAGAAATTACACTGGCCGGTATTCTCGGCGTTGATGCGGAAATAGGTGCTCAGCTCCATCGGACAGCGCACGCCCTTCGGCACGAACACGAAGGATCCGTCGGAAAACACCGCCGAATTGAGCGTCGCGTAATAATTGTCGGAGGCCGGAACGACCGAGCCGAGATACTTTTTCACCAGTTCCGGATGCTCGCGGATCGCTTCGGAGATCGGGCAGAAGATCACGCCCGCCGCCTCCAGCTCCTTCTTGAAGGTCGTGGCGACCGACACGCTGTCGAACACCGCGTCCACCGCGACCTTGCGCCCGGAATCGGCGGGGGCCATGTCTTGCGCGCCCTCCACGCCCGCGAGGATCATCTGTTCGCGCAGCGCCGGGTCGCGAACGACGGCCCAGCCGATGCGCAGGCCCGGCGCGCCATGGCATTTGGAAAGCGATGAACAGCACACCACCCGCTCGCCGAGGCGGGCGGCGCTGTTTGCCACCGTGTCGTCGCCATAGACCGCTTCGCGGTAGGTTTCATCGATCAACAGGAACGCCTCAGGACAGGTTTCCTGTATTTTCGCCAGGATGGCTTCGATGTCGCTGTCAGACAGCGCCACGCCGGAGGGGTTCTGCGGCGAAGCAAGACTGACCAGCTTCGTGTCCGGCGTCAGGCTCTCGCCGAGCTTGAGCACGTCCATCCGGTAACCGGACTCGAAGTCGAGTTTGAGGGTCCCTATCGAGGTGCCAACCGCCTCGAGCACACTGCGGGCGTTCGGGAAGATCGGTTCCGCAATAACGGCGTTGCCGCCGGTGCCGCACAGAATGTGTGCGAGCAGGAACAGCGCATGCATTCCGCCGACTGTCACGACGATCTCGTCGGCAGCCACATCGTGGCTCGCTGCAATCAGGCGCCGCAGATCGGGATCGCCAGCGGCGGTCCGATATCCAAGCAGGATGTCGTCGAAATCCGACTGGCCATCGCCGGCCAGCAAATTACCGAGGCTGAAGTGGGGGCCGACGCTCTCGGCAAGATCGAAGCGCGGCGTCTGCTGGGTCAGGCTGATGATGTCGTTGGCGGGAAAACGCTGCGGGATTTTCGTCATATCGGGTCCTGTCGGCTGCGTGGTTCGTCCAGAATAACGATTCGAACCGCATCTGACAGGGTCAAACCACGACCTCTTCCAGCATTTCCGGCGCCAAACAGGCTGCTGTTATGACAACCACTGACAAACTGCCAACGGCCGGAGACTTGATAGCCGCCATTCACCTTGTCCGCGCGGCCCACCGCAGCAGTGGAGCTGCACATCACAACCATGGGGTCCGCCAACAGATGGCGGCACTCGCCAAAACCGGGAGCAATCAGCCCAAAACTCTCAATGCCGATCATCAGGTTCCACGCGGCACTGCCGTCGGCAATGGCCACTGCCTCGATGGTTTCCACCTGGGCGAGTGGGTCGGCCTCGCTGCCAAAACTGTCGGCGGGCGCGGCAATGCGGTACAAACCCTGCTCGGCAAAAGCCCGGGCTATCTCGGCGGCAAGGTGCCGCTGGGTTTCGCTCTTGTCAGCGTGTTCACGCACCAGCGGTTGCAGCGCCTCCGCTTTCTGCACAGGTGTGGTCACTTGTTCCCTCCCATTTATCCTGGTGATCTGAACGCCGGGACAATCACCTACCCTGAGGGTATCAATCCACAGGCTAGAGTTCGAGTCTGCAAATGCAATACACTGACCGCATGGCAGTAAACTTCCAGATACCCATCAACGGTGTGACCATTGGCCATGCCGAAGACCACCAGGCGCTCACCGGCGCCAGCGTATGCTTGTTTGAAGAGCCCGCGGTCGCTGCTGTTCACATCATGGGGGCGGCACCCGGCACACGCGACACAGATTTGCTGGCGCCGGAAAACACTGTTGACGAGGTAGACGCCCTGGTGCTGTCCGGCGGCTCTGCCTACGGTCTGGATGCCGGCGGTGGTGTGCAGGCCTGGTTACGCGAGCACAATCGCGGGCGGCTGCTGGAGCCGGTGCGCATTCCTATCGCCCCGTGCGCTATTTTGTTTGACATGCGCAATGGCGGCGACAAATCCTGGGGACGCTTCTCACCCTACCAACAGTTGGGATATGAGGCAGTGTCCCGGCATACGTCAACACCGGCACTGGGTGCGGTCGGCGCTGCGCTTGGCGCACAAACCGCCACCACGCCGGGTGGGTTCGGCATGGCGGCAACAAAGTTTGCCAACGGCAGTGTCATGGCGTGCGCGGCGGTGAATGCGGTGGGTTCACCATTGGTGGGTGATACTCAACACTTCTGGGCTGCGCCGTTTGAAGAAGACAACGAATTTGGTGGTCGCGGTTTTCGTAAAGGACAGATATACAGTACATTTTTATTTATATAGATAGATAGATAGATAGATAGATAGTTTTTTAGTTTTCTTTTTCTAATTTTTTCTTTTTGAGTTTTTTTTTATTACTTTTAATTTTTTCTTTTTTTTAGTTATTTAATTTTTTAGTTTTTTTCTTTTTTAGTTTTTGTTTTTTATTTTTTTATTTTTTTTTTTTTTTTTTTTTTTTGTTTTTTTTTTTTTTTTTTTTACCTAGAATTCTCCAAGTTGAATTCCCAAGGCGAGAATTCAAGGTTTGCGAGAACGCAAACCGGGCAAGCAAATCCTAGGCTATATTAAGTTAGTTTGGTGTCAATGACAAACTCTTTATTCTTTTTTTCTTAATTAATGTTTTGCCTTTAGTTGAACCTATTATAAAATTAGTTAGTTTCTACAATGTTTACTTGGGTTTGTTTACAAGGACAGAGCAAATCCTTCTATATCTCCCTTGTTTTGTTACTAGAAATTATACAACCCCGTGTTCAATCATAACCCCATCCGGCGGAAATTCTTTTAATAAAAATCTAAAATTGTCGCACGACTACCTGTTTGATATGAGACAAACTTTTTCCCTTCTTTTCATTCGAAAATCCTTTTCATAAAACGCCAAGGGGGGAAGATTAAGCCTATTCAGAACCAGACAGACCCCATACTTGAACCAGTACCTGTACATAGTCATTTAGGACTTGAATAGGGCCTATTGTGCCGTAACGTTGGACGCGTAACCGATCAAAAAGAAAGCGCTCAAGACCCCTATTCAAAGCCAGCAATGTATTCACTGTGTTCATCTACCTGAATATATTCGGGATCAAGAATATGAAATGTGGGACGTGATCTTAGCACTAAAGTTTTCGTCGATTTTACGCTTCACGCGGTGACTATTTGCACGATTAACTATTCATTTAGCCTGCCTCATTAGTGTCTTCACAAATCTTATCCTGGTTTCTCAGACAACAATTATCCTAGTATGTCTGCTGATTGATGCGGATGGTGGAAGTATGGATCGGTGCCTCTCGTATTTTTTAAAAGTGATTTCCCAGATTTCATTATTAGCTTATGTCTTTGATCGAATAAGGTGGGCAAATTCAAGAGCTCAAGGGCACTTTCGTAGCTGCTGAAACTGGGTCCGAGTATTATCCTAAGCTTTGTGCTTGGATACATCGGTGCGGCAAACCGGGACCCCAACATCTTCGAGAAACCCGACCAACTTAACTTTGATCGCGACCTGGCGAGAATGAGACCGCTCACCTTCGGAGGCGGGGCGCATATGTGCGTCGGCCGCAATTTAGCTCGACAGGAGTTCGAAGTAGCATTCGGGACTTTGTTAACACAACACCCATCCGTACATGTTCTGGAAGATGGCTGTCAGTACAGAGACACACCGTTAATGCGCGGCTTGAAGCAACTCCCAATAGAATGGTAGCTGCTGGTTCATGATGTGATTGATTGGTGTTGTACTATACTAGTACACTATATCATCAATCAACAGCTTGGATGATGATGCAAGCTTATAAAATCCCTTACTATGGCCTGACCGATGTATTGCAAAGGGTGGAGGTGCCAGTACCGCAACCACGCGCGGGCCAGGTTTGTGTGAAGGTCCATTGCGTCGCGATGAATGACTGGGATTGGGGTCTGCTACGCGGCAGGCCGTTGTTTATGCGCTTGTTTCTCGGTTGGTCGCGGCCGAAATACGCCATTGCCGGGACCGACATCGCCGGTGTTGTGCAGTCCGTGGGTGATGGCGTGTCGTCGTTGCAGCCGGGCGACGAAGTTTATGGCGACCTGTCGGATTGTGGCTTCGGCGGCTTTGCCGAATATGTTTGCGCGTCTGCGGAATCCCTGGTTAAAAAGCCGCCGGACATGAGTTTTGCGGCTGCCGCAGCAATGGCCCATGCCGGTGAACTGGCGGCGCAGGGGTTGTTTGATGAGGGTGGCTTGCGCGCCGGGCAGCGTCTGTTGATAAACGGCGCCGGCGGTGGGGTGGGCACTTTGGCCTTGCAGATGGCAAAACAGCTGGGTGTTGAAGTGACCGGTGTGGATCATGGTGAGAAGTTGGCCATGATGCAGCAGATTGGCTTCGATCACGTGGTCGATTATGTTGAGGAAGACTTCACTGGTGGCGATGAAACTTATGACCTGATACTGGATACAAAAACCACACGGGGACCCTTCAGGCACCTGCGGGCGCTGCAGCCGGGTGGCCGCTACGTCACCGTTGGCGGCGCCACGCCGGGTCTGCTGGGTGCGTTCATCCTGGGGCCGCTCATCAAACGGCTGACGGGCAAGCAGGTGCAGGTGCTTGTCTTCAGTGACCAGAACCTAGTAAAGAACCAACCCTTGCCCAATATAATAAAGGATAAAGGTCTTCCTGAACCGTTGCTGGCGCAGAGGTTATTGAGTCGATATTTCATTTGCTGAATGTTTTTTTACAGGGACAAGTAGCAAGCTTGTCGCCCAGCCTTGCTGCTGCGGAGATCGAACCTGGCTTCCGCGTATTGCCAAACAGAGCATCAACCCACTGTGCTACTACAGGTTAACTCTAGCCTGAGGTAACCGCAAATTTAAAAACCAAACCAAGAACATTCAAGTTGCAAACAATCATTATTCAAAGCAGATTCTAGAATGGAAACTGTGGATTCAATTAATCTTAGTGGTAAAAGTTCATTGCAAAGGCAAACTTATAGAAATTTTGAAAATTAGCATGAAGTATCTAGAAATATGAGTAAAATCGGAATGACAACTAAAATAATAGAAAAATAATAGCGCTAATCACTTTATTGTATTTGTCTGGTATATCATACGAGGATAAGACCTTTGCTCAAGCTCTTCTATTAACAGAATCGAATGGTTGCTCATAATCTATAAAAGTTAAGACCAACAATTTAGGCACTTCTCAATTTTATCAACCTAGGAGTGAAAATTTGATCGACACATTTACTACCATTTGCTTTCTAACTTTGCTAAACTAAAATAATAGAAAAATCAATACCGAAAACATTATTGAGGAGAATCATTGTCCTCAGTCTTACGAAAAATTCCTTTTTCATATGGGAACTATTAACGTGTCTCCTTTTTTCCTTCCTTTTTTCTTTTGCCCCCAATGAAGCACTGAAACATCATAAGGTTGTTTAAGGGCTCATTTGAAGGAGGATAGCTATGTATAGTCTCTTTTCTAGCTCAGAATAGAAAATGGTAAAAATAAATCCAACTCTTGACAAAAGCAACATTTCTTTATGTAAAATAATATATAAATTACATGTGCAAGATAATATATAAAAATACATGTATGTGGAGCATGATGTCATATTTAAGCTACTCTTCTTGACTGGGCTTTATTTAAAATATAGAAAAAGACTGAGAAGCCAACAGTTTAAGACCGATAAATTAACACACGGAAAACGCTAACTTTTTTTTATAAAGACTCAAATCTTTTGAAAAATTAGTCGACTGCTGATCATTCAACCGGGATTATTAAAAAAATTAGAAGGTAATTATACAATATGTTGAGCCAATAACGTTGACAATCGATGGCTAATTTTCTTAAGGGATCACAGTCATATAAAAAAGGTATCATACATATACCATTGATCCCCCATTCAATACCCTTTTCATGAAGTATCAAGAAGTACTTGATTTAGATGAATAAGACTTTCAGCGACTTTCAGAAAATAGAATAGTAGTTGGTTTCTAGAAGGTTCACTTTTTTACTTTATTATTTTTGTCTTTATGTCTCAGTATTTTATGTCTCAATATTTAGGGCTCAATATTTTATGTCTTTAAAATATTCTAGAATGTTCATAATTGCTTCTGAATTACTGTTTCTGTCAGTGTCAATCAATGAATGCAACATGTCAGGAATTAAGCTTTAATTCAGAATTATTTTAGCGCTACAATTAAAATTAGTTTTTTACTGTTTTAAAAAGTAGAGGGGAGAGAAAGAGTCAAACTTTAGCGTAAATAGCGGGGTAATGAGGAGGGTACAGCCCCTTTCATATACGGAGTAATTTCTTTTCGTTTCAAGTTTTAATGTCGCTCCTTACTTTCAGTAAAAAAAAAAAAACTTTTTTCTTTATTTGATTATTGGCAAAGACGGTGGATGCAGTGAAGATATTAAATGTAGAATTGCCAGGTCCCTTTTTTTCACAGTAGAGAAAAGTTTGGAACAATAAAAGATAAGTCTGCGAACCAAGACCGTCATCAAGACCGTTGTTAAGCTTGGGTGCTCCGAAAAACATACTAGGATTTGTTAGATATTTTCCAATGAAATCGCCTACAGATTATTTTAGGTACCCAACTGACTTACCAAATCTCAAACAAAGAGGTGTACGTAACATTTGGGCCAACCCTACTTTCTAGGGCTATAATGAGAAAAAGGTTGAGATGCTGTCGGTGAACTGCCTTAGGGCGAACGAAAAGCAGGTCGTACCCAAATCGGGTTGAAAAATATCAAAAGGAAAGATTTATGGGAAATGCATACTTACTGGGAGAGTGTAAAGAAGGATGTTTTGAAAAGATTGGGATGGAGAAGGAGTGCACATAGCTGTATTCACCTTGGTAGGCTTGATGTTGCAGCGATTTATTCGCATTAGTGCGCACTTTGGTGAATGCCTACAATATTCCTGACAGTGTTCTGACCCAACAATCCGCCGCATGAGCACGGTTTTAACACTAACACGTCGCGAACTGGCCGCCTTCTTCCGGCAATTGACGGGCTACGTCATCATCGCAGCCGTCATGCTCGTGATTGGGCTGAGCTTCATTGCCGTGATTCTGGCGATCAATGGTGAAGCTGTAGACGCTCCCATCACGGAATCGCTCTATAGCACGCCGTTTTTCTGGTTGATCGTGCTGCTGGCCGTCCCAGCCATTACCATGCGGAGCTACGCCCACGAACGTGCCGTCGGCACTTACGAAACGCTCATGACGGCTCCAGTCACGTCGACTCAAGTCGTGCTGGCCGAATTTCTCGGGGCGTTGTGTTTCTTTTGGACGATTTGGCTCCCGTTCCTGGGCTACATGTTTCTGCTCCGTCCCTACTTTGATGATGCCTCACTCTTGGACCTAAGGATAGTGGTCTCAAGTCTGATCGGCGTGAGTCTGCTCGGTGCGCTCTACACCGCGATTGGTTGTTTCGCTTCAGCCCTGACTCGTAGCCAAATGCTGGCTGCTATGGTGAGTTTCGCCTTGGGCGTCTCACTCTTCTTACAGAGTTTCGTGACCTACCAGCTGCCCGAAAGCGCCGGAGTTTGGCACGCCATCTTTGCTTACACGTCCCTCTTCCACCACTTGGAGGACTTTGTGCGAGGCATCGTTGATACCCGGCACGTGATCTTTTACCTCACCCTGACCGGCTTCTTTCTCTACCTCAACTGGCAAGTCGTCGAAAGCCGACGCTGGATCTAAGCATGGCGCCCGAATCATTCCATCGCGCTCGACGCCCGCTGACCATGATCACCATGGCCTTCTCCGTACTGAGTCTGGCCGTGATCGTGGTGGGACTCAATTACTTGGCCGCGCAACACCCTTGGCGCACGCGATGGTTCCAAAACGATCGCTTTGAGCTCTCGCCGCTTACCCAAGGAATCCTTCAAGGGCTCGACCAGGAGATTCAAGTGATCCTCTACCAGAACCGAGATGACAGCAGCGCGCTCCACACCTCGATCGAGGGCTTGCTGAAAGAGTACGCCTACCTGTCTCCCAGGATTCGTATCCGCCGAGTGGACTACGTTCAGGACCGCGAAGCCGCCCAACAAGTGGAACAAGACTACGAACTCATCGGAAGGGCCCCGTCGGACCGCAGAGCTTCTCCTTTCTCATTTAATACTTGTAATTGTTCATTGACTCTCAAGCCGCCAAAGGTGACTAAAACGGACGCATGGACCAGTAAAGCGTAATAAGGCGGCCTGGCGATTTTATTTTTCAAATAAGTTCTGCCAAAATCGACGTCCTCGCCGGCCTCGACTTTTTGGTTAAAATCCTGAATTGTCGACTTTAAATTTTCCAAAGGTAAGGCTGTTTTTTCACAAAGCGCCCGCAGGGAATCCGCTTGCCAGATGAACTTTTCTTCTCTGGCGGCGGCTTTGATTTGGTCGGTATTCCAGTCAATCATAATCGGGTTTTCCGTACCGTCCTCATTTCGTTCCATAAGCGCTTCTTCGTCGAAGATTAGCCAGAATTTCCAATCGGGTTGCCGAACGACAAGGCGTTCGCGGGTATCTGCGTTTGCTTCGTCTTCCCGCATAAATCGCCGACCGAGGGTATTTACATAAATTTCTCGCGGTTGACGGTAAACAGACGTTAAAACCATAGCCCACGCCCTGTTAAAATTGCAACGTCCCTTCTCTAATTCTACGCCTCCCAAACTCGGCAGATGAAGATCGGCGTACTTAAAAACGCCGCCGTATTTTTCACCGATCCGATGCCCGTCGCCCGTCGCGCTTGGGTAAGTAGAACTGATTAAAGGCGTATTGGGGTGTTTGCTTTTAAAATAAGTCGGATTACTGCCGTATCCGCCTGTGGTAAGGATGATTTTTTGACCGAAAAAGGATTTTTCGCCCGTCGCGTTTTGCGTAACGACTTCATCGAAACGGCCGTTTTTTTGCTCTAAACCGATGAATTTATGTTCCAAATAAAGATCTATATTGCCTTTGGATCTTTGGGCGTCCAATAGCGGTTTAAGAATTTTATAAATGGACGTCGCTTTTTCCGTACCGTAATGCGTGCGCGGTATTGTATACGGGACATGCCCGTAAATAATTCTCGGGCATTCCGGAGCGAACTCAAAGCCCAGGTCGTCTAACCAATCGATCGTTCTGGGCGCTTCCCAAACCGCCTTTTTGATTAAGGCCTTATCGCCGGTACCTCCGTTAATTTGAATAATATCGCGGTAGTGTTTTTCGGGAGAATCGTCGACGCCCATTAGTTTTTGTTGCCGGGCGCCTCCCGCGCTCCTATGTCTAATAGATAATGATGTCCTGCTCCAGGCAACATTTGTTGATGTATAGGATATTTTGCATTAGGATTATGAAAAACTTCTAATCCTTCCACCCAATTTTCTTTGTAGTCTGATTGATTTACAATTTTTTGAAAGGTATTGGGTTCAGTTGCATTTGGGTCGTGATTTAATGTTTGTCCTACCCTTACCATTTCAACGCGGGAAGAACCGAATCCAGCCAGAATTCCCATTCTATTAAATTTTGAAATTGTCCCACTGTTGCTAAAAATAACGGCGCTTACATTTTCAGCTCCAGGAAGGTCAAAGAAACCTGAAGGAATTTCCTTATTCCCCCATTGATGCTTTGCAACCTTTCTCGGTTTGATATGGAGTTTCCCCTGATCGTCTTTTTCCCAATCGGCATCGTATCCGAATAAGTAAATTGGCAAGGCCGATCGAGTATAAATCATTGACATGGGCTGAGAAAAGTCTTGTATCGCAAAAACAAGAGGCTTCCCAGAAACATGAGGTTTTTCCCAATAATTTTTTCCTAATTTCGATGTAAGGGGACTTCCAAATTTAATAGGCATAAAATTACGCAAAAACTCAAATTGTTCTTTTTTCGTTTCACATGGAGGTAAAGGTTGGGGATTTCCTTTTGAGTCTTGGGTAGGATTTACGGTTACCGCTTCAACAAAAAATTCATCGCTCAATCTTTTACAACTGAAATCAGGAGCTGGATGTGAACGATCTATTAAATATACTAATTGGATAAAGGTTGCAAACAGATGAAGCTCCCAAATTCGAGCATCAAATCCTTTAGTTTGGAATTGCTCAACGAAATTCC
>JAAAKM020073195.1:115201200-115262438 GCA_010016025.2 Alatinidae sp. Z8VKAUB7J3 | reverse complement strand
TTGGAATCAACAATCCTCACCTCCAAGCAATACCAGATGATTATATTATTTGTAATAGTGTTTGTGATCAAATATCGTTTGTCACCTGGGATATAACAGACATTCTGAAAGGCTACACTTATTGTTGCACTACCCAAGAGCTTAAGAGTGCCATACCCCTTGTGCCCGAGCTTGGAAATGTTGGACTCCTGACAGGTTAAACTATGATTGTACAATTTGCTTTGTATTATTCCTACTAAACAGTGAATAAAATGGATCAAACTGAAGATTTGCTATTTATCAGATCAAGAAAAGCTTGTTCCTCCACGACTGCAGCAGCGCCGATTTTTTCCAGCTTATCGATCGCTCGAAGAACGTCCGTTGCCTTTTCTTCCAAACCGTTCTTTTGCAGCAACCCATTAAGAACTTTGCGATTATTGATGCGAATGGTGAAGTCATCGATCCCAATCGCTCTAATCAAATCGTGAATCACCAAAGCTGTTTCCAGATCGGAAACGTTTGACTGAGTCCCGACCGTATCAAAATCACACTGCATGAATTCGCGGTATCGACCGCGCTGCGGCTTTTCGCCTCGCCAAACGGTAGCGATGTGATATCGCTTGAATGGAGTTCCCAATTGATTAATGTGCTCGGCGGCGAAGCGCGCCAGCGGAACCGTCAAGTCAAACCTCATGCCAACTTTGCGGCCACCTGCGTCTTCAAAACGAAACATCTGTTTATCGGTTTCGTCACTACCCTGCCCCGCCAATACCTCGAGGTATTCCAAGGCAGGTGTGTCAATTGGCGCGAACCCGTAGGAACGATAAACACGTTTAGCCGTTTCGACCAACTGCTCACGCGGCATCATCGTATCGGGTAAGTGATCGCGAAAGCCTTTTAAGGGTTTGGTATTGATCAGGGCCATAAGGATTTGATTCTGGGATAGACAGCTAAAGCGGAATGAAGTTTTTGACCATCAAGCAATTCAATCGACTCGATGTGGTTAATTAAGGATGTGGCTAATTCAGAACGGGTAGCGCGGGCGATTTGCGAGACCGCAACGATACTTCATGTTCTTCGGACAAGAACGCGTCGGCATATTCTTTCACTTGCTCGGGCGTCTCAAAATATCGCTCATAGGTCCATGAGTCGTCATACTCACATTCGTCTGTCGTGTATTCGCGGCAAATTTCCGGACGCGTGTCGTAAATGCCGCAGAGATGATCATCGCCCAAATGTTTACATTCAGTATGAACGAGCAAATACCAAGTATCGTTCTCGGTAAATACACTGGCTCGATCGTGTAGTAAATACCACCGCATGAATTCAAAGTCTTGCCGAGTTTTTGGAGTATCAATCGGCAGCGCAAAATACCGGCAACATTTGGCAGTGCAGTGGTCGCACAAGACTTCTCCGGGCTTCAGTTCATCACGCGTAGGTTTCTTTTTCTTAATCACAGGCAGTTCGCGTCGATTCAAGTCGATTATTTACCGTAATGAATGTTTATCAAATTTATTTTTAATAATTTGATTTGCGGGGCCTATGAATGTCCAAAGTCTGTGGCGTGACCACAGCAAAGGTATACAAAGCAATGCACATTCCTTAAAGAAAATGAATACATCACAACGCCATAAACTGATGTGGTAAGCGGAAGAACTATTGTTGGAGTTTTTTCAACACTATCTACCGCATATACGACCAGTCATCGGTATAAATTTGTCATGCACGTACGAAGGAGGAGTCAAGGAGAAATGCGCAAGACATGATGTGCCCGAAAACTCGTCAATGGAAAAGATAGGAACGCGCATTACTGTATTATTCCAAAGCATTTCCTGTGGCTGTGACGGCTGTGACGCAGGTTGTTTAGCCAGTGTCACTATACAGTTTGTCTCTAGGATTTTTGGTAGACCGAATAGAAAACGACTTTGATAGTAAAACTTCCTCTGGGAAAATGCCTTATTAAAGTGTGCAGCTTTTCTATATGACCGGCATATATGATTTTACTGCATAAAGAGTTGACTGTAAAGTCGAATGGGATGTGATCTCGCCTTTGGATATGTCTAAAGCTCATGATGTGCCGCAGATCCTTTAAACAGTATTACTACTCGGCTTGTCACTAGAATCTTTGTTCGAGTGGATCAACAAATGGTCTTGAATATCCTCCGACGAAGTTAGCACCCTTTGAAAACCATTTTTTTTTAAAATATGGACAGGGTTTACGACCTTAATTACATTGAGAGTTGACTGTTAAGCTTGAATGGTTTGACCAACAAACAATTGTCAGGAAGCCGTTCTTTAAAAAAGATTGAGTAAAACTACGCAACTTATATTCAAATCTAAAAATAAATCACGAAAAATTCATATTTACAGCAATATTAATCATAAAGAAAAAATTGTTATAGCTAATGTCAGGAGCTTTAACTTAGTTTAATAACTTTGCTTGGTATATTTTTAGAGCAAAATATAACAAGAAAAACGTTCTTCTAAAAAGGCTGATTCGAAAAGTTTGTATATTTTCACTGGCTCAATATTTCTCACAGAAGAACCAATCATGTTTTGAATAACAAGCATTCGATGCGAGGAGCAAAATTAACTTGATGCAAGCTCCTAGCTAAATATATTTCCAAGCCAATTAAGTTTTCAAAATGTATAAACTAAAATTTCATAGGAAAATAAATCGCAAGTTTCTACAAAAAAGAATTGATACACAAAAATGCTTCTAAGAGAAAACATATAGTCAAAAACACAGTCTCTAATATACATATTATATATATTACTTGAGTCAAATCCTACAATTTTCAAACTAAGTAGTATTATGTTTTATTTAAAGTGTTTGGTGTTGTATTTTCTCCAAAAAAACCATGTTTCCTTGAAATACTAATTGATAATTATTATCACTAAAGAGACCGATAGAATATGGCTTGTGTTTATGGAACTCCTTCAATTTACGAAAAGAACTCTTTGGAAGAGCTGCAATGGACAAAGATTTTGGCACATTTGGAACCAGCTTGGATCACATACCAGCAATAGTGCCACCAGGAAACTTTTTAGAGGGGGGGGGGGGAGGACAATGCTACCCAGATTTTTTTTATCAAGATTGAAATAAAAATATTTATAATTTTGATTTCTTTTATACCTTTTTTAAAGTCTTTTTGTTTCTTAGGGGCACTGCTGTCCCACACCTCTGGCGGCGTTCATACATGCCATTAATTTAAAATTATTTAGTAAGCAAAGGTACACTGAAGTTAGGCTTATTCAAAACAAGTCTTTGGGATTTTAAATCGTCATTTTCTAGAAGATCCTAAGCCAAACATTACTTATCTAAAGTCGAAACCCTTGTTTCAGTTTCATATTTTTTTTTATAACAATAAAGGCTGACTTCAAACAAACGCTCACGAATCAATCCGTTCAAAAATACGCTTGCAGTTTAGTTTATATTCGTAAATCAACACCAGCAGGCACAGATGTTCTTGGGTAAAAACCCCGATAACGGGACTATCATTTATTTAGTCTTTTAACATTAAGGTAAATTTGTGCTTAGAAAATTAGATTTTTTCTGCAATAGATTAAAAAGACAAAAGACATAGTTCTACTGTTTTTTAGCTTTTAGTTACAATAAACTATAAATCATAGCTGATATATCATAGATACATATCGTGGTTGCACCAACTAATTTCATACAGTTTCGACTGGCCAAGAAACATTAGGTTTCATACTTTATTACGTTAGCATTGCGACTTTTGACCCATTTTTATCAGATAAATGTCCTTTTTTCTCTGCTTCTTTAGTTAATTTAAGTTATCCCCACTCTGCCAACTATCGTTCAAAAGCGCAACAGAACCCAGCCTAGGGGAGCGGAAGGGGAGTTGTTAGATCAGCCTGATGGAGTTTCCCCTTCCATGTTTGCAGGAATACTGTTACTCATCTCATGACGAGCAGACTATTTAACCCTTTAAGAGGAGATACACATATATTAAAAAGGTGTAGGTAACCCATGTTGTCAAATATCTTCTTTTTTAGACCAGAACATCTTACATATTTTAAGTCAAACGTATTTTCCTGAAAGTATTCCAAGATGACTGGCTTATGACCAAAATGAGGACACTAGGAAAGGGGGGGTGTGAAATCTTTTCAAAAATCATAACTCTTGTACGACTTGCACTGACTCTTGTCAGATATAGAACAGTTCATCACCTGAAAGCTGTTTTGCCGAATCTATTTTTCCAAAAACCGAAAAAAAAACGAGTTTGAAAATTTTCACATTTGTATCTCAGGATCGGCTAAAGATGAAGCGTTGATTTTCTAACCATGTAACCAACTTTCGTTGGGTAAATCAGCAACTTTCGGCAAAAGGGACCATGCAATATGTGATTCGGCAAAACCGCTTTAAAGAATATGCGATTTGGCAGAGAATAACTGCAAAATAGAGACAGTTAGAGACGTCTTACAGCAATGTCAGATAGACTATTCGAAAGAGATTTTTTTACATAAGGTAGCGATTGTAAATCAGTTTCAACAAAAAAATTTAATTTCAATAAAACCGCTTTCAGGCGTTGAGTTGGCAACCTTAACTGCAGAGTTTAGCAGTGTAGGCAGTGTGCCGATCCCAGACCACCTTCTTCACTGAGGGTAAACAGAAGACTTTACTATTACTTTGGTGAGGGTTAATCGTCGTTATTATGACGTCTTATCTTTTATTGTAGGCTGACCAGCTATATACCATATAATTAACAGTAGTTGGATCATATCACCGCCAAGAGATTTTTGGCAGCACAAATCTTGCTATAAAAAAGAAAGAAGGAATAATTTTGAGACATGAAAGAAAAAATAATTAAAGAGAATGATTCTCACCTAGTCTATGATCAGACGTTGAGCACGAGTCCATAAATGTTTGGGCCGCCACGGACAAACACGCATCTACAATATTTGACTTATTTACATCAAATACAAAGTTTGGATTTTTGATTAAATTCACCGACCAACACCATCTGATCGGTATCATTCGCAAAAATGCCTTATTCGACAGCATGCAAAGTGAATTTTCGGTGCATGAGGAAGATTAATGGCGTCACGGACCGTCGGGCTTGGTTGCCGCTGCAGGATTTTTCCCACGGCCACCCGTGATTGAATGACGCAGCTTCCCCAACACCTGGTTTGCCGGATTGTCTCGTGAGACAAAGGGCAAGACCGGCCTTTTGCGAAAGCCGAATTTTTTCCTCATGGCAATCAAGCCCGTATGGTTTGGCTGCACTTCCAGTCCTTTTTCAACAGCCCGAAAGGCAGCGCCCCGATCCTTTTTCAGAATATGGGTGCGCGCCAAGTTCATATAGTTGTCACCAACAAAGAAGCCGAGCTCTACAGCTTTCTCACAAAAGTCGAGCCCTTCTTGAATCCGACCTTCCTTTAAGGCAATGCCGAAGCCGTAATAAGAATAGACCGTGGTGTTCTCAAAATCCTCCGGATGGTGCAAAAGCACCCGAGCCAAACTGGTTAAACCTTCATCCCATTGGCCCTTTTTACACAGAAAAATTCCCTTATCAGCGATCTCGCTAATCCCTACCTTCATGTTTTTTCTTCCTAAAAGTGAATTTTCAATTCAATCAAAGTAAATGTATGGATGAGAGCATTCTAACAGAACTCAAACATTTTTTCGGCAAAACGCCACATTCGTAACCCGCCTCACAGACAGACACCACAAATCGCAAGTAGAGGGAATAAATGTCCCCTGCAGAAACTGTTTAGGGAGCAGGGAATTTAACCCAATACCCAAAAGCTTTGCCAAGGTAAAGTCTTTCAACACACAATTTAGACAACAACTGATCAAAGTTTCACAAAATACCGAGTCATGGGAAATCACCGCAAAACCGAGAAGTCACAGACCACAAACCTTTCTCCTCTTTTCTCTGATCCGAGCAGTGAGGATTGGTTATAATGGCATCAACCATCGAAAATCAGAAAACGGAGGAAGTATGAAAACCAGTCGGCGATTTAGTCTTTTCTTGTTCACGCTTTTGTTTTCGGCAGTTTCCTCTGCCGGTGATTACCAACTGTCCGAAGAAAGCCTGTTTGCCGTGGTGACCCATAAGGCCGGTCTTTTGAAAGGCGCCGCACATAATCATATCGTTTATGCCGGTGAATCATTCCAATGGAGTCATCTACTGATTAGTAAGTAGGTCCAAGACAACAATTACAATCTCCTACTACTATGACGCAGTCTCTCCTTGGGCATCTCTTCACTGTTTGCTCTATCTCCATGTAGAATTAGTCTTTCTCGGTTTCAGCAGACTTCAGGGTGGGAGCATTTACCGATATGATACTTATATTGAACGGTCTACTCTTTAAGCGGATGAGCGTAATTCTTTGGCTAATAGGGTCCTACGCAAGGAGCTGTAGTACTAAACATGAACTCCAGTCCGTGAGGTCCGGAACCATCCTTTACTCCCGGGTAAAAAAATCGGCACTTCTCATCTGATTCACCTATGGCCATTTCTTCAGACAGCACACCTCCAATCCTCGTTTCAGGAAGGCAGGACACATCTCCATTATATGTGTGCAATTCATAGGCTATGATTTGGTGGGCTGTCTCTTCTTTTATTGATATTACATTCCAACAGAGTACTCTTGAAATTTTTTCATCTGACTAATGTCGGTTGGGAAGTTTTGCTCATATATTGGCCTCGTCACCATCCCTAAAAGCAAGGCCATGTCACTTAAAGCCGAGAATGTCTTAGTTGGGATGGTTTGTTCATTTATCGGCCTCGTCACCACTCCTAAAAGTGAGGGCGCGTCACCTAAAACTGGGGACGCCGAAGTAGATGACAAACTTTTGAGACCATTCGTTCTTCATAGCCACATTTGAGCTTAGTTGAATTAAAGTAGTTAAGATTATATGGGTCTTCTGTCGAGGCTATTGCCAGTTGATCATTTTACCTAAGCCCATAACCAAGAGAATTTTTTTTAAACCAATTTCCTCTTTGACTTTGATGTCTAAGAATCTTCAGTATCTAGGAATGAAAACTTCAAATGGGAACTTTAATTAGGGCCTTGGACAAAATTTGTGGGAATGTGGCAGTTTAAGAGCTCATTTTGGTGTGAAAAATGCTTCTCATTGTTCTGGAGGCTAGTAGATACAGTAGCACATGTAACTTCACCTAAACATGTAAATATCAATAGCAAGCATAAATTAACGTAAAAGAGAATTTTAAAAAGCATCCAATGCTTTAGTATAGTATGACAAACATTTCTGACTTCGCTTGGAATTTAATTAGCCTTAAAAAAGGAATGCTAATCACCTTTGAACGGGGAATTTGGGTGTGGGGATCTAAGACTATAATTAGGGATGGGGGACTTCCTCTTAACCACTCACCCTGTGTGTAGCTATTAAAAACCGAACTAAGGATTCTATCCATAGAAGGATGAAGGGAGTGACTAAGGAAAAAATCAATTATCAACTCTCTTTTAGCCATCAAATAAATTAGGTCTAATATTGTGTATTTTTCATCGTTTTGGACGAGATTGGAGGGAGGTTTGAAACCCCTGGCTATAGCCATGATCCAGACACCAGGTGCGTCCACTAGGGCGGGGGTATCCCCTACTTGATTTTGTATTTATTCCCCTCTATATTTTTAAAATACCTTTTTTTTATATGTATCATTGAAAAAACGCAAACAAAAATTACCCCACCACTGCAGATTTTGAAAATGCATTCCCCCTCCATATAATGTCGGGAACTGATCCATCTGCCAGACATGTTGACAATTGGGTTTTCAGACCCTCCATCCCCCAGGAATGTAGAGATTTTTACAATTGTTTTTTCGTCTTTGACAAGATTTGGCTATTTTAAAGTCCCCCTCCTGCCAAAACTAAATTTCCGCATATCCCTCTCTTAAACTACTATTTTAAAATCCTTATTGAAGCATATTTAGAAAAAAAAGATAGAAAAAAGAAGGCATTGTAAACAGTATGCACTGCAAACAAGCCTTTAAAAGGTAGCTTGTAGCACGAAATTGGCAGGATTCTATGAACCGATCATCAGACAAATAACGGAGATGGCGTGTCTAATTGAAGATAAGAATTTGAATCCACACCTTGAATTTTAAAGGCATGAGATGAATAAAAAGAAATTTCCGGTATTCTCTTTCTTGGGAAGTTTAATTGGCAACGATTTAAACGAGAGAACAATCGACATAATTAAAGACTCACTTTAACTATCGAACGGATATTGCCTTACTTATGCGGAAAATAAGTTACAATCACAGCCATTTCCTACGTGTAGATTTCCCTGAGAAACAAGAGAAGCGACAAATAAAACCGATTCACACGCAGGGTTGCAACATAAAAACAACGCCGTCTGAATTTAGTCTGCTAACGAGCTTTCGCAGCATTAGCAGTGAATTTTTGTCAAACTCCCTTGTAATCTGGCCATCACTTTTTGTCCTCGGGACCTGGGTGGACAAAGCACCCCCCACCAACCGGGGCGCTTAGAGGGCCGGCGTCCTGCGGCAGGTGTGGTCTTGCCACGCCGGGCGGCAGGCCGGCCAGCACGCTCAAGATGCTCGATGCGGGATTCAAGCTCGGCAATCCGCTGAAGGAGCTGAGCCACGCGCTCTGCGCCATCGCCAGATGCAGTGCCAGAGGGCGCGGCCCCATCCGTTCCCTCGGCGCGGTCGCCGGCGGTTTGCCGTTCGGCGTTTGTAGGCCCGTCGTCATCATTTTTCGCGGCGCGCTCCGCGTTTTGCTGCATGACCTCCAGCCACGGCCCGAAAGGCGAAGTGGCGTGGCCGGGGGACAGGCTGGACAAGCCCATGGCGACCCGGCGGTGAAAGTCGGCTGTCTCGCTTACCGCTTCTTGCACCATTCTGGCCATCGCGTCGACCGCTTCGGGATCGCGGGCCGAGCGTTCCCAATGGTCCAGCCACAAATCCAGATAGCGGCGCGCGATATCTTGCGGATCGTTCGAAGAGGCCATTTGTTGCGTGTCGTCGCCCTTAACAATGGGGGCCAGGAGGCCCAGTTAATCTAGCCATGCGATGTTGCACCGCAGTGCAAGGCTTGCGCCGTATCGTGGCAATCGCGTACCAATTCGACAAGGTTTCCTGTCCGCGCTGGGCCGCGACAGAGTGATAGCGCAAGTTGGGGACGCCCGAAATGGCCAGAAAAAAAGCGAACACAGCAGATGCCGGAAACGGCGATGGTCCCGTTCGCATAAAGAAATACGCCAACCGGCGGCTCTACAACACAGCGACGTCCAGCTATGTGACGCTCGACGATCTGTGCGCGATGGTCAAGGAAGGCCAGGAATTCGTCGTCAATGATGCGAAGTCCGGCGAGGACATCACCCGTTCGGTCCTCACCCAAATCATCGTGGAAGAAGAGGCCAAGGGCGAAAACATGCTGCCCATCGGCTTTTTGCGGCAATTGATCAGTTTTTACGGCGACAGCATGCAGTGGATGGTGCCCCGCTATCTCGAACATTCCATGCACAGTTTCGCCCGAAATCAGGAACAGTTGCGCGAATACGTGCAGGGAACCATGCAGGGCATGTTTCCGTTCGGCTCGATGAGCGAGATGGGCAAACAAAACATGGCGATGTTGGAATCGGCCATGAAGATGTTCTCGCCCTTCCCCAATGAGTGACACGTTTTGCTAATCACTTCCTTAGTTCTCATGCACTCGACTTTTAACGAAAGAAGAACTTCATATTTTGTCTTTGCTTTGTAAGTATTCCTCGCCATTTCAATAACATCAAGAATATTTGTTTGTGTTAAATCATATATATAAGTCGAAGTTTCAAGAATTTTTAGGTTATGATTAGGATTAGAAATGGTTTGAAGAAAAGCTTCAATCAAAAACTTAGTCTTATTCTCAATATCTTCAACGAACGTTTCGTAGCAAAAGAGGCAGCAAGATTTTGCTATCATAAATATGTCCAATTTCGAATGGGGCCATAGCGTAATTAACTTCTTTACTTGTTCTTGGTATCTATGTCTCAAAGCCTCTTTGAGAAGAACCAGAATTAAAGATTCTGGAAGAGATTTCACAATGGTATGATCAATCACAATATTTGCGACGATTGCTTTAGCTGAATTTTGTAGTAAAGACAAGGTATTATTATGGCAAACGGTCCTTCTATTAAAACGAACATTTTCAGCAGCAAGTTCGCTACTCCTAACGAGCATTGTTGGTAAACTGGAGTGGAAACCTTTGTTGACCATATTACGAGCTTCGCGCACGAATGTCGCAGGAACAAAATCTTTTGCTACCTGGATAAACGAGCAGAACAGCCAGTTCCACTTAATATTGCGCAATACTACCTTTGGGTTAATTATAAAAATCTGGAATGGAAATATTATTTAGGTGTACAATTCTTATAATGGGCTTAAGATGGAAAAGCAATTTGCCAAAAACGTAAAGTTGGCATTTACATGCTTATTTTTCTAGACTATAGCTAGCCTTTGTTCTACGTTCTGACCTAGCTATAATTATTTTAGAGTCAATAAATAATAATTGGAAAAGAAAGAAATCTACCAAGCTTCAAAATTTTTCAAGCTGGATCCAAATAGACTCTTACCTTCAAAAGCAATTAAAATTTTAATACATAAAAATCGAACTTTTTGGGTGCTTTAACGATCAAAAACTAAATAAAGTCAATTTTTTTTACAAATGAAACTAGGCTAAGAAGAATTTTCTAAGCGGAATAAATTTTCAACAGGTAAATTTTTCAACATTTTCAACAGGTAAATGGCAAAATTCCTGGGATCATCAGCGGTCTGGAACGTGTTATTTTTGTCGACTATGGAGAATTGCATGGCCCTTAACAGCATCAAACGTTTTTGTACTATCACTGGATTTCTGCTTACTCTCCTGATTTTTTTGGCGCCACAAGCGCTTGCCCAAGAGGGAGATCAGAAAAAAGAAGATCAAAATGCCCAATCTGAAGAGGCTGAAAAAAAAGAACCTGTCGTTGAACAGGTGGTGGTGACCGGGAGTCGTGCCCGGCCTCGTTCCGTAACGGAGTCCATGGTTCCGATTGATTTGCTTCGTGCTGCAGATTTCATCAATCAGGGTGATTTGGATATAAGCAATAGTTTGAGAAATGTGGTTCCTTCATTCAACATCAATACACAGCCCATCAGTGATGCAGCCACGATTGTGCGGCCCGCGAACCTTCGGGGCTTAGCACCTGACCACACTTTGGTTTTGGTCAACGGGAAACGCCGGCATCGTGCAGCGGTAATCTACTGGTTGGGCAACGGTGTTGCCGATGGTGCTCAAGGCCCAGATATTTCTGGGATTCCTTCGATTGCCCTTCGCCAAGTGGAAGTATTGCGTGACGGTGCTTCCGCTCAGTACGGTTCCGATGCCATTGCCGGTGTCATGAACTTCATGCTGCGCGATGATTCTGAAGGTGCGAATATCGAATTGAGGAACGGCAATTATTACGAAGGTGACGGCGATGCCACGACTTTGGCCGCAAATGTCGGCCTGCCCTTAGGCGGGAATGGTTTTCTCAACCTTAGCCTTGAAATGGGTCAAACTGATCCCACCGACCGCAGTATTCAGCGTGATGATGCCCTGCTTTTGATTTCTGCGGGCAATACTGCTGTACGGACACCTGCCCAAGTTTGGGGCTCTCCTGAAATTGAAGATGAAATCAAGCTTTGGGCCAATTTTGGTGTAGATGTTGGCGGTGCCAGCCAATTCTACGGCCATGCCAACTACGTCAGCAAAACGGTAACTGGTGGCTTCTATTTCAGGAACCCGAACACCCGCAGTGCGGTGTTTAGTGGCGACGGTGGATCCTCCCTCCTCATTGGTGACCTTCTCGACGCTCAGGATGGTGTTCTGGACGGTTCTGCCAATTGTCCTACGGTCACGGTTACCAACGGTGTGCCTGATCCCGTTGCGCTTGCACAGGTCATGGCAGACCCGAATTGTTTCTCCTTCCAAGAAATCTTCCCAAACTCCTGGATATTTTACCTGCAGACGCTCAACAGTTCCATGTGGTTGCAGATAGGTATGACGGACTTTTTGGTCACAACGACCCTTCTGGCTCTTCTGTCTACCTCAAAGATAGTAGCGGGAGCCATGAACGAAGAGGCAATAAATCGTTGAAAAAAAAAAACATTTCTGTAACAGAGACAATCATGCTTGAAAACTTAGAAGCAAATTCCAAGTGTAAAGCAAAGATAATCGAATTAGTGTTTACAGAATGGAAGAACCAGTCCATTCCAAGTGATTTCAGCATTTTTCTGGGAAGAGGATTTTCGGAGAAAAAGAGCGTGGTGAAGCTCCAGATGGACGAAGTTCCTGTCACTATTGCAGAGCTCAAAAGCACCCACGAGGAGGCCGATACTCGCATAGTGTTTCATGTTGCATCTTGCTTACGGAATGGGTCTTCGAAAGTTATTGTTCGTGCTAATGACACAGACATTATTGTGATTTTGCTTCAGCATTACAAATGGCTGGCTTTACTATCTCAGCACCAAAATCCCAAGCTGTTTGAAGTTTCCAGAAAAAATGATTCCAGTTCATTGTGTGGCAAAATCGGCACCAACTTCACTGTTAGTCTCTTTGGCTCTATTGCATTGTTTGAGTGGTTGCAATGCGACCAGTTTTTTTTTTTATTCCAAAGGGAAAACACATTTCGGAGTGCAAGTGTGAAGAGTGGATTATTGGAAGCTACGGCTGATTTAAGCAAGAAGATTGAAAGTGGCATTTCAAACTTAGCTTCATTTGAACAAGAAATGACACAGGTATGCAGGAAACTGGTTGTTGCCGTGTACAGTAAGAAGCCTAGTGACTTTAGGTCACTCAATGATCTTCGTGTCCGTCTCTTCCATAGGAAGAAAGGTCTAGAAAATATTCTGCCAACCGAGAACACTTTTCGGTTCGATATACACCGTGCCCTTTTCCAACTACATATACTGCTTCAGGCTCTAAAACCTCTTCCAACTATCCAGAGCCCCTTCAACTTCGGATGGGTACTCAGCGAAACCCAGCAGGCAACTAGTTCTTTGCCTCCATGGCCACTTTCGATCGAGAATCTCGCAATATTACACTTGAACAAATGGTTGCAGCTCGCGTTGTGGTTGTGAAGGAATAAAAAAGTGTAGCTTGCTGTGCGATATCGACCTGGATGATGGTCTGATCGCCCGGGCGCATCATCTTTTCATCCCGGAACCGGGTGTATTCCGGACCCAGGCTGCATCCGAGCACCAGGATCGTATCAGCCGCCTGCACCATGCGGTTCGCCGCCGCGCTGCCCCAGGTGCCCATCATGCCGACCGCGATGTCGCAGGTCTCGTCGATCACGCCCTTGCCGTGATAGGAGCTGGCGACCGCGATCCCGTGGGTCTGCGCGAGCGCCTGAAGATCGGGGCCAGCGCCGCTCATATACACCCCATTGCCGGCGATGATCACCGGTTGTTTCGCGCGCCCGAGCGTCTCGGCGATCCGGGCGACCGCGTCGGGATCGGCGCGCTGGGGCGTGCTGCGCAGATAGCCCGCCGTCGGATGCAGCGCGGCGCGGGGCGATTCCGTCAGCGTCTGCTTGATGATGTTCGAGCGCATGATCATCGCCGCCGGCCCCTGACGCGGCAGGCCCGCATGCTTGATCGCCATCTGCATGCCATAGACCGCCTCTTCGGGCGTGGTCGCGTAGGTTGCGAATTTGGTCATGGTCTTGAGCGTGGTGAACACGTCGCCCGCGCCGTAATCGCCGGTCATGGTCTGATAGACGCCATGCTGGGCGAATCCGTCGTAGCAGGAGGTGTCGGTCATCACCACCATCGGGCTGGAGGAGAAATAGGCCTCCAGGATTCCGAATGCGCCGGTGGTCGATGAAAACGGCCCCTGGGCCATGAACAGGCTGGGACGCCCGGTCAACTTGCCTTCGACCTGCGCCATGACCGACGCGCATTGCTCGCTGCGGGCCAGAATGACCTCGAACTCGTCCTTGCGGTCGTGAAAGGCGGGCAGGGACCAGGTGACCCCGAGCCCCGGCAAGGTGTATCCGCGCGTGATTCCGGCGTCGATCAGCGCGCCGAGAACGGCTTCGTTGGTTCGCATCCTATCCTCCCCGAAGTTTTCGGAACGTAATTCCATAATATTGAATTTGTAAAGGTCAAAATCCCGGCGGCCATGATCGGCGCCGCCCCGAAGGGCGATCAGGATTGCAAGGGATCGGGAACGGTTCGGCCCGCCCGGGCCGGGCGTCACGCGCGGATGCGGCCGGTCGGCTGAACGATCAGCCCGCCATCGATCTCGGCGATATGGGCGCGCACGCCGAGATAATCACTTTAAGGAACCGAATTGCATATATACGAATCAACGGTAGAATCAAAGTCAAGACAAAGTAAAGAGCGACGTACTTCCTAAACAATAAGTAAAAATAAATATTTTTTTAGCCTAAATGTATAGAATGGATAATCATAGACAAATGAGAGAGGGTCCATTCAATAACAAACATTACCTTAGCGCCTTTTAAGGATCAATGTCTATCAGAATAGACTAGTTGCCTTTTCAATCTGGTCTTCGAAACAAATTTCGATTCAAGACAAGTACCATCTTAACTTCAAAATATCCCTCTTAATCAAAACAATTAAAACCGAAAATAATAAAAGATAACTCTTTTAAAAAAGGAAACAATATGCCTCAGAGGACAAGGTAACGCGTGTAGCCCAACAGAAATGGTGTAAAAACGAGTAAACACCCAGTCTCGAAATAAAGGCTTCATAGGTGCATTTTTGTAGAAAGCTGGACAAGCTAGACCTTATTCATATGATGATCATGGGGGGGAAGTTTAGTCTGTATAATTTTACAGTCTAAATGTATAATTTTACAGCCTACTACCGCTACTACTCATGCAGCAACTACTCCCGTCATGACAACTCTTACCAAGACTAACCCAACAATAAATACTATTAATACCCTTCATACCTCTACTGCTACTAATACTACTACGCCCTCTACTACTACTACTACTTTCCTATTATGGGCAATCACCATCAGAATTACAACTATTAATACTACAGCTGCTTCTCCATCTCATGACTACTATTAATACAACTTTTTCTTTCATGACTCATACTGCTGCTGTCAGTACTGCTCCTACCATAGGAAACCTCTAACATCGACTACTTTTACCGCGATTTTTCCTGCTACGACAGCCAATAGCAACGTTATTATTATTCTACTGGCAGCTCCTGGCTTAAGAGATTAAAAAAACCAGTTATTTTTCCAACTGAAAGTAAAGTGAAACATATAAACTTAAAACGAACAGAAATTATTACGCATTTGAGGGGGTTGTCTCCTCCTCAATACCTCGTGCTTTATGCTAAAGTTGTTTTAGCATTAAAAAAAAAGCTTCTGAATGTTCTAATTAGCTGGCCCTTGTGTTTCAGGAGTCGTTCTTAAAAAGTTGACACAAAAATTCAAACTTTAGGAAGATGCCGGGAAGAGGCTTTTTCCGTAAAATTGCCGTACCACGCACATCTTCAATGGTAGAAATCTCTTCACCGTTCGCGAGTCGATGTGCCACTTCTAATAACGGTCTTTCTGCGTTGCCAAACATCAACATGTCAGCTTTGGAGTCAAATAATACTGACTTTCTAACTTTGTCTGACCAGTAATCATAGTGGGCGATTCTGCGGAGGCTGGCTTCTATGCCTCCTATAATAACCGGCTTTTTATAGGCCTCTTTGCAACGTTGAGTGTAAACAGTAACCGCTCTATCAGGTCTTTTACCGTGAACATTACCAGGTGTATATGCATCATCGTGGCGCAGTTTTCTGTCGGCAGTATAGTGGTTTATCATTGAGTCCATGTTCCCAGCCGTGATCCCAAAGAAGAGGGTGGGCTCGCCCAACGTCATAAAGGCGTCTTTTGAACGCCAGTCAGGTTGTGCGATTATTCCAACTCGAAAACCTTGGGCTTCCAATGTTCGGCCAATAACTGCCATACCAAAGCTTGGATGATCGACATAAGCATCACCCGTTACCAAAATGATGTCACAGGCATCCCAACCTAACTGATCCATTTCTTCACGGGACATAGGTAAAAATGGGGCTGGTTCAAAACAAGATGCCCAATATTTGGGAAAAGAAAACAACTTCCTCTCCGCTTTCATCCTTGCAACTTGTTTTTTCGCTCGCAACATAATGCACTCAATTTCTCATTTAAATCCGCTGGCATTCTAGCAAAATTGCCAAGCTTCGGCGTTATTTAGTTTCAAAATATCAGCAAAGAATTGTGAGAGTTTGGATAATAAATCTCTCTACTGACAGATTTTGACAGTTAGCAATCTTATGATGAGGTCGATTGCAACAAACACCTCATAGGAGAAATTTATGATCGGATATGTAACTTTAGGTACTGCAGATTTAGCTAAGTCGGGCGCTTTTTATGACGCTTTGTTAGGCACCATTGGCGCGGGACGTTTTATGGAAGAACCGGGTTATTTCATCGCTTGGGCTAAGTCAGAAAACGAGCCCTCAATTGCTGTCTCTATCCCGTTTAACAAAGAACCAGCAACTGTTGGCAATGGCACAATGGTGGCGGTTTTACTGGAGTCGCCAGAGCAGGTTCAATCCTTTTACGACAAAGCAATTGAGCTTACTTTCCTTATTGTTGCGTAAGAACGTAAAGAAGACTAGTGAACCAGGATTGGGATGACAAGGTAAGATAATATCCAGGTTAGATTATGCAGCCAATCTCGGACTCCTAAGGAAAAGTGTAAAAGACTTTAATACAATTCATAATGTTTATAATAAATAGGGTGTAAAGCAAGGTTTCAAAATATACATATAACAAAAAAAATTATTTTGGAGCCGTGTATAATTACCCCAGGTTGTGAAACCGTTGAAGAAAATAGTGATTTTTTGCCTTTTTATTATTTTATTATTTTTTTTGGTAAAAAGTATAATAGCAAACTCATACGGATACGGGGTTTACACTCAACTTAGGAGTGTATAGGAGAGCCAAATGACCCAGTAAGAGCTAAGCTTGGGGTGTTTGAGGAAAATGTTATGAGTATAGCTCGGTACAACACAAAAATCTGAAAATTAGAAGGAGAGGAGAAAATTGGGAGGAGATTTTAACCGAGATTTTGAGGAAAAAATGATTTATACATATAACCGAGCCCAAATATTGCTGATGAGGTAGACAACGCAAATACACCTGTTCTGTACCTTCTAGTCGCAGTTCCCAACCCAAGCCTGGATAAATTGAGAAGAGTTGGGCGAAGGCTTGCATCCTGCCCCCTGAGCTTGATTCAGCAAGGAGATTTATTTGGCAACAAATAACATCAACCAAGCCTCGGATATATCTTGCCAATTACGATGCCGACCCCAGCCTACCCCCAGACATCCTGAGGATGGTGGCCAAACACTCCGAAGATTGAACCTCCTTGAAAAGAGTGGTATGAAAATTAACGTTAGGAATATTCTGACTCTGGATTTTCCAGGCGCTGAACAACTTCTAGCAAATGAGCTCAAGCAGTATTCTATTGCTATTTCTGGTGTTGCAGAAACACATTCGCCAGGAAAAAGTGATAATTTCATCAGCTGCCACTATAGTCTTATTTGGTCAGGTACAGGCAACACAAGGACAGCTGGTGTTTGGGCTGGTTCTCCACAGGAGAGCTAGAAAGGCGCTTATATCCATAACACCATATCAGGGTGATTCGTCTCAGCCCGCCTGTAACACCGTTATTGAAGACTCTTTGTAGTTGTATGCTATGCACCAACAAATGAGGCTGAAACCAATGTTAAGGGCCAGTTTTAAATTACTTAAATAATTTTTAATCAACATCAGTATTTTAAAGCCTCTTTCACATTCAGCCGATGTCATTAGAAGGGTAGGCTACAATAGTTCCTCAATGCAACATAAACACTAGTAAATGCGTCACTATGATCCTTTTGTGAAATAAAATTAAGTAGGTCAAATGCACTAAGTTCTGTAGAGTCTGCGTCAGTTAAGTAAGCTTGAAAAACGTGGCTTAGATCTTCTGAATAGTCAATGGCTAAATTTTCGTTCGATTGTTTAAGTCTTGGTCAGTAAGTTCACTAAGGCTTTTTCAAATCAGAAACAAGAAACGGTAGTTCATGTTTTCAACCCTTTCCTTATGGATTTTTAACTCAGTCGTTATTAGTCTATAAATTCCTTCATAGAGTGGAAGAATCTTTCCTCATGAGACAATGCCCTTGATTTATCTTTCGTAATTTCTCCTGGCAGTTTTTTTAGATATCCGGTCGGATGTCAAAATTGGCTCCACGCCAATACATTCTGCAATTTCCGTAGCAGTTTTGAAGCATAGATTTGGATCGTTTCTTCAGCGTCCCATTGCATTTATCAAATATTCCTCATATCTAATGACTTTGAAAGGATCACATCATCATTTTGAATTCCTTTATTTACTTTGTTGATTTCTTTCAATAATTCAGCTCATGCTGTCAGATACAAGAAGAAACGATAGACAACAGCAACATGGATGAGACTTCCTGCTTCTGACTTGGTCTTCGCAAAATCTGCTTCTGTTTAATAATTGTTAGAGCCTCTTTTACCCCGTCGATATTTTTTGAAGTTGCATGGGCAGCTCCAGCCGTAGCTGACCATCTTGTTTGACGTGGCCTTTTTAGGTCATTTTTAGTGTGGATTAGAATTATTTCTCATGTTTGAGGTTAAGATGCAAAAAACCTCTGAGGTAAAGATAAAAAAACGGACAACGAAATCTACGGTTGGAAAAAAGGAACAGCGATGACTGGCCACAAAAATGATCTAAATAGGTCAGGACTTAAGAATTCGTATTTTTCACAAGGTGGCTGTATCGAACCCGTGGTGACATCATGACGTTAAGAAAGGGCTCAAATTGTCTGCGGTTAGAATATAAGCGAGAATGAGAATTCATATATAGAAGCCTGCCACATGCCGAGTACCGGTACCCTCGAAGCCTGGGTACTCACGGAGGACGATAATACAGCTGCTCGGCGTTTGTATGCGCGTGCGGGTGGCACGGAGGCTCCCGAAAAGCCCGTGTACGTGACCTTCTCGTTGTAGGGCGCTAGCCTTTCAAGAACATCTGAAACGCGAGCATAGCAAGCAGGCTTAGCACAAGGACAATGGCAATGAGTGGTGTCGGTGCATCCTCTTTGGCTTCGGGGAGGAGTTCAAACGCCACCATCCAGAGCATAGCGCCAGCAGCAAAGCCCAAGCCGTAGGGCAAGAGGAGGGCGAAGGCTTCGACGAAGAGAAACGCAGGCACAGACAACCGCGAACAGACAAGCAGGAACAACTACGAAAATGAAACAGACACATAGACATACAGACAGACATACAGACACACAGGCACAGAGAAACACACACACACATGCACACAGACACGCAAACAGACATACAGGCAAGTAGGCACGCAAACAGACACAGAAACACAGAAACAGACCCACAGGCACACGGACATACAAACAGAGACAGGGGCATAAACACACAAAAACAGACGCACAGGCAAACAGACAGATAGACAAAAGATACACAGATAGACAAAAAGACACAAAGAGACACGGAAAGACAAAAAGACACACAGAGAAAATACACAGAGACACAAATAGACACAGAGAGACTGACAAAATGATGCACGGGCACACAGACAGAGGGTCAAAACTACAAACACACAGACGGAAAAAAGAGACGCAGACACAAGACAAACAGACAAAAATGCCAAGACAGACAGAACAAAAATGTCGCTTTGTCAGGCAAAACGGAAAAAATCTTCTGTTGTTATAGTGTTTGGCAAGAGTTTTACAATAAAATAAAGAATATTGCACCAGACACAAGACTCATTAAGGGATTTAATGTGTTTAATATTATTGAACCAAACTCTTGTTTCATTATTGATGATTTAGCTGAATCCGTTGAACAATTTTCTTAGAAGATGCTTCTATTGTTAACTGTTTGCTCTCGTCATGAAAACATTTTCGTGACACTTGTCCTTCACAACTTATTTCCTCAGATATAAAAATGTATCAGAACACTTGCTTTGATTTGTACTTACTATACCCTATACAAAGTTGTTCGTTAAAGCTATCTCATAACTCTTAACAAACAAATAAATCAAACCGACCATCAGACCGGATGAGACCATGCAACAGCTGTCCTGCTTTGCCAATGAACTTTGCGCCATCGGTCGCATGGAAGAAAATCGCGAAGAGGCCTTAAAAGAACTACAAAAACGTTATCAGGATTGTATGAAGGTCGATCAAGACAAGATCGAAAAACTGATTGATAATTCAAAGCGGGAGTTAAAAGAATTTACTCGTGTACTGAACCTGGATACCACCAATGTCACCTTATTTTCTGATCTTTCCGCCACGGTACCACCCACAGGAACAGAGATAGGAGGTTCAGCCGATGGTGTTGAACCTTCCGGACAGGTACAACAAAATGCCCGCCAAGATCTGATCATCAATGGTATATCGGAGATCACCAACGCCATGCTCGGTGATTATGATCTTAACAGCGTTTTGACTATGGTTCTGGAAACCATCTATCGTGGTATGGGCTTTAGCCGAGTTTTATTTTGCTTACGAGATAATAAAAACTCGACCTTACTTGGCCGCTTTGGTTATGGTAAAACCATTAACGAACTCATTCCTAAGTTTAAATTCCCGATAAAAAAAGGTACCGACGATGTTATCCATGATGCTTGTCTGAAAGGCAAAGACTTCATCATTATCGATATCAATAGTGCCGAATATAAAAACCGTGTACCGGAGAACCTGCGTAAGCTCACCTCACCCCGATCTCTGATGCTCTATCCCATTGTTATTAATAAACGCGTACTTGGCTTGATCTATGCCGATATGGACGACGGTACGACACAAGTCTCCATGGAAGCGCTGAAATTCTTTAAAACCCTGCGCAATCAGGCGGCACTCGCCATTCAACAGAAACAGGCCCGCTGATTCGGCCCATAACTTAACTCCACTGTATTCAAGCTCATTCCTGTTATACTTGCCGACGATTTCAACCGGCAGTGCATTGTAGGCAATGGCAAAAAAGAATAAAGACAAAAACTCCAGCAATACCATCGCGCTGAATAAAAAGGCTCGCCATGATTATCATCTGGAAGAGCGGTATGAAGCGGGATTGGTATTGGAAGGCTGGGAAGTAAAAAGTTTACGGGCGGGCAAAATCCAGCTCAGGGACAGCTACGTCCTGTTGAAAAACAACGAAGCCTTTTTATTCGGTTGCCACATCACACCTTTACAAACTGCATCGGTGGTGGTCACACCTGACATGCTGTCGAAAAACGCATCTGCGTAGGACATGCCAAGCTCGGAGAACGCAAACGGCAGCGCGGCAAACGCGGCAATGGTCAACCAGCTAAGCACCGTCAAAACGAAGGCCTGACGGATGTTAAGGGCGAATGTACTGCGCCGTCTCGACAAGAACAGCTACATCCCAAAAAACAGCGTCACGGCCGAAGAACCCGCGAACACCTGCCAATCCGGGTTTTCCAGGCCGAGATCGACAGCAGCAGGGATCAGCATGGCGATGGCCAATACCGACAAGAGCATCCCGATAACAAAGAAGACGGGCCGTAGATCGAGCAAACTCTAATTCACCGCAATGGGATGCGCCGAACGGCCGGCGCAAAAGCCGCACTTTTCACCGTCGGAACGCCGATTTCAACAACCAAGCGAACGCTCAGCCCTCAATCGACAACCACGGCCACCGTTTTCGGTAGTCTCGCGCCTTGGCGAGAAACAGCTGTTCGTTGGAATTCAACGGATTAGGGCGCAACCGGCCATGCCATAGATCAACAAAACCGTCAGGTGCATAAAGATGGCCCGTGTGAGCCTCGATGCCCACGCATGTACAGGAAATCAAAAACCGATCGATCCCATCTGTTGCAGAAACAAGCTGCGGATAGGTGCGGCCGAATTTTTGTGAGTACCAAAGGTGAACGCGGGCCTGGTTTTTTAGCTCAACGGATATCTCAAGATCGCCGAATAACGCGTTAGCGCGGCTTATAGCGGCGTCCTCAGCCTCCCAGCTGATGTCTGAGGGATCAAAATAGAAGACATCATAGTCCTTGATCCCCCAGTCGGCCGTTCGACCGGTTCGGAGATTCCAAACTGTCTGGAACAAGCAGCCAGCGGTTAGCCAACACTGCGGAAGCGCGAGGTCTGGAAGGCGTTCCAACAGGATTTTGTTGAACGGATTTTTGAGCGCCGTCTGCAGAAATCGCTCAGGCGAGATACCATCAAGGGAAGGTAGGGGGCTGGTCGTACCTGCGCCCGCGCCGGTGTCGGCCCCCAACCCTGCTACATTCCGACCAGGCGAAAAAACTCGGACCGCATCTCGCGATCGGTCTGAAACTCACCCAGCATATGAGTCGTAACCATCTTGGCGTCCTCCTTGTGAACGCCCCGCGTAGTAAAGCAAACAATCCTACGTGCGACGGATGGGAATTGGTCTGGCGATCGGCTTTCGTATCGTACTACTTGTGTTGATCGTATTTCTATTCAAGCTCGTCGAAAAACCATTCGGTAGCTTTAATTGGTCTACCACTTCCACGGATGACGAAGGGACAGAACAGGTTTATCAATGGTTCGTAGCCGATTTTACGATTGAGAGTGTGATCATTCTGGTCGGCGGTGTCTTTATCATCTATACGGCCTTTAAAGAGATTTTTCACATGCTCTCGATCGATCACCTGGGGGAGGATGAGAACAAAGGCAAGGCACAACGTTCGGTGGGTCAGGCGATCACATGGATCGTGGTAATGAACATCGTTTTTTCGTTTGACTCTATTCTCAGTGCACTAGCTCTGACGTCAAACATGTGGGTTATTTCCATCGCGATTGTCGCCAGCGGCATCATGATGATCTGGCTGGCTGATACGATTTCGGAATTCTTAAAGAAAAATCGCATGTACGAAGTATTGGGGCTCTTCGTCTTGCTGATCGTTGGCATCATGCTCGTCTCTGAAGGGGCACACAAGTCTCACTTGCATTTCTTCAACCATGAAATTCATGCGATGGAGAAGAGCACTTTCTATTTTGTGATCGTCATCATGGTGTTGATCGACATCGCCCAATCACGTTACCAACAGAAGCTCAAGCTGGCTCGCGAGCACGCTGCTCACTAGAAAGAGACGATAACAAATATCGAAACTTAATCGTCGGATGGTTTTTCGGTATTCTGATCTTCGGTATTCTGATCTTCGGTATTCTGATCTTCGGTATTTTGATGTTCGGCAGCTGGCTCAGAAGCCGATTCATCTTCCGGCTTCGGTTCTGGCATCTTGATCATCTGCTTTTCTCGCATCATGAGCTCAATATGACAAATCGTACGAACCGGCTCTTTCAGCTTCCGCATCGCCCATTTTAGAAACTGGGACTTGGTGTCCTTCAGTGACTTACCCTTAGAAGGACCGAAGCTCCACTCAAACTTGGCATGGATCGCTTTCCACAACTCCTTATGTTTGGCGTCTTCAGGCAAATCCTCATTCAATTCGCAGCGCGGGACCATCGACAATGCATGGTCCAAGACCTCTTTTTGACGTTGCGCCTCTTCTTCCTTTTTATTCTTCGTTTTTTGTAGTAGTAGTAATAGCTCCAGTAGCAGTAGTATAGCATGTACATTTTGCATTTTGCCTAGTTCAACGACCCCTTCACATGCCCAGAAATTTTGAACTCAATACTCTGGACTATTCCTGGGATACTGTTGATACGCCCTTTGGCTACATGCATGCATAGAGTAAGTTCTGATTTCTTTCAACATCCCCCAGAGCATTTCCTGAAAGGTTCAGTTTCTTACTCTTAGAATCAGTAGTATTAGTCACAGTAACAATGGTAAAAGTAGCAGAAGTAGCAATAGTTGGAGTAGGCACAGAGTGCTTTTTGATTAGTTCAACATCCCTCTCAGCACGCCCTAAAAGTCTCAACTCAATACTCGAGGATGTTCCTGAGAAATAGCTTATACACCCTTTTTGCAACTAAAAGGAAGACAGTGTATTTTGATTTACTTCAACATCACTCTAAATACTCCCTGAAAGTTTCACCTTGTTACCCTTAACATCAGTAGAAGTAGTAGTTGTAGCATTTGCAATAGTAGCAACAGTGGTAACATGCATATAGTACCTTTTGGTTAGTTCAACAGGCCCTGAAAGTTTCAACTTAAATACTCTAAAGCGCTTCTAAAATGTTGGTTTTATGCCCTTTTGAAACCTTGCATACATATAGCTAGTTGTGATTTAGTTGAAACTCCTCCTATGCATTCCCATACATTATTCCTTTAATACTATTATACTCACTATTTGCAGTAATCGTAGTAGCGGTAGTATACACATAGTACCTTTTGGTGACTTTAAAATCCAACTCAAAGCACTTATAAAGTATCGACTTAATTATCTATGCCACTCCTGACATATTGCTGGTGCACCCTTTTGACAACCTGATGGCACATAGTATGTTCTGATTTGGATATACTTTCCTCTCAATATTCTCTTAAATATTCACCTTCATACCCTTAGTCTTAGTAGTACTGGTATCATTTTAGTAGTAGCAGTGGTAGTAGTAGCTGCTTTAGTTTTGTATTAGTTCTAATAGTACCAGCAGTAGCAGTAGCATTAGTAGCAGTAGTAGTATGTACATATTTTTCTTTTGGTCGGTTGGATATCCCCCTCGTCATCCGATGAAAGCTTCAGCTTAATACGCTAAGCCGTTTCTAATATATTTCTGACGCACCCTTTTGACAATCTCCGAGTAACATATATATACCATTATCATTGCGCATTTCAAAAATATCTTAAGTGAATTTCTTTTGCTATTGGCGTGAAAAAATTTTCTTGTAATATTACATTTGAATGTGTACTTTCAAAATGTTTTGTACTCTATTTCGCCCAAGGTTCAATGAAGATACGCTTCTTTGAATCATATGTGTGGTTCAAAATGTTTTGTACTCTGTTTTGCACAAAGCTCAATGAAGATACGTTTCTTTGAATCAAATATATGTTTTTGTACACATTTGTTTTGTACAAAGCTCGATGAAGATACACTTCTTTGAATCAAATTTGTGGTATACGAGCAGTGCACAATAAATGTGCATACTCTGTTTTGCCCAAAGCTCAATGAAGATAAACATCTTTGAATCAAATGTGTGGTTAAGAATGTTTATACTCTATTTTACACAACGTTCGGTGAAAATACGCGTCAGTTAATCAAATATGTGGATCAAAAAGTTTTGTATTCTGTTTTGCACAAAGCTTGGGGAAGATACGCTTCTTTTAATCAAATTTTTGGTTCAAAATGTATTTGTACTCTGTTTTACACAAAGCTCAATGAAGATACGCTTCTTTGAATCAAAGTATTGGTTCAAAATTATTTTTACTCTGTTTTGACCGAAGTTCGATGAAGATACGCTTCTTTGAATCAAGTGCGTGGTTCAAAACATTTTGTACTCTGTTTTGAACAGAGCTTGATGAAGATACATTTTCTTGAATCAAATGTGTAGTACAAATGTTTTGTGCTCTGTTTTACACAAGGCTTGATGAAGTTACGTTTCTAAGATTCAAATATATGGTTTAAAATGTTTTGTAATCTTTTTTGTACAAAGATCGATGCAGATACGTTTCTTTGAATCAAATGTGTGGTTAAAATGTTTTGTTACTATTTTTACCCAAAACTCGATGAAAATACGTTTCTTTGAATCAACTGCGGGGTTCAAAATGTTTTATGCTCTATTTTGCACGAAGAGCGATAAAAATCCGTTTCTTTTAATCAAATGTGAGAGAGAGACGAGCAAACAGCTAGTCAGACACACAGGCATAGAGAGATAGAGAAAAAAGCCTATAAACACACAGAGTCAGACACACAAACACCCAGGAACAGTGAGAGAGATAGTCGAATCTCCACTCAGACACACAGGGAAGGGGAGGGGGTGCAGCTTTTTCCCGAAACATGCAGCCAATATTGGTTGAGAACTCAACTTTTAAAAAAAGAAGAAGAATATAATACCATCATTTGAATTAAAACTTGCTAAACTTGACACATGTTAAAATGACTAAAGATGTGTTAAAGATTAGCTATAAAAAAGAAAAGAAAAAAAGAAAAAAAAACTGCTAAGGGTGGACACAGTATGTATGACATTGACCTCTGAATGTCAAACTTCTATTACGGTAGTTCAATCAAGTGCTTTATCTCACATAGTGGTAGATATGACATTTTTTTTTGGGGGGGGGGGGGTCAATATCCGTTTTAGCTAAACCGATCCATATCCTAGAATTTTACGAGCTTTTTTCTTTTCTTTATTTTGTTCAGCACGTTGTCGAGTCATGCTATATATAATCGCCATCAATCACCATTAAGGGAAATACTCAGAAATGGGTTATAAATTTAATTAAATAGGAAAAATCAACAGTTTTTTCGAAGTGAAAATACAAAAAACTCAAAACGAATAGAAATTATCCTACTTATGAGGAGGGCTGTCACACCCCCCTCTTTACACAAAAGGTTGACGAGCGATTTACTGAACGCATTCTAGACTGCAACAAATAACGAGTATGTGATAGCATGTGCTTTGCTTATGAATTTTACTGTGTTTTCTATTTATTATTGAAGCTTTTGATAAAAAATATATATTTTCGTCTCATTGTTATAGTGTTGAATGTTACGTTCCAGAAGCATTGAGGAAAAAGTCAAACTTTAGCGAGCAAAAAGAGGAATTGAGATGGTGGCAACCCCCCTCATATACAAAATATTTCGCGTTTACTTTAAATTTTAATGAAGCTGTTTATATTCATTAGGATGCCTTTATTATATATTTAACTTCGGTTAATTTTGGCGACGTTATTAAATATGAATGAAGGGGGGGGGGTGTCACTGTGCTCGAAAAATCATTGCGGAGAGACTTAAAAAATTCTTGACTTTATGCATGATCGTCCACAGTGAGAGTTACTTTGTGCTACCTTTCGTTTGTCCTACACAAGGTCAAAGCACTGAACAAAGAATTTCAGGCAGTTGAAACATGGATCCATTGGATACTGGAGGGTTCACAACTGATTTATCCGTAGTTTCCCAAGAGTTTTATCGATCAGCCGGTCCAACCGGTGGCGCAGGATCAGGCGCGTGACGCGCGCAAAAAAGCGCCATTCACCTTTCATGGGTCGCTCGGCGGATTAGATTTGGGTGCATCGGCATCATCGTCTGCGCTACGGTCCTGCTGCACTTGAGCCGCCAACCGGTCTACTTTCAGGCGCAGTTCGTCGATGCCATTGAGCAGCGTATCCAGTTGCTGCTGCTGCACGTGCTCACCGGCAGGCTTGCCCTGGGTGGCGCGGCCCACTCCTTCGATCATGGAGCGCAACCCCTGTAAACCCAATTCGGCAGTGCCGAGCATGGTGGCGGCCACCTGTGGGCCCAGAAACTGTCCGAGCGGGTCCTGTATGTCCGGCTGGAAGTCGCGCAGGATGGCGGCAACTTCCAACAACAGGGTTTCGTCACCGTCTATTTGCACACGCCCGCGCGACTCACCCGGAAATAACCAGGTGGCGAGATCCACGGCGCTGCCCTGCATTATCACCTGGGGCGCTTGCGCGGGACCCTGACTCATATGCAGGCCGCCGTCCAACACGGTCAGGTGCCAGGCCATTGGCGGCATGGTGCAGTTGATTTCGATGGTGTTACCGGCCAGCGCTTGCAGGCGGCCGCGCAGTTGCGGGTCAGTGTGTAATGCTTGGTTGGTGGCTTTGGTGGCGACGTCCGCCAGCAGGTCGCCCAGAACATTGGCCAGATTAGTCATGGTGCCTCCTCAATGACGGTGCGGGCGCGGTGCCGGCTACCCTGCCGGTTTGCTGCCACGGTGAATGGCTGCCACGCCACCCACCAGATTGTGGTAACTGGTGTCTATAAAACCCGCATCTTCAAACATTTGTTTTAAGGCGTGTTGATCGGGATGAACGCGAATTGAATCAACCAGATACTGATACGGTTGGGCGTCACCGACAATGGCTTTGCCCGCTACCGGCCACAATGCCTGAAAAGCTGCATACGCCGTTCCCAACAAGGGGTTTTCCGGCTTGGAAAACTCCAGCACGATCAAGGTGCCGCTCGGCTTCAAGATGCGTAACAATTCGCGCAACGCGCCGTCCTTGTCGGTAAAGTTCCGCAAGCCGAAGCTGATGCAGGCGCAGTCGAAACTGCTATCCGCAAATGGCAAAGCCTCGGCTGGTGCGCGGCAGAATTGCACCTGTGAAACGCCCGTCCTTCTCTAACAACAAAATAATTGAAGAAGAAGAAATAATTATTTAAAGGAAATATAAGAAATATATCAAAACGTGAAATTGATATTTAATCTCTCTTGATTTCTGGGAATATTTCTGGTCTACGCTATTATTATGAAAGTAAAGAGAAACATTAAGTCCCAAAATGAGCAGAACTTATTCCATATAGGAGGGGGACTGCCCCTTCCTCATCCCCACCTCCGCCTCACTGTGTAGAAACTTAGGAGGATACTCGTTCGATCAGAAATTGAGAGTTCTAGTCCTTTTTCTACAAGTCAAAAGTGATTGGAAACCAACCATCCGTGGAGGTTATTTTCCAGGGGGGGGGATGCCTAGACCCGACTTACCCATGCCTGGATATTATTTGATATCCAACGCAACAAAACACAATTAGGAGCAAAAAAGTCCTGAAGTATCCTTCAGAAAATAAAAGATTAGTTTATAGGGCTCTCAATAGTCTTTTACCGGGAATGAAATCAGTAAATATTAGTTTACAATTTCAGTTCTCTCAAAACATCGAGTAAGATCAGTTTTCTGTAAAGCGCTGATTTTTCAGAATTCAAAAAATTTAGGGAAGCATTACGAGTCAGTTTATTTGAACCAATATTGCATATGTGTGTTGCAGAAACCGCTTTTTGTTCGTTTTAAGTTTCATCTTCGCTCTTTACTTCCATCTGAAACTTTTTTAAAATTAATTTCCGTCAAGACTACTAGAGTACTGAAATTCAATCATAAATTTAGTAATGTTATTACTTGAAAATGACTGAATGAGGGTGGGATTTAAAATCTAAAATTTGAAACGTATAAGAAGATTCTGAACTTATTTAAGAAATATTGAGCTGTCTAAGGCTCTCCCTTGCTTACGAAACAGATGGAACCCCCTCATCGACTTTGTGCATAATTAAGAATACACAACCTATTTTAACAACTACTAAAGTGAATAACAGTTTTGCAGCCGTCTGGGAAAAGAGGCAAAGGATCTCTAGAGAAGATTCAATTTTTTCGTACATATTGAGAGAAGAGCGACTAATTCTTTGACGTGGCACGTATGTGATCCTATACATTTTCCCTAAGAAGTGCGTCCTTCGTAACAATTGGTTTAAACTATAAGCTGTGCTTTGATTTTGAACATCCTCACAGCGTTGCTTGCTGTTGCCCGCACCTTTTGATGCTGGGAAGGACCAACTACCACACATACGTAGGGAGACGACCTTCGCCAATGCGCACCATGTGACCCGGTAGCGCATTGATTACTCGTATTGGTGACGAACAACCGTTTCGTTTTTTCGTGAATGAAAGCATTCGTAACCTTGTCAGCCCAATGTATTCCAAGGATGCATGTAAGACAGTTACTGTCAAACCCTTAGATTTTTTCTTGAGGTGCTTAATGTGCTGTATTCTTCCACATGCTTCAAAGTATAGCACTTTCTGTGCCTGTAATACGTGTTGCAATTTAGCGTCCAAAGCTTCTATCCGACCTGGCTATGTTCCAGAAGTGTCTAAATTTTTCAGTTTCCTCAAAAATAAGAAAGCTCAAAATACTTGGTAATTGTAATATCCTCAATATTGTTTTCCTGCCAATTCGCTCTTTGTGTAGTAGAGTGCGAGTTAGTAACATCACAGTTTCAGATATGAAGCACGATAAGGAGACATTGGACATGAGAGGCTGGTCATCCCCGATGACCACCTCACAGCAAATGCTAAAAAGTCGTTTTTTGCTTTTTTTCGGAGTGGTTTGAGCTTGAGGTCACTTCGGCAGCTAAAAAAAAAAAGAATGAAACCCGAGCAATTTCCAAAAAACTGGGTCTAGCATCTAAAATCGCTTTTGCAGCTATATCGCTATGACACACTGTTCTTTGCGGACAGAGGGTATCTGCAATCGAGAATCTTAACTTGACATGTCATCAGAGGATGATGCTGATGATTTGCTGCCGGATCTTCTAATTTCAAATGCCAAATCACTGAGCAACATTTTGGCTGGAGAGCTATCTCCAAGTGACGACTAAACTGATAATCAAATAGACAGAGTGATGAAAGCGAATGGCGAGCCAGAAGCAAGTAACGACGAATATTTTCTTGGAGTCATAGCAAAGAAGTGGAGTAAGACATTTGGAGGCAAATATGTCGAGTTCTTCCTTTACATAATCTAGTTGATTTTCTCCTCGAGCTGTCTGATCTTGGTATGATTGATCACATCATATTTCAAACGAACTTACAGGCTACTCAGAAAGGTGAATCGTTCATCCAAACTACTTGATATGAAATTAAAGTTTCTATTAACAGTAAACATTCTTATGGGTTTAACGGGTGAACTGGCTGTAAGCCGGAGCTGGCAGTCAGCGGGTAGACCACCAGGCAGGGGGCCGACGCTCCCTGCCTGGTTTTTTTTGGTCTTACTTAAGAAAAACATGGTTGCTGTCTGGTTTAGTAAGATGCTTGCTGAACTGCGCCTGCCTACTTCAGTAAGGCGTTGGGCTTTACGGGGTCGGATGAATGACTAGGTATGGTTTGACGTGCTAGCGGTTAACTTTCGATCGATTTTTTCAATCGACGATCTAAGGCAAAACGAGTGATACCGAGGTGTTTCGCTGCCAAACTTTTATTTGTATCAGATAGTTCCATAACTTCATCAATAATTGCGGACTCGATGTCGGCTAGCGTGTGAGTGCCAATCGTCATGTCTACCCTTATAACCTGGTGGTCGGACATGGTTTGCATAGATGCCGGTTTATAGGAGGATTCATGGATTTCTTTTGGAAGATCTCCAGCAGTTAAAGCTTTGTCTTTACAAAAAATGACTGCACGCTCAATGATATTTTCCAATTCTCGAATGTTTCCGGGGTAATCATACCGTTCTAATAAGGTTCGAGCTTCTGGAGTAATATCAATGATTTCCTTTCCAAAATCTTTTGCATGATGACCTAGGGCACGAAAACTCAGTGGAATGATATCTTCAATTCGACGACGAAGCGGCGGCAGTTCCAACGAGACCACGTTGAGTCGAAAAAACAGATCTTCCCGGAAATGTCCTTGAGCAACCTTCTTTCGAAGGTCGTGGTTTGTTGCCGCAATGAGTCGGAAGTCGACGTCAATGTCATCACGACCTCCCAAACGTTTTAATGAACGCTCCTGGAGCACTCGAAGGAGTTTCGCTTGCATGGAAATATTCAAATCACCTATTTCGTCGAGAAAAAGGGTCCCTCCTTCCGCTTGCTCGCACAAGCCAAGTTTTCGCTGGATAGCTCCAGTGAACGCCCCTCGTTCGTAGCCAAATAATTCACTTTCAAAGAGTTCCTGCGGGATGGCGGTACAATTGACTCCAACAAAGGGAGCATCTTTTCGGGGTCCATTATGGTGGAGTACCCTAGCGATAAACTCTTTTCATGTTTCGGTTTCTCCTGGTAGCAGCACGGTTGTCTTATGGTTGTGAGGCATTTCTTGAATTTGATAAACCAGTTGTTGCATTATCTTAATGTTTTAGCAACGGGTAGCAACCCTGGTTTCGTGACTTATTCATTTGTCTATAATTTAGTTATTATTAGCTTAGGATTTTAAAACTGAACAAAATCGTTGAATAGCCTTTTGAGCCTCTCTCCTAATTCATTTTTGATCGTTAGTACGGTTATTATTGTTCTAGTTAATTCGTTTGAAGCCCTGTGAATGAAAATTTTGCTAAAATTAGAAAACCAAATCAATTTTATTGGGGTAAATATTTTAGAGGGGAGTACAAATATATATCTGGTAAATTCTAATCCAGATATATTGACTAGAAGATCGGCCTACTATTGTTTATATTAAACTTGTTTAATCCCAGCATAATCACCTATATGAATCGTTCAGAGGCAAGATAAATAGGTTAAAACGGAGAAAATATCTCAAAGATGTCCTTTTTTCTTAGAAAATTTATTTTTTGTCTTTTAAATTAATCACCTTGTGGAAAAAAATGTAAGAATTTTTAATTTTTTCTAATACATTTGAAGAGGGAAAATGTATTGTGCAATAAATTTAGTTCAATTGGCATCCAAAGAATAATAAAAAATAAAACAATAAGATGATTATGTTATATGTTTGCAGAAAATGAAAAGTAACCCAATGGGAAGAAATCTTTCGTCAATTTTGAAAAAAAGCCTCTACTTTTTGAAAATATACTTGTGGCAGTAAAAAGCTTAATCAGCCAGGTTTAAAGCCTCCTGCCCCCTTCGCAGAAAATAGCCCCAAAATAAATAAAAACAATTTACTTTTAAAAATAAATTTGACAAATTCGTTTCTGAAAGGTTCATATCTGAGCGACTATAAATAACGAATTATTTGTATTCAAAACCTGTCACGTTGTCATTCTAAATTGACAGACCGACGATATGCAACAATTTCTAGCAGCTTATTTTTACCAGGTTGCTAAGAATATATCAACATCTGGGAACATTTTTAGGAATAGTTTTAATTGATTTTGTTCAACTGTCAGACTTCCAACATGAAATTGATGAAAATTAGCTTTCCTCATTCTGTTAATGTCTAATAGTTGGTCATTATGTGAGTTGGAATTACTTGGCAAATTAGCTTATTATTGTTATAAGCTCTGCTTTTTTTTGAGAAATTGATGGAAAGATTCCTGAAGAAAAAGTTGAAGAACCTAAAGTTTGCCCTTTTGTACCAATTCTTTAAGAACGACTCCTCAAATATATGGGCCATTTAATTAGAATAAAACCCTTTTTAAGAACTAGAAAATTTAGCATCAAGAGTGAGGTATTGAGGAGGGGGCAAAATATCCTGAATAATTTCAGTTCGTTTGAAGTTTTAATGTCGCTTCTTTCTTTTCGTTGAAGAGGCTTGTTCTTTTTATGTCGATTTTTTTTATATTGATGAATACGTTGAAAAGTTTCTCCTTGGGGGCTGGGCATTAATCCCCTGCCTAGAATTTCGAATTACTTCTCTTTCGCTATTTTCATTAAAAAGTGGCTTTAAAAGTAATTTAATTGGAAAAATGGAAAAATTACTCCCCCTAAGATTTCAAGAATCTTTGCCCTCTTCTCTTAATTTATGTAACTTGATACGTCTGTTAACACCTGCTTCCAGAAAAGTATCCAAGCCCTGGGAAAAATAATAAGGGTAAAATTAGTATACAACCCAACACTTTTCCCTGGAAACATGGGCGCAAGTTCAGCATTACGAAAGGAACACAAGACAAATCCACATCTCGAGGATTTTGGACCATCTTCAGCGGATAAGGGGGCCTCTGGACGGTCTATCCCGTAGTTGTTTTTTTTTTAAATAGCCTTAAGTTTATTTTAAACTGTCTGAGAACTTCATTTGAAAATTATTACTATAATGGATACCTAATACCAAACCGTAAAACAGGAAAGATGGTGCGAGTCTGCTTAAAAATATGACTTTCTCGGACATATCTCGGACAACAAATCAATATTACAATTCACAACCAATGTATTACAACTAACAATAAGCTTGAAACAATTGTTATAACGTATTTTCATATCCAAAAAATATAGAAATATATTGATATTTTCAAGGGTCTTAAACTTACTTTCAAACAGTTCGTGGTAACGAACTATAGCAAGGAGCGACCCGGCTCAAAACTAACTAAAAAAGTGTATGAAAATCCATGCCGTTTCATTTTATTTGACAACACCTTCATTATTGCCCCCGTTAAAGGTCTTATGGAAGTTTTCAGAGAGGCAGTTGAGATAAAAAAAAGCAGTCACCGAAAGGTAGCTCTCAATATAGACACTGCCGAAACCGATTTCAGCCCAATTTATACTGAACTAATTAATTTTGATCGGGCCTTTCTCAGATGAGCTTTTGGATGTGTTCTTTTCATAACAGGTGAAATATTAAAGTTCAGGTGACTTAGGTGTGTTGAGAGACTAGTTCCCCCTTGTTCTAGATTTGAGGAAGCCATATCTTCATCTCTTGGCTTATATGCAGGCTCATCCAATGTTTGGTAAGTTACAGTTGATACCAAAAACTCATCATTAAATGGAGTAATACCTGTTGTTTGAAAATCTGCAGTGATATTTGATGGGGTGAATGAAAGGGGATAAGCAACACCAAGAAACTAGGGTATTTCATACTGAGAAAATATAGGGAGAAATGTATGCCAACGCCTTTCCCAATCAACACCACTGATAATACATAAAGGGGGAGGAGAAAAAAATGGACAGTGTCTCTTGTTACCGTGCTTAAAGCAGAGTGAAATTGTGGAAATCTAGGTAGAACAAAATTTATTTTTTCTGCTTTTCCAGTGAAGATATGAAAAAAGTGTATGCATTTTTCAATGAAAATGCCCCTTAAAACGTATTTTTGGAAATCTAGGGGATAAATGCCCTCCTCCATATTGACGCCACTGGATGCTAAAAGTTCTTCTGGTTTATAATTACTACATTTTTGTTTTCAGATTAATTTGAAGTGATGAGATCCACAGCTTTGTTTCAAGAGCTAAAAAAACATCTTTGGTTGCATAATCACTGCAAGCTGTATTCTCAAGAACTGTTAAAACTAGTAAATGAAGCATTAAAAGAAGGAACAAATAAGGAAGGATTTGAGTTAGTGATTGATAAAAGAGTAGAACAACGAAAAACAAGAACTCAACTCTATAAAGAGTCAAGAAAACCAGTTTTAGGAAAACCAATTGAAGAGAAAATTTTATTTAATAGTTTCATTGAAGAGAACAATCAAAGACTGGGTTTTAAAGAACTATTAAAAAATGAACAAGATAGACTAAAATCTGATAACAGGAAACGCCTCGAGAGTCAAGCCACCTCAATAGCTGCAAGGTTACTCTCTAGAACTATTGCAGCAGAGGATGACATAGACAAAACTGTTGCAGATGACACAGATGTAAAATTTCCCTTTCAGTCATTCACACCAATTAATGATAACACTACTTCATCTAGGAGTGTCAAGGTCTTATCGATATTGCCCTGCCTTCTTTGTAAATCCATGGCGACAGTGCGGCCCAACAAATGATGTCGGGGGCGAACCGGTCGATGTGCTCCTGCAGTGCCGCGTGGATGTCATCGGTGCGGTAGCGGACGCGCGACTCGTACGGCGTCGGCTTGTACTGCTGGTTGGCCGTGTTGTAGCCGACCTCGTTGAGCGACCAATCGGCGAAGAAGGTCGCGTCGAACAACTCGACCTCGTGGCCATGGCCGCGCAGGATCGCGGTGTGACTCGGGATCCAGATCGCGGTGATTCCGCGGCCCCACTTGTTGGGGTTGATGAGGAGGATGCGTGCCATCGGGGGAGCCGGCTTCTCCCGTTCTCTTCGGCAGCATGGGCCGAAGACTGGAATGTCGGCTCCCCGGGCGGGCTATCCGGCGGATCGGGGGTCGGCGACGTGGCCGAGGAACAGCACGCAGCCGGTCTTGCGGTGGCGAATCGCGAACAGGAACGGGCGGTCGAGCTCCATCTTCACGGGCTCGGCTCGCAGCGGCCGGCCGCCGCGCTTCATCATCACCACGGTGGCTGCCGCCGCCTCGGTGCCCTTCTCGTCGACTGCGATGAAGGCCTTGTGGAGGACGGGGCCGACCATGAGCGGCTCGGCCTTGGTGATGCCGGTGAAGTCGGCGCGCGCGGTGAAGGCGGCCTTCATCCCGAGCTTGGGCAGGACCTGGTCGAGGCGATAGTCGCGGGTGAACTCGAACTTGGGTAGCGCGAGCTCGACACGGTTGCGAGCGAGCGCGCCGGTCCATCGAGTCATCGCCTCGTTGTCGACGCTGAGCGCGGCGAGAGGAGTGCCGGGCTTGGGCAGCACCAGGAGCATCGACACGTCGCCACCGCGGTATGGCAGCTCGCAAACCTGCGCGTCGTTGTTCGCCGCGTAGCGAAGTGCGATGGTGTGATGCATCGTGGGCACTTCGACTTTCTCACCGGCAGCGGTGGTGAAGGAGCGCGCGCGGGTACCGGCTTCGGGGAACGCTGTCTGCCACTGCGCCTTGAACCAGATCGCGTTGGCCAGGGCCATCAGGCAGTCGGATGGCGGGAGACCCTCGGGGACGATGTCGCGGATCCGATCCTTGGTCTGCTGCGCAACCCAGTCGTTGATGCGTTTGCGCGCAGCATCGGTCTGGGTGAAGTCGATGCCCTCGAACGGCGATGCGTAGTGCTCTTCTTTCCAAGACTATTCAAGACACAAATAGCTTCACTACAAACAAGAATTTGGATACTACCCCCCCACCCTAGCCATAAAAGTTGAAAGCTTACTGCATCATTGGCGCTTAACTGAAAACGAATCATATTACCAATATTTTCTTTTGTACTTATTGCAACATTTAATATAATTTATAATTACAGTAAAATTAGATTTGAAAGTGATGATCTTTCTACAATTATTTGCATTACATATTAAACATTCACTTAGATTTTATTTGTACTTTTCAAGACTATTCAAGTTACATATAGTTTTCAGTAAAGCGCCAATGATGCAGTAGGTTTCAGACTTACAGTTAATTTATTAATACAAAAGTAAAACAGTGTTTTTTTTAATATATTACAAAACTCTATCATAGTCCTAGTCGAATAAAGGCGGCATTGGCTGTATGTTTGATAAGAACAATTCGACTTTTAATCTCGAAATATTTTACATTGTGCTTTTATTCAAAATTTAGACAAAATCATGTTGTTTTACAAGCAACACCCTCATCAATCCCTGTCCAATCTTAGTCCTCTTGAAGTTCATCATAGAAAAAATGCACTTAACATGTTTCTTAAACAATATGTCCAATGAAACTTAAACATAACTTTTAAAAACTCATCACTTTCAGGGAGTCAGACCAAACACCCCCCCCCCCTATCCCATGAACGAAAATAGTGATTACAGCTTTGCTCAAGTTGAAATAACCCGTGCTACTGCTACTCCTAGTGTGAATTGCCCGTTATTGATTTAGTCAAGAAATACACTATCTGTGCAAATTTTTACCAATTTAACAAATCAATCGTGTTCAAAAACTTTAATTTTATTTCTAACATTAAAAGGGAGTTGAATCAGGATATTTTTTGCTTTATACTTTTATCTTTATTCCCTTTTGTTGTTGTCTCTTTTCTCCTCTTATTACATTTGTGTATTTCTCTTTACATTTTTGTTATATATTTTCCTTTTTTATAGTAGTTTGTGTGGAACACTTGCGGTTGACTTGATTAAAAATTAAACTATTTGCGTCAATTTTTACAGATTTAGTTTCAATCAATCAATCGTGTTCAACCACTAAATTAAATTTTCTTTCTATTATCAAAACAAGGCTGAGTTACCCAACTCAAATGACTTTTTTTTATCGGGTGTTAACTTGTCGCTGATTGTACCTTTTTTTTTATTTTAGATAGTAAAACAAGAGCGGACAATAATTGACAGTCTTACAAGCATTGTTGATGAATTACAAGTTCGACTCGCGCCGCTTATTGAAGCAGAACTTTCAGTCCTTGTTGATATATTCTACCGCCCAGAAGCTTTGTTCATTGCAGGAACGTCTGCTAAAACGAAATGCGAAGAAATTGGCTTTATTAAGAAGTGAGTTATATTATTAGAAATACTACCTTTTCCTCTTCTACTTTATCTAGCAGCAGAACCATGCGTTTTCCACTTCACCTGTCATCTGAGATTTATATATTACTTGGGAATAAAACTTTTAGTCTCATTTTACGAAGATCAATTTTTGAATTTTAGGTTTATGTTCGCTGTGTATGTGATGAAATATACCTTTAGCTCTAGTATGCACATTAAAGACGATAATTATATCATTACGATTATTAGATTCAGATCAACCCACTCTCTAAGCCAGGGCTATTGTATTACTTAGATCCAAGGCGGTACCCTCGGTAGGGGGTGGGGTTGTTTTGTGGAACGAGTTGAACCCCCTCCCGATATGTTTGCCTGACTCGTAAAAATGTAACGAAAATGAATGTAAACAAATTTGTGGTGCATTTTAAAGGTTTTTATACCCTATCCCCCCAGCAAAATCCTAGATACGCCCTTGATAAGAAGTGATTAAATAAATTGTGAACCATTTATACCCAGATTTTTTTTTTAGACAAAAAAAGAAGAAAATCTCGGTATATTTGGTTAACAGCTCATTTACATTAGTTCTGACCTTGTTACATGACATTTATATAGAAACATCAAAACCTCTCTTGTTAGACCACACTGGGTAAATGGCAGTAATAAAAACAAAAAAGCTGCCCCTCTCCGAGACACCTGAGAACGGGATTATTTTACTATTTTTGTGGATCTTCCGTGTTTTTTCAACGTATTTTTGTGTCTAAAAAAATGCAAAGTAAACATCAAAATTGTAATATGTTCGATGGATAAAGCTGAATTTCAGCTATCGAATGGTAACAGCATTATAGTCCTGCTTTGGAACATTTTAATCATATGATTTACTGCAGAAAAATGACTTAGCAAAAACTTATACAGGAATGTAAATGTTAAGTATCTAGATTTTAACTGTCTGGTAAGAAAAATTTCACATTAGAAAATGATTCGGGAATAGTGCCTACCGTTTCCATTATTATTAACCTTTTAAATTTCGAAAAAGAGCCTGAAACCATTCAAATTTGGCGTCAAAATCAAAATGATAAGCGCACCATTGGGATCACTATGATAGAATCCTCTATGAAGATGAATTAAAGTCTCCCTCCTTAAAAAACATGGAAAAGTAGAAAGTTCATTCAAACAAAAATACAAAAAAAAAAAAAAATCGTCGCCTATTCAACGGAAAATTTAAACTATTTGCCATGCATTGAAAACTGTTTTTTTTTTAGATTCTTATTGGGAATAACACGGCTTGTGTGGGTGAGATGCATGCGTGAATTTAATTGAAAGAAGTTCTTAGTTCCAAAATGATAGTAAGCAAAATTATAACATGCAAAATTGATGGGACCGACTTAAAACACTTTCAAAACTTCGTATTCATGTCTCTACAAAAACGAGTTAGTCTCCAACAAATTAAAATAATTTTAAGGATCCTGTTAATAACGTTTACACTATTCCAGGAGCCTCCCTATTAATTGAAACTTGGCCAGAAATCTACTGATCTTTACACTAGAATTTTATCCAACATAAACATCACTGCGGAAATGGATTCAATTAAAGTACTGAACATCGAAAATTAAACATAAATGGTGTTTAGGGACGAGACATTTAACTTGTGAAATGCTGCTGTACAAAAAATAAATTAAAAGCGATAATTAAACGTTAAATGGAAATTTGGTAGAAAATATGGGACACGGAGGAAATAGTCTACCTCCACTTGTAGAATATCCTTGAGATAAAGAAATATCTACGACTATAAACAACGTTGAAATGTTGGCATACCGGTGAAATTACAAATATAATTTAATTAACGTGAGGAGTGCTGATGATAAAGTTTCTTGGAGTTTAAAGCACTTGAAATGTTACGAATTTTGATTAAGGGCTATGAATCCTAGGATATGAGCTGCTTTTATTGATCTTTTAATCAATGACTTTGGATATGCTAGTGTGGTAGGAAATTATGACTCAAATTCGTCAGAGTTCTGTAGCACAGTATTATAACTTTATAAGTGTTGGACATTTGTGCATGATATTTGGTAGCATTGTTTTATGCCTGCCATCTCTTATTTGTCACAGATATAATATCGGTAGAAATAGACAATAATATCGGCCACTGCGCGTCTTTTCTAAAATGACGTCTTGCATTGGAGTTTGTGATGGTCGTTGGCATCGTACTGCAAAGCCAAACGCGGCTCAATGAATTGAGAATCGGTCGCCCGATTCAAGCCACCGCGAATACCGACAGACGTGGAAAGACCCCGTTGCCCTTCCCAGCGATGTTGCAGGAAAAAACCCCGTTGCCTGGTGTCCCACCCGTCATTGTCTTCTTCATCCAACTCACCATCTAAGAAGTATCGGGTTGAAAAACCGACTTCCATACGGGTCAAAAAGAAGCCCAATTCCAACAATTGACCGCTATCAATATCGAAACTTTGGGTCAATTCCATTTGATCGTCGTGCAAGAGACTGGTTCTGATGACCCGCTCGGGCTCCGGAACAACCAGCGGTTCGTCCTCGTAGTAAGCCTGGATAAATGCTTCTTCCAGGTCGTCAAAATTGATTTGTTCAATATTGAACAGACTGTCAAAGCGGGAACGGGTCAGCTTGAGCCGGGTTTGGGAACGACCTTTCCATTGATGTGTCCAGCGCACACTCAAGCCATCGTTCCCCCATCCACCCGCATTACCATAGAAATCAATGGCCTCGTCAAAGACGAACAGATCAATCTTTTCATCGGTCTTATCTTTGCCACGAAACCCGGTCAGGGTGAAGGTATCGTTCTGCGTCGGTCGCCAAGTAAAGCGCAGCATCTGATCCTCAAACCTGAAATTGCGTACGACGTTCACATCTTCATCATCTTCGAACCGTTCGGGAAAATCGTTAAAAGTCGCGGAAAAAAGCCGGTCGGCCACGGAGCGGGAGGTGGTGTCGGAATGGGATTTCCGCGCGGAAACCATTAAAGAAGCCCGGTAACCCAAAGGGACAAGCGCGGTGAGGTGGGCAATATCCAAATCAAGACCCAATCTGGTCTCCTGCTGGCCCAACTTATCGCCTTTGGAATTAATGTCCAATACACCGGCAGTGCGATCACCGTATTGGGCGGGAAATGCGCCCTTAAACAGGGCCAGATCCTCGATCGCATCGGGGTTCAGGGCATTGAAATGGCCCATGGCGTGGTCCAGTTGGTAAAGCTTGATATCGCCCAAGAGCACCAGGTTTTCGGAAGGTCGCGCTCCGCGGAGAAAAAGCAAAATAAAATTTTTTCAGAGATTGAGCCGGAAAACGTTCGGTTGTTTAAAGAAGAAGAAAGCGGAACAAACCAGAAATACCCGTTCGAAGCCTTTGCGCTATTTAGTAGCATCATAACTACTGCAGATGACAAAATTCGTCCGCTGAAGATACACAGACAGAGACCAAATATGCCAAGAAACCATGGATTGATGAAGATCTAGTTAACTTATTTGTACAGCAGGACAATGCGTTTCAAAATTACCTGAGATCTTCAAAGGAGGAAGATAATGCTCATTTTAAACAGATTCAGAATATGGCAAACTCACTGAAAAGGAAGAACAAGAAACAGTGTTACTCGGCACTTTTTGAGGGAAATAAAGCAGATCTGAAAAGAACTTGCAAAGTTATCAATGAACTGGTTAGTGGGCCTTGGAGAACTCAAGATCCTCAAATTGAAATCGAAGCAGTAGCTCTAGAGAATAGACAAGAGTCGTGTGACAAGATTGGTGATTACTTCACTAGAATTGGAACGATCTGAAGATTTGGAAGATCGGAAGATCGGAGAATTGGAAGATACACTCGGATTAGAGATTATAAAGCTTTTGTGAACGAAAAGTCGTTTCTGATGAGAGGGGCGTGGGAATGGAAATGGAATTTCGTCCCAGTGATTCAGCTGAATTAACAAAGATCATCAGCTCGATTGGATCCAACAGTGCTGGGTTGGATGGTGTTAACCTGAAGACTACTCGATCAATATGCTTTACTGCTACATATACTGTAAGTTCTTCTATTTTTATTTTGTTTCAGAAGTTGAAGATGTTTACCAAGCTACAGTAAGAGGCTCTGTGACAGTCCAAACCCTATTTTGCCTCAAAAATATGAAGGTTTTTCTCTGGGTAATTTTTCTAGCTTTTCAGGACTATGTAAGCTGGACCATGATACTCAGGAATTGGACTCTACATCTTTTGACAATCAAGATATATCTCAACCTTTTTATTTCTTTTTTTTGACATATCAAATATATTGTGTAATAGTTTATTGGCCAAAAAACTAGGACAAAGAGAATAAATACTAAGACTTTAGATTAATCTTAGATGAAACTTTTCTCTTATCTCATTCCGCTGTTTATAAATGCTAGTTTTGTCTTTCCGTCTTGACATAAACGTTAGGAACTTCCCAAAATCATAAGATTTTTACAATCCCTGTTCATACTTTCCGAAAATTTCTATATAATTGTTTTTGCTTTTTTGCCCCCGTGAAATAAGTTCCTTTTTAAGAACCTCTTCCATACAAAGTGACTAGTGAAAAAATTTTGCCCTTCTCTAGCCCTTTTCTGGGTCCCATTTTAGGGGAAGCATTATTTTTTTTCGATTATTCCTTCTTCTTTTGGGTCTCCTTTATCCAAGGATGTAAGTTCTAGAAACGAAGTTTCGTGTTCCTACTGTTAGACTTTAAAATATCGAAGTAACTTTTCTGTCATTTTCAGGTTTCGACAACATTTCAAGTGCTTACTGTCATTAGGAAAGTTGCCAGAAGTTAGTTGGAACAGAGAAAACAACATGACACTTCGATACACAAAGTCAGTTCAATGTAAGAGAATTAGCACTAGTTTCCATTACCATTGAAACAAAACAAAAAAGAAGAAAAGAAAAAGAAAGTTCTAATTGGTATTGAGTCTTGTAATTTTATTTTTAGAATTAAGAGTATAGTAGCTCTACGGGGTCTTACTCTTTACTAACATCGACAAAAGTTTGCTTTGGGTTATTTATCTTTAAATTTTTAAGAGCTTTGAGAGGACATACCATCGAATTCAGTTGTTCTGCATACAGCAAATACTATGAATAACAAACATATAAGTAAGTATGTACATCTGAAAACAGAAAGTAGGCTATTTCCTGTGAAATACAACGTAAACCCGACAAGGGTCTCATCAAGGAAGAGGCAGGGAACAAAGCATAGAAAAAATATACCAATTTTAATTATGTACAAAAGGGGGACCAATAAAGGAGCAAGATCCTAAATTGTAGCTTTAAACGGCTGATAAACTGTTTGTAGCTTCTTTTTATTAGCACATTGACACACATAAAATGAAAAACTGATTTTCTGCTTATTATAGCCTGAAAATGATCTAATCAGGAAAACAATTAAACAGTATTTCAAAGAAGAATAAAACAATAGATTTTCTTTGGAAGATGAATGTAGTAGAGCATATCGATCACTAAAGAAGAATTACAATTGGTTCTCGTGTAGCTTAACCCATGTTTAACTGAAGCTCGTTCAACTCAAACCCCAACCAACTCAACCCCACTCACCTCAACCCACGTTTAACTCGGTCCCTTCTATTAACGATGTGGTTGTCATCGACAATCGAACAGACTGATAATATTTCACTTCATATGGCCAAAACCATGACAATTCATACGATTTAGTTTTGCTGTTATATTTGTACAGTTCAACTTAGAAACACTGACAAAAATGTGATCCTATCATAAAAACTTCATAATTCTGAAACAACTAAAATCAAAATTTAGCGTTAAATTCTGAGCAATAACTTTGAGCTAAACCCTTAATGCGTATGCTATGGTAGGATAGCTGTAATAAATGTGCTGTGACCTCATAGCTCACCTTTTATTGAAGAAATATTTTAATTGTAATATACGAAATTGTAGCCTTAGGCTTGCATCTATATGCTCTAGACCTTATACTTAATCTGCGTGTAAAAAATGGGGTCTAAAGGAGGGAATAGTAACCTCACTCCCTTATATTGATTAAATATTAAAAAACAGTATGGTCCAAGAAGCGATTATTTACCGCACACTAACGACAGATAGTATAGAACCTCAACTCCCTGTTTTAACTCTGCACATTATCGATTATTAAACTAATGAGCGTATAGGAGACTTTCATGAAAATTAATTACTTTACTTCCAAAAATATTTCTATTGACCTTACATATTGCGTGCATTTACAGAAGTGTAGATACTTCATAAATAGTTCTTAATAGGGGAGATAGATAAATCATTACAAGATTATAATTCTTAAAAAACATATATCTCCGGTAAAAACAGAAGGTCAAAGACCCCTAACCCTTTCCAAACTTCCGTAGCAAAGTTGTTTACTCAACAACATCAAAAGAAAAAAAATACCTGACAAAACGGGACACTCGGTGGAAGAGATTTTTTTACATCTTCAACCCATTGTGATGGCACCCGAAGTGGACAAAAGTCAGTAACTACACCCCCGATGTTGAATTTTTGGACGAATTCTGGCACTCTATCTTTAGCTTGACCAAGAAAAAGATGAAAACTGATGTCCAACTCTTTGCACTCTCCTTCCACTTCTTTCAACCCTGTAAAGGATTAATAAATAGCACAAATTAGTGATAACTAGTAACATAGCTGGAAAGGGCTGTTGCAGTAGCAAGAAACCGACTGACAAGTGATTCTTTCTACGGCAAATTGAAATTTTTAGGTAGTTTCTCTAAACAAACGATTGTCATTGGCATCTATTTTTAAGGGTCCGAAATGCACAAAAGAAAAATGCCAAAGTCAGGGGCAGGGAGCCACCCCCTAGATCAGTCTCTATTTGAAGCAAGAATCGCACTATACGAGACTGGTATGTGTGGTGCACCCGCCTTCCAGGAGAAACTGTGCGAAATAATATACTCTTCAGATGTCTGACTCCCACTCCCTCGCCAGAACCGCTATGAAGATCCTTCTACAGCTTTCCAACCCCTTGAACTAGTCATGTATACCTGAGTTACCATTGCTAATTTAGCAACTCTTTATGCACCACTTTGACAATAAAAAATCACGATATTTCAAGATTTTACATCCCCCCTTAACTGTACAATCATGAGAATGATCCTGGGTATTCGGCATAGTTCGTCGTTGTAAATACTTTGTATACATTAATTATTTATTTTAACTTCTATAATTTTGCTTATTTTATTTTTCAGAAATTCTCATTCGAGTGACACCTTGAATAACTTTCATTCTTTGGACTCGAATGAAATCCAAGTGGGAGAAGAAGCCGCTAATATGCAAATAAAAAACTGTAAGTTTAAATTTAAGGAATGAAAATTTGAAAATGAAGAGATGTTGTCTTATTTTCTTGTTTTATAGTATGGTGTGTAGTATCGTCAATAACTTGAGGATATAGCGCTGGTCTTTGCATGCATAAAATTACTAGAGGGGGGCACCTTCTAAACTTGCAGCACCTTTTACTCTCTAGCTCAGAAGGTGAATTTATGCTTGGGATTTGGACTAACTAGACATATAAAAAAAAGGAAATTTATGCATAACAATGTTGTCTTTCGCTTTAAACAAGATAATGTGTTATGCTATCTAAAGTTTTCTCTGCATAAAAATTTTGAATACTTGGTTTCTTACACGATAGAACTCACTGGAAAATCCAAAGAATTGTACCTAAAACGCATTTGATTTCTCACCTCCTGCCATAATTTTGCCTTTGCCCATCAATATTCGATATGTTTTAACTTAAAACAAGTCATTCGACTTTAGCTGCTTTATTTTAGTCAGGCTTTATTACACATATATGGAAGAATGAGAAATTCTGACTGAGACCAGAACCTTCATTCTAAACCAATGGTGTTTAATTAAGCCTTCTACTTCAACGAAAATTTAACTGTAAGCTTAGAATCCCAAAATATGAAGGGAAACCCTTAGCTGTCGCAAAGGCTTTCACACCTTGAGTCAGCAAGCTTCGTTGGACGAGCACATGAAACAGGTTGCAGTCCCTCTCAATCCACTACAGTTATGATTGTGCGGATCTGCTAGGCAACAGTCCCAATCAGAAGAACCATCAGCTAGTAACAGAGGTAAAACTTTTGAGATATTTTGTGGCAAAGATGCTGTGTACAAAGCAGAAATCATCTGGATGCTCAAGTTCTTGCAAGTTTTGATGTCTGCAGCTTTGTGTGACGGAATCATTGATGTCTTTGAAGCCATGTTCCGTGGTAAGCTACCGCTGGTTATTTTGACAAGTTTGAAGAAAGCTCTGAACTTGATAACTGACGCCCTTCACCCAGACTGTAAACAAGGTCTTATGAAGGACATGAGCGAAGTTCACTTGGCTCTTGAACGCTACTACAAACTTAAACGTTTGGCACTTGAATGAAAATACAAACAGTGAAGGAAAAAAAAGAGGTACAGGTTGTTGAGATCAAGTTTTGAGCCGCCATCTGATAACATATTTCATGAAACAAGCAACTGGTGAGGTCATTGTAAAAAAGATGATGTCATGCACTAGGAGCGGGAATTTACTTTTTGATAGACTAATAATGATAGGCAGCGATGAGCCTAATGTCAATAAGTATGGTTGCAAATGAATGCATTCAAGAAGAAAAAGTCTTCAAAAGAGCTTGCGACCATTGGAACATGTAGCACCCATGTTTTCCACAACGCATTCATGAAAGAGCTCCATTAATTTGGAGAGGAGTCATTCAACTTTGTTGTCATCTTGAGGCATTTTTTCCTTGACTGGCCTGCAAGATACGAGGATCTTCGAGAATGCCAAAAAAAGAAAAGTGCCCCATACAATAGTTTCAATCAGCACGTCTCAACAGGGTAGCTGAACGTTGGGTCCTGCTTTTTGCCCAGCAGTTGATCAGTGGCCCGTTATCTTGGAGTATTTTTTGCATTACGTGCCATCAGGAAAAACATTTGAGGAATGTCGCGTCGTCAGCAAAGCATCTCAAGATTGCAACCTACCTAAAAGGAAATAAATGCTTGCAAAACTCGAAATTGTGCATTCGTCGTGTGAGCTTTTACGAGATCTACAGCAGTGTTTCAGAAGAATGAATCCCTTAAAGAAAAAGAGAGAGAGAAAAAGTGATAGATTTTTATTCTTTTTTCTTATGAAGGGGAAAAATTGTTTGTTTTTTTATCTGGAAGTAACGCAGCAAATGAGGGACAAAATAGGGAAGGGTTGAAAAAACAGCTCGAAAAGATGAGAGTGCGTTCTATTTAATGGCTGAAGTCAAATCATATTCTTGCGTCTGAAAAACATGGTGAGGAGTGACTGTTATGTATATTTGGGTGGGAATTTTATGGCATTTTTATGCGGTTACGATAATTCTTCAGAGTAAATGTGGGTTACTTTAGAAATGGAAGGGCATTATAGAGTAAGTGTTTTCTTTTTTAATATTTTGATGAATTGTTCATTTATGTTTTATTTACTCTTGATCATTTCGCTATTTTGTTTGTTTTCATGCTCCTGTGGCTTTGGTACAAGAAATGTTGTCTATTTATATCCATATCAATATAATATCTATTTATGTCTGGTGCTGGTTGTTGTTGGTGGTCAGTCTCCCAAAGCTATAAGAAAGGTTGAGTGCTATAATTTTACAGAAAATAAATGGTCAGTTCTTGCGGATATGCCAACTAGGCGTTGTAGGTGAGTTGTTGTGGTACATATTTCTTTAAGTTATTTAATTGTAAGTGTCTTTATAATTATAGCTAGTAATTATATTTAATTAGTTTATTAGTAAGCTATCAAGTCTTTAGGGCTTTAAGTGTTAGTATTAATAATAATTAGTATATTGAAGTATTAAATGCTTTTTAGTTTGGTTAAGGGGATTTTACATTGAAGCTTTGCACCCACAAAACACGAATCGGTTAGCTTATCAGCTGTTGATTCTTGACACAAAATAGAGTTGCTGGGATCAAGCCATGGCTAATTGAAGATAAACCCAAGACAAATAGTGTGAGTGAGATGCAAATCTGGCATAATATTTTATTAGGATTGTATAAAAAATGGTGTTATTTTACTTGTCGTGTCAGGTTAGGTTGCAACGTTAGCTTTTCTGCAAGTTGAAGCGAAGCTGCTTTTAGGTCGTTTGTTTTGTTCCATTGTCAAGTAAGACGAATCATGATAGATGGTAAATTTTCGTGTTCTATGGGTATACGTCTATATAAGAATTTTTTTAATCTATTGCTTGTTGGTTGAGGCTGTGTACATTTTAAATTGAAAGTAAATATGCTTACATTTTTCTTATCAAATATAAATTGTAAAGACTCAACAACAACAAAAAACCACTGAAATAATATCTAAATATACTTGCAGAAAAAAGTACTTATAATTTAATCACTCTGAAATAAAGTATTTCGGTATTTTAATGCCCATATAAACAAACGGGGATTTTGTGAAAACCTAAACTAATCTCAACCCAAACTGGATACTTTTATAAACTCCAATTTATAAGAAAATAAAACCACTCTGCTAAGAACAGAAATCAACCCGAAGACAACGAATAAGTTGGCTTTGAGTCAAAATAGCGCTTCACCTCATCCACATTATTCCCAAACTTAGATGTTCAAAAACTAAAAAAAAAAACATATAAGTTATATTTGAAAAAATTCTATTGGAAAAAGTATTCAAATGCATTTTAAGCAATTTAAAAAATGTACCTTTGTACGGGCATCGAAACATTTTTACAGCACTGCTTGTACCCCAAATCTAACTACGTATTTGAATGCAATGATCGCAAATTATCTTTCCATCTTCTTAGCATTCTACCAAAGGACAAAATTGTGCCTACAATCCATAGTTGATCTAGAATTGATCTAGGTTTGCCTTCTTGTTCGGCGCCAAGAGCTCGAAATGGCATTTTTAGTTTTTACATCTTCAGAAAACACGAGTAGTTGATCATCCGGAAGCACAGTAGGCTACTATCACTACAATCAACCAGTTTTGACCAATAATAGTTTCAAGTTATCAGGTTGATGGGAAAAGGATTGAAACCCTCTTCTTACATCAACGATGAACAATGAAATATCGAATATTTTGCAAACGTCACAAATAAATAGACTGATGACCGTATTTCTCCAATTCAAAACTTGCTCCAATTCAAAACTTGCTGATATTTGTACAGCTAAAATATTTGAAAATACAGTCGTAAACAAAACAAAAATGAATTTTATTCTAAAAGAATCACAATACAATAGGAACAAAAAGTGGCAATGGTAGACAAAACTGAGACCCCTCCCCCACCCCTTACTCCTCTAGACGAAAAGAAGGATAAAAAATAAAAGTGTTGGATAGGGGAGTTCTGTTCGTTATATTGTTTTCTGAAGAAATTTCATTGAAAAAATGCAGACAACAAATTGACATGACTTTATTTAACCGAAGAGACACGTCTATATCCTATATTTTATAGTTATTTATATATTTTATAGTCTATTTATATATTTTTTTTATTTATGCGGAAAAAAGACAGTTTTGTCGCCTTGGGGTATCAACCCTTATATTTAGGGTTGGAAACTTTGACTCAAAAATTTCATAGTTTTATAACACTGAATTACCTGGATTGATTTCTGGGCAGCTCAATAAAGTTATTTTTTTGTTATGTGCTTGAATATTTTAATATATATCACAACCTATTACGGCAGCCTATGCATTACATTCTTCATTTAAAAAAAGGATAAGCTAGTCTTATGCAGTATCCTGCATCACCCACCCAAGGTTATTTTCAGAGGGCAGAGAAAGGTTCAAAGGGACAAGTGTCCTTTTCCCCTCCCCCATAAAACCGAAAGTTGCACTAATTGTAGGAACAGAGGGGCAAAATATACTGTCGGGGATGCCCAAGTTTCGCTGGTGTCCTCCCAAGCATGAATTCTGTACCCACCCCTGCCCCACTATGCCTAAGTTCTATTAGGAGGTTTACCGCATTTTTCCCGAAATTATAGAAGAGAGGGGGACAAATGTTGCGTGAAGATTGGCCTTGCCGTGCATCAAAAATTGAAAATAAATAGAGTTATAATATGTTTGATTTGCGTAGAGCTACTTGTTTCCGAAAGCTTGATTATATTCTCAAGAAAATAGACTTTTCTTTAGAAGAATCAACATTTACAATTGCAAAGTTGTATTCCCAATCCACGCAGCCACAAGAGATAGAGCAACTCCGGACATATCAGTCGATTCAAAGCGAAAAATTATTTAAGAATTCAACCCTAAGTCAAAATAGGGAAAACGCGCAGATGCACCGTTTTTTGGAGTTTGACGGGTGATTTTCAGAGGACCCATGCCATTCGTAGCAGAATAACCCGTTGATTAGCGTTACATTAGGACAGTGAATCTTCCTTCTGTAGATAGACAAAACATTTTCATCTAAGACATACCCATCAACTGGGAACTTCCAAAAATAAATGGAACGAACTGAAAATCATCCAGACTCCAGACCCCATGACTGCCAGCTGGTTCCATTCTGTAAGTTATTTGCAGACGGCGGACTAAATCGATGTAACTGAAAATAAGGTATAAAAGTTCAGAGAGAGAGAGAAATATTTATAGATTTATAGAATGATGAAGAAGATGATGAAGAAGATGATGGTGAAGATAAAGTCGCTTTTAAAAATACCGAAGTTGATGGAAGTGGTGATAGTGATAAATTTGATGGAAGTGGTGATAGTGATAAAGTTGATGGAAGTGGTGATTATGAAAAATTCAGGGGAAGTGGGGAAACTGATGAAATTAATGAAAGTGGTAAAAATGATAATGGTGATGAAAGGGACGAAAGGGATGAAATTCTATCGAACAATCCAAATATTCTAAATAGTTAATTTATTTTACTTATACGGTTTTTTTGTTTTTTTTTTATTGTTGAAATTAAATTATTCTTTTTTATTTTTTACTTGCTACAATAAAATGGAAACAGAAAATGAGAACAATGAAAAACTTCTAAATCAAGGTCAGATTCAAGGTTTTTTACTTCTGAAAAGCTTCTTGTATTGGTCATTCATCGTTGATGCTGAAAGACGGTACTAAATTGCAATCCTGAAAAATTGCACAGAGAAAAAATGACGTTCAGTATTCTGTAACTAATTGTTACTGTTAGTCAGAAGTATTGGTAATATTAGAACTTTTTTTAAACTATGCTGCTGTCTTTAAGCAAATGAATCAATGAATGACTGTATATATAACCCAACACACAACAGAGAAGAATGGACGGAGTCAAAGAACAACGAGGGAAAGAATAAACAGAAAAAACTAACAAAAAAAACTAATTTTAAACATATATACTAAACACAAGAAATTGAATATTCAGCAAACGACACTGTAGATCTTTCTATTTTTCTCTAGAGATTTTTTCTGTGTATTAGATAGCCCACTCTGACAAAACATTATAAATCACTGGTAGAGCAAATGCTGAATTTCAGGGAAGCCGCTTAGCGTAACTTATTCTTAAGTCCGTTATAACGGTGTCAACTATCATTGTTCGACTGTTTTTATATTAGTTCCAGGTGTTACACCAAGGTATTCCAGAGAATAAATTGAACACTCTATGGTAATTGCTTAGTAATCTGCCCATACGGTATAGCTCGCAAATCAAGGAGGCACACTCGTGCCTCTATAAAGAGGCGACACACGACAATGTTAAGCGATCTTTGGTTCCAGTGGTCGCAGAGGGATGGGGAGGGATGCATTTCGTAGCCCGAGCTCCAACTAAGAAACCTGCAAAATTTCTGAACAGATAAGATGATATTAAATAACCAAGCTTTGGATGAATTATCACATCGTCCTCCGGGTATAGGAAACCTGACAGTGTATACTGTATTTGCGGTATTTTTAACTCATTTTAGCATGTGAGAGACAATCAACAAAAAGAATATGGAAAGGGGACCCTTCTTTATATGCTATAAAATAAACTCTTACAATTTAGTCAATTAATTTTATAGATTTCAGTCACATGTACCTTAAAAAGTGCTTATTCGAAGCCTTGAATTCCTTGTGTAGCACTGTGGAGTTTCTGACTTGGCTACGAATTCCGTAACATTCGGAAATATTTGACCCACTTGGATAGAAGATACACGTGCTCTACATGTGCCAGAGAGTTTTAAATAACTTATTCTCGTGTTTATACGAATCAGATCATTACAATGGTACGGTTTTTTTTTCAATGTGCAAAGCTTAGATAAGCAGTAAGAACTTTTACAAGGGTGAAGGACATCTTTTTGAAATTTGTCCTCTTAAAGAAGCCCCTTTGATCAGCATCATTGATGTCGCAGTCTAGAGTATCTCATTCTATATAACATGCATGTCAACGAGGCGGAGAGACTGAGTTGCCTTAGTGCTATGATGGCAATGTCATAAACGAGAGCATAAATGTAGGTTAACAAAGGTACTAATATATAATATATAATTTGATGTTAGCAAGTGTCATCGAGAAGATAGGATTCGAAATGTCAATATAGGAAAGACACTAGAGAAATAGAAGGAAGCTGGACTTCGAGGTCCCACAGGTGGATGAATGGGAGCTAATGTGGTGACAAGAGGTAAAGAGTATGTTAACATTGGAGGTCACCTAACTCAGTTAGTAGAGCACAGGCCGCGATAGCTTGGACCACGGGTTCGATCCCGTCGGTGCCACATTTTTTTCTCTATTGTCTATTCTATGCTGATAATTTGATACCGATAGTAAAATGCCACATTTGTGTACAGTTCAGTTATTACCATCAACATTCATCTTTAACAAAATCTGATTGCAGTTTACTTATAAAGAATTAAAAACATCATTTGAGAAAGTTTAGTTGGATTGAATTTGCTCAACTTTAAGTAGTTAGTGACCCCTGTTGCTTAGTAACAGGAGGGAAAAGGAGTACATGGCAATAAAAGTTAATTGGTTTTTCTACGCTGGTCACCAGGTCCTGATGCCCGTGTTTTCGCCTGTCGTTTCTGAATGTTCGGATCTGATCGGCCATTGGACAGAGCGCGGTGTCAGCTCGTTTGTCATCGGTTCGGACAAGATAATTGTGGCCAATGCGTTCGATGGATGGGCCGGAGCATTGCGGGCGCCTTAGTCGGCTGGCAGCGAGAGTCGATCCTCAGCCAACCAGATTAACCAAAGGAAACAGGATGTTTCTTGCCAATACTGTCGAATAGATTACAGTATTGCCAGGTGGGGTTGTGAACGCGTCAAAAGCGGGTGGACTGAGTCATGACCCACTATTTCATTCTCATCATCGTGATGATCCTTGCAGGTGCGGCTGGCGGTTTTGCCAGTTGGCTGCTGGCGCCGGCTGACGAGCAGGAGGGCGGTGGTGGCGTGCGATTCGGCATGTTCGGATACGTCGCAGTCGGCATCGTCGCCGCTTTTGTCGTGCCGCTGTTTTTGAGCATGGCGCAGAGCGACCTGATCGGAAATGAGGCGAAAATCGCCGATCTCAGCAATATCTTCGTCTTCGTTGGGTTTTGCATTATCGCCGGCTTTTCTGCTCGGGCCTTCATCCAGACGATTTCAGACCGCCTTTTGGCTGAAGTGCAGCAGGTTCGCGAACAGCAGATCGAAACCACCGACCAGATGGAAGAGCTGCGTGACAACGTGACCGAACGGGCACCGATGCTCGACACCAACGAGGGTCCGGAAGGTGTTGCTGACATCGATCCGGAAATCCGCTCGATTGCCGAAGCGCTGTCAACGGACGAGGTTGCAGCACTCAAAGCCACAGCGCAGATGACCATGCGCACCCGCACCGGCATAGCTCGCGACGGCGAGATCGCCACCAACCGCATTTCCTCGGTACTGGAAAATCTGATCGCCAAAGGCCTCTGCGAAAGGACGCAGTCAGAGCGTACGGGCAATCTGCGCTTCCGGGTGACCGCCAAAGGTATCGATGCACTCAAGGCAATCTCGGCCTGAGCTTGTCACGGCGCGAAGGTGCTGGCGGGAACGGCCTTCCGGGGCCTTTCACGCCGGCAGAGCTACTGCCTCGGAGAAACTTTGGCCTGCAAACCCGCACTTAGTTTTCGAAGAAGCCCGGCGAGAACTTCTGTTTCGTCAGTGCTCAGGATGCCGTTGCCTATTCCATAATTTTCAAGCATAGCTGAGCATATAAAGGTGGGAGAAGAAAGCCCCTTTAAAAATCATCATTCTCATGCCTCGCTAATCTAGATGCATTGTCAATAAATTTGAAGTCGATCAATTAAAAATCAACGTTTAAATAGGGTACCACTTCCTTACATATATACAACAAAGTTGGTTGTATGAAAAGAGGATGTTAGAAAAGCCACTGGTGTACTTCAAACTCTCTAACAAATAGAATAAAAATCATTTTATGATTCTAGCCCAACAAGGTGAAATACTATTATTACTATTATTATTTTTCCAACACACTAAGCAACAGTAGGCTAGATTAACACATAAAAAACAGGAGGAAAAACAAAAATAAAAATAAAAAAAATCACAACTAAAAGAGTCTACCTAATAAGGCTGTGATGCAAACACAAGCTGTTTTTGAGAGCAACAATTCTGCCAAAAAAGGGGTTGGTTGAGGTGTTAAAAATGCCATGAGCCTTATTAGGTCCTTCAGCCCCTCACAATTAAAAATTACGCACGAGCCTTCTTGGAGGCTCTAGCCTTCCATTAAATGTTTATTGCTTTCCCTTTCAGCTCCTTGCAATATTGTTCTTGTGTTCAGGAAAGGCCTACTACAAACAATTTGCAAATTAGCCTCTAAAAAATGTAGACTAGTCCAGGAGAAAAACTAATGTAGCTCAAAAAAGTGAGGGTAACTATTTGTATCTCGGTTTGAAAAGTCATCCAATTTTGTCAGCCACAATTGGTCAGAACTTAGTGTGAAGGCTATAATTGAAATGGAAGTATTATTTAAGTTGCAATGGATCTATGGCTCATGGATCTGAGGCAGCATTGTGAGTATAGGAGTTCCATTTGGTAGTACCTGATGTCTGAAAGGTGCAATAGATGTGCGTTTTGAAGGATTGCCTGTGAGGTGACAAATGGGCATTGGAGAGCTACTTGCCAACTTGGATTTCTCAATAGCATAGATGAAAAATCCCTGCATCAAAGGTGTGACAATAATAACTTTCTGCTAAAAAGCGGTTGGAGGGAGGGCAGGGACACTTTATTGATTTTTGAAGCTAGAGCTTTGGAATTCTCCAATTCATGAACAAACCCTTAAGCCTAAAAACTGAAGTTGTTTTCAAAAACCTTGTAATTCCGTGTAACTCTTCCTGCTCTCTTTTCTTATTATTTCCTGCTCTCTTGCCCAATTTGCGCAACGTTTCCTGCTCTCTTTTCCCAGTTTTCCTATTCTCCTCCCCAATTTGTGTAACTCTTCCTGCTCTCCTGTCCGATTTGTGCAACTTTTCCTACTCTGTTTTCTCGGTTTTCTTGCTGTCCTGGCCGATTTGTGCAACTTAATGTTTCAAATTGCCATAGCCAGTATAAAAAGGTTTGTTGACGAACAGGTTAGTTTGAAGGGTTTTTCTCTTAAGCTGTCCTTAAAATAAGCATTTATTTGCCTATTCACTCTACCAGGGTGTTTTCTATTTGAATAACTTTGTTAAAACTTCGTAAATATTTAATCAAACTACAATGATGAATATTGGACAGTTCAATACATTTTGTCTTTTACGACATTTTACAGTTTGTTTGTTTTTTTGCTTATGATTAGTCTTAGGAATTCCACTAAACTCGAAAGTATGTGAAAATACATTGTAGAAAGTTTTTTTTTCACAGGCAAGGAAAGGGCACTGGGGGAAAGAAAATTCGCCCTCTAGAATTCCTTACTAGGTTTCCAACTGACGGAGTGGGTAACTTTACAAGAAATTAAATATTCTGGAATTTAGATGTAAGATAAAAGGCTATTTGTAGAAAGCTAAAAACAATAAAACGGTAAAAGACGAACCTATCACAAAAATTTATTGAAAGAACTAAGAATTAGCCGCCATTAAAACGAAATATACATGAAAACAAATTAGGGACAAAGCTAGGATTTTGGGGGGGGGGTCAACCTTTTCTAGTAGTGAAAAGGGTCAAACAAGGGGAAAATTAAGTAAAAAAATAATTGTGCATTCGAATTCTTCACGATTATGACTTTTTTTTATATTTCGTGTAGGTTCATTACAACGTTAGTGATTTAATGTTAAATATAACATCGTGCTTATACACTATTTATCTAGTTTATTAGCGCTGACCCAGGGCTTTCCGTTACTTTAATCCCTAATTCAAGACATTCTGTTTTTGAAAAAACACTCCTTGCTCATTTTTAATATTAAGGCGAAAGTGCAATTAGCTTGCCTATCAACATCCTCATAAACCTGCGGTTTTTCGGAATAATGAGACAAGATTGACTTGAAAAATAAAATGTCACTAGGCCTAATAAAAAGTGTAGGTGATAAAACGCCACCTTGTCTTATATCTCTTTTAACTTTAATAGTAGTAGTTGGAGAGGACTTCAAACTAAGGAAAGAGCTAGAATACCAATACTGCAGAAGCAGAATAACTGAAAAAGTAACACCTGAAATATAAAGGAAAAAAACGGGAATGGATTACACTGTCAAGTGCTTTGGAAAGATCTAAAGCACAAATATAAATTCCTTTACTCTTAGAATTATTATCCAGAAGAAGAGATACTAAAATACAATGAGGATGCTGATAACCCACTCCAAGCCAAAAACCAAACTGGCTCTCTCCTTCATTAGTCCTATTAACTAGATGGGGAAGAATTATATAATCAAATAATTTACTTATATTACAAGAAACAGCAATGGGACAGTATGAAGAACAATAAGCACAAGATTTTCCCTGTTTTAGTATTAAACTTATAGTGTCACACAGGAAACTCTCTGGAACACTAGATGTGCATATACACATCTGAAAAAGTAACAGTAAATGACAAACAAGTGAAGGGTAACTTTCCGAAAGATAAACTTTAGGTATCCCATTTATATCAATAGAATCAATTTTAAATTCTTAATAACACTACATATAGCAGAATAAGTAATGAGAATTGCATGTCGCTGTGAAATACCGATAGAAAAAAAAGGTGCAATGACACGAAAATGCAAGGTATGTACGGAATAGTTAACAAGAGAAAAAGTTGAAAAATAATGCTTCTGCCAGATAGATGGAGGTATGACATCACTGCATGTGTTAAAAAACAGTTGTATTTAAAATAGTCACAAGGTCTTAAAGCTCTGTTTTTGGGGACAACCTGCCTTAAAGCCCAAAGAGAAGAGAAAGTAAACTATGCAATTCTTCATTTCTTATACAAAGGATTTATTAATGGGAAAGGGGGGATTTTTCATCGTGGCTGTGTCTGTGGAGACGGGTATTGAGGAGAAAATTTGGTTAATGGCAAGAGGTATGTCCAGCTAAATTAAAAGACTCTATCAGCATACAATTTATCAAAAAAAAAATACACCTGCAATATTTTAGGAACGGATAAGGGTATTAACGTGAATCATTCAGGGCGATTGCTACCACTGTGGCTACGAGTGAGACTACTTGCGATTGTTTGCAACTGCTGCTAAATCTACTTGTCACACAAGGAATTTTTATACTCTGAATCGTTGTTATGATTAGAGATTTGCAATAACTGATGTGACTTGGACAGACCTGATGTGCAGACGACATTTTAGTACATCGTACACTGTATCTAAATTCCTACAGAAATAGCGGAAAGAGTTGGAAAAACTCAAAATGATTAATGTTTATGTCCGATTAATGACGTCACAGAACGTGAAAAGCACGTCAGGTTTATTTCTACTAAAGAAGTGAAACAGTGAGATGAATAGGACGAGATGAATGATGCCAAAAACATGTTAATACTGTATTATTTTATTCTTATCAGTAAATTGTACTATGCATACCTATCTAAGTTACGCCAAAAACTAATTTACAGGGCTTGTATCCTACAACAACAAGAAACATGTGAACGGAATCTAATACACATAATATTAGCACGTAGACAAGGGATCGCAAGGATTCTGAAGTATATCGAGAGAGTTCATAAAGCACTATTTTGTTAATGGAAATAAAAAATGATATCTACCTTACCTATGAAACCAATACTGGCAAAACTTAGGGCTGATTTGATTTGGTGACGAAGGCATTCAAATTGAAAAGCATTGGCAGAGTGCATTTGCTATTGTTGCAAAAAGTTGGTGAAGAATTCGTGAGAGCGATATAAGGTGACATGAGTGAAGGTTTTCTAAAGTCTATCTTTCGTCGTTAAAACTTGGGTTATTAGATTGACGTGCATGTGTTGGGTGAATTTCTATTACCATTCTAAATTTATAACACCTTCTTGACCTAGTAGCTCTACAATTTTAGCCTTAACAGCTACAATAGTGGACAAAAAGAATTTAAACTTTCCATCAAAACATCAAAAGAATTACGTTAACGGCTCCGCTTTCATTAGCTGTCTGCCGCCCTTTACGGAGCAGCACCGTACTATAGCATATATCTTTCCAAATGTGCTATTTACGAATTCGGTGGTTGGGCTTAACGGAGTTGGGTCTCTGCTTACATGAGTTGAAGTCCCCGATTTTAGGGATAAGTGATGTAGGCAAGCAACGGACGATACGAGATGTCATACGAGATATTCTGACAACCTATAAAGTAACAAAGACAGAACGTTAGCATCGACTGTTATCGAGTTGAAGCCCTTAATTCATGGATCACAAATCTAACGATATGACTCTCAGCCGGTTTCTTGGATAGTTGTCAAAATACGAGCACTACTTCCACCCAACAACAAGAAGCAAGTGATGGCTGACAATTGCCCTGTATGACCATTGCGAAAGTTCTCGATCACCTGCAAAAGCTGCAAAAGGATGGAGAGTAATAACTCTATTGGATGGAGAGAGTAATACCTCTATTGGACGTCACTGTATATAGAAAATGCCCTGTAAACAAAACACTGTTCTGGAGGGACAACATACAAAATTTTCAAACCAAGATAATATATCAATAACAAAAAAGAGACACAAAAGAGAAAACTCATAATATGGCTAAAGAGAGTAGTGTAAAAGCAGTGAACAACACGCAGCGTTGTTTGCAACAAACAACCCACCCACCCACCCACCCACCTCGTTTGGACCTTCTCAATACAGGGGACTACATGTCACCCATACTGTAGCAAGTACAACAAGCAATGCTGCGAGGAATGGCCAACACTTTTATCCTTCAGTAGTAACAGCTACTGCTATCAAACACGATAACATTGCTTCTACAAACAAGAGATAACAATTACTAAAATACATGAGACTGTACTAAGATTTCCTTTGATCACTAGAATGTGCATCCAGCAATATGGTTTTAAGTTACCATCACCTATCTGACCTTTCCATACAGAATACGTTAGCAAATTGCGCTGGTGTTAACTAGCAGTTTATGGGGATAGAAGGATAATTAAAGTACAGTAAAAAAAATCATTGTGACTCTATTCTGACGCAAAATTTAACATGGTAAATTGTTATACAAAGACAATTTAACGACCACAACTCTTTCCCTGAGTAGTACCATAGTACTTTGATGAGTTTCTAAAAACCTCATAGGCAAATACCTAATTGCGCAACAAGTCTTTATATGTACGAGTTAGATATCAACGGTGAATTGAATCTATATGTTCGTTCACTTTTATCATTTTTAAATATTTCATTACATTGTTTTGAAGGTCTAGCAAAGTTTCCCTGTCAGTGTCAAGGAACTCAAAACGAATTCATCACCGCGATGTATGTGGTCGCAGATTATGTACAGGCAACTCTGTCCTTGTGCCCAGCTTCTTTCACGGGCAGCTTTGAAATGCGGACGCAAAATCAAAGTCCCAGCAAAAATTTGTAGTAAACCCTGCATGTATACTCTGCATTCCCACAGTTGGTTAACTACCACAATATCCCAGGCATTATTAAGCAATTAGGTGCTGTCTCTCATAATTCCTCAGAATCGTGATTTTATCCGAAGCATAAAGCGGTGGGCCTGAAAATGGTCAATTTTCCCCTTGGTCGACAGAAAGGATTCACCAAGTTTCTGTATTTTCTTTTGTAGGCGAGATGGTCGAGCTTGCGAGGAGCACTGGACCCAAATGATGTGGGTATGGGCCATAGATGAAGTGTTGGAAGCAGGCATGCTTAACATTGTGAACGACCCAATCGTCAGCCGAGTAAAGATTATTTTTCCCCTATGCATATTAAGGTCGCCTTGATGAAAGAGTTCGTACAAGATTTTATTACTGATGATAAATGTTTTGAGTTCCACCCTTCTCTACTTTGTCTTACGAGAAGATATGGGCATGTGCATTTGACTGAACTCGTATTCGCGCCCTCGTACGTATTGAGGAATTTGTCTGGAAGATGAATAAAACAAGGCAGCATTGCTAGCACTGATAACAGCTGCACAAAACCTTTTCATTAAAAGAAAAGGCCGATAACTAAGAGCAAGATGTTAATGCCTTTACGCGGTCTTGGTTGCAAGATTAGCGTTACGTCAAAGAATAGTACTTCTATCAATATCTCTTAACAATGGAAAGCCCTAGGGCGATGGGACAAACATACGACGGCAGACTACTCGTACAGCATAAAACGCATTTGTCTCAAGGAAGCCCATGAAGGAACCTAGTTGGAAACGCACGAAGATTAACAAATTTATAACACCGACCTTTTTAGTGTCAAAGATAAGATTCATATCCTGAAAAACTAATCCTTTGTATTCAAGACTTCCATTCAAAATTTCATTCAGTAAAAATTCAATGACGACAGAATTTTACGTCCCGCAATGTCATTTTTTTATTTGTCAAAAATACAATTTTTTGTCTAAAAGTTGAAAATTCATCCTCTTTGGACACGTTACCTTTTCTTGCGATGAAAAGAAAGACATTTTTTAAGTTTTGGCATAAAATTGCTTATCACGCAATATTGCAGCATAACTGTAAATATATATGTAAAGTTATGTCAATTATCGCATACAGTCCCCCCCCCCCCCCCCCCCCCCCCCCCAGCCGCCAAGACAAAAAAAACAAAAAGACAAAACCAAAAGTAATTATAAATATATATATATATATATATGTATATATTATATGTATTTATATATATATATATAATATATCTATATATATGTTTTTTTTTGGTTTTTTTTATATAGAATGCATGTTAGTAGGAATTTTCAAATTATTGTATGTGGAACACTGTTAATGGTTTTCATTTTTAAACAATGTACGTCGGTATTCTATTGTAATTCATGTAAATGCTTCTATTACAGAATTGTTCGGTGCTAGAAGAAGGAATAAAAATTCCGCAAGCTCGTGTTGAGCAGCCAAGTTTTAAGGTTTTTATATTTTAACTTACGGCCTTTTTAGTTTTAGTTTTAGTTTTAGTGTTAGTGTTTAGTTTCATATATAATTTATATATATATATATATATATATACACACATATTTATATATTTATA
>JAAAKM020073195.1:115180250-115201190 GCA_010016025.2 Alatinidae sp. Z8VKAUB7J3 | reverse complement strand
GTAAACTGCATCGACAAACCTTTCCAGTAGTGTGAAAATTTGCTACCTGCGCAGGTGAGCTATAGCGTTAATCTCAGGCAGCATCTTTTACAGAGTATTTTCATTGTTTCTTCGCAAAGTAATTCCAATTATTTTAAGGTGAAGAAGTTCATAAGATAAAGGAAGCAAGCATTGGATAGACATATAACTCAAAGACTATTCACAAACTAGAATAGCAACGGGGACAACTAGTAAACTTCGAGTCAGATTTCTACGTTTCGTGGTCGTTCCTACAGCGATTTACCATCGCAAATTTTGAACAAATGTAAGCCATAATCCGGGGAATTTACGTTGAGGTATTGTAGTGAGCATTGTAGTGAGCATTGAGTACTTAGTACTGCGCGTGTCCATGTGAATGTTTAGCTTTGTAAGTTGACGTTGAGCTTTAATATAGTCAGTTGGTGAAATTGGTTGAATAATATCGTCCACGCTTCGCTCGTTGAATTTTCTAGTTGTCTATTGCTTGGCTGCTAAAGTTTCAGCAATTTCTGCGGATGATTTGAGCAGGAAAAAGCTCTTGATTGGGAGCAGCTTGCAGTATAATTTGATTGAATTACACAAAGAAACAATTTCTGCTATTTATCAGATGGGGAGGGAAAAGAGTCTTAGAAACGTAGTGCAAGGAGTGGTATGGAAGAGTGAAGGTTTCATTACTAGCAGTACACTTTTTCCAAGTTACCAGTTGACATAGGATTTCAAGAAGCACAGCGGCTGGCTGAAGAGTTCGAGCGGGTGCGGCGTCACGGTAACGCTGTATCCGTCCTGATATTTGACCTCGATCATTTCAAAAAAATTAACGACACCTACGGACACGACATTGGCGATGCTGTGTTGATTGCCGTGGCTGAAGTGGTTAATACAGTGAAGCGGGTCACTGATGTGGCCTGCAGAATTGGTGGTGAAGAGTTTGCTTTGTTGCTGCCCGAAACCGACAAGTCCGGGGCGATACAGGTGGCCCAGCGCCTGCGCGCTGGGATCGAAGAATTCCCGTATCAGCAGCACTGTGGTCACCTGGTGCAGGCCACCGCGAGCATCGGCGTGGCCACCGTCACACAGACAACAACTCACCCCGACAATATTATTAAGGTTGCTGACCGTGCCTTGTATCGCGCCAAAAACAGCGGCCGCAATATGGTTTGTATCGACAACGAGTTGAGCTAGGTATCTTCACTACTATCTGCAGCGGCAAACTCTGCATTGTCCATCAGCAGTTGTTCAGCAATATAAGACGCCAGCCTGAAATTCAGCGCTTCTCCGGCGCGTCGCACCACATAGTCACCGTCCACGCCTTCGGCGCTGCCCGGTAGACGCGCCAGTTCAAATGTCTGCGCCCCCTCTGTACTCTCAACTTCAATTGTTGCTAAAGGTGCAGCAGTGCTGGCATCCGCCACCAGGCCCAGTACGCTTAAAGTAGTGTAGCGGTCTGCGTACTGTTGCGCCGCGTCCTGATCGGCTGCGGCATCGTTGTACAACCACCCCTCTGCATTTTTTTCCAACCGCTCGGTGCGTCCATCCGCTTCAGTAAAGTTGGCGACAACACGCGTGGGTGCGGCCGGTAGCGCCAGAACACTCTTATCCAACCAGGCATCCGTATCAACTCCAAGCTCATAGTTAGACAACGCTACGCTGAAGACGTCATCGCTACCCTGCAGGCGGGCGTGCACACGTTGATAACCAGGAGAAGTGCCCAGATACAGCTCCGCAAGCAGATCATCACCGGCAAACAACCTCACCCGCCGCTGGTAGTTGTCGTCTTCTACTTCAAATCGTGTCGCGCTGGCGCTGGTGGAGGCTACCGGCCATGGCGCCGCCAAGTCAGCAAGTTTATCGAGAATACCGTCAAGCTTGGCCGCATCGGAATTCGCGCCTATGGAAAAGAAAAATCATAATACACTAACATACTAAAGCTTGGAAACATTCCCCAAGAGTCGTTATAACCCTTTCTTACTTGTTATGAGGACAACTTCAGTAATATGCACCGCTTAGGATCGATCAAGCATAATCGGTTTAGGAATGTGCACTACCGATCTCAATTTGATAAGAATACAACATAGAATTTTTTTAATTAGCTCAGCCTAAATACCTGAATATAAACGTTTCTTTTCTTTGAGCTGTCCCAGTTCCTGGATTCATCCTAAGAATTAGATCCTAGTTCCTACATTACCCTAGTTCCAGTTTCTACCGTTCTTATTAACTTTCTTTACCAAATGGAGTTGACATAAAAAAATCCAGTCAAACCTGTCGCCTTGTGGCTTATGATACTTATTGTATATTTTTATAGATTAATTTACTCAGTAATAAACAAAATTGCATGAAAAACAGTCCCCATCCACAAAGCATACGTTAAAAGAATACGTAATCCATTTCAAAATTTCTCTATGTTGATAAATTCAGCTATTACCAGGCAAAGACACTATTTTTCCGGCAATGTTTTCTATGCAGCAGCAACAGCCAAGTAAATTTTCGTTGATATTTTTTCTAAACAGCAGCAATAGTTATAAAAGAGACAGTCCCAAGTGATAGTCATAGTGACATAGCAGTCGTAGCGACAACTAAAATTTCTCATTTATACAATCCACGAAGATTGCCTTTCGCAACAATTTTTATTCTATACGAGCCTTTGATTATAAAGCGTTTAAATGAGTTAAAAAACGCAAATTTTCCGGGAAATGGGTAGTTTTCTTAAGAAATATTTTCTAGAGAGCAGTAATAGTAATAAAAATAGTTGTTTAAACATTTCTAAACAACAGCAACGGCCAAGGAAAAGGAAAATGTTGAGAGCAAAAATCGGGTGAAATTAAAATCGTGTGAGAACATAACAGCAATTAAAATTGACCAAAGAAGCTGTTTACAAATATCCTCTTTCTCAGTGTTTCTTTTCGTTGTAAACTCAGGGCAAAATATCAGTATTTATTATCTTCCGGGCATGATTATAAGAGGAAAAGTGAATAAAATGTGTAATCGACTAAAGCTTCTGAACGTCCAACCAAACCTTAACAATAGTTTCGCCCACCGATTTATTACCTGAATACATCTACTCAAAATCTATTACAACTTATACTTAAGTCAATAAATAAGGAATACTAGTATAAAAATGAAAAGTTTGAAAGAGTATTAAGTTAAGGTATATCTTCCTTCTTGTTTTAGACACCATTTATAGAGATGACATCAATTTCGTTCATGTGGAGTTACAATAGCCCCATCTTCAGCTTCGAATTGCAGATCTGTGCCGCGTTGAGCAATTTGTGGGAACAGACAAAAACCGGCATGAGAACTTCGCTTTATGGGGTGAATGATAGAGCCATAAAGGTGCTACATGTTATTGACATTAGGCGTTTGAAGCTGCAAGGATCAGTCTGCATGACAATGCAATCAGATAAGCCCCAGTCTTTTAAGCGACCTTCTTGAGAAAGGTTTTTCAATTCCGTAGTGGGCAGCTTTTTCCTTTTTTATGCAAAATTTTTCCTTTTACCAAAGGGCCTGTCTGGGCCTATCGAAGCTGTGTTAAAATTGTAAAATAACAATCAAACATACTTATTACTCCCTGGTTTTAAACTGAATTTTTATTAGTTCGCGATTAACAATCTTTGCTGCCACCAATTGTTTGTTGACCTATTTAGAGCTGTGTATTTTTGAAAGAGATGGAGTGATCTAATCACAGAAGGCGTGGGTCTGCCATTCCAGACAGCACGTCAATCTCCTGAACTAATAGCATAAGACCGAGTAAAATCGAAAAATCGAAAAAGTATTCTTAATTCGAATTGTGCAAGGGTCAGATTTGGTTTAAGCGTATGAGTCAAGCCAAGTCAAGTCGCCCTCAATAATAGCCATACTGCACAATCGATACATGTCTGTTTAATTAAATCAATTCCGAAGCGAATTCTTCTTATACCAAGCGCCTAGTCATATTAAATTGCTTAGTACGGAAGAAGGGGAAAGATTTATAACTGGCGTAGAAACAGTGTTTCCTGATTATGATTGACTACTATATAAAAAATTAGAACCTGATCACGTAAGCAGTATGCGATAGCCTCACGAAAACTTTATCGCATGTAGAAATTTAAACATGAATACATACAACGGCAGGGACCATTCATGTTGCATTAAATTATCATAACACTGTAATCACGTAGTAAAATTACGAAAGATAAATTTTTGTAAGTCACAGGGGACAGCATTTTATAAAATTTATTTTATCTTGCCGCTTTAGAAGCAACATTCATCAAAACAAAGAAGCCGGTGCTGTGTCGACGAAAGAAATTGGTTTACAACTTACGGGGTATTCAATACTCCGAGTGACAGAAAATGCCTCGCTCACGTACCTGTGCTTTCTAAGACGTGATTTGATCCGTTTATTTTCCATAAATTCTTGCTTAAAGCCATCTTACTCCACTCCATATGATGCGACCAGTGTATGGCGAAAACATTAAGCAAAATGAATCCTTTACCCAACACCATATTCAAATCCTGGTCTTGTAGATTAAACTGCTATACTTAAAGCGAGCTTAACCTGGAAAGTACCGAAAATCAAAGGGATATATCGCGTAGAGTGCCTTTCCTAAAAGCAAAATGCTCTGTGGTTTGACTGTGATTGGAACACAGGACCATCCTGTTATGAGTCCAACGCCCTATTCACTCCACCATGGTGGCTCCAAACTGCAATAGATGGGGTCTTGCTTCTACCCATACCATAATATATGGTCACCGTAGTAACAGTTGCACATCCACAGCTAGATCAGAGTTCTTTATGATCACTTTCAAAGCTCACTATCCTTTTACTCTGAGATAAAGGGAAAGACCTAAATTAATAAAACAAGACGTCATTGCAGGACAAAACATTTTGTGTAATTTACAATTTTTATGCGCATTACAACAAAAGTATATTCTTCTTGTTGATTTCAAGTTATATTTTCTATTCACAACATTCATTACTGTGATTATTCAAAGAACAGATTTATTCGTTTTTGTATTACCACACTAATTCACTCACAAACATGTTAACTTTTTGCATAATTTCTACATGTCATGTAAGAAAGTGTTTGTCACCACTGGCCATCAGAATGATTATTTGAGCCGTGCATGGTTTAAAAGGAATCAGAATCATTCCTAACATTCCAATTTTCATCTATTTGTTTAAGTATGCACAAAACTTTTTATCTCATTATATCCTTTCCTTTCATTACCAGCTTTGGGCTGTCGATTGTAAACCTGTTCTGGCAAAAACAAAGATTCCCTTCGCTACCTAATTGAAGGGCGTGAATCTCCATCTTATTGGGAAAAAATTACCTGTATTTCAACCCACGCTAACTATAAACATCCCGTAAAATCTGCATATGTATGCATATTTTAGTAAAAATGAGATGGTAATTGCGTGCTTTTGACGTCATAATTCTTTGCTTTTATAGTAGATTACCATACCAATGAGGAGTGGTTCAGGGGATTTCATAACATATCACTCTGACAGATTATTTACATTACAAAATACCCACCGGGCAATTTTTAGTGAAGCACTTACATGATGCCATAAATGTGGCAAATACATTTTGGTAACAATTTCACAAGCAGAGTAATTTGGTACGAAATAGGTACCATGCCGTTGGATACCAAGTAACTAAAAGAAATGGCATCAAGAGGGATGGATGGAGAGGGGTGACTACCTTGGGACTCAGCTTTGGAGAGAACCTACACAAGCTTAAGGCGTTAAGATATTTATCTGCCTAACATTTTTACTTGCAGTCCACTCTAGAGACCCAGTGCTATTGCTCCCTGTGGCTCTCGTTGGCTCTTGATAACTTTGCATTGGAGGTACCGAAAACTATATGGTACTGTACAAAAGAGGCATTCGAATTTCATGTATTTCCCTTTTTTTCAGCTGTTGGACTTTTCACACTTTATAACTCCCAATCGTCCTTAGCTTGCTATGTGTATAACCAACTAATCCTTAACTCAGTCAATACAGTGTTTGGGTAGCTATTAGAGCACTAACCTCAATACCATATGTCAGTATGACAAGCAAGTTGCAACATGGTTACAGTGGCCCCTATAAATACCAGAGGTGATTATCTGACTACCTACAGTACGGTTTGATATTTCACAACATAATTGTATGCAAGTGTATAACTGTTATCACAGTAAGCAAGTGCTATGAGCATATTTTCCCATGGTGCACAGTAGCTATTTAAACCTCTGACACATCACATTCCTGAAATGGCAAAGCCATCACTGATCCCACAAATTTCATCAAAGTATTGCTTTGACAATATAAAAAATGATTGTTATCTTGCCAACAGTGTGCCACTTCAGCATATTTTAAACACACAAATCAACTAACTTTGTCTGCTTACAAAATGAAATCGCAGTCTATCAGTGTAACTGTAATGTTGGGAAAATATCATAGAATCAAACAGACTTAAATCGCCAAAGACCTATTAAAGTATGTTATAAATGCCACTTACATCAGGTTTAAAGTCCTCTCTTGAATGAAATTCTTTAACAGCATTTTTCATTTGACCCCTTATATAATTAGCCTAAAATGCATGTATTAAAACTAACTAAAAGTTACATAAAAAAAGAAAATGGAAAGGCTTTTAATATAATGGTAGATGAAGATAAGTATTTTTGTATGCCTAAAAGATGTGGCTAGGATGTCATTAGTCCTATAGATGACCAAAAATTATGCAGATCTTCAATCTTATTTATTAACACTTTTTCCGTATCCAGCCTGAATTTTATAGCCAAATTTATTCCACAAAACTATGGCTGATTGAACATTTGTACAAAATGGTCTAATTTTATCTAAGTTCAAATTTCGCGTTATAGTTTGTCAGCAGCAATCTGAAAAAAAAACGTTACAGTTATTCCTATAGTAACCCATAATAAAACTATCTCAACGAAATATAAACAGAAATAGTTTCCAAAACTTTTGCTTACCAAAAAATTGAAGTGCCAGACTAAAAACTAAAACGAGCTGAAATTAAAACATATGGTAAGTCAAACTTAATACAAACGGAAACAAAAATGAAATAATGAGATAAAATAAAAAAATAATATGTACTACAATGGATGAATAGATAAAAACCAAAACAATCAGAAATGAAATAATTTCCTTGACCTTTCTCGGCAATTGAACAAGATTACTGTTGTTATATCGAAATTATTTTGGTTTTATGCCTTCCTTTCTGTGGAAGCATTGGTGGTTCTGGCCTCTTTTGCATCCAGGCCAAAACATTGATTAGCACCCCCGCCCCTGTATCCTAAAATTTTCATTCTAAATTCGTACAAAATTTTCATTTATTAAAACACGGTCCTATTTGTTTAAATCCGTTTTTCTTACTTTAGCCTCTGCAAAATTACCTCTTCCCAACTGATCCCATCTAATTCTTTGCGTTCTATGCTCATTAATGTTAAATTATTAGGCTCTCATGGCCCACAGTCGACTCGGCTTTGGTCAGTAATTGATCTGACCTTCCTTAATAATCAACGTAAATGCTGACCCTCCCAGCACGGAAGAAGTGACGAAAGCGGTGAAAAAGCTATATCGAAAAGCGGTGAAAATGGGCTTGCTTCTGGAGTCGATAGAATCACAGAACATTATCAAACAGTTCGTGGTAGCGAACTGTAGTAAGGAGCGACCCGGCTCAATAGTAACCAAAAGTCTAAAAAATGGAATTTTGGTACCAATAGCTACACAGAAATACTAAGTATATGTGAAGAAATATCATAAAGATACTATAAACACATAAAAATAAAAATTTAGTACAAACATAAATAAAAATAATTTGTATGGCCTTTTTACAAATTTTTTGAAATTGTTCATTATTGCGTAACATTCAAGACGTATATATGACGTCAATGACGCAAGGTTAAATATCAGTTTTTGTAAATTGTTGACAGAGAGTTAAACTATAACCTTATCAAACATTTTTGTAATAGCATTAGTGAATATAAAATTATAGTGCGTCAAAGTGTCGCGGGTCTACTAGCCCTCCGCCTTCCCCCCGTATATGAGAAGAGCTAAAAAGCCCATGTAAGCTAGGATTAAATTCATTCTTGCCAAGATCGTAATGTGTGCTTGTTTCGGGAAATCCTAACACTACTTTTTTGAGCTGCCTGGGTGAACTGCTTATGGCAGGGATTTGATAACACACAATATCCTTTTGAACAAACATATGTAAATGTTGTTTCTCGGCAAATATTTTTTTAATTCTGCTTTAACCTTCTTACTATTTGTTAATACCTTCATATTCGGAGGGACAGCTTAAAATTCCCAATGGTTAAGTTTTGAAACATGCGGGTCTGTGTCTCGTCTTTTCCAGTGTGTTAGTTGATTTCGTATAATTTAACGATGAACTACTTATCACCTTCTCTATCGGGAGTACGTAAAGCCTTAACAAGTGTACTGTTTTAAGACAAGCCACCTAATTCTTACACATCTCCAACATGTTGTACAAGTACACCTATTTTATATTATAAGAACATTGGGAATTCCTTAAGGCTTAATATGCTCTTAGATAATTGAAAAATAAGCCTTGAAAAGTTATTGACATGTTCTTAATTCTGAATCATTTTAAGCCATCATGTTCTGATTATTTTAGTTCCGAACCCCCCTTGGAGAACGGCGGATGTTTTTGAAGCAATTATTCAATCATCCGAATAAATCAATTTTCCTTATGATTTTCAAACTTTTAGGATTTGGCCGTCCATAGAAAGATTTAAAAAACGGAGTCGTCGAACTGTGTAATATATATACCTCATTACCAGCTATGGGTTGTTCTTAATATTAGTCCAACTTAAGCCTACTTTGTTCTTAAGATGTTCTTAACTATTTTCAAGGGTTGCGTTCTTATAAACTATGTTCGCCTCGTCCTCCTGCTCAATGCTAACATGTATGATGTGCGTCTTCACACTTCTTCGAGCCTCGTAAAAGGCCACCGTCATCTTTTAATGTGTGATTTTCATATTTTACGTAAATATTAATAGGCGGGGGGTGGAATAAGAATGTCCTGGGTGGAAAACTTTTGAAAAATTAAATAGTTGGGGGACCTCTATTAGGCACCCAAGAGTAAATAAATCTTCTATTCAGTTTCTTTTAAAATTTGAATAAAATGAACCATTGGAAACTGGTTGTCTCCTTTTGCGTCTTTGCTGTTCTTTCTGCTGAGCTATTTCGCCGCGTATTTACTAGCTATTCGAGAAAGAAGCAGATCTATAGTAACGAAGGCAAACGTGCCCTCGCTAGAAACCACTTCTAAGCTTATCTGAACGGAATACAATGATATTGCAGAATACAAAACAAAAGGCATTCTATTGCTATTTTCTATTTTCTCTGATTTGAATGCAAAATTTACTTGCAAACGTCAAGAAGAAAGAATAGTAATTAGCAGTACAAGTTCCATTGAATACGTCTAAAATTTCGTATGAAAAAATTCTAATCCTTTTAAAAAATAAGCAAATATCTGCAAATCAGACACGAGACAGGTACCACACATTATATGTGCGTTGAAAACCACATCCAGAAGCACCACAATACAATCTAGGCACATGAATAGCACGTAAGCTATTCTTTAAACTCCTTTATAAACATAATACCATCAGAAAGACCTAAATTAAAGCCTGACATTTGATAATATCTTATACATAACTTACTATATTCAACACAAAATATTACACAATACCATTACATTCAGTGCAACCTTCCCCTTATCAGCAGCCATGTCAACAATTGTAATTTATAGATGAAAGAATTGTACGTACGCATATTTGCAAGCACCTTATTGTAGGGATACACAATATGTTACAGTCACAAGGGGATTTGAAAATTAGTAACTCTAACTATAATACTTAAAATTTTAGTAAAAAAATCTAGTAGCAACCAGATCCAATCTTATAAGTGCCTCGTCTTACACGTCCATGATATTTCCTGAGGAGCAACATGAAAATAGAAAACCTAATTTTCAATATAAACATATTTCCTCCCTATATATCGCGTAGAAGAAACCGCTTGTAAAAAAACTGTAACATTACTTTTCGTAATTTTTGGATTATTAAGCAAACACGATCTCTCATTCAGTAGGGAAAAACCTACAAGTAACCTAAAGCTAAAAGATCGTGTTGTATGTGTTTATGAGAAGAAATATCTAATGACGCCGAAAAAAGAAGCCCATCTGAGAGCAAGGTGTTTATTGGAATACATGCAGTATTACATGCAAGTATACATGCAAGATTATTCTTGCCAGATCATGGAATCCTATTTGTGCTTTGGTCGTCATCGACCACTTGCACCAAGAGATTCTTGAAAGATTGTGGAATAGGGAAAGAGGTGAAACTCTTCCATAAGTGATATGTGCTACAATTCCCATACTTCACTACATTTGAACCCAACATTCTTCAGGCTGAGGTAGAAATGGACGCAAGTAGAAAGTTGTGCCTCTACAGTGGATATAGAATATATACAGGATGACTTGAGGGTGTAAGATAAATGATGCATCCACCAAATTTCACACATTTTAGTTTTAAAAAAAGAGATTATGTGGTGTAGAATGTTAGGATTTGCACCAGCTGCTTGAGACTCCACGAATAATACATCAATACTTTATCCTAGTAAGATATAAATTAGGTCTTATCACATCTCTTTCACGTTTGAAGGTTAGTTTAGGGACTGAGATAATTCACTCGTCACATATGATGTTAGCGAGTGCAGCGCCTGTGAAAGGTTGAAAAACCCATTGGACTATAGCGGATATCCTTTTTCAGTGGACACGTCACGGCTACTTTGCGGCAGACCCGACATCGACTGTAGTACGATACATATCAATGTTTACTTAAACAGTTAGTCAGTACTTACGATTCAGTTATTACTGTCAGATTATCCATAGATACATCTGTTAAATTGTGATTCATTACTGCCATTAAACAGTAAATCTTTCCTTAATAAAGTGAGGTGTCATTCTGGCGTTGCCAAATTTCATGGAAGCTTCAACTTCAATAGGAAGAGAAATATCGTAGAACTGGACATACGGCAAGATTCAGGAAGAGGGTGCTTGAAATATGTGGTAAGTTTTATTTCTTAATCTTGTCATTCTTGTATTCTAATATTCAGTAGTATGAAAGCAAATGAGACTTTCCTAATAAGGAGTTGCACTGCCACAATGCAAGGAACCACCATAACAGGGGGCGGGGGCGGGATAAAGGTAGTATGGTATGAACTACCTTCAAATATTTTCTAAGTCTCAACGTAAGGTCTATAATGCAAAGACCTTACGTTGAGACTTAGAAAATATTTGAAGGTAGTTCATACCGTACTACCTTTATCCCCTTGCCCTCCTTGTACCACCCATGCCCACAACGCGACGCTGGCAGAGAAGACAAAGCAGAAAGTATACAATAGTATATTATACAAGTCTTTATTTACTTTCACAATCTCGATTAAGTTTTGCAAGAACGATAAAGTATACGATGGGCATTTAAAAACAAGACCAGAATGCATATGGTGAAGATAACTGCCAACCTGCATATGGTGAAGATAACTGCCAACCAGCATATGGTGAAGATAACTGCCAACCAGCATATGTTCTAAGGCAAACTTTGATTAAGCTAATGGTCATCAACCTAATAAATAAACGAGTAGCTTTGACGGAAAAATCGCGGAAATTTATGGTGACATTTGTCCGTCGGGAGGGCACCGCACAGCATAAATTGTGCCAAACAACATAATAAAAGAAAAAATGCACAATAGCTAACTAATATGAAATAAACTACATAAAGGAAAAATGCACAAAGTATGCAACGAAAACAACTTTTAAAAACAAAAACAGAAAAGTATCACAAAAAGTAACTGAAGTCGAATGACTACTAAGGAATACCAACAGACGATGGTCATTGAAAAACCTATGAAGACAAAAGAATGCATATGGTGAATATAACTGCATATGTTTTAAAGCAAACTTTGGTTAAGCTAATGGCCATCAACCAAATAAACGAACGAGTGGCCTTGACGGAAAAACCAGAAAATTTCGTAGTAACGTTTGTCTGTCGGAAGGGTACCGCACAGCATAATGACATAACAAGAAGAAATGCACCATTGAACTACATGGTAGCAAAAGTTGGAAAGAATGCTACAAAAAACTAGTCCAAATGAAACAAATAAAAGAAACAAACAAGTTATCACATATCGATATTGTAGTGATCTAAAAATAATAATAACGATATATGATATACTTTCCAAATTACATTGGCTCTTCATCTCCCTGAAAGAATAACTGTAGATGGAAAAAAGTGACCTAGGCGATCAAACCATAATTATAGATATGTATACAAACATTTAATAGATAGAGCAAGTTTTGACTCCCCACGATTAGTTACTCCGACTTCTATAACTGTGTATTTCTTCTCTAACGTTACATGCCACCACGGATTTGCTTGATTCCTAGTTTCTGAACACGATCTTCCAGTATATACTGGATTTTTATTGCCATCAACTGCATTTTCAGGGTTGCCGTAGCTATATTGACTTGACTGCGCCGTTGGTCTTCTCAACGCTGCGTTAAATACTACAACAGAAAGAGTCATTGTTCATTAGTTGCACCATACGTCAGGTCAATTGGGTCTTCTGGCTTATAGAGTAAACCTAACTACATTTGTAGATAATATTTGATAACGGAATCAATTAGTGAAATGCCATTGACCGGTTTCGTTGCACTCTCATCAGAATAGATCGTGCAAAGAACGCGTTGTTCAAACATTCAAGCATCATTTATGATACTTCGCAAACACAGAAAGGGATCGAAGCAAAAATTTGTCGACCTCTGATTGGACAATCGTACAGACCTACCAACAACTTGGAGGCGCCAAAATTGTTAGAACAATTTCAGAGAAAACGCAAACTCCTTTTGTCGAGTAAGTAGATGGTGAAATTTGGCTGCCAGGATAATTTGGGGAAAACTCGTTTTCAGAATAAGTGAATTTACATATAACATCTGTGCTGCTTTAGCTCCATATACAATCTGAGGGGATATTGAAATTTTGCTACCTGCACAATTCATGTGTAACATTGGTGTGGTTGTTAATGTTGACGTTAAAGACGTTTATAAAACTGTCCTATTTTAGTATTGAAATAACAAATTTGGTAAAATGTAAGTAAGTGTGACCTACTAACATATTTCCATAGTGTAAGCTCCATCACCTTTCACATATGTTTCATGTGAGAGTGAACAATACTACCGGCCTCTTCAGTCACATAACTGACTAAAATTTATACTACTTTGAAAACGCGGAACAAATTAGTTCATTTTATTCATCCCTGAAAGCATTTCACACAGGAAGAAGTATCAGATGGAGGGCGAACTAGCTAACATATATAATATCTTCACTGTCAAATTGAATTGTAACACTTCCTTTCTGTTGCTATGTTAATAAGACGTTCCCTATATATACTCAGCGTTTATCAATATAGAGCATATACTCGAAAGCCAAAGAAAAGATCTTCTTTGCAAGTAAAAAGTCTTAAGAAAAAAGATCGCTCTTGAATTTTGGTCGCTAGAATTTCTCAAGGTTATTCGCGCGGAAGACTGACAATACGTTGCTAGATGGGAGATAGGAGTGAAAATGAAAGCCTAGCCGTTTCTTTAAAAGTTGCAGGTGTGTCACATTAGAAGAAGGTGGAAAATGGATACATTTCCTGATGTAAAAATTTACTAGGTTGTCACATTTTGATTTTAGCCAAGTGGAATAAAATTGATAGATAGTTAAGGTCCACTTTATTTTCGAACACAATCAATTTTATGGTGCGGATGGAGAGGCAGTTTGTTATAACAATAATAATAATAATAGTATATAAGCGTTTAGTAAGTATCACTTCACTTCAATACTTTCTTATTCAAAGTAAAGCGGTTCCCCTTAACGGAACGACAATGCATAAAGAAAATAGATCCATTAAAAATGTCTTGTTTGTTTGTAGAAAGTCTTTGTGAGTAAGAATGAAACTAAAACTTCATTTCTCTTAACTTTCCATCTCATCCTAACACTCTTTAGTTTCACATTTCAGAGAAATTAATTGTACATCAAGCGCAAATACAATGTCCTCGTCATATTCACACTTTTGCGATGCTATTGTTTTTGTTTTGGTAGATAATGAGAACGATTGGTTATGGTGTAAGCACCCATTGGTTTAAACTGGTGTAAAATGATAAAAACAAAGCGACGTTGCTTTCTGAAATGTCTACCAGTTTTATTCCAATGTTTTCAACTGTCAATTAGTTGAATTCGATTGATGAATACATAACTGGTACCTGTCTATTCAACAATTTGCTGAAGTTGCAGGGGTTGCAGTATTTTCTTCTAAATACACCTACCACACTTTGTCGATACTTCTTGATGGCAGTCAATAGCAATGACGTGAAAGTGTTCTGAACACCTTCAACTTAAACTGTGACGCTGTATTTCATCTCTTGACCAAATTGGGCTTGGAGTGAGAACGTGTGCGGGAAAATGAAGGTGATCATAGAGAAGTTGGTAATGTTACCAATATGGATGGAGGGGAGTAGTGATAGTGTTACGAGCTTGGTATCGCTAGTGATTAAATTTAGTCCCATCGATAAAAGAACACGTAGTAACATTTTCTTAGTACTTGTTGCTTTTACTAATTTGTTGGTGAATATGCGGAATGCAGGGTGTAAAATTAGCAAATAAAGGCAAAAAAATTGACCTTAGTGGGTTAAACGGAACATAAAGAGGGCTGCCGCATGCAAATGTTCAGATGTTATAGGGCCTTAAAATCATCGGAGATAATGAAATATGTCATAACTGGCATCCAAATCTTTGGCCCACATACTGCAAAGTGTTGTTGTACCAACTGAGCTGTGGGAAACCCTGTGAAAACATACTTTATTCTATTGAGAGTTGGCAAACCAGGAAATCAATCCCATCAAAGCGAATCGCAAGTTACGGATATGAAAAGGTTTTAAATGCCAAAATTATCAACTACACTTCTCCATTATTATTTTTAATCATACATTATGGCATGTAAGTAATTATTTTACCATTAAACCAAATGTTTATCAATAGTGTATTATAGACACGTTGAGATTTTGGGAGGCAGTATACTTACGAAGGGCTACTTACAGAAATTGAAAAGTTGTGGATAAGATGTAACGACAAAGGTAAGGTTTCAGCGAAATAATCATACACTTGGGGGCTATTATCAAGGACCAATGAAGAAGCTGTTTACTGTAAGATGATACCAACAAGAGTCACATGAACATGCTGCTAACATAAAATGTAAGGGATAAATTGATCAGTACTCTCTTCTTTAAGAAGATATTATGCAAAAGGAGTCTGCTGAAACAGGAGAATGTAGTTATGATTAAAAATCATCAACCTTCCAAACAATGTCTAGTTACAAAGAAAATTCATTCACATAATTCACCAAGTAAATTACAATTTCAGACTTTCATTTTCCACGAAGGCCTAACCCCAGTTGCAACACAAAGTCAATTTAGAAAAAAGGGATTTAAAAGCTATACATGAAATCCTTAGAAAAGTCCTATTTATAGCTAATAATAATAGAATGGGCAACACTTTTCTTATACTAGGTGTTTTGTATGATTTTCCCAATTTTTATCAATTTCTTCACAGACACATTCATCTGTACACATTTGTAGCAAGATTGCCCAACTTCTTCCACTCTTCTCACTAATCTTGAAACTGTAACACACCTCCGTGGCTGCCCTGTTTCCAGTTCTTGAGTATGTTATTTCGGACTTCGATCGCTGATGTGTCTTTTTTCCTGAAGTTGATGGAGATGAGGACTGACCAGAATGCAGATGCACTTTTGTTGGTCTAATGTGTGAAAGAGTATACCCAACTGCATTTTGAAGGAGCCAATCAGAAATTGGACTGCCTGAATGGCTTGTGTTTTGGGACCAATCAACGTCCATTACAACAATATCAATTGAAAAGGCCTAGCGAGAAATGAATTCTTTTTGTCTGCATAGCAAAGGTTTTTATTTGGCCGTTCTGGAGTCAGTCTGCTTAAAAGCAAGAAATAATATGTAAAACCTGTCAAAAATGCCCAGCTGACTTTTCTGTCTTGGATTCCTAATATCACTATGTTGGTTTTTCATTTCTGCTTTGCCTGTAGGAGCTCTTTTGTGATTATTGTGGATGTATTTTCATCGTTTGTTCACATGGCGTCCTATTGCTCCTTATTTAGTTCGTTTTTTTGACACAGGTATATATATTTTCAATAAAAAATAAATGGTCCACCGACAAATTATATTAGACAAAACGCCAAATAATGGCACTTCGTTGACAGCGCTTCGTCTTCTGAACGATTTCTCCAGGTCAACTACAGATTGTTTCTGAAAATATGGTTATAGAACAAGAGATATCGTTCTTGAATCTTCTTGTAAAGGATCTTGGCTCCACCTATTTACTTATTTACTTATTTATATGAATTTATTTATTTTTTAGGCAATGCGTAGACACACATGGTAATGTATAGGTGCGTACATATGTAAATATATAACCCATAAAAACACACATTTTTATTACGTCTTTAAATGATCATTCCAAAAACTTCCAAAGGTATGTCTATGATATATGTATAGTTGTTTGTTTGTATTTTTCCAATTAACTACATCTACAGTTTTTCAGCATTTTTAACGTTCCTTTCTCAGCAATATATATATATGTATATCCATACTTACTATGCAGATAGTATTTTCTGCAGTTTGTGGACTCCTCAGTGCAGCATACGGTACCATGACAAACCGCATGCACATAGAGCCTCTAATAATCCACGTAGCAATGGTACCCTAACCCAACCCCCCAACCCCCACCTCCCGCTTATTAATTTTTTGAAATTAAATTTTTGTCCTCATGTGTATCATCCTTATTTAAAACTTTCTCGAAATTGAGACTAAAGTTCAGCCCCCACCCCCACCCCACCCACCCCCGTTTATTTGGACCACCCGCTTATTAACTTTTGACCGTAATATATGACCATGGACCAATATCGCATTGGCATCGTGACGTGGCTTCCTTTGACGTTTGACATTTCGTTCTAAACTTCGGCTAGGACCATGGAGAAATTAGCCTCCCTCCATGGCTAAGACAGTATTTTCTTGCAGTTAAGGCCCGGTCACACATGCTAGAGCGTTTTATAGCCAAGGCTTCGACCTTTCTATAGGGGAATTCCATTTTAAAATCGAAGTGTAACTGGATCTCATCAAAACTAATATCTATGGAAGAAGGATATAACCTTTCTGTTGTGGCGCAATTTTTAGTATGTCTAGGAAATACGTATGAAACAATTTGTGACATGTACACCTACGTTTAAGTTTCAATAATTCTCTAATAATCCTCGAATAATCCTTTCTTTTCAAATATAAATAATCCCTTACATTAATAGTATTTCTACAAGAAAGGGGAAGAATTTGAGGCCTAAAACAGGAAATGCTACTTCGGTAATCAATATACTCGATACTATTTTGTAACATGTGTATTAGTTCCCCTACGAAATAAAATTTTAACTTAAGAAGTTGGCAAGTTGTCCCCCTTTAGTTTCAACCACTGGTATCCGATGAGAACTCAAACTTTCACTCGCTTGGGTAATGCATTAATCATTCTAGCTCGAGCCCGTATTTAGAAGGGAAAGGAACAACTGGGGGAAAAAATGTCATCCACATTATGTTGTGTTCAAAGATATGTTTAAACGATGAATAGCATGAGCGCATAGAGGCTTTCGAACAGGGTGCGAGGGACAATACCACGCCTGTTTTTCGCAACACAGACATTTAACGCCCTAGATTACTTCTAATTTGCTCTTAAATCTGCTGTACTTTTTGCTCTGTGTCATCAGGATGGGTGGTTATACATGTGTGTGTGTGTGTGTGTGTGTGTGTGTGTATGTGTGTGTGTGTGTATGTATGTGTGTGTATGTATGTATGTATGTATTTATGTATGTATGTATGTATGTATGTATGTATGCATGTGTACGTGTGTATGTATGTGTGTATTTTTTGTATGTATGTGTGTATGTGTGTATGCGTGTATGTGTGTGCACGTGAGGATGGAACGAAAAATACAACATGTGGAATGTAAAGTGCTACGTAAATACCTATTCGCGGAGGTATTTAGGCAATACTTTCTATTCTTTGCTTGTTGTAACTATTTGTAGGCAGTTAAAAAGTGAACCTCAAGTCGTACTCCAAATTGTTGGAGCAGATTTGAGTTAACAATACTAGCAAAAAGTATCTGAAATTTAGTGTTCCGTATCTATGTTCCGAGTTCTAAGGTGTGGCGTCACAGTTTAACGAGTATCAGACGTTTAGCAATATCTTGCAGTTATTGCATACTTCTTGTCGATGCAGATCTCGTGCTCGTATTTGAGAACGATATCTTGAGCAATCATTTAGATACCCCCTTCTACCCTTTACCTTCTATCAAAATCTTGTTGTTTGAAGCCAGTTCATGATTTTATGAACTGAGCAATATTGAGTATTTCCTTGAGACCTTTTGCAAATTCAAACAGCATTTTATCGGATTTTAGATTTGAATGCTCTGTTTTATGTAAGGCATTTACTGGCGGGGTTACCACTCTGATATAGCTGCAGTAAGAATTCCTCAAAACAGGAGGTTTTGTGACATCATCTTTTTAGTACTCTATGCTCTTGCTCTTTCACCCTAGACGTAATCTACGGTAACAGTTGCCTGAATCGTGGCTTTAATATTCGCAGAAAAAACGTCGTGTTGTTAGATACTTCAGTTTACAAAGGAAAGCCACAAACAACATACAATGAGACTTATCTTTTCCTTTTCGTTTTCGGAGGGAGAACACTGTTACCAAACGCAATAATACAAGAAGCGGTCCTATCGGGCAGTGGAGCGTGTTCGGTGGCTTTTTGGCCTTTTGGTAAGGCATAGGTGTAGTATTTGTTCTCATTGATGACGGATTCTTTCCATAATCCACCAGAGGCACTCCTACTGGGCGATAGAGCCTGCCTCGTGGCTTGCTTCTCTACTCAGTAGCCTAAAATTTCGGGGGGTTGCCCGTTGACGCCACAGCTGCCCTTTATTTATTTACTTAGCCTGTTCGGTACTTTTTCTGTCTGCTTAGGGTATTTTCAATGTTGGGGGCCCACTCCTCATCGGGGGTCTTTGATTAAGAGACTGCTGCATAAGAAGTAATGGTTGAAAATTAAAGGTCTTCGAGTAAAACACTTCGACTGATGGGGGGAGGGGGGCGACTTCTACTTAACAACAACTTCAGATAGGGACTTGAGATATGTCCAGTTGCAGTCTTTCCTTGCTGTGTAAAGTCATGGTGTCACGAGCAGCTATTAGCAGTAAAACAAATTATTTTAATGATCTATCTTTTGGCCGAAGATCTCAATTAATCAAATCCACAAAACTACAGCGATTTAAAAGGTTTATTCATAAACCATTAGTATATACGTATATATAAGTATGAAAAAACACTAGAGAAATAGAAAAGCATGTCACCACCAGGGATCGAACCCGTGACCCACGCTTTTGCGGCGTGCCCTCTACCAACTGAGCTAGGTGACCTCCGCTGTTAACATACTTTTTTATTTCTCTAGTAGCCACATTAGCTACCAATCATCCACCGGTGGACATCGACATCCAGCTCAACGCAGTTGGAGACCAGCCTCTCTGCGCAATGTGACTTGACGAAGGAAGAACTGCCGTCCGGCATGTCATCAATCCAAAGCCCATTAAGGTTATAAAGTTAGAAAGTATCAAATCCTCTCTTCTCGATGATATATAAGTATATACACTATTAAAGATCAATAAGGTTGGTAAACAATTTATAATCTATAAAAAGTAACTTAAGTTAACTTAACTTAAAAAGTGCTTTAATTGAAAAACTTTGATATACCACATGAACAACAATAAACTATAACTTTATGTTAGGTACAGTACATCAGGTTGATGTTTTGTTTTGTGACTTTCGAAAGTGCATTACTTCATTTTTATAAGTTGAAAGGTAAGAATAACAAAGAATTAATTAAGTATATGTTGATCCTTTGATGTTGATGTCAAGGAGTGGTAATAGTGGCTATCAGATTACCTACGATCACAGCTTGGCTTGTAGTTTTAACAACTAAAATGTAGAGCTTACTGGAACCGTGTAAAATTACTGTTAAGTAATTTTATAGGGCCCTAACTCAGAGTACAAAATTTTCTTTGGTAAGTAGTACAAATTTTATGGTTGAAGCATGAAAATCTTTCTTCAATTTTTATTTAGGGTGTGTAATACAAAAGTGTTATGGTTGATGAATAATAAGAAAAAGGCTTTGTTGCGCGGACTGCAATTATAGATACATTATGATCTGCGAGGAAGGCTAGATGTTAAATGAAGCCCTACGTAAAGTGAGAGGCTTAGCATACATATTTGGGATCTGAGACAAATAGTATCATCTTTCTGATCATGATCCTCATTTCCCCCGTGGCCTCTATATTCCCCATAAACCTTCCACCCAGGACATTCATATTCCAACCCCCCTCCCACATATTAATTTTTACGTAATCTCCTACCCATGCCAATTTTGTGAGGAGGTACTTTGGCGGGAAAGTAGTAAATGTCTTTATCAAAGTATAAATATCACATATTGAAAAGATGAAGGTGGGCTTTTACGAGGCTCGATTACAGATGTTAGCAATAATACTGTAACTGAGCAGAAGGATGAGGCGAACATTTTTAAAATCTTGGAAGGCATGTAGGAGACTGCCATGACTTCAAAAGACTGGCTATTATTTGTGTAGTATTACCTTACGCTTAGGAAGTTGCCCTTGATTCTAAAGATTGGTTCCTGGTTTCATTTTGATCATTTTTCATCCCCCCACGTCTATTCCAAACCCGTCGTTTATTAAGTTTTCGGG
>JAAAKM020073195.1:115070306-115180240 GCA_010016025.2 Alatinidae sp. Z8VKAUB7J3 | reverse complement strand
CCCCGTTTATTCCCAGCCCCCTTCTATTAGGCAACCAAGAGTAGTTAGATATTGTAACCTGTTCAGCTATTACCATATTCAAATACTTGTCGATTCAGATCTTACTCAGAATAGCAGAGTATATTCTGATTAGAGTAATGTTTCAAAGTATCGACGAGAAAAGAGGATTTTAAATGCAAATTTAAAAAAGACACTAGAGAAATAAAAAATATTTAACCACCGAGGTACCACCACTTTCTGTGGGTTCTGAACAGACTGACGGGCCAAACGATGACAATCTCTTCACTGAAGACCCCTGATGCATAGGCGCAGCGGACGAAAAATATTGGGAGGGCTGTCGATCATTTTCCCGAAAAATACTCCTTTGCCCGAAAATTATTGGGACATGAATCGACGGCTCTGCAGACGGTTGAATCGAAGGGGGATCCTAAAAGTACTTCAGTTGGCAGGAATGCTGATCTCAAATTCAGAGGGCTGATAAGACTTCAAATTATTTCATTTTTATTTCTTATTAAGGAACTATAATAGGGCCCGAAAAACATTTTTTGAACGAAAAAAATATTACATTTTAACAAACTGGGACGGCTGCAGCAGATGATAGCTGTAACACTAAGTTTTTCTTCCTTGTTGCCGTCACAGAATAGGGGAAATGTTTCCCTGCACTGCATCATCGTTTTGTTTCTAGTTAGATTGCTACAATAAATTCAAAGAGATATTTATAGGAACTTCAGGGTAACACCTGATTGATGTTGGAAGAGTTGCAGTCTAACTTGTAATTAATTTGAAAGGAACGTTCATTACATAGAATATTCCTTTTCCACAATATTAAGATAAGCCTTACATCTCTTGCCCATACACTTCGTGCAACCTCTTTTGTTACTTTCAATAGGTAGAGTTCTAGCTCGTTCTAATTGCCACTTTAAGGTCTTTGGCGTACGGTAAACTATTTGGGATTCTGATTTGAAAATTTGACCTAGTAGAGCGTCCATCGAAATAAGTCAAAAATGTGAGGATATCTTATTGCGGACTTGCTGGAGGGCAGGATGGTATGTGACAATAAGCTGGGGCTTATCGTTCCCTGTCTCTTTCTTTCTAACTTCTAGGAGCTGATCCCTGGATTTAAGGCATGCTCTTTCGATTTGTCCCTCCACTTTGTCCACCCTATATCCTCTATCCCTGAACCAAGAGTTCAGATTGGACAGGTGAAAGTCTGCCCTGTCATCTGAGGAGAATATGCGTCAAAAAGTGGCTATATACGATGGATTTTTTCATATGGAATGGGTGGCAAGACCTCGAGTGCAGATACTAGTGTTTATCAGTAGATTTACAATACAGGTCGGTCTCAACCCCTGTATTGTTGACAGTGAGGCAGACGTCTAGAAAGTTGACACTTGTTTTCAAAGTTTTATATGTAAATTTAATATTTTCGTGTACGTTATTAAGATGTACGAGAAATTCTTTTCCTCCCCCCTGAGCAAATAAAGAAAACGTCATCTATGTACCTAACCCACCAAAAAGGTTTAACTTGAAAAGACTCTATCACTTTCTTTTCCACAGAGTCCATAAATATGCATGCATATGTGGGAGCAAATTTGGTACCTATTGCTGTGCCTGACACCTGATGGTACTGTTTCTCTTCAAAATCAAAGAAATTATTTCTGAGTACAAATGCTGCCGTAAATACTAAATCATGGTTTCATCCAGCTTTTCAGGTCCCCCCATAAATTCTAGGTCCCCCCATAATTTTAGGTCCCCCCATTGGTAAAATTTGTCTCAGGTCCCCCCATAATTTGGTACACCATGAAAATTTGAGGTCCTCTTGTTAATCACGATGGAACCAAAAAAGCAAAAGTCTGCATTCACATAATGAGACTAGAATGACCAAAACTAATGCAACAGTTGAATCTGAAATGAAAGCCACTAATTTAAATGATTTCTGCAATTGATAAGTATTTCACATGCCTTTCCTCTTAATCATGTAACTGTGTTTAAACTATTGTTCATATTTCCTGTACATCATGGCATTTAAGTTTCCGTTTATATTACGGTTTCAATACGGTTTTATAATAGAAATGATTTCATTTCTTTCAAAAATAATTTTATTTCTTTTCTTAAGTGTTTTGATAAAGGTTATCATAATGGTTGGTAAACCATTTTCAGTAGTATAAATATTTGAACTTAATTTAAAATCATGTTTTCCATGGGTACATAAAAGGGGTATATTAGTGGGTTTGGCATCTACTGATCAGAACACAGCCCCACCTCTTGCCTCTTGACATTTTAGGGCGGCACCCTTGTATATCACCATTTTTATCAACAATACTTTACCAGACGCTCGCTAATTTTGGGTTCAAATATGGGCTAGACTCCGGCTTATAGATTGTACTTTGAACTTTCTTGACGCTCAATTTTCGGACGTGATTACGGCGTTACTTGCTACGTTGAAAGATATAAATGCTGATTTCTATTTTCGGTACTCGTTTTTCACTCGGGCTGCGTATGGGAAAACTGAGGTATACAATTGTTGAAAATCCCCGTATGTTAAGCATAGTGCATCCGTCAAGATAGTCGATAAACGTCAAACTGGCTGTGGAAGCCAACTAAGATCTGAGAAAATTTTTCAGACTTTGAAATAAATAACTTTTCTAAAATCGAACGCCTTCGTTGAATGTTTCCATAAAGGTCCGACTTGGTCTCTGTAGCAATCATTAACTAATACGATGTATACCTAAATCAAGTGTTTTTAACATAGGGGGTGAATTTCTTGGGGGAGTCGCCAAGGGTTTATAGGGGTCGCTGACTAATCATCTAATCAGAATATCCATAATTACTATAAAAAGTAGTCTGTTACAATTTTCAACATTACAATTATTATCCAAGGTCACCTGCATTTTTTATTCATTTCAAATTCTTTTAAATCTTATTTTATATGTAGATAATATTTAATAACGGAATCATTAGTGAAATGCCATTGACCGGTTTCGTTGCACCCTCAGCAGAATGGCTCGTGCAAAGAACGAGTTGTTCAAACATTCAAGCATCATTTATGATAACTCGCAAACAAAGAAAGGGAAAGGTCTTCTGAACAGCTTGTAGCCTATGCTTCTTCTTGTCTTTTGTAACTTTAGCCCTTACTCAGTGGCAGGCCAAATGCTCTTTGATGACGACGACAAGCAACTGTGATTATGAAAGTCTAATTTAGTTCAAGCCAAGGCTTGAGGAGAGGACGAACAAAATCATGCGTAGGTAGGATTGTGGAATGGGGGTGGGGTGTAGAGACAACAAAATTTATAGCACGTTGGGCAACGACGGGGAGTTTTATGTACAATTTATATACAAACCTTAACTCCTCGCCATACACCAGCATTATTTCTTATGTATTTACGACTATATGAAGAAATGGCAACTTAAACATAGACCTCTCTCTCAATGCATCTTAGGTCAAATTATTTGGTTTAAACAACTAAACTAACTTTTGGGTGAATCCGTCAATTACTTTCAAGTAGTTATTTACCTTGGCGTTATGATTAAGTAAGTAATGTTGGAAATTTGGGTGAAGAAAGCCTGGCTAGTCTTAAACAAATAGGTGTAATCGATTCGTGATGCAGCCGTTGTAATATTGTTGCAATCAGCAACGACGAGTAAAGAATCAGCATATGAAGCATAATGGGAGAATGTTAAACATTAAGCAACGGGATATCAAATTAATCAAGCTTTCCATGCATTCGTGATATCATTTTCAAGGTGTAACTTAGGCTGTTTAAGGACAAAATAATTAGGCTATTTAAGAACCAAGTGGCCTAACTAAACAAACTAAGTATTAAAAATTGACAAACAGATGAACCTCAAAGGAGAATCTAGTGTACAGTTGAGGTGTTGAGACTATTGATGCATTCAAAGTCGGCCCGAGTTTTCCAACAAAAAGGCTTTCTTCGATAAGGACATAAAATTCAGAAGAGACAGATGACAAGATGATAAAATCAGATTCAGAAAAAGGTTAAGCGTGTTGCTCTGAGTAAGAGTACATGTAAGACAATGTAGGAGATGAGAGAAGATTCCCAGTAGTTAACGACGTTCTCAAATTGTCAGGAAGGCGGTTTAAAATTGGTGATTCGTCTTTTGTTTGTTCTTTGTTATCAGTCAATTAGGAACCTTATCGTTCGAAAGTCTTCCCCCATGGATATGTGGAGCCATCTTCGTGATTGTGACTGAAGACTAAGATTCGGTATCGTCACATTCTACATTATTATCGAGAAGAGAGGATTTGAAATGTTAGTTAGAAAAGAACACTAGAGAAATAGAAAAGCATGTCACAAGAGGGGATCGAACCTGTAACCCACGCTTTCGCGGCGTGCGCTTTACCAACTGAGCTACGTGACTTCCGCTGTTAACATACTTTTTTATTTCTCTAGTCGCCACAGTCTTTTCTAACTAGTCTACGTCTTTTCAAACTAGTCTACATTATTATACTTCCATGGTGTTCTTTATTACGTGGTAAAGAACGCAACGCATACTCCTTTAATACAACCAAACATACCTTGCTCCTTTAAGCACCAAGGCGGAAGAAAGGCCTTTCTAAAAAATTATTTTTAACTCCCAGCTGCGCAGACATAACCAACGAATACGTAATTAACACTTTTGGTAGTTTTATAATCAGACAAGCAAACCTGACGGCCTCTCAATGAAATCCCATTCTCCAAACTTGAAACATATTTATGGTGGCTTGCATTATCTATGGAAACGAACCTACGTAAGGTTGCCAAGATGCGCAATCTTGGCGTCACTAGTGTACGATTGGGGGTTCCCCTCTCTTTCTATATCTTAATTATGACGTCATACTATTCTGCTAACTTTTACATAAATTCAACTCCTTGTAAGATTAACTGGAAAAGAATCAACGTACATTGCTAACCTGTACATTGCAATTAATTATATAATACCGAGCTGGAGTTTGTTACTCCAATCACAGCCTTGGATCAGTGCAAAAGAAGCGAATATATTATATAGCCTTACGTATCAGCAACCATAAAATGATCCATGCATTGCATCAACAAAGATAAACTGACAGGGCTGTTGTTCGTAAAAAGAACAGTTTTCCATCAGTTGGCACCTTGACACTCTTCCAAAGCTTTTCAAACTTTCAAAAGGCTGACCAGGCAAGGGCTTTGCGCCTTTTCATATCATTATTGCTGTTTACACCTAAAGAGCCGAGATATTTGAATTCGGAGACCTGACTGTGAATTTTTTCATCCGTAGTGAAGTTAAACTTCAGATATTCGGTCTTTGGAATGTTGATTGTAAGGCCGGCAGCTTCAGCAGCAGTGGCAGTAGCTGTACGTTGAGATTGAGCAAGAGGTAGTGATGACTCTAGAAGGCAGATGTCATCTGCAAAATCAAGGTCTAAATGGAGTAAGCAAATTGATACCCAAAAGAATGAACCCGGTTTACTCAGGGGCGTCGCCATGGGAGGGGATCAGGACCGGGGAAAGTTCCAGCAAATATTATCTATATCCCCCCAAACAATTTAAAAGTACTTTTTGGTAAGCACTTTTTATTGCTTCCAAAATGAATATGGTTGAATAGAAACACTATCGACCAAAGTAGACGAAAACCAAATTATTGTCAATCTTCTACCCATGAGATCGAGGAAGAAAAAGCAAGGAACGCCTGCTGGTACGAAATCGAGGATGGCAATGTCCTATCAACTTGCAGAGAACTCTGTTATTCTTGCATTCATATATGTGACCTTTGGCATGAACGACATTTTGGGAGAATTTGCTAAGAAAAGTGGTCCACTGGAGCTATTTTACATTTGGAATCTGCTGTTTAAAACACTAAATCCTGCGCATGTCTCTTCTATCCGAGCAACTCAGCAGTTTGTATTTTTGTATGTAATTGTGAACAGAGATACATACCAACCGTTTTAGGCAATATTCATTATTAATCATTATCTTCAGCCTTTTAACACAAACTCGAAAACATATCTCTCCAAATTTTATTTTCTTTGCGGGGGGGGGGAGGGGGTGTCCTACTATCAAGCTGTATCAAACAAACAGAAAAGGTCTGTAGCGGGCTGAAAACCTAGGGAACCAATGACCTTTTCTTTTGTTTTGCCCCCTCCCCAAATATCCAAAGCGTGCAAGTGGAAATAAAGTCAAAGAGAATTTAAAATATGCAGCTTTTGTTCCTCCTTAAACAAAGGCAAAATAACAAATATTTGATTGTACGGTCCCTAAAATTTGTCGTTTGCTACGGGCCTGTCTTTAACGGTTACTCGGAAGTATTGAAAAATTAGGAAATGCAGTTATTTCACATCAAAAGGTGTCCATAGAAACGTAGTATGGTATGTTCATAACAACATCAGTCAGTTTAAATTTTACAGTGTAGTCAGTTATTATTGAAAATTGAGGTGGCTCCATTCGGAAATACGATCTTGCCCTCGGATTGCCATTGCAAACATCCTCATACAAAAGGAGGGTAATGTACTGAAGACGCTTCTAATTCGAAAGATCGGGCGAAAGATCCTTTTCCTTTGAAGATACAAGCTTTTGCGAATACAATTTTGCCGGTGGACATCGACATTCAGCTCAACGCAATTGGAGACCAGCCTCTCTGCGCCATGTGACTTGACCAAGGAAGGTCTGTGGTCCGGCCCGTCTATCTATCCAAAGCCCATTGAAAGTTAAGAATGTATTATCATCGAGAAGAGAGGACTTAAAATTTCAGGATAGAAAAGAACACTAGAGAAATAGAAAATATGGTCGGTGGCTGGAGGTGAAATATTTCCTGTTTCTCTAGTGTCTTTCTAAACTGGCATTTTAAATCCTCTCTTCTCGATGATATTCAATCATTATTCAATTTTTGTTTAAAGTAGGCGCTCTAAACGGCATTAAAGATCTCAGCCTCCCATACTACCAGTTAGAAGGTAGCGTGTATCAAATTTCTCAGTCCGCTACCTATGTTGTGGAAACTACTTAAGCCGTATTGTACGTCATCCCTACATTGCATCACTAGAGGGTTTCGATGCCCTGATTTAAGGAAACTTGATTAATTAATCTCTTATATCCAACCAATAGTTTTGCCTTTTTTGTTGTCGTTATTGTTGTTGTTGTTGTTGTTGTTGTTGTTGGTGGTGGTGGTGTGTGTGTCTGTGTGTGTATGTATGTATGTATATATGTATATATGTATGTGTATATGTATGTGTGTATGTATATATGTATGTGTATATGTATGTATGTATGTATGTATGTATGTATGTATGTATGTATGTATTTATGCGCGCGCGTGCGTGTGTGTGTCTGTGTGTGCGTGCGTTTGCGTATTTATTGTATTCTAACCACATATAAACGTACAGCTATTAAATCTGTAAATAAGTAATACTGCATTACACGTCTTCATACCAATAGACAGTGTTGCATAGATAACACAACTGACCTAATTCTTCTGTTACGTTTGCATAAAGTGAATATTCTTAAGAGCAATAAAACGGGTTGCCATTTACATAGGTTGGTTGTTTTTGTCATTTATTCATTTAAAGATACGGTACAAATGTGTCCAGTGTTTTCACGGGGAAATACGTTTATATATGATTAGGTTTCCGTAAAGAGTATATGCCTTTCTGGCAAGCTCTTTCATGGAAGCCTGGGTTTTATTTGTAAACAACTTCAGATATCAAAAGAGAAAGTAGTTGAAAAGTTGTTTTATAATGAGTACAATTATTGTTTGTTCTTAATAAACAGTACATAGGTAAGGCAGAAACCCAATTCAACATTAGACTAAATAACCATAGAAAAGACTCTACTAAACAACACTCTATATCAGCGGCCAAACATTTCCATAATTTTAACTTACATGCGAGATTTATGATCATTGAACGACTACAACACATCCCAAAAGATAAAGAAACAGCTAGAACCTGCCTCCTAATCAGAGAGGACTTTTGGATCAAAAAACTTAGAACCCTCACACCGCAAGGTCTTAACCAAGAACTTAATTACCAGTAAGAATACAGTACACCTAGTACTTTGCTATTTACACCCCTTCGTTTCCCAACATTCCCGTTCATTCTCCTGATAGGATACATATCAAGGAAATAAGGGGCCTAGGCACTACAAAATGCACAAAGTAATTTTTATAGAACGTTCGAACAATAGAACACTCGAATAGAACTAGAAGTTATAAATAATAACAGAGTCAATTGTAAATTGTTATTAATAGACCATGGATATGGCATAAGGCCTAAACTAGTCGCCGTAAACAGTATACAGTTATTTGGCTGGTTGGGTTAAATTAAATTTCTAAAAAATTGGTCTCTGCTTGGTTGTTAAACATGTGCTGCAACGGTCTTTCACTTGAAACAGAACGGCCAAAATGCATGGAATCGTTGTTTAGAAAACAAACAGCAAATCTAGACTGTGGAGGCTAGTTACCAAATATCATTACTGATAGCCAAGAATGGAAAACCGCATTCTATCAGTGAAGATTTTATCAAACCGGTGTTATTTGTATTTGTGCGCACTATGCTTTGCAAGAGTGAGGATACTGCTACCAATTCGGTTCCACTCGGTAACGATACCGTACATAGGCGAATAGATGAAATGGCGACAGACGTTCATGGCCAACTCGCATGCAAACTTAGGAAATTGAAGTTCACTGTACAGCTGGATGAATCGACTGTCCATCACAGCGAAACCCTGCTACTTGCTTATGTACGATACATAGACCATGGGGAATTTAAGGAGGAGATGTTGTTTTGCAAAGTGTTAAAACCTACTACTACTGCTACGGACATTTACAGAACATACAAACAATACATGATGGAGAATGGCATACTGGTGTGCAACGTAGTATCATGTGCAGCTGATGGCACACCAGCAATGATGGATAGATTGCACTTACGATAGCTTTCAGTTTCTTCCCGTTATATTCTTCTCTTGGTTTCATAAAAAGTGCCAGCACCGTATTTGAATGCGCTTGTATGTATAAATGTAATAAGTTCAAACCGTTTAAATCCTACGGAGTAAAAAACGGAATCAGGTTTAAAACGCTGATAATAGCACTACATGTGACTGAAGGGGTGCCTTTATTATCTTTGCATCCTAATCAAAACCTGAGAGTAGAAAAGGAACACCAAATACAATGGGACTATAGATGAGAGGAAGGAATGAAAAGGCTAGTGGGGTGTAATGTATTCTGCCAGATGGAACTCATAGCTTTAAACACGGAATCACTCTCCGCTTACCAGACATTCTACTTTACCTGTGGGTTTGTTTATTTGGGTAGCAAAGAGCCAGGGCTCACAGTCTTTTCTAGCCCCCGTATCGCTCGAAATCTAGTACCTTAAACTTTACAACCCACCATACGCAGTGTCCAGTTTACCCATGTTAGACTTAGACTGATTTGGACACATGCCATGATTTAATATAGACTTAATAAAGATACGGTAGTTTCTTAAGTCGTGATTTTTTTGTAGTGTTAAATCTTTTGTGTTGCTTCCTCTGCTATTGGATTTTGAACCGAGTGTTCCCTATATCCTCTGAAGGTTTCTTCATTCCAAGCCCTTTGTAAATACCCATATAAAACTATGTGCGAGAGCCTTTCTTTACTCCTTGTTCCCAATTGGGCCTTTTTTCTTACTCTTTTTCGAGGGGCGCGGGAGGTGAAGGGGGGCCTATTCATAAGATGACACCTCAAGTATTGCCCGAATTTGGCGCGAACTTAATTATATGAAATATTAAGATTTACCTTGTCAGACATGTCATCCGAGTCCTTGTCTATTAATGGTTCTGGCGGAAGGTGCGGTAAACTCGAGGTTATTAATTTTGATTCCAAGTCTCTAAAACTGGGACGTATCCCTCTTGCCAAGTGTAACTTATCTGAACTTATATAGCCTGACTCCGGTTCCGTTTCATGTCCTTTCCTAATAAAGTGCTTCGAAGTGTCCCAAGCATCGTCGGATGCTGAAATTCCAGAAGTAGACTTCGCAGATGAAGAACTGCTATCATTCCTACTTCTCTGAATGTAACCATTCCTTGTCAATTTGCGATCGGGTGATGAAAAAGTTGCGAAAATCTTCTCGCATCTTTCGCAACTTTTTGCTCCGAAACCTTTAATTTTTAAGCAGTTCGCAACTTTAGATTCCCGCAACTTTTAGTGTTGGGTGTCTTTCGCGACTTTTAATTCTCGCAACATTTTTTCTGGCTTTAGACCGCTGGTTATGACTCTCCCGGTAATTGTTTTATCTGCTTAACTAGTTCTGCGAAATCGAGTTACCGAGATAACCTTTTCTACGTAATTTAATTTTTGAACCATTTTGATATTCGCAACTTCTAATTCCCGCAATTTTTAAAATTTTACCTTTCCGCAACATTTAATTCCCGCAACATTTACTCCCTTTGGTCGTCCAGAAAAATTCGCAACTTGGCAACTTTTTGTTCCCGTAACTTATTGTGCCCTTAAGGTAGCAGATCGTTAGGTACAACAAGAATGTATTGGGAGTAAGCAATAAGGTGAAAGCGTCCACAATGCTTACACAGGATTCAATAATTCTTTGCACACTGGACGAGGTATGCTATTACTAGGCCTTGGCAGTCTGTCAAATAAACACCCCAGAAGAACAATAACCCGATATTAAGACTACCATTAATAGACAGTAAAGCAGAAAACTTTCTACCACTCATAGTTCTGAAATTGCTGCGATTCTTAGGACTGCACACGTTAACGAAGCTTTAACTTATAATGCTGCATCTCGTACTGAGTGAGTCCCTTTTTGATGGAGCATCTCCTTCTCGGAGAAAGAGTATCAGGGAATCCTTACAAAGGGGTAGAGGGTTTGGAAGTTAAGAGAAAATGTAGCTAACAAACTAAAGCGAGTTTCTTTAACTTGGTCTCCCATCTGAGAGCAGAGCCCGGGACGTGTAAGGAAGCAGAGACGAAAGCTAGAGTCTCATTTCAAATATAGAAGGGAAACCGATCCAATTTTTAAATTCAGTATTGAAAAATTTCCAGTTCCGGTCAATAGTACACTATTTTACTTACAAATCGCGTTCTGTGCTACGGGTTTGTAGGGAAGGACGTTATGAAAGGAGGTACCTGTACTTCTTCGTTGTCTTTCGGCTGCTCCCATGAGGGGTCGCCACACATGTGGATCAATCGCCTCCATTTTGCGCGGTCGTCAGCGTCCTCTCTCTTCACTCCTAGTGTCCTCATATCCTCTTCAATTATAAATTCAAACCCAACGTGGTGACCTGTTCCATAGCTTCCTACACTGAAAACCTTCTTTATTCACTTTTCTCTTGTCCTTCTGATTTTCTCTCCTCGTATACGAAATCAAGAACAATTCACTGCAAAAAGCATCTGAATTTTAAAACTTTACTAAAGAGCAAACAGTCAATACCAAGAAAATCATGGTTTCCTTTGGTGTCACCTCTCTGTTTATACACATACCCAAGACACAATGTACATAATTTGAAACCCTCGGAAAAAAGACACTTCAATTGCCTTGAGAGCATCATTAGAGCTTTCAGACATCCTCAAAAACTCGAAATTATTCTTCACAACATCTGTTTCATCTGTTGTATCTCAACATACCAAGATCTCTTCGCAAATTAATGGAGTGCTCATGAGAGCTCCGACATCCTCCATCATTACTGAAATGTACATGCTAGCCCTAGAAAGCACCGCTCTTGACACCGCTGAAGAGAAACAATCTATATGCTGACGATGTATATACTATCATCAAATAAACAGATCTTTACAACTTCCTCAAACATGTAAACGGCCTTTATCCCAGAGACAAGTTTACTATGGACACAGAAGAGGATTGCTAACTACTCTTCTTAGACGTCTAGCTTACAAGACAAGCAGACTACCACATTGCGGTCTAGATCTACAGAAAACCAAACCACATCGATCAATACCTGAACAATGCACTACACCATTGACATTCAGCCAGTAACAGCGTCATCATAAGCCTTTTTGCAAGAGCTAAAAAAATCAGATCAGATCCACCATTCTGAGGAAGAGAAGAAAACCATCTGAGAGAAATCCTCTCTTCCAACTGCTATAGTCAAAAAGAGATAAGAATGTACTTGCAGAAAAGAAAAACATGTTACCAGGAAGAAAAAGAAACAGAGAATATGAAGCGTTTATGTGTTCTATACATCAAATACACAAGTAAAACCATTAAAAAAATATTCCTACAAAGCAACATTTGATGCAAATTCTTGCAAAAAGATAGAGACTAAATACAAGATAAACTGTGCTATCTTCTAATCTTACTGTGTCTACAGTTTATAAAATATTGTAATAGGGGGTAAAACTAGCCGCTGCTTTGTTTTAATTAAAAGTATATGAGTGTATTTTTAAATGACAGGAAAGTAGTTCATAACCACTAAAATATTACCAACATATTTGTAGTGTATGAAGCTGTTAGGGCTTAACTGGACTTCAGTTATCAAATAACAGACCAAGTTAAATATCATACTATGAAATATATGTTTCAAAATGGAGTTAACTAAAGTAAACGACAGCACTGAAACATGCAAAACAGTTACGGTACAGGCATTCGTATCACTTAGTTTTTACCATCTATGTATATATGATTTTTCAAATATAATTGTGTACCACGGACAATAACTGTTTGAAGTTTGCACTCCTTTGTTTCCGTCTGATCAGTCCTAATGGACTCATTTTGGAAATACTTCTTTCGTAAAATATTTCTGGTATTACAAATTTTTTAGGTAATATGTAATAACCGAAATATTAGTGAACTGTCATTGACAGGTAACGTTGCACCCTCATCAGAACGGCTCATGCAAAGAATGAGTTGTTCAAACATTCAAGCATCATTAATGATAACTCGCAAACAAAGAAAGGGATCGAAGCAAAATTTTGTCAACTGCTGATTGGACAATTGTAAAGACCTACCAACAATGTGGAGGTGCTTAAATTGTAAGAAAAAGAAAAAAGGCCTATGAAAACTGCATCACTTCAGTGCATTTTGTTTTGCTGTTGTCTTCCCGTTGCCCCAGCATATCAATTGGTGATTTGCAGCTGCAGCGTCTGAAGTGCATTGGTTTCACCTCTCATATATATATTCTATCAGTGGCCTACTGTTTAACTGCCAGGTTGCGCATTTTGCTGACACATACTTCTTAAAGCTCATAACTTTTTAACAAATGGGGGTTTTGTATTGGGATTTAAGATTCAAATCCCCCTTCAAAAACAATTCATTTGATATCTTGAGCAACACAATTTGGCACAATCCTTTCAAAGTTGTGCAGGAAATATACAAATAACTTCAGACAGTGATGGCCTGCAAACACCGCATGCAGTTCATTATGAAAGCCATCATTCAGTAGACCAATTTCATAAAATGCTTCTATCAAGTGACTTTCTCACTTACAAACATTGAGTTTATCTGGATTCTTCATGACTGATGAACACGCAGACATTGTTGCCAATCCTAACAGCTCAACAATGGCATGGTGGACTGGAGCACAAGTGGAAATAATGGGGGATGTTTGCTTTTGGGCATCAATATGCTGGACCGGATCTAATTGTTAAATCTCAAGGGAAGCTTTATGTTCTTGAGCTCACTGTAGGGTTTGAAACTAACAAACAAACTAATTGGGATCGCGAAAATGCTAATGTAATTGGTCTCATCACGCTCTTCTTGTATGACAACAACATATATTATATTATCAAGATCCGTTATACCTGTAAAGAGAGTAATGGATGTATTTTGATATAGGAAAAGAAAAAGATTGATAAAGTTTAAAAAATAATTGAAACAATATATCTTTCTAAAATAATTACCTTTTGATCATGGACGACAGTGTGAGGACACTCGCTAGGATCCTTCACAATGGCTGATTCGCCTATGGTTTCATCGCGGGGACAGACAGAGGTCTATCAGCAGAGGAGTATATAGTTGTCCCTGCTGACGAAATTCGTAACAAGAGTGCTGAAATAAAGAGCATCACAGATGCTAATGCCTACGCAGCCGACGTGATTAACTGCCTGGAGTCAGACGCCCAGAATGTAGCCCAAACATGCCTTAGGGAAGGTATACCTGACACGCTACAACCTTTCATCGCAGCAAACAGGGCAAAGGCATTCGCCTGTGGATGGGTCGGCGACGAATCTGCCGCGAGTAAGATAGCCCTGGAGGATGCAGCAAAGGCAGGCGCCTATGAACAATACCCCTACACCGCCGAGGCAGCGACATTGGGATTACAGGTAGGCACTCTTGCCACATTCCTGACCTCTGTAAACTTCTACAACACTAACCACAACACAACTAGAGCAGTGTTATCTGCTTTAATCATTAAGACCATCATTCATTAAGACCATTGAGTTTCGTACTGAATTTATTCATGTAGGGAAAGGTGTCCTGCAAGGTGATTGCTTTAGTCCCCTTATATTTAATCTCTTAATAAACACGTTTATTCAGTACATCAGACAGGAAAAAATTCTCAACTCGGTTACTGCTACTCAAATTTATTAAGACCTCGTCATTGGTATTAATTTGCATACCACGCAGCCGTTTTAACTGGTCATGAATATGAAAACCAGATTCTTTATAATGCTTTCACAGCTTGGTGTACATGGAGTGGCATGACGAGTATAAAACGTTTGGAATTGCAAAAATTGGTTCCGCCTCGAAACAGTTTAGGCCAAAACTTTTATTAAACCAAAAACTTGTTCCCGTCTTGACTAAAAGTTTGATGGTTTTCAGTAACGCAGAGCCTGGCTGCAAGGAATGGACTCTTTAGTTTGAGATAGGAGAAAGTATTTAAAACAAACATACTAATGGGTTGTTGGATAAAGCGACTCAAAGTAAGTTATCACGTGTAGGAGCTTCGACTTCCAATGATCCCATATCACAAATATATGATCCATGTACCTAAGCCATGTGGTAACATTAATACACACCCTTGCGCGTTCCGCAAAGTCTTTCTAAAATATTAAAGCGCGCAGAGGAATCTATAACTCATAGTGTCTATGAATATTGTCATTATACATAAAATTTATTCTTTACTTCAAACTCTCGTGTAATTAGGAAGCAATTCGTTTCTTTTACATAACACATTGAGATCTAGTTCGCTTTTGCAAAGCTCTACTTCAATCCGTTTAAGTTCTCTGTACGCCCATTGAAGGGTTTGCGTAAAACAGTAAGGGACAGACATTTCGTTATAGAAAATTATAAATTTGAAAACGATGCTTTGACACTCGCTGTTTCTATTCTCAAGTGAAATAAAATGCTTACCAACAAAGCTTATATACAGGCATTTTAAAATATGCACAATAAACGTGAAAACGTTATATAAACTATAAAGTAATACTCTAATCAATATACACGGTTCTCAAAACAATCTCAAAGATTGAACTTAGGGAATATAAAATAGGATGGAAATTTGTCGAGCTATAATTCATTATAGAATATACTCTGCCAAAGTTAAAGTAGTGGACATCTAACTCTCTCGTTTACAGTTGAGAGCTTTCTCTGAAACTGATTACTTTCCTTCATGAGGATTACTATGATCGAAGCCTGTATATCTGTTACAAAAATGCTACTACTCTCTACTAGGGTAAATCCTAAATTTTAAGAAGAAAGTCAATAATCGCCTTTACGTAAGATTATAACCTTGTGCGATACATTGTAAAAGGAAATACAAAAATTAAACAAGAATTCTACACAACTGGACGCACAGGAACATTATACATCCTCTTATGAACTTTGGGAAGAAGAAAAAATTTGCCTAGATGGGCATGTTTGACACCTAAAAAATTAATCATCTTATCAGACATTTTGCCCATCCGACTTACGGAGGAAATTTATGTCCTTGGTCTGTTTAGCTGAGTCCACTGGAGGTGGATACATCTCATCAACCTCTGGGGTCGATATCCACCACTTTGAGAACCCTTGCACTAAGCAAGATATCGTAATTGTTTCTCGCTGTAGAATGGTGCACCTGATAGCGACTGTGAGTAGGAAACATTGCACACGAGCGTGCAGTTCATTTCCTTGAAGATCCGGACGCTATAAGAATAAAAATTGGGTCTGTAGAAAAAAATTGTAATGATTGATATTGTAATTTAAGTAATCGATTTTTCTGGGAATTTCACTCTATATGCAATACCATGAGCTTACACAATGTGGGTTCTTCTTACATCAAACATCAAAGGAGAGATATCATAAGCTTGTACAGTGGAGGTTTATATGCGAGCGGGGATACGTGGGGTCTTACGGTACTCTCTTAAGGTGTAGAATGGGCCGATTTTAACCGCAGAGTCAGTTGGTTGATAGAGTCTAGGAGAGATCGTAAAGTAGCACTAAACAGTTTTATTGCACGAAACAGCGAAATCATTGTGTACTGAAAAGCATTTTTCGTCTGACACTCCTCAGAGTACTAACGTCAGAATGACCAAAATGAAGTATTTGAAAGAGTATACCCAAGTGTATTTTTGAAAGAGCCAATCAGAATTTGAACTGCCTGAAAGGCTTGTGTTTTTGAAGCAATTGCCTTTCAGGAAGTATAAATTCTGACTGCTCTTTCAAAAATACAGTTGGGTATACTCTCTCATACACTGCATTCCGGTCATTCTGACGTTAGTACCCTGAGGAGTTTCAGACGAAAAAAGCTTTTAAGTGCACAATGTTTCGCTATTCTGTGCAATTTTTTTGTTAAAACAAACAGACCGTTTATACAGTTTTAGTAGAACTTGCTCACTTACTTTACTCTCTCCGTGTAACATCTTCGTTTCCCATTTCAAAGGCTTTGATGGGTTTATAGAATTCTCTGTCTACTTCTATCAAAGATATCTTTTTCCACCAGTCCTTGAGCTCTCTTACCCTCTTCTACCGTCTTCAACCAAGTCTTCTTTGGTCTTCGCGGCTGTCTTCTTGCGGGAGCTTCCCTTATTATTGCTCTTCCTAGAGCCTCGTCGCCTGATTAAGAATGTGAAACTACTGGTCAACTATACTCAGAAAATAGGTCAAGTTTCCTGTACTCAATATATTTAACTCCAATGAACACCGAAAATGCATTCAAACATTCTTTTGCAATTTCCCCGACTTTGACCCCTTTTTTGAGCTAGTTTGACTGTACTATTTGGCAAATTCAAACAGTCGTTTCTCGCCGTTGATACGGAATTTTAATGCGATACTTTGTGTACGGGCATTTGGTACCATGGTCAACACTTCAGTCTCGTTTTTGTTGGAACTCTTGAAAAAGAGGTTTTGTGACGTCATCGCTTTAGTACTCTATTCTGGGTTTAGGAGCGTTGACATTACAAATGACATTACAACTCAAACCTATAGATGTTTGAATACTGACAGAAGAACTAGGCATTGGGGGGGGGGGGGATAGTAAATTTAGAGGGGGGTTTCCGCTTTAATCCTTTTCCGTGTCTACTTGCCTGAGGGTGCTGACATTTCGAAGTCTATGTGACTTAATTATGTCAACCAGAGTTTTTTGCTATACCGACATTGCATCAACAAAAAGTCCATGTCGTAATTTTAAGTTAAGTCTTACTGACATTTTATTGCCATCGATACGACATTATCTCAACGTCCGAAACAATAGCTTGCGTAGACTTTCATCAAACCAGTAATGTCGGTTCAACGTAAGAAATGACTTCTATTCGAAGTAGATCCTAAAATCGATGTGCCAGCTGTCTTGATACCTAGAAATGAGACAAGCAAGGAAGCTATCCAGAGAATTACAGCAGGACTGAAACTGTTAAGAGGATACAGAGTCTTTCTGTGACCATGCACGAAGTCTAATTAGGTATTGTGTGTAAACGAGTCAAATGATTACCTGATAACCTCGTATCTTTACCTCGTGATTCTGTCTAATTAATCATGTGGGTTGGTCATCCATTGCCATCTAGGCATCATGTACCATCCACACATCAAACGATCTGCACAGGCTCATGCAGAAACGATTTCATTGGCTAATGCCAACGTCAGATCATCTCATGATCTGGCCATCGTTATACATAAATATAAGTGCATAGAGCTGCCTTAATTAGTATTGAAATTCGCACTCCAGAACATCGACTTCGACGTTATCGCTCTTTTGTACATAAATTGTGAATACACAAGCCGGTAAGGCTTCCCCAAACCCCAACCAATAACCTTGTGAAGTGGATGATTGAATCTTTGCGACTCGGTTACATTTCTGAAAGAAAAAGAACATGAGTCAGTGAGTGAGTCAGTGAGTGAGTCAGTGAGTGAGTCAGTGAGTGAGTCAGTGAGTGAGTCAGTGAGTGAGTCAGTCAGTCAGTCAGTGAGTCAGTCCCCTCCGCACTCACTCACTCACTCACTCACTCACTCACTCACTCACTCACTCACTCACTCACTTACTCACTCTTTCACTGACTCACTCACTGACATACTTACTACCTTACTAGTTAAAGTAACTTATTAACTAACTATAGCAGTAACTAACTAACTAACTAACTAACTAACTAACTAATTAATTAACTAACTAACTGACTAACTAATTAACTAACTAACTAACTAACTAACTAACTAACTAACTAACTAACTAACGAACTAACTAACTAATTAACTAACTAACTAACGAACTAACTAACTAATTAACTAACTAACTAACTAACGAACTAACTAACTAACTAACTAACCAAGCCACATACCGATCCACCGACAGATCAACCAGCTGACTGAGTAAATAGGCTTTAAAGTAGTGTAGTGTTTACCAACAGCCAAATACTTATACTTTTACAGTGTAACAGAGGGATAAAAATCCTCCAGTTAAGAAGATTAAAATTTCTAACAATCTTGTTTTGGTTGCCGTAGAAATATGCAAGCATCAGCGAGAAGAGAGGCTTTTAAATGTTAGGTCGAGCCGTGAACTTTCTAATTTTAATGGGCTTTGGATAGATGACGGGCCGGATGCAGTCGTTCATCGGTCAAGTCACATGTCGCAGAGAGGCTGGGCTCCAACTGCGTCGAGCTGAATGTCAATGAACCTCGGTGGATGATTGGGAGTTTATGTGGCGACTAGAGAAATAGAGTATATTAACATCGGAGATCACCTAGCTCAATTGGTAGAGCGCACTCCGCGAAAGCGTGGGTGACGGGTTCGATCCCCGGTGGTGACATGTTTCCTATTGCTCTAGTGTGCTCTTCAAAACTAAAATGTCCAAGCATTATAGTGTCACTTAGTCCACGCTCCAAGGATCTGGTCGTGAGCCCTGAATAAGTTTACTTTAGCACCCTTGTGATGATGACCTCTTCCAAACCATCTACTTAAAAGCCTTCTACGGATTTAGCATTCTTATTTACCAGATCACCAGAGAAATAGACAAAGGCAACAGTGGTACCAAGGCAAAAATTCATCCGCTTCACTATGCAATGAATCACAAGGCTAAGAATGCATCCCACATTCATCTCGTGCTTCTTGAATGAGTGAATTGATCAGTACGTTTAAGAGGTTGTCTTTAATAAGTACGCCTACGTACCAGTCAATATCTGGAAATTAAAGCGCGGGAAGTATTTTTTGGTTTAATATCTACGTGAGCGCCACAAGAAATGACGACAAACGAAACATTTACAAAGAAGCTGTTCGAAGATGAATTGAAAATGAATTTCTAAAGCATTTTTGTAGGTTACTGCCGCTACACAAAGTATCAGGCAGAAAATTGAGTCTACACAATGGCATTCAAAAGGGTAGCCATAAAAGTATTCTGGAAACGAAGATTTGTTCTTATTTCGATTGTTTATTGCGTTCATCTTTTCTCCCATGGAACCAAACGTGGTCTGACTGGTTGCCCAGGATATTTCAATGCATACTATGCAAATTTTGGAAACCAACGTAAACTGGTACATCCTTAATTGAAAATCAACTTAAACCACTTCTCCATAAATGCATGAACTTGCTTCAAATGTAGTGCGTGTGAAAGCTATAAGTTCAAACATTAAAACACTTCCGTCATGTTAATAGATGCCAAGTTCTTGAATTTTTTTAATTAATAAATTTAAGTCCTTAAGAAAAGTTAAGTCAACAAGTTGGACTCGGTAAATATTTGATAAAAAACAACAATAAAAATTTTAAACTGATCGAGAAGCTTTAACGAATAACCAGCAATACATAAAAAAAGACTCAGGTGTTTACTTTGGTAGCAGATTGTTCTTCTAAGAAATGCGTCCGGGAATGGATGAAGAAAATTTCAAATTTCAATAGAAGAGGTGAATGTGTTTTGGGTGGTACTGTCTTCCAAAATTTATCAGCGTCCCGAGCTCTGACGATGACAAAGATTGATGATGGGAATGATAATAATGAAAATGAAGTTGATGATCATGACAATAATGACGTGGCCATTGGTGACAATGATGACGAGGAGGATACTAACAACGATGGTGCCGATGACTACAAAGGCACTGGCGACATTGATGATGGTAGACATGTCGGTAATAACTTTCCAGGAAATTCTTCGAAACCTGGGAATAATCCCCACCTTTCCCTACTAAAACTGACGCCAAAATATGATATTATTGACCACTACACTACACTACACTACACTACACTACACTACACTACACTACACTACACTACACAAAACTGCACTACACTGCACTACACTACACTACACTACACTACACTACACTACACTACACTACACTACACTACACTAAACTACACTACACTACAGTACACTACACTACACTACACTACACTACACTACACTACACTACACTACACTACACTACACTGTGGTATACCATATATGCCAATTCGCTAACGACAATTACATACACCTACCGGATAAAAAAATCATTGTTTGAAATAGGTTTAACTTAACAAAGTACAACAAACATTTTATTTCAAACAACGGTTGGGTATGAGAACAATATCATTGTCATGCTGTTCTTCAAGTACCGAGCTTAAAATCACATAGCAATAAATATACGAGAAAGCATCCTCTCTATTTATGAATAACTGACAGATACAACTTTCTGTTTTGTCCATGACAACGCAGATCACAATAACTTGCGAGGGTCAAACTATCATGTGACAAGGTTATTATAAGGCGACGGGTTAAAAATACAATTTACCACGAGAGGTTGATCCTGACGTCCTTGCTGACGAAGTTAGAGTGATCAGTTCACGCGGTGAAGTTTCAGTATCAGACTTTGTCGAAATCGTATCATCCTTCGGTAAGCCAAGCCGCATCCACACCGGCACTTTTTGTTTCTCTTCAGGTTTCATCAGTGGCTGTTCTGGATTGTATGCTTCATTTCCAGCATCTTTATCTAGAAGACAAAGTGATGAGGGATTTGCCTAAAATTGCGATATTTAAATTAAAACTTCAATGTAAACAAAACTCTCTGGTTTGTCCTAGGTTAAGCAGCAACCCCATCTGCCTTTCTTATATACTCACTTTAAGCCCAGTTCTGTTTGAATTCGCTGTAAGTGTTCTCTTACACCAGATGACAATACGCCCTGAGTTAACCATATTAGTGTTCAGGTAGCCGGGAGACTTGATCATGGGAGAAATTGCGATGAATGTGGTCGAAAGGGTGCGAACAATATGGTGCATACTCTCGAGTGCCAAATAATCGTACCCTTCCACTTATAATTTCCTTTAAATTTATAACCCCCCGCTCCTTATTAGGACCCCCCGTTTATTAATTTCAAGGAATTTTCCCAGTACTCAAAATGTAATTATGACCCATTTTTAAAGGACTCGCTGAATACTGAACAGAAATCAATCGATCCTGGCAACTCCATCTTGGTCTCTTGACTTCAGCTTTTACATTCGAGGTATTAAAGGCATCAGTTGGGGTTGTAACTTTCTTGTGTTGGCATTTACGTCACTGATTTATCTTATGCTGTGTGATGAACTCTGCACTCCCTATCAATATCATATCTTGCACACGCTTCAAATAAACAAAGATGTAATCAATTGATTTGAAGCAGTTACAAATTTGCGTTTGAGAAATCTGGTTGCAGCTATATCATAAGAAAGTGTTTGGGGTAGCTAAATTAAGAGCAACGAAGAAACAACTTTTGTTGTCCAAAGCCTAGACTTTCAATGCAGCCTTGCCAAATCATTAGACGTATCGCCGAGATAACCAACTATTTGTTGACTAGTGGGTTCACTTTGCTAGAAGAGAGGTCACAGGACAGGGTCGAGCAACACGTAGCGCTAAACGAAGTAAAGATTTGGAAGTTTTACTGAGTCATCAAAACAAAATAATGTCAATCGATCCCAAAGCGGACTCGGCAACGGGACAGAATTTGCTTGAAAACCCAACATGCACATAAAAGTACGAGGAGGATTCGTTAACGGTATTAACTAAAGCATGATCTTTGGTAAGGCTGGTGCTCTGCCGACAAAAGTCACTGTTTTACAACTTCAGAATTTTTGTATAACAAATGGGAAAGGAAATGTATATCTCACCTACTGGTTATTTTCTACGGCGACTTTTGACAGTCTCTCAATCAAAAAACCCTGATGAGCAGTGGATCCGACATTGAAACTGCCCTAAGTAAACAGAAAAGCCACCAAACAAGCTAACTATTAAATAAAGGGGGGACGCCCCTCAATTCTGGCTACTGGGGAGAGAAGCAAGCCATGAGGCAGGCGCAACCGCCAAGTAGGACCGCCCCTCGCGGATTATGGAAAGAATCTGTAATCAATGAGAACAGATACTAAATTCATTCCTTATCAAAAGGCCGAGAAGCGACTTTTGGCCCTCTCTTTTCCTATAAACTCTTCACATAAAACTTTCTCACTTCACTTTAAATAGTTACTGTGACCATTATGATTTTTTCGTTCTTATACACTACAGGAAAGAAGTGAATGTTAATGAAGCCACAATTATGACAGAGGACGACTTTCTTGGGAAGTCTGAGGGAGCTGGTGAGGAAGAGCTGGAGAAGAGACATCAAGACGAGTGACTTCATGCACCTATCCAGGGACCGGAGAAGATGGCACATCATGGTCGCCAACTTCATACGACAAGGCACTTAAAGAAGAAGTTTGTCACTTTGGCATAGTCATAATTGCGCTAAGTCCAAACTATATATTTTGTGAAATCATATACTCAAAAGCATTGATGAGGATAGGATCTCTTTCGATGACGTCGAGGGTTTTTGCAAATTCAGCAAATAATACTACCGCTCACAGCTTGCTGTCCATTACTTCCATGAGATTAATAGGTCATAAATGTTATAGATTATTAGACAATTTTATCTGTGCCCCTTTGGATTATATACCGACCACTATGAATCTTTCCACAGCAAGTTAAGTTGTGAACATTGTCATTCGAAAGTCGGAAAATGATCAAAACACGGAGAGGAAAGTCATGTACTGTGCACAAAAAGGAAGAACCCCACTGACATAACTGAAATTTTCTATGGTAAAGGAAGAACCCCACTGACATAACTGCAATTTTCCAAGGAAAAGGAAGTAAAATCACAACAGGTATGAGGATACTGTATAATTTACCCTTATATATAATTCATCAGCTGCGCATTAAAGGAAAGATACGTCCGCAGTCGTTGGCCAGTTTGTTGTGATTTAGTTAACTGCTAATGACATACAAAACCTCAGATACAAATTTAGCCGACTAAAAACCTTAAACTCTCCAGAAAAAGACATTATTCATAAGGAGTATACTATAATCAGAAATAATCTTAAAAGAGCTATCAAAAAAGCGAAACAACTTTTCTACAACAAAGCTTTCAACAACCAGAATCCAAGAGAAATATGGAAAATTATCAATAAATTACTATCTCCAACGAAGTCTCCTCTTCGCTTTAATGTAGATGAGATTAATCAATTCTTTAACTCTACCGCTGAACGTGTTCTGAAACCAGATCCTATTAACAATATATCTGCAATTATTGAAACACTTCCGGAAAATAACAACGGATTCAGCATATCTCATGTTACTGAAGAAGAGGTTTTTAAAGAAATTTTGTCAATCAGAAATGATACCTCAACTGGCTACGATAATATTCCGATCAAATATATCAAGCTTGTATGAAATTATAATTAAATAGAGATACCTTTTACACCGAGAAAGGATGTGAAACGTTTGTTCTTACTGTTGTCTTATTCTTAATATTTAACTGGGGTCACTTTGTGATAAAGTGGTGGCGGACCATCACAGAAGTTCAATTTATCTGCATATTTGTTTATATTGCTTTATCGGAATATATGGCAATGGAAGTTCGATAGTTGTAGCCCAAAACGTAAATCAAATTTGTTGAACACACTTGTTAACCTTTGACTAAACGTATCATGAAAAGTCAATAACATCCAAAAATTTATCATCTTAAAGACGTTTGGATTTTATATGAAAGGAATGAAAGTATACTCAATTAAGGTGCTTTGTCACCTTTTTCTCTGACCAAAAAGTGAAATTATAATTAAATAGAGATACCTTTTACACCGAGAAAGGATGTGAAACGTTTGTTCTTACTGTTGTCTTATTCCCTTCATCATGTTAACGATCTTGCTTACATGAACAGAAATACATAGGTTCAAATTCTTGCAAAAAAAAGAATTGATATTGTGATGAGACGTTTACTTCCCTTCTAGCCAATCAATTAAATTCTATTATACTCATGTAAAGGGTGATTTATATGAGAACTCTGATTTTATTTTGATAGTAAGAAATGAGCCCAGAGTAATACGTTGCACTAGAGAAAATTTGTACTTATCACTAGTCCAGCATAGGCACAGTTTAAACATAAAGCTTCTAATGAAAAGGACACATTGAAGAGGATATCAATTGCATCCAAGCACTTTCTATTGTTTTGTACTTGGTCAGTTACAGAAAAAGGCACTGTTTCGTAATAGGTAGGACATTTTCATATGCAGAAAATTGTCATTTTGTTGACGGTTGACATATTCGTGGTGGTAAGTTGTAAGTTTAAAGCTTCTAGGGAAGACAGATTTAAAAAAGCATCTTTTTGTTAAAACTACAGATAGCAATAGAGTACTAAAGTGTGACGTCACGATTTAATGAATATCAGAAATTTTATATTATTTTGGCGGCATTGCTTTCCTCTTGTTGACATAGATTACCTGTCCAAACTTGAGAACCATACCTTAAACAAGTGTGGTTATGCCCTTTCAAACTTTAAATCATGCCTATCAAAACCTTGTTAAATGAACCCAGCTCATAATATCATGAACTGTGGCGTCCTGAAAATTCTGAGATGATTAATTGTCAAGCCTTGCCAGATATTTCGAAATCTTACACAAGCGAAGCATTTTAAAGACTCGGGGTTTCAGTCACTGTAAACTTAGTCATTGAATGTACAAGTCAAAGCTGCCTCTTCTCAAAAATATGGGCGTTCAGAGGACGACGTTTTAAATTCATTACTAAAGAGCGGGAAAAGGGCGACTCGCCTAAAATCTCGGTCATCACCTAAAATGTCATTTCTTTTAGGAATTCGCCTAAGACCTGCTTTTCCAGAAAAATCCTAATTTGTAGCCCTTTACTCACAATGCAACAGATATCAATTTCTATACTTCTTCTCTCCATGTTTAATCATATTGATACTCATGTCAGGGCAGATCGACTTAGTAACGTAAACAATTAAGATTCAATATCTCTAATGATAAACAATATCAAGCCATTAAAGATGCACTGCTAATGTGCTCGACGTCTAATACGACGTTTTTCAGAGATGGGAAAGTAGACCAAGAGCACATGATGTTGAAAGGACATTTGTAGGAACATCTCCCATCTTTTGTCAACCATTTACTAAAGGAAAGTGTTCTGAAAAACAGTCGTTTTTCATTGGTTTTTTATATGCGGACGGATTCCAGTTGCTAATTTGGTTTCTACAGAAAGAAAAATGGAAGTTTTAGATTCACCCTTTCTTTAGTTTTATCTATTTCATGAATTTTATGTGCAACAAATTTCTTGAGCTAGCAAATTTCTTCACCTCTGTCTTCTCCATTTGCTCATTATCCATTCTCCTTTTCGCTTTTAGTGCTCCTGCCTTCTATCAGCTTAGAAGCTACCCCGTTGTGTTATTTTAAGTCCCAGCTAAAAAAAATACTGAGAAAGGGCCGGTTTTTGAGGAAAAAGGGCAATAGTAAGTCTTTGATAAAGACACTTCATTTCTTTTGTCATAGACAGATGGGCGGCATTCCGACTGACTAATTAACAACTATACTAACGAACTAGGAAATGCAGTCATTACACACCATTAATGAGCAAAGCATTATATGATGAGCAAGGAAATGTTATCATAATCATCCTTTAGTTAATTATTGGGCTTTAGTTAAGTTGGGGGCTTTAGTTAATTATGGGGCTTAGCCAGCTGCAGGTTATTATGTCAACGTATTATGTTGCTCAGTGCTTGTGTAGTCTCAGTGACTGGTTTCAACAATTATATGTGTATACTAAACAATTTGTTCAATGCTATCCTTTCCTATCAACTCTTTATCATTTGACTTTCTGCTATGCCCGCAGACCATCTTTGTGACCTGTATCTGGCAACAATATTCAAGAACTTTCTGTAAGTTTCCTGTTGCTTGCATTATGGCAGTTAATCTGTTTACAAGTCCTCTAGTAACATTGTAATAAAACACACTATGGAACACTCTATATAACGTATCAAATGCTGCAGCCTGGTTGGTCACATCAATGAACTTGATCTGCTCAAGGCTAAGGTTATTCGAGGCTAAATGAAATAAGTTAGGAAAGTAAAATGTCACAAACCAAAAGTCTGAACACCGTAGTGTAATTGAACTTTAGAAGGAGGCCCTATCATGAGATAACAAGTTGGTACTAGAATTCACAATAAACTTGAACAGTTACTAGTAGATAATTTGTAAGGCAAAAGTAATTCACAAAGTAATTACGAGGGATTCCACAGATGCTAAAACTTTCAATACAAATGGAACTGAGTCCTATTTTTTCCATCAACCTGCTCATAGTAAACATCTTTGTACATATTGTGTCAAAGAGCCTTTTGACATCTCTTATCTGAAGAAACTTAGTGTGGCAATGTATGATTTTTCCTATCTAACGTTTTAATTTTTCAACATGAGGTCATAAATTGCAAACAAAGGTAATGGTAAATAATAAACTTACTTGTGAAAGTTTCTCCCATCAATCCTCAAAACAATCCAACAATTTTGAAGACAAGTATCAAGTTGTTCAAATTTCCTAACATATTCATATTTGCTTTTGGCCATATTCTAAAGAGACACAAAATTGACAATCATGATGGCTGGTGGTTTTCATCTTCTGAGGAAATGAGTTCAAAGATAAGCAGAATTACAGAGGAATTCTTATATTGATACAACATTTCTGAAACATCAAATAGAGCAACATGACACCGCTGGATAATGAAGATGATGATAATGATGATGATAATGATTATGATGATGACGATGGTGATGATGATGATGATGATGATCAATAATGATGATGATGATGATGATGATGATGATGATCAATAATGATGATGATAATGATGATGATGATGATGATGATGATGATGATGATATCCGGGGGTAGCTAAAGTTTTTCATTTTATGGTGTTCTGCCGTATGCAGTGTACAACCACCATTTCAATTGCACTTCTCATTCAACACGACATGATAAACATGTTAAGACGCTGGCCCAGTTACAAGGGAAATACCTCATAATGCGACGCAGCCTACCGTACGACTTTGTTTTCTTTTTGCTGATTAGAGAACTGTAGAAAGGCAGTCTCAGGTTTGGTCAGAAGATACCTTTGGAGTGTAACTTTCGACATAACTACATAGAAAAGACTACGCAACCCAGCCGGATAAGTTGACGCTTCTTTGGACATTCGTAGGCCGAGAATTATAATCGCTGTGAAAAACAAGGAATCATTTGACAAGAGATGTAATTAGTAAATAAATAACTTGGTATACTAGGTATGCCGCTATGGTCAGTTGTCCAAATTTAATTATCTTTTTAAATTCCACTCATAGCCTTTAAGATAAACCTTTTTCAGGGTTGAGGAAACGTAGTAACATCCTGTTTACGGCGAGTTTCCAATTTCTTGACGGAATGTCAGCAGCACAAAAAGTTTAACTTCGTTATGCTTTTAGGTTTCAAGCAAGCAAGTCGACTTTCAAGACCAAATGCAAGTAAGTTTGGAATTTGGTAAAAGGCATCTACCTAATTTAAGTTTTCTTATTCCTTCATTTCTTGCTACGAATTATTGCTTTGATTGCTTTTGAGTAATTTTTTCACATGTACGCTTCGTGGTCTCTCAAATCATGACGTGCGAGATTAATGTATTTGTTGCCTTTTTCTCTTTCACAAATTATGCAAGTTTATGCAAGTGTCACTTCTTCTTTTACAATTTTCCCAACTACATTGGAAGTTTTCTCTTAAGTGTGTATGATGCCATGCTGTTACAACCACTAATGCCCATACTGTTACAACCACTAATGCCCATACTGTTACAACCACTAATGCCCATACTATAACAACCACTAATTCCCATACTATAACAACCGCTAATGCGCATACTATAACAGCCACTGATGCCCATACTATAACAACCACAAGCCTCCATACTGCCACAACTACTAGCACTATAATTATTGTCCTTTAAGTAGAATACTTCATTAGCTGTCAAGCGTACAAATTACCATGAGCACTTCCCCTCAAAGTACCTTTCCTTTCAATTGACAATCAGAAAGCAGAGTTCAACCCATCTAACCCTTGATGGTGCACTCATTATGCAACTGGTCCCTCCTTGTCATGAACTTGACTCAACTTAAAGTGATTTCTCTCTTGATAGGAACTTCATTTTCCAACAATTTGAATTCTGAGTGGAAACTCTCCTTGGAAAATCTTTCCGATGAAAACATTTCCTGCCCAACTTTTCCGTGGAAAGGTTTTCTGAGTCGACATGAGCCTAAAGTCTTTGTAGCACAAGATAAAGGCATTTTTAAATTTTTGTTTGGTATCATTTGAGCCTGAGGGTGATTTCTAAAATATTCTTAGATTTTAAGTATTTTGAGCCTCGTATAATGATTCGTATAATAAGAACTCTATTAAAAACGAAACAGTGTGTCTATGATATCTTGAGGATTCCTAGCAGATACACTGTATGAACCAGATGAAGGTCCTATAATTCCAGCCTCTGAAAGGAGGCGTGCGATATCGAATGAATTACAAATGAAGGCAACATTATTTTATGACTTGTCAATAGGAACTACAACATATATTTAAAGAAAAAGACAAGTACAACAGAATTTCTTGTGACTAACGTCTAATGGTATTCCGACTCATTAGGCAACGAAATAATAGATGCAAGTCAGACATTATATCAACCCTGGTTTTCAATTTCGAGCATTCGCATTCAGCAATTTGACACTATTTGACAATTCTGACCTATTGCTGATAATTCAAATCGAGCGATAGTATATCCTATTGTTAATCGGAGTGAAAGAAATGAAGTTTCGAGCAAAGCGAGACAGGACCAACTCGCAGGGGGGGTCTTGCAAATTCATAGATTTTTCAGTTGAGTTTTCTACATTTGTCAAGCTATTAACTCCAAACTTTGCATGGGGCATCTAGACTGGATTATGTAGGACTTGTCTGGTCCTATTTTGTGTTTTGACCCGTAGCATGGTCAGGATACGCTCACTTACGGAAATGATTTACTGAACAACGCATGAAACACATTCTTTCATCATGTTCAAAAATTACTTCAAAATGTAATTGCTAAAATTTATAATTTATTTTCAAGCACAACTTCTCATTGATGATAAATTATCATTATAAAACGTATTCACTAGATAAACTTGGTCCTCCCCCAACGAGCCTACTCTTTACTCAGACTCCACCTTTATGCTTTAAGTCTACTCAAAGTCTGTCTGATCCCCCAAAGCTGCTATACCAATTCCTGGCCTAATGAGCATGTGTTAATGGCACAAGAATGTACATTGCTGGTTATGTAAAAGAAGCTACAAGGAGATTTTTTTATAGAGTAGGTAGAGAAAGCCAGAACATAAGATAGGGTGTTAAATAGTAAAATGTCATTTAATAGACTTAACCGGCAGTTTCCATTGCCATGATGTACCACCTTGACTTGACTTACTGACTTATTTGCATAACCCTCCAAGGGTCTTTGCACATTCCTTCTTAACATAGTCCTTCCAGCCTACACGATCCATGGCTTTTTTTTAAGCTGCGAGAACGGGGATCCCCAGGTCTTCCCATACTTGATCCACCCTACGCTTTTTGGGCCTTCCTCACCTCCTTTTCCCTTTAAAATCTTCTTTGTAAGCTCTTTTGACAAAGCTGCTGTTGTCCCTGCTGTTTACATGTCCGAACAAGCTGAGTCGTCTTTTCTTCCCTATACACAGAATGTTATCTTTAAAACCGAGAATCTTTTGTATATATCCACCAATCGGCACTTGTCCATTCTTGTCTTTCCCACCATTGACCCCAGGCAATCATTTTCAGAAACAGCTAGTTTATGAGCGTCATCTGCTTTCAAGGTCCAGGTCTCTGAGCTGTTGAGTGCTATTGGCACAATTAACACACGATACAGGCATAGTTTTAAACAGTTTGGAATTAATTTTTTCTCCGTACATTCTTTTTAAGTACACGTACCACCAAGCAGTAATAACTGTCCAAGCAGTTCAGATATCAACTATTGTTATTTACTTCCTATTTTAAAACTGAGAAAGTTATCCCATTCAATGTAAATTGGATCTGTAAATGCGGTTTGAACACCTTGTGTCAAAAAATGGATCAAAGCTGTATTAGGAAGTTTCTTTCATGATTGTATAATGGTATACAAATAAAAAGATGAAAAATAGTTTTTGGTGTATGTCAGAATATATATTAATATATCAATTTAATTATCATATATATATATTTGTGTACTACTAAATAATATGATTTGTTTGAAAGATACATATGTATGTATATATATATATATATAATTCTCAAAGAGTGGAGCATTACCACAATAGCTTGCAAATTAACGGCGCTGACCGGATTAGCCATCAAGTGGCTGTATAGGGATACACAAGCTGCCCATTTCCTAAAAGTATTTGATACACGAGGTTTGGATAAATGAACATTTTTAACAAGAAAGCTCTGGTCTTGCCCACTGGTATCATTTGATCGCGAAACAGAAAAGTCTAGAGGAACGTTTTCTAATCAAAGCAGCGCTCTTTTTCTCATATTCAGGACAAATCTAAAGTTAAACACGTCTTTCTCTCTTAGCAAGTCTTGATTTTGCTCTAGGACACTTTCTTTTCCAATACAAAGCCCGAATGCCACTCAGGATAGCGGGGTTGTGACTATACTACAGAGATTAGTAGTATGAGTGATGATCTGGTGTGTTCATGAAACTTGGAGAAGTACTTTTAAGTTGTTAAAATTTTACTCCGTATTGCATCACTGATCGCACACTCGTCAATGTGCTATTGTTGTGGTGGCGTCGTGACTATTTTTGTATTAAGAGCGGCACATTAGCAGCTACGTTTGATCCAGAATCGCTCCAAAGCCGCTCCATCGTCGAACCTAATTATATTATTAGGTTCGGCGCATGAGCAGAGCGACGTTTGACTTGGGCCTATGATAGGTAAAGATTCCTCTCCCAATATATCTTACCCGTCTTTAAATTCGCTGACTGAGTAGAGAGTTACCGAACCTATGAAACCTAAGTCCAGGCATGTGGATGTCTGCAGGTTCCTAGCAGCCACGAAGTAATTGCACAACAGGATGAAGTTACAAACAGATGCACATGGTTACTTATGATTGAACTCTACAAAGATAAGAGAAGACAGATTCGGTTTGAGGTGCTAGCTCAACCGAAAATGAACGTACCAATGGCGTTCTGGTTTTACAACTTCACAAAGCAGTAGGACGCCATTGCCTTAAATGGATCAGCCAACTTGTCAGTAGACACAACTGTATCTTTGAATATTTGTTTGACAATTATGATAAGCTTGCAGTGCATGAACGGAGTGAGAACAGATAGGGCGACCTCCAATCGGGTACCTCCCACTTGAGAAGATCGTACCTACCTGGAGAGTTAGAATTGACATCTTGTCGAAAAATTTAAGGTAGAGCTTACGCTCTTCGCTTTTTCTCGTTTAGATGGTAGAGGATTAAGAGATTCACGAGGCCCGCCAATGGACTCCATGGATCCAAGAGACTTTTTCAAAATCTGTAAGTAGAATGGATAGTACAGTCCTATGTCTTTGCCAGCGCATCGTATGCTTTTCGCACTGACTAAATGCAAGATTTCTGAAAAAGTATCTACATTTTCTATTCCTATCCTCCGAAGATGTGTGCATAAATCAATATATTGTTTAACTGTCATTTCAAAGAGTTTGTGTTAGCCCCTTTTCCAAATGATCAACCCTCGGAAAATTAGCAATGTGCAAACACCACATCAATCTCCTGTTTAATTTTCTCTTCTGTGATAACACTTTTCTTTATATCTTTTAGTAAAGCGGATAGTACAAACCCATATCTTTGCCAACGTATCGTATGCTTTTCTCACTGACTAAATACAAGATATCTTCAAAAGTATTCGCATTTTCTATTCCTATCCTCCGATGATGTGTGCATAAATCAATATATTGTTTAACTGTCATTTCAAAGAGTTTATGTTAGCCCCTTTTCCAAATGATCAACCCTCAGAAAATTAGCAATGTGCAACCACCACATCAATCTCCAGTTTACTTTTCTCTTCTGTGATAACACTTTTCTTTATATCTTTTAGTAGAGCAGATAGTACAAACCCATATCTTTGCTAGCGTATCGTATGCTTTTCTCACTTTCTCAATGCAAGATATCTCCAAAGTGATTATATGTGCATCAACCTATACGTTGTTTAGCTGTCATTTCAAAGAATTCGTGTTAGCCCCTTTTCCCATTGATCAACCCTCAGATTATTAGCAATGTACAATCACCATGGCAATTTGTAGTTTTCTCTTCTCTTCTGTGATAACACTTTCTAAGATCTCTTAGTAGAATGGATAGTACAATCCTATACCTTTGCCATCGCATCGTATGATTTTCGCACTGACTAAATACAAGATATCTGAAAATGTATTTGCATTTTCTATTCCAATCCTCCGATTATATGTACAAAAACCAATACATTGTTTAACTGTCATTTCAATGAATTCGTCTTATCCTCTTTTCCCATTGATCAACCCTCAGAAATATAGCAATGTACAATCACCATACCAATCTCTAGTTTTCTCTTCTCTTCTGTGATAACACTTTTCTAAGATCTCTTATTAGAATGGATAGTACAGTCCTATGTCTTTGCCAGCGCATCGTATGCTTTTCGCACTGGCTAAATGCGTTGGTTAGATGCAATATGAAATTAAAAGTATATAACTAGGTCAATAGATCTGCAAACATACTCTGCAATAGGGCAGAATTTGTATGGAAACCAAATGTGCCGCTAAATATCAAGCGGACTTGTTTAGTGTATTAGCCAAAGCACGATCTCCGTTTCATCTTGCGGCTTTGGAAGCTGATTTTATCAAACAAAGAAGCTGATGCTCTGTCGCTCCAAAGAAATGTGTTTACAACGTTCGCACTTTTCAGTGACACGAATAACAGAGAATATATTGCTCTCACAGGTGTTGGCGTATTTGGGCCTCTTCGTTTCTTTCTTACTTGACTCTTCATCAAAGGAAGCCTGTCTCATTTACGGATAATCTTTAGGGAAGTTCCTCTCAAGTCATATATGTTTAAAAGAATTAAAAACCTAAACTACCCACCAAATAATCATGAATGGAACCGTCCGCATCAAACACGGCAACCGTCTATCCATCGATTAAATATATTTTATCATAATCAGAACTTCACGACCCAATAAAATATCCTAGAAAAGCCAAAACTTTCATTCGAATCGATTGTAACCCTTGCAGATTGTAAAATTGTCTTTCACACCCTTCATTTGTAAGCAATTCCTAGCAATTATTTGGGACATCATATCTTGGCACGGCGTAAAGTATGAGCATGCAAAGTGCGAGAGCTTGTGTGTTTATATTTCAAATCGTCTTGATTATACTTTTCTTCGCAGGATTAAAGGGGTTAATAGAGACCCTAGTCTTTCCTTACCTTATTACAGGCATGTTTTCTAGACTGGGCTCTGTTTTTTTTTCAGGTGAGATAACAAGATGCTGCGTTGCTTTTGTAATCTGCGTCCAGTTTTAAATATTGTATCATCACCTGCTTGTTGGGAATGTAAGCTATCATTTTCACATCTCTACGAATTCCTCAAAAACTTAAACAGCTTACACCAAGCTCTAAAATTACTTTTGAGAAGGAACACAGCAACTCACTACCCTTCCTTGATGTTTTGATCGAAAAAGATGGCACTAAATTCCGTACCAGCGTGTACAGAAAACCTACATTATCCGGTCAACATATCTCCTGAAATTCGTTCTGCCCCAAAACACGGAAGATCAACCTCATCAAAACTTTAGTTCATCGCGCTCTCATGATTTGCTCCGATGGCGATAGTACAAAATGTACGAAAAAGAAGTCGAAGAGTAACAAGCCATCAGCATTGAACCACTTAGGAAAAACCTGCATATTGAATTCGTGTTAAACATGTATCGAATTAAAATTGAGAGGCTATACTTATGTCTTCACAGTTATTAGTCGGAGGAGGGCAGTAGAAAAAAAGGGCCAATTATTAATAATGTCAACTTCCAAAATGATGATCTTCATTTTGTTTGTTGATGTTATTAATGAAGGTAAAGATTAAAGTAATGAAATGGCTAACAAAAGCGGACAGCGAGACGTTTTGACGAAAGCAATATTTGGCAAAAGAGCCTGAAAAATAAACATCCAAATCATTTCGTGCTTTTCCGAGAAAAAGAATGTGCAATTTCAAATGGATAGCTCATGCACATGTCTAACAAGATATTTATCCCAGGTGAGCCAAGGAATAAAGAGCAAACCATGAATAACATCAACTTGGAAAATGATGACCTTCAGTTTCTATGTTGATGATATCAACGAAGGTCGAGAAAAAAGTTATGAAAAAGCTAACAACAATGGAAAACGAGAAGTTTTGACGAAAGCAATATTTTGGAGAAGAGCCTGGATAATAAACATCCTAATCATTCGGTGCCTTCTCAAAAAAGAATGTGCAACTTCAGATGGATAGCTCATACACATGTCATCCCAGAGATTTATCAGAGAAGTTCAGATAAGCAAAGACCAAACCATTAATAACATCAAGTTGGAAAACGATTACATTTGTTTTTTCTTCTTGATGTTATTAACGAAGTTCGGAAAAAAAGTGTTGAAAATCTAACAACGATGGACAGCGAGAGGTTTCGACAAAAGCAATATTTGGCAAAAGAACCTGGATAATAAACATCCTAATTGAACAAAACAATGTGCAACTTCAAAATGGAAAGCTCATACACATGTCATCCCAGAGATTTATCAGAGAAGTTCAGAAGAGCAAAGACCAAACCATTAATAACATCGACTTGGAAAACGATTAAATTTGTTTTTTTTTCTTGGTGTTATTAGTGAAGTTCGGAAAAAAGTGTTGAAAATCTAACAGCAATGGACACGCGAGAGTTTTCGACAAAAGCAATATTTGGCAAAAGAACCTGGATAATAAACATCCTAATTGAACAAAACAATGTGCAACTTCAAATTGAATAATTTTTTAGGTAAAGGGGGCGCTTATTAGAATTCACTACCGAAAAGGGACGGCTTTACTCAAAACATGGAAAAGATCTAATCCTAAAAATGTAACTGATTTGGATATCAAAGAGGCAATGAACGTAGAATTCATTTTGGATGAAGATAACGAAGAAGATGACAATGTAGACATTGAAACATAAACATATATAACTTATGCAACATTTATTTTTGTTAAAAACAATTTCTTCAGCGCTTAATTTTCAGGGGTTTTTATAAGCGCCCTCTTCTATTTAGCGCCCCCCCTTTAAAGCTGATTCTTTACATAAGCCCCCCGGGCGCTAATTCGATCATTTACGGTAGTCATGTACCTTCAAATATCTTGATATTAAGAATTATTTAGATATTACTGTTCATGCAGAGGCGTAAAGGAAGTCAATTTTGACAACTTATCCAACAATGACTGACTTTGACCTACCCTGTAAGAAAGTAAGGCTGAGTGCAGCATGGAACCTCTACTTAGAAACGAGGCAAGATGGCTTGCTTTGAAATGCAAAGTTCATTACCAGACCATCAACAGTGCCACTTTTATGAAAGTCTTCATTTCGGGAGACAATAATAATATTCGTGGGTGGTAAATTTTATCATATCTCGAGTCTCTGTCTCTTTAGGAGCTAAAGAATAAAGAATATATAATTTATGTAGTAATAATGATAATAATAATATCAACATATTGGATAAATACATAAGGATATCTGGCATCTAATAAAGATATCTTTGTTAGAAGACGTAAAGTACTTTTGACTGTGGGGAGAATTTAGATTTATTTTTAGGAATGAAAAGATGCAAAATTAAATGGAAATCTGTAAGCATCTAATTTAAAGGAAGAAATTGTCGCGACATCCCATTTAAAGGATCAGTGACATAACATACTTATAATTTTCTAAAAATTGTCATTTGGTTTTGTTTAAGGTTCGGCATTTGCAGAGAGAAACGACCAAAAAAGTTACTCGCCCAGCGATTCGTGACAGTTAATTTCCGCGACAATTAAATTTTACAGCGTTCGCGACAGTTAATTCCCGCGACAGTTAACATACAAAAAAATCAAAGCATTCGCGATTTTTCGCGACAGTTTCTTCCCGCGACAGTTTCTTCCTTTAAAGTCGATGGTGGAGATACTCAGGCAGTCCAATTTCTGATTGGCTCCTTCAAAACACAATACTCTTTCACACATTCCATTTCGGTCATTCTGACGTTAGTACTCTGAGGAGTGTCAGACGTAAAAAAGCTTTTCAGTACAATATGTTTACGCTATACGCTATACTGCAATATTCAAATTTTGTACCACTAACCAACTTTTCAAGAAACAAACATCCATAGGTGCTTTCTCGTCTTTACATTTATACAGTTTCTATGTCACCATGGTAAGAATTGTTGCTGCCAAGTGAGCTGTGATGATAGGCCTTGTAAATCTATTTATTTCCAAAAGCCTTTAAAGTATTGGTTAAACAGCAAAATCAACTATGTTCATCAAACTTGCAAGTGGGAAAATAAGTCATCATTTCTGAATCACTTAGCACCGAATTCTTTTCTGATCACTATACATCGTTAGCTTCTAAAATAGACACATATATAAGTACTCAGCAGACACACCAATTATTATATATTTATCAAGAGTGGAGCATTACCACAATAGCTCGCCTTTTTCACTAAGGGAGCTGAGGGGATTCGAATCCACGATCCATTGATCTGAAAACCCAAACCCTAACCATCCCACCATCAATTAAGGTTAGAAATTTCCAAGTCTTGTCATGTTTTCTCCTCCACTCAGCGGATTAGGGGAAATTCATTAATTACAATTACTTATTGTGTTTCATGACATACATTTACGTATATATTTATTCATTATGAGTGGAGCATTACCACATTAGCTAGCATTTTTCATCTAAGGAGAATCGAACGCCCCTTCCACTAATTCGAAAGAGCAAGCTATGGTGGTAATGCTCCACTCATAATGAATATATGAAATTGCTTTGTATCTGCCGAGTACATATATACATATATATGCAAATTATATATATTCATTACAGACATTGTTTTACTTGTTCTTCCACTTAACATTGTTCTATATGGTAAGCTTCGCGATATGATGTGTTTCAGGTTTATCATTGCTTATTTAGAGGTATCAACCCTATTCTGTTCGGGGGTAGGCTACTTTGTCGAGCCCTCTGTTGTTTCGTTCAGATATAGCCGACAGAAGATAACAGTCATTTCCAACATTAAACAAAAAGCTATCAACAGTCACTTTACTACACACTTTCATACACAAATACAACAATCCAGAAAATTAAAGCAGAAGGCAGCGGGAAATATGCTCCTTGTTTAATTCTTTCATGGAAAGTTAGAAAATTATGTTTTACCCTCGTTTACTCTTCCTGCCTTTCACTGAAATACATCATAATGGATGTTACATAAGAGTTATTACTTCATGATTTCCTAATTTTTTTGAGATTCTCGCTATGTAGCTTAAAGAGGAATGTTTTAAGGACATACCCCTGTCTGACACTTTTTGCTACTTCAATTTACTTTTATGTTTTCCTATTGTATCTGGTCAGAGCTTTCGAATTGCATTTACGGTTACTGATAAGCCTTATTCCAAGTTCTGGAACTCGATAGTTTTTCGTGACTTTATATGACTTTTTATGCTGTATACAATCAAGGCATTTGAACAATGAAAAAAAAGAAATAATAAATGTTTTACTTCTCCTTTCAGTTTTCCCTTCTGCAAACGTGCTGAACAAAGTGGCTGCATCTCTTGTCCTTTCTATTAGTCTGTACTAACTTATTACTACTTTTTAGTCATTTAAACCAGTCATTATGCCTCTGATACTGAAATGGTAAAGATACTATACTTGAGTGGGATAGCTTGCTGATGATTTTGATTTCTTTAGCCTTTTTTCGGTCTTTAAATTTTGCAAGCGGAATAAAGATTCTCGGTAGAAATTTGGTATCATGTGGCCACAAAAAAAATCAATATTGTAATACAATACAGATACTCTAATTCTCAAAAGACTCTTTTCATCTTGTATTTTTTATTCTTCGTACTATGTCACCTTTTCTTCTTTCTGAGAAGTAAGAGGTTTGCTCTCAGCGTTGTAGGGAGTACCCCACCAGGAATAGAGCCTGCGGCTATATTTGACTCACCACGATAAATATTTGATAATACGATGGCCGTTGGCGATGAATGTCTGCCATTATGCAGATCCTTCAAAACAGATTGGGTGGAACTCAATTATACTAATGCTCTTGACTTCTTGGCATGGCCTATGCCCAACGAACTTTAAGGAAAAGTAACGAGCATGAGAAGATATTTATTCTACGATGATCCATTCACCTATGGGTCTAGAATGTCCACACTGAGGTGTACCCATTGCTCTTATGGACATCGGACAGCTTTGTCACTGGTTGGTACCTTATCCGACGCATACATTAAAACATGCTTTAAAAGTTCTTTTTCATTGTCAAGCCTTCCAGCTTGTGAGGCATACAAAGAGACAAAGGAAAGAACGGTCTTACCAACCACAAGTCTCAACAATGTAATCTTGTCTAAGATCCTCTGAACATCAAAAACATTTCTCTCCGTTTTTAAGACAAAAGAAAACCAACTCTACCAACTCCAGATTTATTCAAACTCTAAAGGAAGTTGCACACCGTGTCACGACCCTTTAGCAAGCGAGACTGGTTTGCCTTCAGAGCGCCACACCAACGATGTTCTTGAATGGAGCATACATCGACATTTCTGCGAGAGAGAGTATTTCCACCACTACGCCCTTTGTATACTTTACTTACGCATACGACAGTGTGGAAATGGACATCTGCATGCGAGGATGCGTTTAATATAGCTACGAATGCCCTTAGCAGCAATCAGGGGCTGGTTCATTGTGATCCTGCTAAACCTCTAATTTTGTCAGGTGATGCATCACCCTACGGAATTGGTGCAGTTGTCAGCCACAAGATGCCTGATGGCACAGACCGCCCAATTGTCTATGCCTCAAGGACACTGAGCCCTGCAGAGAGTAATTATGCACAGTTTGAATGGCAAGGTTTAGCCATAATATTTGGTGTCAAGAAATAGAATTTGTACCTTTATCCCCGGCCCTTTACACTAGTCACCGATCATAAGCCACCCACTCGTATATTTTGGATCAAAGGCAGGTATACTTGCACTAGCAGCAGCTATTATTGTCAGGTTATCACTGTGATATTGTTTATCGCTGTTCTGGCGATAATGCAAATGCAGATATGCTCAGTCGTATGCCTGTAATTACTACTGCATTGTTGTTCGTTCTTTACCAATAACTGCAACTGAGGTTGGTAAAGTGAAAGCTAAGGATCTGTTACTATCATGTGCTTTTATTTTACTCTCTCAGGCTGGCTACAAAGATGCCCCAGCCCTACTTTTCGTAAATTCGGGATTCGGCGTCATGAATTGACAATCGAAGATCAATGTTTAATGTGAGGTCGATGTGTTATTCTACTGGAAACACTGCATCGTCAGATGTTAAAGGAGTTACACTCTTGCCATCCAGGCATGAGTCGCATGAAGGCCTTTGCACGTTCTTATGTTTGGTGGCCTGGCTTAGATAAGGATATAGAGGACATGGTACACCTTCTCAACACCTTGCTCTCGAAACCTAGCATCTTCTTATCTATCACAGCCTTACTGTACCAAGACTCATGACCATTAAATGTCTTAAACGACAACAACAACATTCACCTTGTCTAGATTCAGCCAAAGCCTTTCCTATTTCAATTAGATGGACAGAAGGAAGTACTTGTACATACTTCCTAAACATTAACATGGTTTTAGCACGAGGACTAATGAAATACTGAGCTAGAAGGTCCCTCTGTATCTTTGTAGTGTTGAAAGCATTATTGCCACGCATTACACCAACACTCTGTATTTGAGGGTACTGGTGTCACAACCCTGGTGGTGTTGCATGTGACTCTGGGTCTTCAGAGTCCAGTAAACCAGTCATAGGGTAAGGACTATGAACTCTTAGAAAATTGTGCAAAGCACAACATGCTAACACTGCAACTTCAGCCCTATCAGGTGAATAGAGCATATGACTTAATAATACTCTAAAGAGACTAGCCATGATGCCAAACAACCCTTCAACAACCCTTCTTCCTCTGGACAATCGATAGTTCAATATTCTTTGAGTCTGGCAGAGTTTTCTGTCTGGGAAGGGTTTCATGATATAAGTACGAAGGGGAGAGGCATCATCTGCAGCAACATAATAGGGCATTGGCTTTGCATCTCCACGTAATGTAGAGAATGAGAAACTTATCTAGCCCCTGATCTAAAGCTTGTTATGAGATAATTGGCAGTAAAAACACCTCCGTCAGATACCTTTCCTTGTGTCCCAACATCTACATATAAAAAAATGTAATTTGGATCAACTAAAGAAAATGAATGTTTTTAATTAAAAAACTTCGATCCAGTTCTCCAAGGCTATTTCAGAGTGACGTATTTTCCGACAAGGGCACCAACACAATTTGGGAGTTTCCAACAATTTAAAAATCCAGCAGCCACTTCGAACCATTCAGCATTTGAACTTGGACACTACAAAAAATAAATCAAATAATGAATTGGAGACCTTTCAGATGATGTAAAGCCACAGGCAACTGTAGCAATTAAAATGTGTGAGTGTGTGTGTGTGTGTGTGTGGGGGGGGGGGGGGGGGGGAGAAACCGGGGGGGGGTTTTGTAAATGTTTGGGGTGGAAGCGCGGGAAAAAATGTGTTTGCGGAGGAAAAAAAAAAAAAAAAATATTAATACATTTAGCTACCATGATCACAGTATTTTTAAGAATCTTAATGCAATATCTTACTCATTGTGACTTGGTATATATAAGCGTCTTTTGCCAAGTTCCGTTGAACACGCTGATTATCATCAGATACGTTGTTTCGTCTTGTACACGATCCACTGTTATTCCTTTTTCCCGTCGTCTGGAATAAATTCCTGCTCACGGAGCTGAATGTAAACAAAGTGCGTTCCATCAATTCAAGTCTATGTACAGCGCCCTGCCACAAGCCACCCCTTACAAATGCGTAGAATGAAAGTTAAGACAATGCCATATATAGGTTACCCAATCATGAAAAGTTGCATAAAGCAACTGACTCGCTCTGCTAAACGTTTATGCCAGGCACTTGTCATATCAGTTGTCTGGAAAAGAGGTAAACAACTTTTGACGAAGAATTTATGGGTTAGGCAAGGACTGCAACACATTTTTGAAAATATCTGTTGAAAAGCGAATATAGAGATCGTACGTCACAGAGGTTACATTACAAAATCGCGCAACATGTGCCCGCATTCATTATTAGACGCAGTAAAGCTCCACAATTTTACCGAAGTGCGCAAACAAAGACAAGTCAACAGATCCCAAAATAGCCTCGATAATAGGACAGCATTTGCTTAAAACCCCATCATGTGCTGACGACTATCAAAAGGATTCGTTCAGGGTATTAGCCAAAGCCAGATCTCCTTTTCATCTTGCCGCTCTAGAAGCCGCATTAATCAAAACAAAGAAGCCGGTATTCTGTCGACAAAAAGAATTTGCTTACAATTTACGCCTTTTTCAATAACACGAGTGGCAGAAAAGGTGTCGCTCTCATGACTGATATTTTGTACGATGTTTCTTGGTCTTCTCGTTTCCCATAAATCCATGGTAAAAGCTTTCTAATTGCACTCTATACGATTGCTGTTATCAGTGTATGGCGAAAACGTTTAGCAAAATTAATCCGTTACTCAACGCAATCTTCAAGCCAATCTTTTCTACTAATGACATTAGGAAGCAATTCATTCCCTACACAAGCGCAATTTCTACAATAAGGAGACTAAAGCGGCCCACAGACAATCAATGAAAATTGACAATCATGAGGACAGACTTTTATTGATGAAATTTCCGGTCCCCCACACACGATTCAATTTTATCGTTGATGATCAATTCTTTTCGCGTAGATATGGCGAGTGTACCTGGCACAGACGAATATTTTGGGACTTTTTAGCGTGACTATGAGGATGGTGAGTGAAGTATGGAAATGTGCCTTTACATTGTAACAAATGCTGCCATGTGGTGTGGTACGGTACTGATTTACCGCGCGTGTGTGACCACAGGCAGTAACTTTGGCGGTCGTGAAACGGAATTGGCACTCGTTGAGGAACATCAGCTCACAGTAGAATGTAGAAAATCAATCTTGGTACGTTTGAAGCCTGAATTGACGCTGCTTATAAGGTTACTGACACATACAACACCGGAGTAGAAAGTGCCCAATCGTTTTCCTGTTGTTTGCACTAACTGATGCTACCGTAAAGGAAGTCGGTGCTGCAGAGTAATTTGTGACAGTCGCCTTCGAAAGCTGATACCGCCCTGCACACTACCTTAGCAACTTGGCATTGATTCTAAGTCCTTTTTTTGAATAATTTTAACATGTTTGCCCCCCCCCCTCCCCCGGACAACCCTGGCCACCGTCTCACTACCACAGAACTTTCACAGATTTTGTCCTAAGTTATATTTTGCTAAAAATAGGGTAATTTGGTAGCTTTTTAAGTTCTATATCGTGATTGTTGTTGACTCAGAGAATATGGCCGTGCCAAGATGCAACATAGGGACGTGGTCATGATGACAAAAATTACGTAAGCGCTGCATATGGATGCTATGAGTCTGTGTTCACCAGGAGTGGACCAGGGAAAATTGTTTGCAGCAGACTTGAACTGAGGGGCAAGCATTAGTTGTAAAGGGCCTTGCACCTAGCACAAACAATGACACCTATTAAATACGGAACACATTTTTAAAATTATATAGGAAAGTAAATCCGCACAATCCACTTTATTGGTTTTTGAAATTGGTCCCTTTGAAATTGCCCCTGGTGGAATCATCACCCACAGGAAAATATATTAAAGGAAAATGTCGCTTAACAAAACTTCAACCAATGTTATTAGGTTAAAAACCCATCATGTGTTCTACAATACAGAAGATTGCTTCCGTGTTCTACTTGTGTTTAACTACAATACGATGGTCGCAGCTCATACTGTGCGTGCGCATTAATGTGCTACGATGTTACTAGGCATGAAAACAAATAAATTTTGTTTCTTTAGGGTCTGTTTACAGAGTGATTTTTGGAATTTTGGGGTAACTTACGAATTTCATACCTGCTGTTGGAGACCATCCCTGACGGGGGTAGGCTAATAGCCCTCTAAATTCTAACCCCTTTTAACCCCTTGATGAAAATGTGTTAAAACTAGTTCGGAAAACCCTAAAACAAATTCTGACTACAAGTTTGAAGATGCAATTACTTGTCACAGTTGATGAAGTAGAAATAAAGCAAAAAAATTGGGTGCATGATTTACTGAATCCCCTAATTGAATGGTAAATTTATCATAATCGTTTTCAAACAAATCTCAGGAAGCGACTGACACAAGCAGTCGGCGACTTTTTTGCTAATGTTCTTAAAATCGGGACTGTCGTAGAAGTTTTGAGCTGAGTTCTGCTTTCCCAGCTGTTGCGGCTCACATTCTGCGAAGCCGCCTGCAGCCTTTGCAAATACTTGTTTTCAAAAAATTTTAAAGACGGTGCCAGTTATCGCTGTCAGGTCAACGTCAGCCTGTGTCTCCCTTGCAAATTTATTTAACCAGGCTAAACAGGCTCGACAATAATACAACCATAGATAAAGGTGTTCAGGCAGAATCGATAGCTGCACAACTAAATGCATTGAAGCTGTCATTATCATATAAAAGTAATAAAGCTCTACGAAATGGTCTATCTTCTTAAAGTAGCAAATATATGAGCTATAACAGCAGTGCTTAGAGACAAGCGTCGTCCAAAACACACATCTTGTAGTCACCTCGTCAAGATACTCAGAACATTTAACAAATTATCCAGGGCTGTTAGTTCCAATTCTGCTTACGTAGATAAAAGTGTTTACTTACAGGTAAAAGGGCATTTTACTTACCGCCAGTATAGTATTCCCATCGTTTGAATTGACTGCCTGGCTTAGGAGGTGAGTCTTATCTCTCATTGATTTATAAGTGCTCAGTGAGAAGCTCTGTAGAGAATACAAAGAGCAGAGTTTAAGTAAATACAGTAAACACTGCACATAAAACAGAGCTCTAAACGACACTAGAAGCCACCCATCGTCGTGCATTTTCCCACTTTACACCAGGTTACACCTTCTTTGAGTGTTGCGTAAATACCGTATTCTGCACCATGAATGCAGAGCATGGAGCTCCTCACAGTGGTTTCCCTTTTCAGGGTTTCCCATTAGGGCAGCTAAGGCGCCCAACGGCAACATCCCTCAATGTAGGCTACCAGACATTAAAGCAAGCCATGAGGCAGGCACGGCAGCACAGTGGGACCTCTCTCGCGGATAATGGAAAGAATATGTAATCGATGAGAACACATACTACATTCGTTCCTTGCCAAAATGCCTAGATTTAGCCCCCATTCTCCAATTAATGTTAAACTTCGGAAAACCCTAAGCTTGCTAGGATGAATGGTTTTAAGAAATATTTAAACTATAATAATAATTTTTTTAAAACTTCAATCTATTCATGTCTTGATTAGCATACAATCCCAGAAATCACTTATAACAAGGCATACTGAAATGGGTATGGTATACACGTTCTCTTACCATGACAAAAGTAATAATAATAATAATAATAACAATTATTATTATTTTTTTTATAACCAAAATAGTAATTGCCATTTATTCATTTGTAGTTCTATAGTTCCCATCCCTCAACCCAACCTCACCCCCCACCCTCACCCCATAAGTGTCCACTACTCCATTGGGTCATGAATCCACCGCTTCAATAACTCTCCCACGAAGACAAACCTAATTGTACCTAAAAGATACGCTACCTTCTCGGGCAGTTTCCCGTGCTTAATAAAGTCTTCAAGGAACGCCAAAGCATTGATGACATCACTATTCAATTCTGTGTTCTTTGGGCTAAAAGGAAATCAGCAAAAAGAGAACAATCAATAACCCAAAAAGCAATTTAATATTGGTTTAGAGTGAGGGAAGAAAAAGACTCGTTAACGTCTTTGATATTTGAGGGGATTACAATAACGTGGGTGACAAAAACTCTTACCAAGCTCCACTACATTATAAGTTCTTGGCAAAAAGTTCTTCCTTCAATCAAGACGGTCGCCGTGACCAGTGTCTGGCGAAAATATATAGTTTTAATGAATTCCTTGTTCAAATTAAAAACGTCGAAACGAAAACGTATCTTAAAGCGTCAGCTCGTCACGTAGCCTGCGCGCAGACTATCTCAGCTGAAGTGGATATCCAATTCAGCTAGGATAGTCTGCGCGCAGGCAACTCGTCACGGTATAAAGCAGAACGCTGTCGAATTTAAATACCACACATTATATTTCAAACCAAACGACTCAAAAATTTTCACCCCAAAACATCAATTCGCGAGTGACAAATTTCGTGCCAATCGGGCCAGGCTTTAAAAAGTTATGAGCTAAAATGTGTAGCCGCGGGCCTACTAGCCCCCCCATGTAAGATAGGGTTAAGATGGTGAACCGCACCTGAAGAAGTTTATCACCGACGGCAGAGAAAACCACATGTCGCGGGTTAGATTTTCTAGACAATACTTCTTTGGCTTTCCATCAACATTGGTAGATTCCTGCCTCTCTTCTGCTTCATGTTGTCTCTCTTCTACAATACCCTTTTACTAACAGGTACTTCAACTTAGCAACTGCAGATGTTCAGCCTATTTGAATGCAAAGTAGTCACTTTAAATGCGTTTACCTCCTTTTTTGCATTAAAAAGATAATTACCTGCTACGTTTTCTGAAACCACAGTATTCAACGACGGCAACAGCAGTGGGAGAGTTTGCAGTAGCTTTACCAAAAAGCAATGAATATTTCATACCCTTTCAGTAGCTCGCAGTAATGCTTCAACATTGATTATGGTAGAAGGCCAAAATAGTGCTAGTATTCGGCTGAACGAGGAGATCATTGAAATATGATAAGAGGGGCGTCACTACACCTGCAGCACATTTGCATAAACATTTGCATCAAAAGAGAAAGGTTTTCCACGGGACGATTGTAACGTACAAAGCATTAGACTAGCCTGCCTGTAATTTATACTTTAGACATGGCTTCAAAATTTCAAATGGTATCTGCTTAAAACTGTTTCTAAAGAGCATGATTTCTGTTTAAGTCTTTTTCGAGTTGGTTCGCATCACATTCGTTAGGAGTCAAACGATTTCTCACTGGATCGCCTGGTAATCTAAAAACTCTTCCAATAAATATACTTACACTGTAAGTTAGCAGGGCGTTCAGCTTGAAACCTGGAGGTCAAGGTTCGCAAGGTTTTATAATTTTCAGTGCTGAGGGCATACTACTACATGAAAATAACTAACAAACCAGGATACTAACACTCTCTATACGAGACAGCTAGGTCAGTAATAAGCTCCCTTGCTGGCTACCTCATGACACTGACATGTTAACACTTAAAAATACCTCTAGTTCTGCAGTGCAAAACGTCTTCTCTAAGGAAAAGGGGTACCAAGGAGACGACAATATGAAAAAGCACTCCTCTTGTTGATATGTTAGTGAAACCTAGTGTCATTTAGGCAGGAGACGGTAAGTAGACGACAGCAGCATGAAACGAATTTAATTAACAGCTATAAGTTTATAATAGTTGTCTTATTACGCCTTACCTTCTTTGTTGTTTTAATTGTCTTAAACGTTGACTACGAAATATCTCTTCACGGTCGCCAATGTATGACGTGAAACAGAGAAAAACCTTCCATTTTCTAGCTCACCAAGACACATGACACATTAAATCTCAATCTAACGACTATGTATCATTTATATACTGTAAAAACATCATAATACATTCATACATACACAAACGAGTAATAGCACTTGATTACAAATGTTTTCTTATTTGCAAAAAGTGTCGCCGTGATATTTATTGCATTTGTAGTATGGGAAAATTATCATTTAACTTGAGGAGGGCTTTTTACAATTTTCCTCATAGAGTTGATATCACCAAGTACGCAGATATGATCACCATAAAATAAATAATGTCAAGGAAACTTTCACGAGTTGCGTGCAATGTTTTGATATTGGAAGAATTTGGGCAAAATGAAGAAGAAGCTTCCTAAGATTTAGCTTCATTATTTAGCAATATAAAGAAAACCAGATAAATCATATTTGTTGTTCAATTTTCATCATCAACATAAGACTGAAGTTTTCTAAGCTGAGGAGTTACTGCTCTTTGGTTGAAACATATTGAGCCATTTGCTACAATAGAACAATGTTCTTATTGGCATGTTTCACACTTTGGTGTTGTCTTTCCATCTTAAAATTTACCTTCATCTTCAACCTTTACGAATTACGACAAGTTTTTCAATATTTAATATGGCCAACATAGATGCACATCATACGAGAATGTTAAAATCATTAACAAACAAACTCTAAACCATATAAATTTAACTTGAACAAAGAGGAACATTTCAACATGCTGACAATTTTTCAACAGAGATAAATTAACCTATGAAAAATAAAAAGAGATGTCGTTGGCAAAATCAATTAGTCTGAAATGTCCCATCATGTCTCTTTTAAGAAAACAAATAGTAAGGAGAGAGAATACAGCAGGACTTCATCTGAGTATAGGATTTGCTCCAACGTTTTTTTCTTATTTGCTAGAGCAATGCGCGGAGGGTTTCAACAACGCGACAACGAGGAATATAATATCCGACCTTCACGAGACACTCAGAAGAATTGCTAAACGTATAAAGCATGCGCACTATCAAAGGGAGGAAACACTTCCAACCTGATTCATTGGTCTATTCTACAATTCTTACGATAGCACATACCTCACGCAACAGTTAAATTGTATCCGTATAAGAATCATGTAGTGTAAGGTGATATTTTATCTAAATACAGGAGCAGCCCCACTCGTTCACGAACACTACATTCTGAGTTACCTGTATCATTGTTTCGAAGAGTTGACTGGCACTGACAAAAATTGTAGGCGTTCTTAACAGTAAAATTGTATGATTACTCGAAAAGTTGGTTGTCGTTTTTGGCGCCGTCAAACGTTAGTATTTCTCCACTGACTCCTTTATAAACGCAACTTCTAACTTTGAGTTATTTACAGACTTGTTCTCGCTGGGGATATTCGCTTCCTATACGAGCAAAATTGACTAATGTGGCTTAAAGTTATTACGTTGTTCATAGGAACGAGGCCAGTGGTTTCATGTTAGCCTTCGTGTAAGGACTCTGCCGCTCTATAAGAGGAGACGAGAGGGATGGATCATGGCCTCTCTCCTGAGCCTTTACTATAAACAAGTTGTAAACTAGGCTAGAAGTACTTTCATTGACAATGTTACAAGTACAGTTTTCTGCAGCTAATCAAAACAGTTATTTCCACAAAGTTCTTGGTTTTCTATTCTTAATCAATGTATTTGATTTTTATGAACAATTTCCTTGGTTTTGAATGGGGGCATTGCCTTTAACAGTGTAAAAAAGGACTCTAGGAAAGTATATTTAAAAGCTTCGAAGTATTAGAATCGACCTATGGAAAAGTTTTGAACCTGACTCTTAATTCCTACCTAATTATTTCGGGTGATTTTATAGGATTTGAACCTTTCTACTGCAAATGTAAAAACTTCTGCTCGAGCTGTTTAGGGACTTATGCGCAGCAAATGAATTATACCTCAATTCTCCTTCTGTAATAAGCAAGCAAATATTCTTCAACAGCTTAACATTTAAGAATGTAAAACACTTACCGGTTGTTGATATCCACTGAGAGAAAAGCACACGTAAGTACAGATACCAGTCTGCCTAAATATTTTACTGTAACAGCGCCTGTACCAGGAAACAAAACAATGTTAACACTGTCCAAATGCTTCTTAGCATCGCCAGAACGCTGATTGGGCAGGTGATATGCCGAGTGGGCGCTTATTTGAGTCGTGGGCGCTTAATCGGTAATTAACGGTAGTTCAAAACACCTACTCAACGTTCTCCCTGAAAACAAAATCGTGTTTGTCTTTCAGAGGTAGCCATCCTTGTATGCGTTAAAGAGATTTTTCCTTAATAATCTCTGAAAGCCATCTCTGATATAGACAACGGTAGCTGAAGTTTAAATCAGTAAAGATAGAAACAAACTTATCAACCATTGTACAATGACTAACAACACTGACATTGAAACAAAGACGAAAAAGAGGCGATTGCAATATGGAATCAATATGAAACTGCTGCAGATTGAGTAAAGAAAACAATGACTTTTACAAACAAACATTGTAAAATTGTTAACGTCTACTGGATGGAAACTTCTCAAACTTAGGCACCGAAAGTAGATTCGTATATACATGACTTGCTTAGAATACAATGTGTAATTAAGGATTTTATTACGATCTTAAAAAATTAACTACAAATTTTCAAAAGAGGCAGGAAGTTAAAGGAAAGTTAACGGAAAGTTTACAATACAATACCAAGAATTAGCTGAAGAAAAGTTACCGGTAATTTACATACTCGCTGCAAAATTTGTTTTACGACCTAGGCATTTGAATAAATACGAGCTTTTCGTATCTAATAGATGAATTCGTAGGGCTAAATTTTACGGTACAGAATGTTTAGATAATGCTTGATAGTTAAGGACAAAGTATGCAATTTTTAACAGATTCAGGTAGAGTGGAGGCATTTCGGCAATTCCACATATCATAATCATGTATGAATGCTCTAGGTATATCGGCCTTGGTGGATAAAAGTTTGCAACCCCCCTTTTTCAGCATTTGGCCACATGTTGTCTCCACAAACCACCTCATACCTCCTAATGACTGAAACAAAAAGTCTTGCCTTAAATAAGCGCCCAGGGCGCTTAATCGGTCATTTACGGTATGTCAGGAATAACATAAATGTTTCGTTTTCTCTTTCTCCTCGCTAGGTTGGGGCAAGATGCGTCACCCAGGTTCTTCCGCAACAGTCCTTCAGCAATCTCCTCTGCCAGTTGTTTCACAGAAAGAGTGCTACATGAACACGCAGACAATGGGAAACCGTATAACCGCCGCTATGTTGTGCGCTGGTTATGGGCCCAGATCACCAAGAAGTGGTTGCCATGAAATTTAGAATCTCTTTACAAATTGGTCAGAAAAAAAATATTTTCTTATATCTTTTATGTAAGAAGCTAAGAAATCAATAATGTTTCATTAATCTTGAAAGTTTGAAATCAGAAGAAAACAGAATATGGCACTGTTTCAAAATGGGGCCCAACCTAATACGATTAAGGGTTTGCTGAAAAAATGCTTACATGTAATCCAAGTAAACCAGTCGGTTGAAATTTAGAATCTCTTTAAAAATTGGTAAGAAAAAATTTTTTTCTTATATCTATTATGTAAGAAGCTAAGAAATGGAATATGTTTCAGTTATCTTGAAAGTTTAAAATCGGAAGAAAACTGAATATTGCATCGATTCAAAATGGCGCCCAACCTAATACGATTAGGATTTGATGAAAAATTGTTACATTCGTTGGAAATAGCTTGCATGTAATACAAGTAGACTATTTAGTTGAAATTTAGAATCTCTTCGAAATTTGTCTAAAGAAAGTGTTTGCGTCAATCTTTCACATACAAGTAGCTACGACATGGAATATGTTTCAGTTATCTTGAAAGTTTAAAATCATAAGAAAACTGAATGTTGCATCGATTCAAAGTGGCGCCCAATCTATTACGATTAGGATTTGCTGAAAAATAGTTAAATTTGTTGGAAATAGCTTGCATGTAATCAAAGTAAACTATTTAGTTGAAATTTAGAATCTCTTCGAAATTTGTCTAAAGAAAGTGTTTGCGTATATTTTTCATATCTAAGTTGCTACGACATGGATTATGTTTCATTTATCTTGAAAGTTTAAAATCATAAGAAAACTGAATGTTGCATCGATTCAAAGTGGCGCCCAATCTAATTGGATTAGGATTGGCTGAGAAATTGTTACATTTGTTGGAAATAGCTTGCATGTAACCCAAGTAGACTATTTAGTTGAAATTTTGAATCTCTTCTTTTTTTATTATTATCACAAGGTGAGGTATTTATGTCAAAAAATGTTTTCCGGATGCAAGTCTCATCGAAATGAAATGAACGTTGCTACGCTTTATTTCATGAATTAGAAGCAGCAGGAGTTACCTCAAATCGGAACCAATAGTAAGGCTGAGAAGTGTCAACATAGAACTTCAACCTATGGAATGACAGCTAAGCTAAACCGGAAACGTATGTTGTGTTAGCCTCTTTACTACTACTACTACTACTGCTACTACTACTACTACGACTACTACTACTACTACTACTACTACTACTACTACTACTATTATTATCATTTTTATCTCTCTTTTCCAAGGCAAACTAAAGCTTACTACAATGTTTCTTATAAATATGGTAATTGCTGACCATAGTAATGTACGTCGCACGAGAGCTTTCTTCACTCCAGCACAGACTTGATCATAACACATTGCTCTTTATAAGTAAGTTACAAAGAAATTGATATGCAGTGAATATACAGACGACACAGGCCAGGTCAAGTCAACCCTTTAGGCAGAGCAAAGATAGTCAGCAATCGAACTCTTTGAACGATGGAGCCAGTATTTTCTTTCAGTGCAAACAGACTCCTTGTGCAGTCGCCAACTTATCAAATGGGCTACCATGACACTGAGGTAACTTAGATTAACACGAATGTTATTTGACAATCATCAAAATTTTTTATCGAAAAGTCTACTAATCCGATTAGCTCCTTCTTTCCCGCTCTACCTCGAGAGTCATGACAGGCAAACCAGAAAGCAAAGTACAGATGGTATGTCAGCGAAAACCTCTTTTATCTCTAATGCAACCAATATTTCTTGAGTGGGATGTACTGATATTTAACACCTAATAATTCCCTAAGACTTTAGTTAAATTATCCACAAAAATCTGAACCGGTGTAATCCTTATCACATCTCTGGTTTCAAATTTAGCAAAAGCTATAAATCTATCCGTCATGTGGCCGAGCTGAATGTATGTTGGCAGTTTACTATCTCATCCACAGAAATAATGATGAATATGGGAAAGCCAATTTTCACAAGAGGAAAAAGTAATAAGATTATTTCTTTTACCACATATTTGCTTCATTTTATAATTTTTAATCTATGTACTCAACGATTTCCTCTTTGGTATGAAATGCTGATATACGATTTCGTAGACGGAACTTTAATAGTATGTCCAAAGTAGCTTTCTCGCTGTGCAAGGGGCACGATATAAAGTGCGTGAGATCTGTCTGAGATAAGAGCTTTCAAACAGTAAACAATCGTGAAATGAGAGTAATCAGAAGACAGAGGGGAAGACAGAGTCTAGAAAGGCTCCTAAAACACTAAATTAAAGTTCTGCGATTGGGTACGTGTTAGCCGATTTTTAATTGTCAGGTTTGGACTCAACTACAATACCCACCAGATTATGTGAGCTAGGTGAATTAGATAAATGCTAAGACCGTTTTAGCGTTTAAATTGACTCGACTTAATTTTAGCGGATTGTCAATCTGTTAGAGTAACAACGCAACAATCTGGCAAACTAGAAAGAAAGCTGATGGACATCAAACACCCATCAGTGCTCATCGCTTATGTTAAGGAGGCCAAGTGATTGTTTGCTAATAACTAACTCAGGCAAATGTAATCCTCAAGATGGGTCATATGCAGCCTTAGGTAAGATAGTCGGGTTCCATATCAGCAGCTTGTTAACTTTTAAGCTTGCTTCGTGATTTTAATGATTATCTTGCTCCTACTCTCGGGTGCCAAATTTAGGGGGTGTAATAACAGGAGGGATTGGTGATTCCACTAAAATATAATAAAAGGGAGGGATCACAATAAACGAGGGGGTTGGTGAAAAGGAAAATAACCTGTATAAAGAGGGATGAACATTAAAGGGGAAGGGGGGGGGCGATAATTTGCGTTCACGTCAAAATTTTATTCCATTTACTCTTCAATCAGAGTTGAAATTTAAACCACATACTTTACAAGTAAAGCTGGCAAAGAGGAAGGCAATTGTTATGACTTATTTGAGAAATAAAGAAGTCCCATTAGTTTTTACACCTCGTGTTTCGCCCAGCAGACCCAATAATAGGGGGACTTAATAAAGGGGAGGGAAGCTGTGCAGCAAAATATCTTTATTAAGTGGGGTCATATAAAATAAAATTGGTAATGAAATTGTCACTAGCGTAGATATTTCAGAAAGTTTCATCATTGCAATAAGGTTTTCAAATAACAATGTCGACTTTTATCTCAAAATAACTAAAGGATCTCAAATACATAACAGTACAGGAATCTCATTTTATAGGCATTTTTTTTGTAAGCAACTAAATTCAAAAATGGAGAAATTTAAGCAGCTCCAGATTTGCAAAGAAAGCAAACTTGAAAATCTTTGATTGTCAACTTTAAAAAAGATTTTCATAGGTAAAATGAGTGAGTCCACTGAGGACACTTGAGGTCGGCTGACTTTAGTCGATTCCAAATACAGCGAAGTAAATATATGTGCCATGACCTCTTACCGTCACAATGCTCCTTATTTTCAAAACCAAAATGCTACGCTAACAATAACACATGCTCCACCGCTTGTGCGGGCCCCCGTCAATTCATTTGAGTTTTAACCTTGCGGCCGTACTCCCCAGGCGGTCAACTTATCGCGTTAGCTGCGCTACAAAAGCCTCAAGGACCCCTACAGCTAGTTGACATCGTTTACGGCGTGGACTACCAGGGTATCTAATCCTGTTCGCTCCCCACGCTTTCGCACCTCAGCGTCAGTATCAAGCCAGGTGGCCGCCTTCGCCACTGATATTCCTTCCTATATCTACGCATTTCACCGCTACACAGGAAATTCTACCACCCTCTCTCGTACTCTAGCCTGTCAGTTCGAAATGCAGTTCCCAGGTTGAGCCCAGGGCTTTCACATCTCGCTTAACAAACCGCCTACGCGCGCTTTACGCCCAGTAATTCCGATTAACGCTTGCACCCTCCGTATTACCGCGGCTGCTGGCACGGAGTTAGCCGGTGCTTATTCTGTCGCTAACGTCAATCTACTTGGGTATTAACCAAATAGCCTTCCTCACAACTTAAAGTGCTTTACAACCCTAGAGCCTTCTTCACACACGCGGCATGGCTGCGTCAGGGTTGCCCCCATTGCGCAATATTCCCCACTGCTGCCTCCCGTAGGAGTCTGGACCGTGTCTCAGTTCCAGTGTGGCTGATCATCCTCTCAGACCAGCTATAGATCGTCGCCTTGGTAGGCCTTTACCCCACCAACTAGCTAATCTAACGCAGGCTCATCCATCAGCGCGAGGTCTCCGAAGAGTGCCCCCGCTTTCCCCCGTAGGGCGTATGCGGTATTAATCCGAGTTTCCCCGGGCTATCCCCCACCAATGGGTAGATTCCTACGCGTTACTCACCCGTCCGCCGCTCGACGCCTCCTAGCAAGCTAGGATCGTTTCCGCTCGACTTGCATGTGTTAAGCCTGCCGCCAGCGTTCAATCTGAGCCATGATCAAACTCTTCAGTTTAATCTTTTACCTCCATCTCTCGATAGGAGGGGACAGTTACGTGGTCGCCCCACTTCACCATCCAAATCTCGGCTCGGAATTAATTACTTAACGTCATTCATCTATAATGAATCGCCGAGTAACTTGCTTCCGATTTAAATGTCACCATCAAAATCCCAGCAAGTACCCACACGTATTGTTTCTACTTCAATCAATTGTTAAAGAACTTCCCGAGGAAGCGTCTGTCACGGATTCGGTCCCACGGTTCTTTTCAAAACTAATATCTTGGTATCTTGAATTACATATTTTCTGTTTGAAAGCCTTTTTCTTTTCTCTTGCTCTTCTGTTATATATTGTATTGTTTGTATTCATTTTAGTCCTCATTTAACAAAAATGATGAGTTTTACCTTTTACACAACCTTCTTACATACCCCCGTGCCTGGAACCCGTTTAGATTGCTTTAATATTCACGCTTTGTGTTGTTTTATAATAAAGAACGATTAAAAAAATTACGTGCATTGTGTACAGCTTACAATACCTCTTTATAAGCATTGTTTTTATTTTATTGTTTCACTTGAGAAATACAAAGCCCGAAAGGTTTCGGACACTTTTAAATTTCGGACACTTTTAAATTTCGGACACAACAAATTTGGACGTTTTTGTCTGTGGACGAATTTCGTCCGAATATAAAAGCGTCCGGAATTTTTTTTGCGACTACTGTAGTCAGTCGTTTTGAAAATTTTGGGAGTAAACAATAAATCGCCAGTAGCAACAGGCGTAAGAACTGTATTGTCGTGGCTCTACTTCAGCTAATTCAATGTTACCCTTAGTTTGTACCTGGGCTTTAATATAGTTAAACGATTTAGTTTTCTAAAGCACTCAGACAATAACCACAGCCGAATTATCACTCATTGAACTAGGAACTACTTTAAAATCTACTCTAATGGTTGTAAAACATTCTCCAATAATTGTTGTGGCTCCAAAATGAGCCGCAAGTCTTCGTTTTCTTCTTAATGTCTCACCCTGACCTTCCCACAGAATTCTTTTAACATATTCATGATCGACGGGCGGCAGTTGTTTTGCTTAATCAATTTGGAGAACCAATCTTATCTCCCCAATAAACGGGGGAGTCGAAATGGACAGATAGGAAGGAGGACATTTTAAATGATGATGGGTTATACAGGGTTATGAAGAATTATAAAAGTGCTTAAACGTTTAGAGTCAAAACATAAAATGCTTACTATAATCCTCTTAAAAAAATCAGATGTGGAAAAAATGATGATATAATGATGATAGAATTAGACTCAGAACAAAATAGAATTTGAGGCAGTGAAAAATTACAGTGTTCTTATTTAGTAAGGAAACTGAATTATTGCAAAGGAGCTCCTCGTAATAAACCGAAACTCACTGCAACTCACTGCAACTACAATAAGGTTCTGGAGAGAAACTAAAACAGGTACAGGTACAGGTACAGGTACAGGTACAGGTATCAGCGGTAGAGCGCGCGCTGCGAAAGCGTGGGTCACGAGTTCGATCCCCGGTGGTGACATATTTTCTATTTCTCTAATGTCCTTTTCAAAACTAAAACAGGTACATTGGAGAGCTAAAAAACGGAAAATTATTGCTCTAACTCGTAATAGGAGCGTTACCAAATCAAGACATTAACATTTAAGCGTCTAACCTCCAAATAATCATCTCCTACCTCAGAAGAAGTGATAAAACGTCACTTGGCTTCCGTAGCAAATTTAATTCGTTAAATTGAAAAGTGTTGACACTTGCTGGGTCATGATTATACTGTAGAAGGTACTGACACACCCTTTGCATAGGTGTATCCAGTAGTCTGTTCATGTCGAAGAGAGGGTCATTCGGTGAAGACGCTAGAATAGCAAAAGAAACACTTAATTAAGAGAAGCGTCAATGTGTTGCTTGCGTTAATGAAATGCCCTGATTTTTCTTTGTTTCCTATAATTTTTCACTGAACAATTACATACAAATCAACTTTGTCGCTTGGTTCATCCTTAATTGTTACACGTTTATGATTTGACTGTACATAGAAGTACAAGGTCTAAGATGTTACATAAGTACCACACATTGTCTCTGTTATAGTCTGGAAAATGGAAGATCGGCTCAGCTGCATAAAAATTCCCTGTATTTTCCTGACATTCCTTATAGATCTCCTGGTCCCCTTAAATTGATCCCTGACTAAGCAAACCTTGGCTTTCATACTCTTGCAATTGTTGCACACTTTACCTGGAGTCGGTTACACTTAGCCTACTTTGAAATAATCAAACCACGGTGAGGCTCAAATAATTACTTTCACTGTAAACTGGCGTCACCCCCGTTCCAACTGACGATGGATTTTGAAAATCTTCATTTCGGTGATTTACATGTCATACCTCCCTGTCGATAAGAGGTAAGGGGCAGATAGCGTCCGATATCACACGTGGGAGCCCCTTTTCTTTACTAAGTGTTTTCCATGATTCTGGTCATTTTCATTGATATTTAGTAAATGTTTACATTATTTTTGTCCACAATTGTAGGTAAGTCCGACAAAGCGTGAAGAGGAAGAGAAGAGCAGGAGATAAATATGAATATGGTAATAACGATAGTGGCGACGCCATTGGGGGAGTGGGGGTTGACCCCTTTAGTCTTTTGCCAAGTAATGTTTTTCTCAAATAAAGAGAACTAAGAAAACACTGAAAGACGAAATAAATGAGGAAGAGAGACGTCTGCCAAATATTAATGTCAAAAGATGCAATACTTTCTCTGATTACCTAATGGAATAAAAAACAAAACGCGAAACCTTTATTTACATCTCAACCCCATCGCAAATTTTGACTTGGTAACGCCACCCCTGAAATGCTGATGCTGCTGATGCTCGTGCTAATCAAAACAGCACTAGCTATGGTGACTTCGTTAAAAATGGGATAACAGTGATGGCAACAATGATAATGATAACAACGGCATAAACATTATGAATAAAATTGGGAGGGGCACAAAGATTTCTCTTTAATCGTCTGCCAAAATTTAGGTAGTGTTGTAACTCACTTCAACCCTTCAACTAGTCCCTTCAGTGATTCTGAAATTTACATTACAGACCCAGATAGGATGGGAGGGTTCATAAACAGTAAAAGTTTGGTATGAGAAAAGCAGTATCGTAGTACTTAACACGTAATAGAGCATTCAGTGTCACAATTACATGAATTTAGACTTTTGATAATCTTGGAAATTTTGGGATGTCTTCATTTAGTACTCTATTGTTATGTCAGTTCTTTTCTCAGGGTCAACAATCCAGAGTAATGGAGAGTGAAGTAGGGAGGTAAAAAGGATATTGCAGGCAGGTTGGAATAGTTGGAGATGGGTGACAGGAGTGATCTGTGACAGGAGAATATCAGCAAAAATGAAGGATAAAGTGTATTAGACAGTGGTGAGGCCAGCTATGATGTATGGCTTGGAGGAAGTGGTCATGACAAAGAGGCAGGAGGCAGAGCCACAGGTTTCAGAGCTGAAAATGCTAAGATTTTCTCTAGGAGTGACGAGGATGGACAGAATTAGAAATGAATAAATCAGAGGAACAACCCGGGTAAGACGGTTGGGTGATCAGGTGAGAGACGCGAGACTGGATGGTTTGGCCATGTACATAGGAGGGATGAGGGATATACTGGAAGGAAGATGCTGGAGATGTAAATACCGGGTATGTGACTCTGCCATAGGGCAGCACTATTTGTGCCCGTCCAAAACATTTTGACTGGCAAAAAAGTGCACTACCATATAACCTATTTGCAAAAAGGAACTCTACCCAACCCTAAGGTGGTTCAGTATGCTTTGATATCTGAAAACTTTGCAACTGAAGAAGATTATATTGAAACGTAGGGAATGTGCATGTTTTGAGATTTTTATTTTTATCTTTTTCGTCTTGCTCTGCTTCGTCATTTCCTTTTACATTCTTCTCTTTTTACATGTTCATGTCGAATTTTTTGTTTGTCCTTTGTTTGCCCCATATTCTCTCACCTTCATTTTTGTGCGTATCATCTTATTGTATGTTGTGTTTAAATTTGTTTTTTTCCTATTTAATATTTTTTTTTTGGTTTCTCTCAACCACCACAACCCATTCTCCCTGTTCCCAAAGTTTCTGTTCCTCCTCTTCATTTCCATGACCATCTTATCGTTTTCTTTGATAATCATTCATATATAATTGCTGTGATATTTTGTAACACTATGCATACCCTTGAGCAGTTAGTCCAGTGCTGTTGTTTATTCTATAAAGTTGGAATTATTCTTCAAGAATATATTCTTATTTAATCCTATTTTATGTTTACCCTTCTTTTTCTCAGTGCCAATTTAAGTAATGATTATTTTACTGATCGTCAAGACCGTTACATCATGATAGAAGACTGTAAGGATTTATGTGACTACTTTGAGAATCTGGTTGAAACTGTATCAACTTTTTCATTGGAACTTACCAGTACAGATTCCACAAACGTGAAGGAAGGATTTCGAGCCCATCCATACAGAGGAACACGTAGAAGATACATTAAGTATGCAAAAAGAGTCATGAAGGCTTTTATTGATAAGTATCAAAAGAGAGAACTTGTGGCAGATCAAATTGCTTCAATTTACAATAGAATTAATTCAGTAGAAGAGAACAGTATATCAAAATTTACAGAAGACAATGATTTCAGCTCAGCTATATCCAGTGATGAAGACCCAAATGTGGGAACTGAGCAATTGGATGAAAAAAGAGATGATACGATTATTGTTCCATTACTCCAAATGTATGATTTAAAATTAAGACAAGATGAGAAAGTAACAATGAATATTTTGAAGAGTGCACCCAACATTGTTGAAATATTTTTAGCAACAGCATATTTTAATCTTACTAAAAGCCCACTTGTGTACGCTAGCAAAAACACCTCCTACAAATATTATCATTCAACATAGTGACCAAATATAAGCATATCTGGTGGGCCCCTTAATCCGGCTTAATCGGATTTTCCCATCTTTTGCTTTTACGAACGCCAGGCCAAATCAAGAACAAGATAAAAGGTTCCCTGAATACGAGACGATAAGCTCATGGCTTGGGACAGCAATAAAACTTGTATGGACGCATTATTCTTCGCGGTTTAAGAGACCTTGGTTCCCAACACCCAATATAGCAAATATATCAAAGGGGGGGAGGGGGTGCTGTTCTTACAATATTGCATTATCTGCTGTGAGCTATAGAGTTACCAGGTAGCATGGGAGGGGTCTGCTATGGATACCCGCAGCTTCCTGTAACATATTCCATTACCTATGTGCTTCAAGAAGTACTTAGATGTTCTCGCTATCGTACAAATAGAAGAGGACTAAAATTCATTTGCTTGAACAAGTTCCAATTATCGGAAATAGAAACGTGTGTCTCACCTTTTACTAATCCTATAATCCGCATGTCTGAGTTTCCCTGTCACTGGATCCTGTATTGTCGCTCGTTGCAACTGTAATGCAAAGGCGAAACAATATAAACCTTTACGCAGCAACAAAGAGAATTTTAAAACATCGGGGCTATAAAAACCAAGTTATCAAAAGGTGGCCAAAGTCTCTTTTTTAACAACAAGAAAAAACAGGTGATTACTTAAAAACGATTTTTCCTTCTTTAAGCAATATATGGTTTACGAATAGTGCTTTTGCCTGATCCTACCAAATTAAAGGACTGTACACTGAGGAACTGCTTGTTGAGGTAAAGTGGGGCACAGCTGTTCGCGCTATTGTTCTCGGGGAAATAGAAAATTGGTAAATTCGGTGTCATTTCGGAAATTTGAGAGCAACTCGAGAGTTTCAACAGTTTACGAAATCGATTTTCTCTAACTTAAATTCTGTTGATCGGGCCCCCCAAAAATAACGATTATAGTTTAGTTATTCTTCTACATACCTGCCTTTACAGTTTTTTAATAGCTTTTTCCAATTTTCCATAAAAAATTTCCAAAGAGACCCATCTTCGTAAGTTATTTCGTAGCAGAAAATTTGGGTCAAAATCAACGATCTTCTTTCCTTCGGCGCTTGCACACGGTTGATTCCCTTTCATAAATTCTTCGTAAAAGTAGGTGTATCTTGTTTTTAAGTTTGTCATGCCCATGAAATGTAGAGTAAGCTAACGAGCGTAATTTTGTCTATTATGTGCAAAAGCCCAAAGTGTAAAGACTCCAATTGCCTGTCCTTGTAGCATATATGATTGACAGTAGAGTCTCAATCATATCCAGAAATGTCTGCCAGAATCTCCACAACGAACTATTTGCGGACAAACTTTTTGGGTAGCCGCAAAGGTCCTGAACATATACCTTGAACGCGTCCGAGAATATTAAGCTATCAACTTCACCCTGACAACTATTTTCAATGTGAGGCGGTGTCACGTGGTTATCGTGCTCGAATTTGTCAAGGAATAATGACCACAAAGCTTCATATATTATCTTATAGGATCAGATACCTCGATATTAGTGTTTTCCACGCAAAACAGAATCTATCGATCCTTCGGCAACAAGTTCCAATTGAACTAATATATCTTTTAAACCGCCGTCCCCAAACGTTTTCCGAATCTCTCCTAAAAACATAAGGATGTTGATATGAAAGGTTCCCATCATCAAAAACAGTATCTGAAATTTTTCTGGTTCCTTCAAATTTATTTCAGTTACTTTAGAGTATATAGTTTGATCATAAACACACACAAGCACCGGTACATTAATCACTTCTCTTATACGAAGTGCTATTTCCATTAAATGGTAGATATGTAGACATTTCTGTTGCAGGAGCATCCAAGCAATCTAAATAATGAGTACAGTTTTGCTTATCTCTCCGTTTCTTCTTAGCATAATATTGCATCCTGTCCAACTAGGTATCCAGTCTCGAAATCGGGAGCGCCGTAAAAACCGTATTAAATTGTTGATAAATGGACCAGAACGAAGGAGATCCCACCCATTGCTCATTTCATAGCTGTAAATTTCACCTACAGACTTTCTTTTTGAAAAGATGTACTTGCTAATAGGTTGTGGAACAGCTTTAAGGGGTCTATAACAAAAAGGTACTATTTTAAAGACGGTAGTAAAAGGTGTAAAAAGCTGACGCGTACAATAATAGGTCAGATTCAGTTTATTGCCAAGTTGTAACATTTTTTTAACCATTTTCTGCTTGCTGCAATAACACTGAAGAGTAGCAAACTTCCATTCCCCTCAATGATCACTGAGGTCAAAGTGCAGAGTTTACAGTGGCACAAATTATAACTTGATTTCTTTACTCACTGTGTAAAGCATCGAAGTACTGTCGGATTGTCTTTACAAGCGATGCATTGCCTAACGCATCCACAAATGATTGAGAATAGACGTACACTTTTGCCAGTTGCGTTACAAGGATATACCAAAGCAAGCAGAGTGCCATCACAATCTGTAAAAAAGGTCGAGAGATAACTGCATTAGTTGCTACAATAGGATTTGGGACACGTACTGTTTAATGGTTTGGGCGGGTTAACACCTCGGCCTTTACTTGTCATGCCACTTAAAAATTATTACTTTCACAATCGGAAGTGTCATCCTTGCACCTACAGCAGTCACGTGCCCAGCGGTCATGTTATTACGAAGCAGGCACGTAATATGCAGATAATAAACTGGAAACAATATTATAGAGCTGAGTTTCCCAACAAGGGGCACCAGACAGCATTCCAGGGAGTTTTAGTACTTTATTGTCGATCACGACAGAATCTGAAATCACTCCGGTGCACAGGCAGACACGCAGATTTCTATCAGCAACAGAGTGGGACGTTTGAGAAACTGTTGAGTAGGCAATAGAAACAAAAGAGACATTGAATTCAAAATGGCTTACGAAAGTTAGTCCTTTTGTTTAAATGAAAATTGAATCGATAGATGAAAGTTTATAAAGTTTTTCTAGGGTCTCCGCACTTTTGAATTGTTGTGATATTTTTCGTTTTCAATATCATGCACATGTCTTTACGTATATGTAAAATGCGACAATACAGATCTGTTTTGGCCGTCTACATCTTCATTCTGAAATAAATCAATTCCTTAAATTATAGCGGTGCGGTGCATAAAAAAGGTTTGGAACTAATTTCTTAGACGGATGGCTCGCAACATCCACACAAACTCCGAATGTCAGTCAGTCAACATTTCGAAAGACACACACTTGGAAAATAAGAGTCAGAAGGAGTGGATGTCATATAAACTGCTCGTGGTCCTTTCTGACGAAATGAACACATTATGTAAAACCTTACTTCATAAAGTTCCAAAACAAGCCGTTTCTTTTTCAAACTAAGAGATTATGTCCGTCTGATACATCGTTCTAGAACATAACACTAATAACTGAGGGAATTCCGTCTGTTTAAGTCTCGTACAATCTAACTCCAGTACGGCCAAATGAAATGCAGACCTGATACGGAAGCAATCGTCGGTGTACGCCCGTCCGTCCGTCCGTCCGTGTGCTGATTGGTCCTCTGAGGAGTGTCAGACGGAAAAAGCTTTTAAGAGTATTGTTAGTAGAGCAGGATGGTCTAAGTTGGTTAACTTTCAGTAAAAGTAGGGTAAGTCAGAAAAGGTGGTGATAGGTAGGAGAAGTGAGCAGTTTTGAGCATACGGGCGATAGGCAACAACAGTTCCTAATACTTGCAGAAGATTTTTCTCTTTGCCATTTGATCACGTGATAAGATGTTAATGGCCTCATAACTGTTAAACTTACCGCATTCTCTGAAGGAATTATCATTCTTTTCTTTCTTTTTCCATGCCGTAGCTTTCTTCTCCCGGAGATTACCATCCAAGGTGTTCTAAGTTTTGGAGGAGCCATTGCACTAGTGTCCATACTCCTGTTGCCAGCACATTATGCATTTTCACAACGACCTTGGGAACTATTTTTTATAGATAACGTGGGATATGGAGGATGTGTGGTTCTGCTTCAATCGTTTATAATAGCACTCGTGCATAAATGCATACCAGGATAAAAGAGATCAGTCATGAAAGAAATTACTTTGCTCTCAAACTTACGGAGAAGAGACTAGATCTCGACATGGCGTTTTGTATAATTTCATCTGAAGCATGTAGTTTGCAAGTCTTTGCATATTCGTTGTAAGCAAGTGTTTTGACCCAGCGGTAGCGACTTCGTGAATTGTTGAGGAACGATTTATATACAATATAGTATTTTTAATATAGAACGTTCTATCTACTGGTGATTATATGCGATTTATTTTTACTGATATATTGGTAGTCAATGTTAAGGTTTTGCTTATCAGTTGCGAGCATGCGCAGTGGATGAAACACCTTGGGAGTTACTGTCTGTGCAGCGGCCTAACTTGTCTTGCCCCCAAATCTTGTTCTATATATTATTGTTTGAATATTTAGCCCCGCATACTTTAATTAAGAAGTAGAAATATTGTAATGAGCGCCCTGGTCTTCCAGAACGGCAGCTCTGGGGGAACTCACAGGCAGCGCTTCAAATAGTTCCACAAGCAACAATTCTTTTCTTAACTTTCACATCAATCTATTTCTGAGATCTATGACAGCGATCATAGATCTAGTACCCATAGATATTACAGGATGACAGGGGCTTGAACCTCTGAATTTCATAACCCTTGTATTATACGACAGCTGCTGTAACCACTCGGTCATGCTACCTCTATGGTGTGACGTCATAGATTAATGAAAAGAAGAGTACCCATAGATATTACAGGATGACAGGGGCTTGAACCTCTGAATTTCATAACCCTTGTATTATACGACAGCTGCTCTAACCACTCGGTCACGCTATCTCTATAAAAGTGTAACGTCACAGTTTAATGAAAAGAAGAATTTTTATAGTATTTTCCTCTCGTTGCATTTTCTGTGTTGTCATAGATACACGGTGTTTTCTATAAGCAACTCCACTTTCACGGTCAGGCCTGGAGTTGCTTAAGTAGTTGCTTAGGTATTACTACAGGTTATCGTCGAATTTCGTTGTGTTGTACATGATGAAATGCCAAATGATGTTTGGATCCTTGATCTATTTGCTTGACACATTATTAACAGTGTGATATTTGTTATATACCAAAAGTTAATAATCAATTCTTAATGAAAAACGTTTCTTGATTTGTTTTTCAGGCGCATTAAAATTGTCCCTTCTCAATTTGAGGCCTCGAGTTGCTTAGCTTGTTGCTTAGATTTTGAACCAAATCGAAGCCTCACACCTAAGCAAATGAGTTGCTTATGGAAAAAACGTGTACGGTTTTCAAATTTGAAAACGATATCTTGAATTAACATTGAGGTACAGTCTCTTAAAGTTAGATCTGCTCCTATCGAATTTTTTCATTTGAACCCAGTTCATGTGTTTATGAACTAAGCAAAACTAACATTGTTTACTTAAGACTTATGCAATGGTAAACGTCAGTTTAACGTTCATTAAACGTTAATCGTTACGTGATCAAATAGTTTGTTTGTGGTGCAAAAAATGAATATTTCACGAAATAGTGAAATCATTGTGTACTGGAAAGCTTTTTTCGTCGGACACTCCTCAGAGTACTAACGTCAGAATGGCCGAATGGAATGTGTGAAAGAGTATACCCAACTGTATTTGAAGAAGCTAATCAGAAATTGGACTGTCTGAATGGCTTGTGTTTTTGCACCAAGCAGCCATTCAGGCAGTCCAATTTTTGATTGGCTCCTTCAAAATACAGTTGGGTATACTCTTTCACACATTCCATTTCGGAGGCTGTAAGGAGTTCATCATTTGTTTAATTAAACACATTGCAGAAGGTAGACACATCAACACCTGCATCTTATGCAATTGGGTGAAGTGCAAGAGGCTGTAAGGAGTTCATCATTTGTTTAATTAAACACATTGCAGAAGGTAGACACAGCAACATCTACATGCTATGTCATAGTATGAAGTGGGAAATTCGCTACAATAAGGTAGTTTGTCACAATATGACACTGATGCATCTGCTATGAATATCAGTACATTTACTATTTAAAAGGTCTATGGTAAATCTTATAATTTTTTCCTTGAAGGAAGCTTTTGCTCTGTTTGTTGCTCTCTACATTTTGCCCAACGCTTAACCCTCTCATACTGCCACCCTGCTTAAGCGCTCACTGATAAAGTGTCATTTGTGATCTGTGAAGGTCCTTTTTCGTTTTCTGACAATATGGCCAATCTACTAATTTTGCAATTTCTTTATTAAGGTAAAAACGTGCCTGCCTTGTTGTCTTTTCTTGCAATTTTTGCGTTCGTAGCCCATCTTTCCATTTAATATCTAGCATCATAGGAAACTTCGAAAGCCTGCTTGCGTGGTACAGTACACAACAATTGTACAAAAGAGTACAAACATTATAGTAACGAAGTTTTTAAATCAACCCCTCATGTGAGTATAATTGGCAGACACGTGGGTAGAAAACGGTTGCTTAGGGTTTCAAGAGCAAAAAGCAAGGCATTTAAGATGTGGAAAAATACTTAACTCCAACGCTTAGATATGGCTAAATATAAGAACAAGAAAAAGAATTTGGATGATATAATATATCAGTATGATTTTTTACATTCCCCTGCCCTTTTATGCTCCACCGACCATTTCTACTTGTTAACGATCCATTTGCCTTATTGACATTTTCTTTACGACTGTTCTGTTGATTCAGATTTTAAGAATATAGACTTATTTGCGTAGATGCTGGTGATCCTTTGCTCCCTTTAGTTGATTCTGTTTCCATCGACTTTTGCCCTGCGTGTTTCCTTCCAATGTTAAGATTGGAAGGCTGTGTCCCTTTTTATGCGAGCCGTCCGTCTTTTTGGCGGACTTCCTTGTTGTTTTTTATACTATGGTGACAAGCACACCGACAAACTATAGGGAGAACGCCAAGAAGGAAACTACAATTGTGACAATTGTGACGTCAGACTTCTAAGAAACATGCTGTTCGACTCGACCCAGTCAGGTGATGCCTCACCTCTCGGCAGAGTCCTGAGCTGCTGTGGAATGGAATGTGGTGACGTCATGCACGCAACCAATCACGGAGTGTCCTATTGTCATGAAGTACATAGGGAGGCATGACACTGTTCACAACCGATATCGTTGACCAAGTTGAAGCATAGTAATTTTAAGGGGTCCCCTTAAAATTACTATGGTTGAAGTTCTCTGGTCACAAATAAGGGTGACGAGTAAATAGATAAAAACAATGCAAGAGGGCATAAAGTTAAAAGCAGATGCATGGTTTAGAAGACTTACCAACTGTTATATCATTAAGTAATCATTTTTGATTGGTATAAATCTATGTGACGACGTATTTTAATATTTGTATTTAAGCGATTGCATTAATTTGAAATAATGGATTCAAGACGAGAGTAAGGCCTTTGTTCTTAGTGATTAGCCTTCTCATAGATACAACGCCAACTCGGGTGTAACGCCTCCCACGTCTTACGACTCATAAGATAGTACCATCGAGGTCATGGGTTCGATCCCCGGTTCGATCCCCTAATGTTTTTTTCAAAACCGACTCCTGGGATAGCTAGAGCATTCCATTTTCGTCTGTTTCTGACCAAGGCCGGCACTTCACTCTATCTATGGTTCATAAGTGTAGAAAATGGCAGATCCAGGGTACCACCCAGGCTACGGCTCCCCTACCAAGGGTCATCCCTGAAATCTTCTTTTGTCGTTCTGAATTGAGATAGCTGGTTGTGTAGTTTGTCTGGTTCAAGAATGTTCAGTAACGATAATACAGCGTGAGAGTACGAGTTTTGAAACCTTGTAGAGTTAAAGGGTAGCAAAATATTCGACTTCGTTGGAAGAACAAAATAAGTCTGTTTCGGATTTTGGACCTTTTCGCTGGGAAAATTATTCGTGGAGTACTTAAATTCGCACGCCCCTAAGAGGCATGTCACTTTTTTTACATCTACATTTTTTCTTTAAAGGAGATGAAGAGCCAATGTAATTTGGGAAGCTCCTGTATATCGTTATCGTTATTATTATTATTTTTATCTTTATTTCAAATTTTGTGTCTGGCTGCTGTTATTGCCGTCATTTTCTGTCAGGCGAGTCATAACAAATGACTTCATTGACACTTGACCCCAATTCAGAGCCGCTTATTATGAAGGGGGAATAGTATCCCAAAAGACCAAATATGTCTTGGCAGACCACTTTGGTCTCTGGACTAGCAAACATTTCTCGGTTTGTACCAGATGTCTCAGTGAGACGTTTTCATTGGTTTGTTAAACACGATAGCGACTTCAATGAGAGTCTTTGGGTCTCTGTTGCATAGAGCATTTGCAGGCATTCTGAATGAGAAGCTGCAAGTTTGTTTAATACAGTCAATGAGCATTACTCATCTGTAGATAAATCTTGGAATGAATAGTTATGTTTCCATATTGTATTTAGGTCACATGGAGCTCGACGTGGATATTTTGGTATTATATTCGTTGGATACTTCCGTTTCCTTAGGCCAATGGCTACAAAATATTGTATTTTTCCTCCTCCGATTAACTGTATCTCCAAGATCAGGTTTTTACTTTACGGTTAAGTCAAAATCACTTTATTTTCGTTAAGAAATTGTTAAGCTAATCTGTACTTAGCCTGAGCTGCAAATAATACAAGGTTTCCTAATGTAATTGAGACTACTCTACTAGCATTCATCCCAAGTTGACGATATCTGTAAGCTCATGTTGTACACTTTTTAAGTTTTAATCAGGCGTAATATATTTGTATTTTTAATAACTAATCCATTATGTTGTGTTCCGAATTTTGCAGATAAGAGGTATTCACATCTGCCGTTTTATGTACCCTACAAAATTATTTTTGATTCTCTAATTTAGTGGTTTAATTTTATTTTTGTTCATTTAATCCATTGTAATCCTCACTTTCCTGCTCAAGTAGTATGACGCACGAGAGATTTAAATTTTGAAGAAGCACAAATTACCACTTTATCCCATGCCTTTGATAACTATACCCGCTCCTTGTTGGAAAAACGTTGTGTTGGATTGCAGTACAAAACTGTAGTAATCTCCCGGCACAGGTGACATATATTAGGAAACCATGGATGCTTTGTCTTAGTAAGACGTTTGTATTTGAAGAATAAAATACAAACCCGCTGTGATTCCAACTTCTCCTTGCTATGGATAGCTTTTGAAAATCACGCATGCTTCTTTTTTGGGATGAAATTAATATACAAATAATGAAATACAAAGGGTTTGATATTTGTCCTCTTCTTGCTGTCGATAAATCTTACCACGGTTGGACAACCCAAAGCTGCCATGCCAGATAATGATAGTAGGGATCAGCTTCTTATGTAGGAAATACTCTCGACCACTCGTGTCGAATCATCTAATTACTACGCATGCGGCTTATCTTCAAACACCAGTGCAAGTCTTTCAACTGGCGTGAGAGGGGTCGAAAGGCATATAAGGGGAAACCATTTTCTTTCGGCATACGGGAAACGTCAGCTTCGGAAGTCAAGACGCTCAAGTGAAGGAAAACGCTGAAAGAAAGTGCTGATTATAGACCGTGCAGTAGGTGTAGTGATATATTGTAATAAAAGCCAGTGCAAAAGTTTATGTCAGCTTATTACTTTGCGACCGGAATTGGATGAAGCAAAACAAGGCAAGGGTATGCCGGCATGCATGTGGCTAGAATGGTCGTACGTCTGCAGAATAATTGTAGAATTGCTGAGCTTCTTTGGGTAGGACCAGGTTAAAATCAGAGGCAGATATCCAACTGCCTATCATTTTATGTTAGTACTTATTATAAATGGTGTTAATGTTCACACTTTTTATTTTACGTACCACGTCAAAGGAAATGTCTCTTTTTCTACCAGTCACGCTACAATCGGTGTTGCACCGTAAATCTGTACTAGATGTCGTTTTACCAACAGTTGTTGAAGCCTTTGATCGTGTAAATATTTCGAGGTCAGAGTTATATTGAACGTTTGTAACCTATATGAGCTACAAATACTGCTAATGTAGATAGACTATAGAAACATTTTATTTAGGTGTATATGTGTAAACTCCCACGTTACTGTTTTTAAGTTTGGTATTACTGCTTCTTTAAAATTGTAGGTTTGATGAAGAGGAAGAAATCTCACTGTATTCGCATTGCTGGTGCCAATGTAAGTGTTGTAGAGGATAAATTTTGTTCAGGGGCAAAGAAACCGAAAGCTGAAGAAAGGACATGCAACGAACAGAATTGTGTACTAACGTAAGTGTCCTTCATGTTGTCTTCTATTTGTTTACACGTCTTTATTAAGGTTTTTTGCTTAGGGTTAGATGCCGCGCGGAATCGTATCGTCACAGTCATTATACAAGTGATAGTCTTGTAAAAATATCCATGCAGACTAACAGAGGAACGGCAGTAATGAACGAACGAACTAACGAATGAACGAACGGATGAAAAAATACGTATTTCTGGTTGACGCTTGGTGAGCGGACGATTGCCGGATTGGGGAATGATGAGCCATACAGTGTTTGGAACGATGGCAGAGTGGGGAGAACTGGAGATATCAGAGCCAGAGATTTTACATACACACGACACGGCACGTCTGCCTCATGTTTTCGTAGCTGACGATCAGTTTGCATTAACACAAAATATCTTGAAACCTCACAGCAGTGAATGCCCAAGTTCAGGTAACAGCAAGAGAATATTTAATTATTGATTTAGAAGAACTCATCGAATTCCGGAGAATGGTTTTGGTATTCATGCTTCCGGAATTGGTGTTATCCAGAGAGACATCTTGCTGTCGCCACATAAAGCGACTATAATCACCCTAGTATGCTGTAATTGACACAACTCATGTATTGCAACTGTCTAGAGGCACAACAATTTTACGCAGTACTTCATCAACGTTGATGCAGATAATGCTTAATTCTATAGGTTTACTTTATACGCAAGCCTAGTAACTTGGAATATCCATCAAAAGCTAAAATGGGAGATTAAATATGAAGAGTTTTTAATAAACGTGTGCAGTGCGCATGCGCATAACTAGATAGTTATTTAAGTTTGCGTCAATTGTTCGTAAGTAAGTATAGAAATTGTAAATAATAGGCGTATATTGTCCACTTAACATTGGACGCAGACCTTCGAGTTCCTGTTGGTCTGTTCACCACTCACCAGCATAATAATTTTCATCTTCCCAGTCTGAACTTTGTTTGGACATATGATCACCAGATTTCCGTCTTAAAGAGTTGTCTTTAACTTGGACGACGTTTGATGTGTTGTGGCTATAAAGAAGATTGCTGCTTCACCTGTCCCTCTCTAAAACAACTTGGGAATGTGGCAGTAACTCCGTCGGAATGGGTAGCCTAGTGGAGGTAACCATTAGATATGCTTGATCTACTGCTATTTGTTGTGATGTTGATGTTTAGAGAGAATCCATATGTAACTTGTCGCACCGCCCTCAAATATGATATAATTTATGGCCGTTTTAGCCATACTAGTATTTGCTGCTCCGTGCTCATCTGAGAGAGTCCATGTATCCAGGGTTTGCTACGTTCACATCGTAATCCTCTGCTAGTAGCTGGCGTTAACAAGCCAACGATATTAGTCCGTCATGCATCTTGTTTTAAAATCAAGTAGGGTAACTTGGTTCCCGTATGCATGGTCAGCTGGAAATTCTGCATCATACAAAGATGTGAGAAAGTCACCACAATTAACCTGTGAGGATATTTTGTGAATGATATACCCCCAATATACTGCAAAACATCAGGCCTCCAAGTTGGACTACTAAGAAGCAATTTTGAGACAACTGGATTGATGTCTTCCATACTTGTCTGCACAGTGTGCTCATCTGATGTGATGCAGTTTGCTGTTGATGGTGCCGTGATTTGATTTCTCATTAGCAATGATCTGAGGGCCCATTTAAATTGAGGGGCATTTGGGTTGTTATTCCATCCTTATCTACCACATATTTTACTGAAAAACATTTCCAGCATGTCTTGCGAAAATCGGTAAGTCAACACAAAATGAAAAGGATTTGAGATTCTTCCAAATAGATCTCTTGCAATGGCAACAACAGATTTAGCTGTCACCGTGAAGCCAACAATAAAGGTTTTCCTTGGTCCATCTGCCAATATGTTGCCATCTTTGTCTTTTAAACCCCTTAGGAAGTCAATTATCTCTAAAAGATAGTACTCAGTGTCATCTAAGGTAATTTTCTTTGAGGTGCTTTGGTGCCTTTTCCATACTTCTCTTAGAATTAAAAATGTCAAACAGATCATTTATCTTAATTATGAGTTCCGTTGTTGCCTCACTGCCAATGAATTTAGGGTGTTTGGCTGCCTTGAGATATTTAATCGCAGCTGCCACCGAATAGCTAAGAGTTTGAGCAGCAACTGAGACCTTCATTTTATGGTTATGCCACTGGATATGTTTTCCCTTGAGTTTATTGCCAAGATGAAGGATGTCATCCTTTGTACTTCATGAAGAGATGATATATAGTCCCATTTTATTTTAGCTCCACAAGCAGTAAGAAAAGTCTTCTTGTCCCCAAGGGCATTCCTTGCCAACTTGAGCATGTGACATGCATAGTACTACATATAGTTTCTCTCCAGTCCTGCTTAGGTGAAGAGAGAAATACTTATAGTTTAAAGTATTGCAGCCAAGTCTCTTGGCAGATTTTAGATTTTTCGATGTGCCATCAAATGTTGTGGCTTTTACATCAAAACCTGCCTCACTTAAGAGATTTATGGCCTCAGTTATAATCTGGGATTGGACCTCAGAACTTACAGGCTCCCGCAATATTTATCGCAAGTCCGGTCTTATTTGCCATGACTAAGCAACAATAGTCACGGGCTCCCTCAATATTTATTCCAAGTCCGGTCTTCGTAATCATTACTAAGCAACATCAGTCACAGGCTCCCGAAATATTTATGCCAAGTCCGGTCTTAATTGCCATCACTAAGCAACATCAATCACAGGCTCCTGCAATATTTATCCCAAGTCCGGTCTTATTTATCATGACTAAGCAACATCAGTCACAGGCTCCCGCAATCTTTATCCCAAGTCTGGTCTTAATTGCCATCACTAAGCAACATCAGTTACAGGCTCCGGTAATCTTTATCCCAAGTCCGGTCTTATTGGCCATGACTAAGCAACATCAGTCACAGGCTCCTACAATATTTATCCCAAGTCCGGTCTTAATTGCCATGACTAAGCAAGATCAGTTACAGGCTCCTAAAAGATTTATCCCAAGTCCGGTCTTATTTGCCATGACTAAGCAACATCAGTCACAGGCTCCCGCAATCTTTATCCCAAGTCTGCTCTTAATTGCCATCACTAAGCAACATAAGTCACAGGCTCCGGTAATCTTTATCCCAAGTTCGGTCTTAATTGCCATGACTAAGCAACATCAGTCACAGGCTCCTGCAATCTTTATCCCAAGTCTGGTCTTATTTGCCATGAATAAGCAACATCAGTCACAGGCTCCCGATATATTTAGACCCTGTCTGGTCATAATTGCCATGACTAAGCAACATCAGTCACAGGCTCCTGCAATATTTATCCCAAGTCCGGTCTTGCTTGCCATGACTAAGCAACATCAGTTACAGTCTCCTGAAATATTTATCCCAAGTCTGGTCTTATTTATCATGACTAAGCAACATCAGTCACAGGCTCCCGCAATCTTTATCCGAAGTCTGGTCTTAATTGCCATCACTAAGCAACATCAGTTACAGGCTCCGGTAATCTTTATCCCAAGTCCGGTCTTATTGGCCATGACTAAGCAACATCAGTCACAGGCTCCTACAATATTTATCCCAAGTCCGGTCTTAATTGCCATGACTAAGCAAGATCAGTTACAGGCTCCTAAAAGATTTATCCCAAGTCCGGTCTTATTTGCCATGACTAAGCAACATCAGTCACAGGCTCCCGCAATCTTTATCCCAAGTCTTTGAGCAAGAACCTGTTTTAACGTTTTTATATTTCTTTTAACATAGGTTTTTATAGTCTGTTTTAGTTTTTATATATTTATATATATATATTTATATGTACATATATATATATATATATATATATATATATACAACTAAAAACAGATCCCTAAGCCATAAAAGTTAAAAATATATATACAATGAAACACCAAACTCTGGCTCTCGCGAGCTTTCGGAAACTAGTTTCCTTCATCAGCCACTGATCAGTTGAAAACCTAGCCCTTAAATAAAAAATCTATGTACAATAAAACCTTGTTTACAATCAACCTGTTTTCATTTAAAATTGCCTTGACAAAGGACCTACAGCCTAACAATATGTGATTCCTTAATGGCAGGCTCGTGAAGATGTTTAGGCATAAAGGGTGATGACGTAGAAACCACGCGGAAATTTCAAAACTTTTCTTCAGGTAGTAAACAACTTACGCAGGCCTCGTCTTGAGAGTCCCACTTCCAAAGGGTTGTGTCAGGCCAAATTAAAAAGAGACCTGAGGGCCGTCTTGAGAGGCCCCGCCAGAATGGGGAGGGTGATAGCGCCATCAAGGTTCAACCCCAGAAAAGGGGGAACCAACGCTACAAGGGTCACCCCGCATGACTAAGGCGGTCGGGCACCTGAAAAACCCCTTTTAAACAGTTAACACAGGCAAGAGAAGTACATCACCAGGAACTTCTCACTCCCAGGTATTCTAAAGAAAAGTTGGAACAAAAAGTTTCCAGGGATGTGTTAACCTTGTCATATCATCCAGCACTTAATGGAAAGGTAAAACAAAATTATTTCAGATAATTTTAATATACTGGCATGTGATGACGAACATAAAAAAGTTTTTCCTGTTAAACCAGCCATCTCATTTCGTAGGGCAAAATCGCTTAAAGGTAAACTAGTGCGTGCAAAACTACTGAGAGTTGGAGGTCCAGAGAGTAAGGGTTGTGGCCCATGCAGAAAGAGAAAAAATTGCGATGTTTGCAATTTCATTAAAACAAGCACCACTTTTACAAGCCCAAAAAATGACCGTAATTTCAGCATCCGCTGTGGCCCCCTAAACTGTAGTGCAAAATATGTGGTATACATTCTACGTTGCAAAGTGTGTAATATTTTATATGTGGGTAGCACAACCACTCAATTTCGTTGCTTTCAACACCCCCACCTTTGCTGTTAAATAGATTGATGGAGACATAGAAATAGAGCAGTATGTATTCACCATACCCTCTCCCCCACAGAATATACCCAGAATATATTTTCTAGTATCCCCATAAAATGGGAATGGAAGTACGTAGTAGATGGCAAATATTAATAATTTCTTTTAATTATGACGACATACTAAAATTAACTGGTAATAAAAGAGTACCCCCCCCTAAAAATGTCAAAAATGAGTTAAAGGTAGGTACTGTAGATAGTTGTCAAGAAGAGCTTGGAGGTAGCAGCAGAAAACACTTAAAAACCCTTCCCTCTAAACTTTATTCTTTTATATACTTTTTCAACTACAACAATTCGCAAGGTGTAACAAATTGCGAGAGGGGGAGGGGTATAGGTAGCTGTTTAATTTTCAAGCTGGGACAGTCGTCCATAGCAAGCCATATCAACGTTGACTGTAAATGGCTTAAATAGGATAAAGTTGTCATATTTATCACATCACGATGCCTCCACGCGCTATTTTGTGAGCATGGCAAGTAAATTGAGAGACGCTTTGTTCACCATCGCACATGGCAGTTTTACCGTTAATAAGGTTAATAATTCACTGCATGCTTGATTTCTTGGCAATAATATTCAACGGTCAAGTGCAAATCAGAGTAATGCTATCAGCCCACAACATGAACACTGCAAAGCAAACGCGTTAGCAAATCTTTTGTATTACGAAAAATGAGTCAGGTTTTGACTCAAACTTTCAAGGCACGACAATGTTCGAATATGTCTTGTAACTTTAAAATATCCCCTTAAAATGTCGCAAAATTTACCTGTCAAACTCTATCGTCCCTCTTTTGCTGGTATTACTATTTACAATTGGGTCTGAGCTAAAACTTTGGCATGCTGCGCTATTGAAGCGACCGCAGGCAGCACAAACTACGGCGATTTGTTGACATCGCTGCAGCAGCTCCTGTGCAACTAAGATTTCCCGCCAAATTTTGTACGTGCAATGGCGGCTTCCGTTGCCGCCAGATTTGGTTACGGGTTCAGAGCGCGACTTCTCGTTCCAGTCCTTTATATAGAGTTCACTGGTCACACCTCACTGAGTAGTTTCTCTGATCTCAAGAAGAAGAAATAATTGCTGGAGATCTGAGGTTGCATGCTGAAATGATCTCCTGTATCCCTCACTAATCCTGTTGAATAAGAGAACCTTATGAGGTTGTCAAGCGGAATATGCCTTTCTGCCAAGATATGTCAAGATCTACACACGGCATATGAACGGGGAGAGGATGCAATGAACACTTTTATCCATCAACGCTTGGTAAATTTCAATAAATCAATTTTTGATCCAATACCCAAAATGTCAATGGTTACCTTCTCAGATTTACGCAGAAAGAACATAACAAATGTTCGTAGAAGATTTGCTCAAATAACATCTGATTACCAAATATTTGGGGAGATGCATTAGCGTCTCAAGCAAAATAGATTTACCTGACAGCAGTTTTTTTCTATCCGCTGGGTCCACTTCCATACTCACTGGCAGATCCAATGGAAGTGATGATGAAAACCAACAGAGCAGATTTACTGAAAACAATGGGAAAAAACCCGATTCCAGTTAGCAAGCCACCTTTAGCATGTTGATGTATCATCGATGGTATGGCATTTGTGCGAAAAGTTAAAGGAGCAGGCATCTCTTTCTCTCGACTTGGAGAAAACGTCCTCCACTGTATTCTTGCCTCTTGTAATACTTCTACAAGGATTGATATTGTCTTTGATGTATATTTTAACAATTCTATCAAAAATATTGAACAAAACAGACGCTATGCAAATAATCAGATCAATTTTAGGAAAATTGTTGGAAGCCAGAAATTTGTCAAAGCATAGTTTTCTTAGTCGACTAGTGGAAACAACGCTATTTTATACAGACCGTTAACGTAACGTACGGGGAAAATTGTTTGAAACTGAACACCAACACGGACCATTATGGAAACAAAGTTTTTTTGAACCTCTTTAATGCTATCCTTGCCAACTTTATCAGTAGGGGTTTCTTTGCTTTCAATTTTTTTTTAATGAATGATATTTTATACTTTATTTTTTAAAGTAACTTATATGTTTTTTGCGTTTGATTTTGTAAAGTAATTTATACCTTAAAATTGTAATTTTGACTTTGTATTTTTGAAAATTGAAAATGCTAATTTTTTCTTTCTTTTTTTTCTATATGATGAAATAAATAAATACATACATACGTACATACGTACATACATACATACATACATACATACATACATACATACATACATACATACATACATACATACATACATGCATACATAGAAGAAAACCAAGCACTTCGGTTGTGAGTGTTGCAACGAGTAGTGTTCCTGGTCCAGCTCTTACTAGCAGCAGAAGAGTGAAACCCTCTTCGAGTAAGGTGATTTTACCATCGCCTACTACTGGAATTTTAAAGCCTGTCACATCAACAAAGATACCTGGAATATCAAGCAGTCGTGGTGTAACGTTGTCTACTGCCCGTCCGAAGTCTGAAGTTCTTACACGGAAGACAGTACCTACTGTTTCTCCTTCGCCATCCGTTGGTACCAGCTACAGTAAATTTGTCTCACCATCGACAACATCAACTAGTCGAGGATTCCCATCGTTTAGTATTCCAGTCAAGAGTTCTCCCTCTGTTAAGGTTTGTGGCTTTTGAATATAGGTTTAAGATGTTGTGTATATTTTCTGTGCAGTTCCTGCATTTGTCAGTGTATGTAGTCTCTTAGCTGTCATGAAACAAGACTTCTAGTAAATTCGATAGTGCTTATGAAGGAAGTTCTTTGCTGTTTTGCTTGAGACTAGTAATTGTTATAAATGTTATTTAAAATATTTGCATGCGCAGAGATGATTATGATTATTTTATCAGGCACGACAGCACTAATATTTTGATATTTAGTTTGTTTGTTAGAGGTACAAAACAAAGTTATTCCAGGAAATAGCGGAATCACTTAGTAGTGAACTGCCGAAATGATCGAGATGAAACGAAGGGAGCAATATACACAATCGTATTTTTCTAAAAAACAATCGGAATTTAGCTGCCTGAATGGCTTGTGATTTTAGACTGATCAACGTCCGATGCAACTACAGATTAATTCAATACGCCCAATGAGAAAACGAACTTTTCTTGTCTACAGTTTTTCATTCTTTATTTGGCCTTTCTCCAGAATGGCGTAATAAAATGGAGTCCTGGACGCGCCTGTGATACGTAAACACTGGTCAGAAACTGAATATTTTTGGCACAAAAGTATCAAACTAATATGTATTACCAAGACGAACACTAACTAGTAAATTGTAAAATCAGTCTATAACTGCTACCATATCAAGATCTTTAACTTTCTTATACCCTTGTTTCCTCCTGCAGCCTGTTCGAAGTACAGAGATAGTATATACTCAATCGAAAAGAGTTCCAACTAGTAGAGCACCCCAGATTTCTACTGCCGTACCACCTTCGCTATCCGTTCGAAGCTTGGCGTTGACTTCCTGGAGCTCGGGAGCTTAGCTTACAAAAAACATTATTATTCATCCCTGATTCTTATGTAATTCAATATACTATAAGATGAGTTGCTATGAAATATTGCAATCTAAGAGGCAAAGCATCTTCAATTACAATATTAGCAGTTGACCTTTGTGTACATTAAGTCATAAGATACAAGGTAATACATTAGTTAGGGTTATAGAACCCTTTTATACATAATTTATACATCATACTTACAAGAGAAGGGTTCAAAGAAATGTTCAACGACGTTGAATTCACTTGCTCTTCGAGTGTTGCATGATGTCCTTGGGTTAGGGATGCTTCCCGATGTTCCCAAGAGTTGCATATTGGACCTCCTCCTAATTGTTGCCATCGATGGAGCTTGAGCTCTGATGTTGTTGCTAGAAGACAATCCTTGACCCGCCTTTACTCGCTAGCTGGTACTTCTAACTCGTAGGAGCAACAAGTCGTTGTAGCTTCTCTGCGTTGTTGGAGCACGGTCGTAGTCGGTGTAGCATTCTTCCTATTCCTGACAATTTCCTAATGGAAGCTTTGTCTCTGGTCTCCATCCCGGCTTATTCATGTTAGCGTGGATGGTTTGGGCTCTTCCGTAATCAAAGCATTTCTGCTTGAAGTCAAGATCTGATACTACCATAGACCTGCATGTCTGATATAGTTGCCCTTCCCTTGAGATATGTTCGGTCTCATCTCAAGAACTCTTGCGAATCGTTGATGAAGTCATCTTGTTGTTGATGGCTGAGTTGTGACGATAGTCCGTTGGTGCTGTATTCCTTCCTCGAGGCAGCATGGTGCTTGAAGAAGATCATCTGTTCATTCTTCCTGACTCGTTATCCTCCTTATGGTTGCGCTTCGTCCCTTGTCGCTTGCCTCCCTTGGTGCAGTCTTAATCTTGACCTTCTGAGATTTCCCAACGGGGATCCCTGTGACGGAGTCGCGATTTGTTCGAAGGTTCAACTGGTCTATTTACTGAGTTAAATCATGAAATATTTACTATTACACAAGAATTTCCATTTACGTCTACCCCTTTATTCCCTTAGCTCCTAACTGCTCTAGCTCAATCGAACATACGCCATGCCTCCTATCTATCTAGGCCCGACTGACCATACTAATATTTCCACTCTAAAAGCTGTCCGTTCCAAGGGTCAAAAGTGAAGAATAATCTTGGAACAGTTTGCGGTCCACATACTTGTAAATAATGCATCCAAGAATGCAACCATATGGAATGTGACTCCCTCGATTGAGTACGAAGGCGCATGAATTGTATGCGAAGGAGCGTATGGCGTATGTACATTTGTGGTTTGTTTAGGAAATCATACTCAACTTGTTTTGCGAGACTCAGATGACTGCCCGGCCCCTCAAAGTTCTCTCACTTTACTTGAAAGGAGTTTCTTAAGCTTTTGGAGGCTTCGAACATTGCGATTTTTCGATTGAACGGCACCGTTCGGATCATTTTAAATGCGGGAATAGCCAGACAGTTGTGAAACAAAGAAATACCTACATATGTGGGGGCCGAGTGCCATAGTGCCGAGGGCCGGGGCCGGTGATCTCTAATAGCGATGTAATCCTCCCACAACCAGAGTGTTTGCTTAGCCGTTGCTCATTGTGTGAAAAAACTGACAAGCTCAAGTCTGACCTCTTGGAAATCTTTGAGCAGTTAGCAATTGACAAAGTTACATTCAAACAATGGGTGAATGTTGACAGAACAAATCTTGAAACAGTTGTTAAGAGCACCGATGATTTTGTAGAAGATCTAATTGATAGACTTTGTCGTTTGCAGCGCCATTCATTTATAGCTACTCAGCAGTCAACATTTATGAAGGAGATCAAAGAAGGACCAATGGATGGAGAGGTTCTTGTCATCGGTGATTTTGCAGAGAACTATTCATTCGTCCTTCAAGATGAGATCCAGGGCTATCACTGGACTAATAGCCAAGCTACAATCCATCCTTTTGTCATATACCATCGGTTTCCTGTTGATGGCAATGAATCTACTGACTTGAAGGAAATCAGTTTCGTGGTAATTTCTGACCATCTATCACATGACACAGTAGTAGTTTATCATTTCCAATGCAAACTGATCGAGTTTTTGAAAGAAATGATGCCATTCATGAAGGTGATATATTTCTCAGATGGAGCTGCATCGCAATACAAGAATAGAAAAAACTTTTTAAATCTTGCCTTCAAATAAACGAAAAAAAAAATCTTATTTTTAAAAAAATTATTTTTGAAACTACCCCTATGAAACTTTTGGCTGTATTTTCTCAACCCTTAATCTGGTACGAAATTTGTTCAGGAAAAGCATCATAAACAAAATTTCGAGAGGTTGACAACTTCATTGTTGTGGTATAGGTCGTAGATATTAGAACGAAATTTCATAATTATGTTGCAAACAACCAAGCTCAGTACTCATAGCGTGCAAAAACCACCTGATTCCTGAGCCTATATTCAATTCTGGCTCCTCCTTCAACCTTCCTCCATTTCCCCGTCAACTTTTAGCAGAAAAGTAGCCATGATGCATCTCGTTTAGAGCGGAATAAACAATAGCCAAACACCTTTATTATTGGAGGAACGAATTTTAACCGTGGACCATCCAACACAATAACCCCTTTCCTCCCAGAACGAATGTTTTGCAGAAATTAGATTTGCTATACCTGCTTTGAACTATAATCACTCAAATTGTTTTTTTCCTGTTTGACTGGAGGAATAAAGATGGCACGCGACCATTCTAATCCCCCATTCTGCAACCCTAACACTTGAAATTTGCACATTGTTTGAAAATTAATGATACAAGGATTTTGATTCTATCGAATTGGAGGCATAAAGAGATAAGTGCACATTTACCAATTCCCTCCCTCTTCCATCGCCAAGCTTTCAACAGAAAGGTGGGCATGTTGCATTCTATTTTAACCAAAATCACGCAAGAATTGTCAATTGGTACGCTCAGAGAACTGAAATGCCAGCGACTCTCTAATATCCACGCATCCCTTTTAATGGCGATGCTTTCGCATAAAGGTAGCCATATTCCATATTTTTGAACGGGAATTACGTAAATGTTGTGAACCCCTCTGAGTGAAAGACAAAAAAGGCCTTAAACCCCTTTATTTCCCTCGGTCTTCCCATCTCCTGTTTGATTAAACTTTGATTAGATTGAAAATCTAATCAATCCCTGCCTATCTATTGTCGAAGTCTGTGCGTGCTGCACTTGGCTTGTGGGATCGTACAAGGATTCATTATGAGTATAATTGGAGACACACAAACGGCCCGCAGCCTGTCCAATACCAAAACTCTCCCTAACATGTTGTTTTCCAGCAGAAGGATTGACATTTTTGTCTTGAGATTTATTGACTAGTATCTTTGGATAAGGGGGAATAAGAGTGGCGATCCTCAGACGAATGCTGCCCTTCTCTTACATTAGCACGGAATGTCTTCGTATTGCCATTGCCGCAAATTCAAAATTCGGGGACATCGCCCGAGTTACGTTACACAAAATACGGAACACCATAGATGTGCAAGAACCCTTAGGCTTTACTCAAAAGTGTTTTTTTTTTTTTTTACAGGGAAGGGGTTAGTTTTAACAGAATTTTTTTGTGACTGTAAAAAAAGCGGTTTCTGTAAAAATTTAACAACAATATTTTGAGGAAAACAAAGAAAAACAAACAAAACGGTGTATATCAAAGGAAGAATTAAGAGTCGTGAATTACAAAATAAAAATTAAATGAATAAAACGCAATAAAGCATACATTACCCTTTTTGTTAGTTAATCCCAAATCTGCTAATTTGATTTTGACATAGCATTCTTAAAGTCAACGACAGAGGCTTGCCTAACACATAATTAACATTACGATTCACTACGTATTAACATAGCATTTGCTAGACATTAGAAACCATGCCAAAAGCATCAATGCCATCTATAAATCTAAAGAACTATAAACAGTAACATGTAAATATTTTATTGAATTACGCTAAAATGAGAATGGCTATGGCCAAAAAAGCATAGGTTCTACCAAGGCGGTATCATAAGAAAGGGAGGGTCTTACTGGGTTTGAACCCTAGCCCCCTCCCCCAAAAAGTCACCCGACTCGAAAAAACGCAACAAAAATGCGCATATATAAATTTGCGATGTGTTTTTTTATTTTTCTAGGTAAAACCCCTTTCGAAAAAATACCCCCCGAACAAAAATATTGGATACGCCCTTGAAGGGAGTTATAAATTTTAGTTAATCCAAGGTTCATTACCGTTGTGAAGATTGCATCTCCTCTAGGTCTGTTTCCCGTCCCTCGTCAACAACTGCACAATTTTGGGAACGAAATTTTGTTGTTATCAGCAGGTGAGGTTGTTCTTATGTTGTTTTGTTTTGGTTATCGTCCCTAATGGGTGTAATCTTCTCTGGGTTGGTATGTAATTTTCAAGGGGAAGTTCGTTGTAGATTACAATCCTTTAAACTTTTATAAGATTTTCTTTATTTTTATTCACCCCTTTTTTGTTGATATGACACTTTCTGTTTCCTGGAAGCGGACCTTGTGGAGGTGATCTGATCCCAGTTCTAAGGGCTATCAGTCACCAAATACAAGTTTGATAGTTGAGCTTTCAAAATGTATGTTTGAAATTTTTCTTCCTTCTTTTTTTAGGGAGCCTTAATGGAGACACCCCTTCTGTAGATGGAGAAAGAGAAGGACAAGAAGAGAATCTCAGTGAAACGTCGCGTGAGTAATACATTATTTCATTTGAAATAGCTTTTAATTCAGCTGAATTTACTTTACTATAGTTGTTTCTTGCCTACCTCGTATGGTAAATGTCTGTTACGGTAAACGTCCACATTTACCAGATTTTAGCATGGATAAGCATCACTGCATGGATAAGAGAGTTGAATGCACGTCTGACATAATATCCCCCCAAAACAAGGCTTTCTCCATATGACTCCACATGCGGTTAAAGCGTTGGCACACCCGGTACCTAGCTTAAATCCAATTTGGTGTGAAGGGGTATGGCAAACTTTTTCAAGTTCCCTAATAAATAGTAGCTCAAAGAGCTTGCAAAGGGATTTAACACATTACTTAAACCCAAACTAAAGCTAAAGCTGTGTGAGATGTTGTTTTTTTTCCTTTTCCATGACAACTAAAACATAGAAACATAGGGTCAGAGTTTGTGTCTGTTGAACTTACTTTTAAAGGAATCAACAGGCAGGTTACAGGGATAATATCCCCCAGGAGACTATTCCAAACGTGGGAGCAGCGTCTTAAAAAGACGTTATTCAAGTATTGACTCAGAGCTGCCCCCTCTTGCAGATAACCGTTCTTTGTTGTGGGTCAGTACAGATAAGCTAGGAGTTGTACTCAAAATTTTATTTACAGTGTTTTGGCAACCTGAAGTGTCGTAGCAACTTCGGCTGACTTTGCCAATGAAAGGGCTGCGGCATCAAAATTTCGATTTTATTTCTTCACCATCAATTAAATGGCATAGTGTCAACAATTACAAAATCACATATAATAACCAGGATTATCACTAATGGGGGGGGCACTCTCTCCCCAAATGTTTTCAGCCAGTCGGTAAAACGAATCTTCGCCCAAATCAATTGGTGAAAAGGACCAGTCAGTCGGTAAAATATATTTCCCTACCGCCCCAAACATTTCTGCTTGTGATGTCTCTGATAATAATATTAATATTGCTCTAACGGCTCTAGGGGAAAGGCAATATAAAATAAAAGTAACATTTAAACGAACTCACAATGCAAGGCCGCTGGATACCTAAATAACAAAAAAATCTATCCTGTGCTCTAGTTGTCGTTGGGAATCAACGGATTGTTAGGTTAGGTTAACCTAACCTGAATTTTTATGATGAAAAGTATTTTTCATTACCAAATCAGTTCCTTTTATTAATTTTTTCTTTAAAACATGGAAACAGTGACGAAAACTTCGTATTGTCCTAAAAATTTCATAATTTTGAAAAAAGCCAAAAAAAGTTGTTAATTTTTTTGTATTTATGCATGATGACCACTCCGGTGGTCCAGGGAGGAGAGCAAAAAATCAAAATTATACAGTTTAGTTAAACATTGTGGCTGGACCTTGGCTCGGGATAGAGTATTTGGAATCAAAGGAACCAAAGGATATCCATACGTTTTCACCAAATAAGACGCATCCGAAAAATAGTATAGCATTTTTAAGCTACAAAACAGCAAATATTTAATTAAGAGGCTAAAAGGTACAAGAGCTAAAGTATAGACTGGAGGTTGATTACTAGAGCTGGATGTTTTATTGGATTTAAAAGTGCCGAAGAAATTGTTCGGTCCCGAATGAAATTGGTCTCACCCTATTAAACAGTTCTTGGTAGCTAGCAAATTTGAAAACTTTGATATTACATTTTAATCGCAAATTTGTGAGTTGTGGTTAAACATATTCCTTGATTTTAGAGTTAAATGCTCTTACATAGGTATGCAAAATGTAGTTGATCTAGGCATTGAATCAAATCAGTCATTTTTGACAATAACATCAATTTATTTGAAAGCCCACCCCCTCTTCCCCTGATAGGGGTCAGCTATAACGCTGAAGTTTACTTACTGTATGATGAGCTTTTTCCTTTCGAGTGCTCTATTATAAACATTCCTCATAAAAATCAAGTCACTATCGTGAAAAAGTGGATTAGGCTAAGGGAATAGGGAGGGGCCTACAGACTAGTCCTGGGGTAGTATTTTGAAGCACGTACCTGGCTTATTTTATCGCTCCTTAAGAAAAACTGTAAATCAATGTATTTGAATCCAAACTAAACTCTTTATTCTCAATTGTGATCTGGATTTTGAATTCTTGGCCTGGAATTGAAGTACTAAAATTCTCAGGAGGGCGAATATTGGCATATTTTTTAAAGCTTTGATTTGAAAAAGTTTCTCGTGAAAACTACTTCTAAACTTAAATATATGCATATAAAGTTGACAATTTAATTGGATAGTCGTTTAAGCCTTTATCAAAAACAGATCTGGCTTTCGCTGGGGCGCTCCTATCGCTTCTATTTTTCCTAAGCGGCGGCTCGCTCCAGGCGCAAACCGGCTGTCCCCAAAAATACGAAGTCGCGATGCAGGCGGGCAAACAATTCCTGCAAGAAGAAGCCTACGACCAGGCCCAAATTGAATTTCAGGCCGCCCAGATTGCCGCCCGGGAATGTCAGTTAGGCGCGAAGGAAAGCGCCGCTGCGACCGACGGTCTGCAAAGCGTTTTGATCGCCCGACTGGCGACTTTGCAAAAATTACTGAAGGATGCCAATGCCGCTAAGGAAAAGGCGGAGCAAGCGGAGGCCCGAGCCCGCAATAGCGCCCAGGAAACCCAAGTCGCCCTGGATCAAGCAGAAGCCCTCAACCAAAAAAATGAAAGATTGATCGACGCCCTCTACTTTTACGACGATCGTTATGCGCTGGCGATAAAACAAGAATATGGAACCAATAAATATGGCTTCATCGACAAAGACGGTAAGACGCTTAATGGCTTTAACTACGACGAGGCTCGCCCTTTGGAAGAGAATGGCTTTGCCCGGGTGAAAAAAAAGGAAGATCTTTATCTGATCGACACGACCGGCCGGGAGTACCCGCTGGCGGAAAGCCTGGAGCAGTTAAACGCCCAAAGCGAAGCGCTGGATCTACGCGACCAAAAGCGGACGTCTTTTCCAGATACCATCTTGAACTTTTCGAATTTAAAAATCTTATTGCTTTCAAAAAATGGACTTGGCGTTTTGCCGGGAGAGATTCAAAAACTGGAAAGCCTGCAATATCTTGATCTTCATTTTACTAAATTAAGCGCCCTGCCGGAGTCTATTGCGCAACTGCAACAATTACAAGGACCCGATCTCTGCAGCAACCGCTTGACGGTCTTGCCGGAATCAATTGCACAACTCCAGCAATTACAAAGTCTCGATCTTGGCGCCAACCAATTGCAGGCCTTGCCAGCGTCTTTTGGTCGTCTACAACAATTACAAGACCTCAATCTTTTCGGCAAACAATTGAACGCTTTACCAGAATCTTTTGGCCGCCTCCAACAATTGCAAACCCTTGATCTTAGAGGCAACCAATTGAGCGCTTTGCCGAAATCTTTTGGTCGCCTTCAACAGTTACAAAGTCTCTCTCTGCCAATGCACTAACTAAGGAGCCATCTATTAGGTTCACCTCCCCCAATCACTCAGGTTTATGGCCCACATGAGCTATGCACGACAGCTTGGGCCTCTGCCCTCACGAGTATTTAAAGTAGCCCCTGTCCTCACTCCCTTCGCTTACTAAGGTCCAAGCATAAGACCTTTGGTCTTCACACGCATGTTATCATGATCTCATATTTCCAGTTTCTTCATTGTTGTTTTAATTAGTTTTATTTTTACAGCCTAAGTTTTTATTTAGCTTCTTCCCGTTTTTTTTTAGCTTTTTATTAAGTCCAGTCAAAAATTGCTGCAGAAAATTTTCACGTTTCTAGCTTGAATCACTCAGCTTATTTTCCAGTGTACAGGAAGGGTTAATCTAAAATACGAACACACAATCATGGCAACGGTATTCACCGTAACGCAATAAAGAACAAACTCTAGCCTATTCTAACCGAAATTTAAAAACGCGTTTTGAAAAAAAAAATGTTAATTGTAGAGAATCACCATTTGAAGCTCGTTCAAGAATGGTGACAATATCACCACTGATAAGAAAAGTAGATCGAAGCGCGTAAGCATAAAAGAAGTGAAAGAGGAGTCAGCGTCTTCGCTAATGGCTCCAAATTAAAAAGAAGAGTAACGTTTTGCCGCTATATTTTTAGGCTCGAAGCGTTTGATGGGTTACATTAAATTTAGTGAATTTTATATAATTGGAATCAGCCTAAACAACCAATTTTGTATGCATTAATTGTTATCAAAATTCTTTTGTTTAGAGTTTTGGTTACTATTGGCCCCAGCCGCTCCTTGCTTACAGTTTGTTAATACAGACTATTTGATTCTGCGCCATATATTCTGCATCAGTTTTGGAATGTGGGGATAAAATTCCGGAATTCCTTCTTTTTTCATTCTTGTGTTTGTCTTAATTTCCCTTTTGCTGCTCAATTTTACACGTGGGGACAAATTTTCGGGGAGAATTTTCCGAGGTGGAATTTTCCAGGGGAATACGCCAGAACCTAAAATTCCTGTATGTTAAACTACTGGTTCTATGCGGATGCTTCTCGACACCCCAAAATAAGCATTTATGATCCATCAGCCCTACTGATATGAAATTCATTAGGCTTACACATAAGGAGGTTAAGGCTCAGTTCCTCAAAAGCAATAAAGGCAGATTTAATTGATAAAAGTGCTATTAAAACAAATACAATATGATGAGCACGCGTATCAGTGCAGTGAAATTGGAGAAAACAATTTAATAGATAAAAACTGTAAGCATATATACATGCAATGTGTAGTATCTCCAACAAAGCCAATTTAATGCAAGTCTGTTGGAATTTTGTAAAAGTGCAATAAGAATAAGAACAATTATAAAAAACAGATTTGGCAGGTAGGGAGGTTAATTCAGAGGTGCAGGAAAATCGCTGTGTCCTGAGTATGGCCGTGCGAGCATGGCCAGAAAATGGCCGTGCCATTTTCTGAGTTCGGCAGGTAAACTTTTTGAAAAAGATTGCTTTAGCAGGAAATGGAGGATTTCAGGTCATAGCACACGCTTTAAGCCACGACAGTAAAAAGGTTGAAAGAGCAAATCGACAAAGCAAACAAAATCGACAAAAAGAGCAAAGGTTGAAAGATAAAGTGAAACATCAGTTGGTAAAACTTTGAAGAAAGGGTAGAAAAATCAATTCAGGCCCAAACAAATGATCTGGAAATCAACCGACACCGTTGTTGAAACAGTTTGACTCCTGTCAGGGCTTTTACAAACCAAATGAAGTAGTAGAGCTGTCAAAAATAAATTGAAAAAAAGTTTTATGTTCAAAATATAAAATTTATTAAATTAAGTAGAATTTTAGTTTTGTTTTCTTAGCCTGGCGGCATGCAAATCAATGACTTTTGCGGCTCAAATGCCTTAGCAGCGATCAGAAAACATTAAATGCACATATATAAAATTGAAGGCGGTGAAATAAAAATTATAGAATTGAAACGGTGCCCCAGCTACACAAACTCTTATATTTTTGTGAGCCATATCTATCTTTTTTTACATTTGTTTTGTTATATGCTCCAAAATTTTCTGTTACATTCTTTATTGAGCTTTTTGAGTATACAACACCCTCGATCTTACTGTTGGCATTGATTTTTGTCTTTTCTTTTTGTTAATTCTTTGACAGAACTATGCATTGATAAACTTTCGTGGAGCGCTTTTCTTGGAAGGGTATATGTATTTATCTATAAATCTGTCACTTTCACTATAATTACTTTTTTGTACTTTAAATTGATCGGGATTTGTAATAATCAAAATTACATTCCTAGGGGAGGGGTACTTACATTTGTGAAGCATTTCGATTTGTTTATGGTACACCCCAGTGTCTCCTAAAAGTTTCATTTTAAATCCGTTAGTAATTCCAAATATATTGCTGGTGCGCCCTTTTAACATTCATGTTTAAGTAAAGATCCCCCTTAATATTCCTTGAAAATTTCAACTTATTACCTTTATCCGTTCCTAAGATATTCAAAACATACTTCTATGACAAACTTGGATGGACATTTTGTCTTTTGATTCAGTCCAATATTTCCAATAATAGGTTCTGAAACTTCCAACATAACATCCCTAGCTCTTACTGGGACATTGCAAATGCACCTTTTTGGCAGTATGGATTCACATAAAACCTTTTTGTTTTGCTTTACACCTCCTCAACTTTCTCTTACAATAAAATTGAATTCCATGTTCTGTTCCTAAGACATGGTATCTAAGTTATTTCGACAACCTGGATTCACCTTGCATCTCACCACTTACATACCTTGCTCTCTTCAAAGTACCTTGCCAGTTTCAACATAGTGCCCTCAGCCGTTCTTGAAATATTACGTACAAGTCCTTTTGATAGGTTGGATGCACGTAGAGTTTTAAGATTTAGTTCAATTTGTTTCTGAATATTCCCTTGAATTTTCAACTTGATATCCTTAGATGCTCCTGAGATATTGCAGATATGCCCCTTTGACAACCTGGTGTACTTATAGTCATTTACTTCTTTCTTTCAGAACGCTATGAAGTTTTCAACTCTAAACACTTAGCCTTTCCTGATATATTGCATATACACCCTTTTGACAACCTTGACGTATATAGTGTATTATGATTTAGTTCAACATACCCCTTAAAGCTCCCCAAAATTTTCGCTCGATATCCTTAGCTGTATATGAGAAATTGGGGAGAAAACCTTTTGGGAACATGGATGCACATAGTGTCTTTTTCTTTTATTTATCACTCCCCTATACATGCCCTGAAAGTCTATGCTAAAGATATACCTTTTTGACAACATAAATACAAATAACGTCTATTGATTTAGTGCAACACACCCTAAATGTTTTAACTTAATGTCCTTAGCTGTTCCTGAGATATTGCAGATACACTCTTTTAACAACATGGATTGCGTCTAGTGTTTTATTTAGTCAATTTCTACTTCAAGATTTTCTGAAAGCTTCACCTTAACACTATTAGCCTTTTTCATCGCGGCCGGTGGAACTGAACCCCGCCGGATTGCGGAAGGTGGAGCCCGCGGTGCGATCCTTGGTGGGCTGGGTCTCGTCGCGCTTCTTCAGCTGCGCTTCCATGCGCGCCTCCAGCTCTGCCGGATCGCCCTGCGGCCCCTCGAAGACCGCCTCGACCACCGACCGGGTCTCCTTGGTCACCAGGACCAGATCCCAAGCCAGGTAGCTTTCGTCCATGTCCATGGTGTCAAAACCGGGCAGCTCGTTCTCATCGAGCTTCACGGTCAGGTCACCCATGTCCCTCAGCGCCTGGAACAGGAAAAATGGCTCATTACCGGTGCCGTACATTTCCTTCAGCGGCTGGAACCGGATCCGGTATGTCTCCTCCTGCGGTTCCGCCGGGGCACTGCCGATATCACCAAGGTCCATCATCGGTGCCGGGCCGCCAAGTCCCATCGGCTCGAAGGTGAGGTCTTCCTCTTCCTCCGGGATGTACTCATCCAGGGCCGCCAGCAGGGTATCATGGTGTGCCTCGTCGATCTGGCCGCCATCGCGGGCCGCCTCGACAAGCGCCGACAGGTGGTCGCTGGAACGCAGCAGCAGCTGAATCAGCTTCTCGTCCAGATCCAGCCGGTTGGAGCGCACTTCGTCAAACACGGTCTCGAACCGGTGGGCAAAGGCCACCAGATCATCGAGGCCAAAAGCCCCGGCGCCGCCCTTGATCGAGTGCACGGCGCGGAAGATCGCATTGACAACCTCAGAGTCGTGATCGCCTCCTTCGATGGCGGTCAGACCCTCATCCGTTGCTTCGAGGAGCTCTTCGCACTCCTCAAAGAAGGTATCCTGAATCGACCCCGACATCTCAGGCCGCGGCTCCGGTCACGCGCTTCAGTGCAAAGATCAGAGAGGCGTCGTCGAAGGGTTTGGTGATCCATCCGGTGGCGCCTGCATTGCGTGCGCGGGCCTTCATCTCCGGGGCGCTTTCGGTGGTCAGCACCAGGATCGGCACCTTGGAATTGATGCCCTCGCCGCGCAGCTCCTCGATCACGCCGAAGCCGTCGAGGTTGGGCATGTTGATGTCGGTGATCACGACGTCGGGGTCGACGTCGGAGTACATGTCCACCCCTTCGCGGCCATCGACCGCACAGTGGTATTCAAACCCGGCCTCTTCCAGGGTTGCGCTCATCACACTTACAACGAGCTCCCCTTTATCTTTCATTCTTACTCGGAGTAATAGAAAATAAACTTACCCCTCTAATAAAATCAAAGCAGCTTAAGGAATGAAATAAGTATTTGTGATTGTTTTAAATCAGTTTCCAGAACTTTCATGGTTTCCTTCAAATTTTTCACATTGTCTTACATCTAGCGAAGTCCAGTAACTCATAACGAACAATACAAACTTACACATCTCACACCTAAAGGCGCTTTGCTTCGACTTACTCCCCCCTTCCCCTTAATGGAGAAATATATAGTCCAGTTTATACGAACTATATATTGGCCATTTGAAAAATATACTGACAATATATACACTGTGCTACATGCTTCTCCGTTAGGGAGGAGGGAGTACTTGAAGCAAAGCATCCTTACGAATGAAATAACTAAGCATTTGTGATTGTTTAAAGCCACTTTTAGAACTTTTTATGGTTTCTTTCAAATGTTCCCATCTCCCTAAGTCCAGCCAAAAATATTGACGCATTTAACTTTTTTTCTGCTAGTCCGTTTGAACAAGAGTTTCTAGATCAAGAATGTAAACATTTTTAGAATTATGTATATAAAATAGGCTTAGGCCCCAGCTCCTTTGGGTACATAATTTTTGCGATTTTATTATAATTTTCCTCCCACCCTTTAATGCGCCTCTACCATCAAGGTATATTTCTGCACACCTTTCTGATCTATCCACTTGAAAATCCTTACTTTGGGATTCGAATCAATGCATTGATTTGTCGCTCGACAACACATCGGGGAAAGACAACCTATACAGACTATAGAGACTGTGGCAACAGTCTCCGCAGCACTCGTCCAGCATATTAACAGCAGGGTTGCCGCCTATAGCATGAAAGTGCCTTTTTATCACTATTTCATCATGTATGGCTCTGTAGCACGAGCTACATTGGACGACCAAATTTTGTGCTTCAATCTTTTCTTTTTGTCTTTTGACGAAATAATGAGTATTTTGAAAAAAAAAACTGAGGAATTAACAAAAAGTGCCGACCACTTTTTGTTGTGTTTGTTTCGAAATATTGGTGCAAAGTGTTACATAGCCTTTTTGCCGTGTTCGTTTCGAAATATTGCCACTAACTATAAAATAACTAGACATAAAAAAACTACAAAATTGATCTAAAAGTAAGCTGCTGAAACTGTCACAAATAATTACTTTACTGCTGCTACTATTATTACCGCCAACCTATTACAACAAGATTGAACAATGTCCTCCTCCACCCCCCGCTATTTAGAGCTTCATCCTGCATCCTCATGTAAAATTCGTTTTTTCCTTTCATCCTTCTCTTATAAAAATTCTTACCCGATTCGAAGGCATCCTGTTTTTCCTCAGCCCGACTGAATTGCCAAATATAGGTGGCTTAAAGTTTCATTCAAGTTTCATTCATAAGTTTCAGCATAAAGTTTCACATTCTATCAAGAATAAAGTACCCATGGTAACGGTAGAGGAGGGGGGATCGTAAAGTCAAAGTGTTGCAGACAACCGAGGTATCCAGTGAGTTTCCCAAGCATGAATCAAAGAGGGCAACAAACCTTGTCGTTATTTTAAATAATTAAATTACAATTAAATTACAATTAATTAAATATAATTAATTAAATCACAATTCTATCAAGAATAAAAACTGATGGAAAAGGTAGAGGAGGACGGAGGAGGGGGGTATGCGTAAAGTCAAAATGTTGCAGACAGCCGAGGTATCCAGTGAGTTTCCCAAGCATGAATCAAAAGGGGCAACAAGCCTTCTCGTTATTTGTATAACGTAAATTACAATTAAACTACAATTAATAAATTAACTAAATGTAGTTAGTTAAATTACAATTCTATCAAGAATAAAAAACTCCTAGTAAAGGCAGAGGAGGAGAGAGGGGGCGTAAAGTCAAAGTGTTGCTGACAACCGGGGTTTCCAGTGAGTTTCCCAAGCATGAATCAAAAGGGGCAACAAACCTTCTCATTATTTTTATTTGACTGTTTTTTGAGAAAAACCTTCTTGAATAGCCGCATAAGCAAATTCCTTGCTCCAACATCCAAGAACTGAAAAAGAATATATTCAGTTATATATACGAACCTACACCATACACTGGTTAAGACACACGCACAAACATGGGAGAAATCGACTTAGAAGACACGGATGATACTTGAAAGCCATGGAAGGAATTTCAAAGCCAGAGTGACTGCTAATAATTCAAAGTCGAGAAAAAGTAAAAAACACAAATCAAGCTAGAAATAATGTACAAAAGAAGTCTTCATGAGTCTTTCTTTTATGGGCTTAAAATCGGCTATTTCTGTCTTGGTGTTCCTAAAGTAGCAAAACCGGAACCGACAGACAGACCGACAGGCAGACAGACAGACAGACCGACAGAATTGGCGATTGCTATATGTCACTTGGTTAATACCAAGTGCCATGAAAAGGAGGAAAAATAATAGAATATTTCTTGGGGCTGTACCATTGAGTGTTAGAAAACAAAATTTATCGTAGATTTCCAAAATATATTCTGCCAATATATTCACATTCAAATTGTGCATACAATAACTGCCATATTCGTCACTTACAGACATGCAAATAATTCAGACAATAATCGAATGAAATTTTTCAAGGCAAACATTTTTCCCCTACCCAAATCAGATAAGTCTTGGCCTAAAGCTCTCTAATGGACATACTTATATTTTCCTTGTTAGTTTCACTATTGTAGCATTAGCATGGAAAGAAGCGTGGACTGCTGTTTTTTGGCCATCTGAAGGGCTTTTGCCATTTCACAAAGTTCTCGAAAACTTTTTAATTTTGGTACTCAGGGTGAAGCTTCATAATGTCTACTATCCTACCTCTAAGGATGCTCTATTTCTCTTGATTTAAAAGCTGGTTTTAGCGCCTTGGTACTATTTGCCTATGTAAAGGACAGTACTGGTTCGCAAACAGGGTATGTCAGAATTACAGACGAAGCCTTTGTTTTTGATTGATTGAGCGTATGCATAGTTCAGTAAATTGTATTTCCCTTAGTTATTCAAAACTCCAGTTTTTTGTATTTTCTCAAATTGGTTTTGGTTTTACCTGATTGAGTTGCACCCCCATGTAAAAAGAGTTAAACTAAGTTCACCCCATACTGTAGTAAAGTTTTCAGAGGTATTCCTTGGGGATAATCTTTCTTTTAAGAATCCTATTATATCTAGTTCACTTGAAATCGTCGGGGACTACTGAATCAAACAGTCCATGGTAACGAACTGTAGTAAGGCGCGACCCGGCTCAATAGTAAACGAAACGCTAAAAAACGGAATTTTGATACTAAAAGATACATCAAATGAATTGGATTTTTATGCTGATTTTAAATATATAAGTTTCATCATATTTAGTCTTTGTCATCAAAAGTTACGAGCCTGAGAAAATTTGCCTTATTTTGGAAAATAGGTGGAAACACCCCCTAAAAGTCATAGAATCTTAACGAAAATCACACCATCGCATTCGGCGTTTGTAGTAATCGAATACTTCTCATTTTTTCTGCTAATTCATACATCTGATCATCATGGTTATCACAAAATATTTCCATCACATCTAAATTAGAATTCATAATAAATTGAATACTAAAAAATCCAATACCTATTACTGCAACTAGAATTCCTACTATTATGATACGTTTCAAATTCTATGGCCTAGTAATATTGGTGTTATTTACTTAAAACACTATGCCATCTATGATAATTTACAATCACTTGTTAGTACAATAATAAAACTTTGAGTATGTTTACATTGTAATGAATCAAATTAACATTAATGCCTTATGATGACGATTTACCAAAAGATTTAGCTCACATTACTCCTGCATATCGCAGAGCATTATGGATAGTTATTTTACTTAATGTTGGTTATGGATTGATAGAAATAATTGGTGGGTTAATTGCAGATTCACAAGCACTCAAAGCAGATGCACTTGATTTTCTTGGAGATGGTTCTATCACATTCTTAGGATTGCTTGCAATAGGATGGAGTCTTAGATTGCGTGCCAGAACAGCATTACTACAAGGAATATTTCTTGCAGTAATGGGAATTGGGGTATTGGGATATACAATTTATCGTACACAAGTTCTGCAAACACCTGAAGCTGAATTAATGGGGCTTCTTGGAGTCGGTGCACTTTTGATAAATGTTATTTCGGTAATCATATTACTGCTACAGCAAAAAGGAGATGCAAATATTCGTGCAGGATGGCTCTTTAGCCGCAATGATGCACTTGGCAATATTTTGGTCATAGTTGCAGCAGGATTTGTCTTTTGGACAAGCACATCTTGGCCTGATCTAATAGCAGCGGGTATTATTGCAAGTCTCTTTTTGCAATCATCATGGTCAATCATTAAAGATGCTAGAAGAGAACTAAACTAATTTCACATATGTAAATGGCTCACAGACCAATAGACATATTGCAAGTATTGGTTTGATTTCTGAAATTAACTTAAATCATAATCTCATATGACCTGGCCTTTGTCGTACCCCCTTCTTTTACAAGTGCAAAGTCAACCAACTGCATCATGTAGTTTCGATATGTCCTGTCGTTGATGTCGTGCTGTGTCCTCTGCCTGTAGATCCTCATCAACTCGCCCGACCTCAGATTGTTGTGTTCTTTGAGGATGTCCAGAATGGGTGCTCGGCACGGGGATATTGCAGGACGGGCGGGCGCCCGGCTTCTGGATCACGCAAACGGGTGGGACGACCACGCTGCTGGTGGAAAGCCAGGGCGGCCAGAGTCTCGCCGAATTCGATCTGCAGGGCGGGCAGCTTTCGGCCGCGGGCAGTGACGCGGTGGGCACCGACCTGGTCGGCTGGTCCGCGGCGGGGCAGACCTGGGCGGTGCGCGAGGAGACCCTCGACCGGTTGATCGAAACCGCCGCCACCCGGCCCGGCTTACATGAACCCCTGGTGCGCAGGCCGCGGCTTTCCTCGGCCAATGCGTTGAAGCTGGCCAAGTTCGTGGCGGTCGCCCTGGTGGCGGAGTTGAAGCGGCGCGAGGAACTGGATGACCACACCAGCGGCCTGTTGAGCGAGGAACTGGCCCGGCGCATCGAGGAGGATCCTCAATCAGCGGTCGGCCTCGAGAGCGACAATCCGGTCGACGAACGGAACGCCGCCGTTCGCCTGCACAACAACGGACAGTTGTCGGACAAGGTGGTCTCGGTCGCCCTGGCATCTGGCCGGCGCGCGTTCCTCATGGCGGCTTTGTCTCTGCGTTCCGGGTTGGAGGAACCGGTGGTGCACAGCCTGATCAGTTCCCGTAACGCCAAGGCGATGACGGCGCTGGCCTGGAAGGCGGAGTTGAACATGGCTTTCGCGCTGCAACTGCAACTACGCCTCGGTAATGTGGAACCGAGAAGCGCCATTCGCCCGGACCAGGACGGACGGTTCCCGTTGTCGGACGAAGATATGAACTGGCAGATCGACCTGGTGGCCGAGGGCGGGTAAGGACTTGCCGAGGGTGCCGCCGAGACCCTTCGAGACGGCGCTGGCGCGCCTCCTCAGGGTGAGTGACCGGAATGTCTTAACTCACCCTGAGGAGCGGTGAAACCGCGTCTCGAAGGGTCTTGGCCCAAAAACTCCGCGATCTAGGCCCGGATAATCGTGCCGTGGCCCTGGCTGGTGAATAGCTCCAGCAACACCGCGTGAGGGACGCGTCCGTCCAGGATCACCGCCGCCTCGGCGCCGCGCTCGACCGCGTCGATGCAGGTCTCGACCTTTGGAATCATGCCGCCGGTGATGGTGCCGTCGCCCATCCGGTCGCGAGCCTCGGCAACGGTAAGCTCCGGGATGAGTCAAGGAAGGAGAGGGGTAGTTGCCTTCCATCACTTTTACTCTGAAAAGGGAATTAAAACTATACATTTCCAATCAAATGAGCCTCCTCTAAAGCTCACGCAACCACCCCTTGCAAAAAAAAAACTTTGTATGCCCCCGATAATATCTTACAACCCTAGCCCCCAGACTCTGGGGGATTTTGCCCCAGGGTCTGGGGGGCTGCCTTTTTGTGTGATCTTTGGACTATTTTTTGAAGAGACAGCTATCTTAAAATTTCTGCCGTATGAATTTGTGCAAAATACGACTTGGGGGGGGGGGGGAGGTTTAGCAACCCGACAGTCACTTTGACCCTTAAAAAAGGCTCTAGAACTTCTGATTTCCAATCCAATTATATCTCTCCGAAATTTATACGACCATTCTATCCATAAGAACCTTATACGTCCCTGGTGCATAACTTACAACCCTTACCCGGTGGGCTTTCGGGGTGCTGTCATCCTCAAAGACATAATTTCCCGACTTTTCAACTACACTGAGCAAAATGTTTATCCCTTTTTGATTGGATGTATTTGGGAAATGATGGACGGGAGGGGGAGGGCTGGTTGCCCTCCAATCACTTTCACCTATTAATAAAGACACTGGACACAGAGTAAAATTGCAAACATCTTAATTAATAATAAACAGTTAAAATAAACATATCATAGAATTGTCAATTATTTAACAGTTAATTGTCCGTTAATTGAGCTACTTGCATGGGTCACATGTTCTAAATCTCTCAGATTAGGAGAAGAGTTACTTGAGTTACAGGATAATTTTAGGATAACTAAAAATCACAGACTTAGGTTTGTTTTATCAGAATATTCGATCAGGACCGAACAAAATATGTTTCTTCAGTTGAAGGGGAGGAGGCCACCAAAGGATTTTTTCTGAGGTAGGGATGCTTAAGGGTTTTTCATTTTACATTTTTAAGACCAATTTAGGAGCTAGAGAATTTTTTTAGTTTTTAAGAGAAATATTATCTTTATCTTAGTTTTTACGCCCAATTTACGAGTGAGAGGAATATTTCATGGGGGAAGCCAACCCAGTCCCCCTGTTCAAATAGAGTAGAAAAAAACAGAAAAACGAAGTAAAAAATGCAGTCTTGATCTAACGATTCTGATTAGCGATCGATTCTTATGGGCTTCGCCTATCTCAACCGAAAGATTTGCATAATTTTTCTTATGTTTTTCACAGGCCGTTATTGTCTTCGTTTCTCTCTTCTTTGCGTTTTTATTTTGTCATGACTAGCAAGGATGGTCTCAGAAATTATTTCTCATAGGCAGCGCAATAGCACTGCCTAAGTAAAGAACGATGTGGGCACAATGTAGCCTAGGACTATTATTTATTATTATTTTTTTGTTTGTTTAGACCAGGGCTTTTCGTATAGAAGGAGTTGTCGTAGAAACTTCAAAAAGGGCTCACTCGATTGGAAATTGAAAGGGCTATTTCCTATTTTAATAGTCGAAAGTAATTGGAGGACAATTAACCCCCCTCCTTCGCCCACCGTTTCCCCAAAGGCATTCAATCAAAATTTTGAGATAAAAATTTTGTTCAGAATAGTTGAAAGATCTGGAAATTATGTCTTTTAGGATGATAACCCCTTCCCTACCTCCAAATCCCTCAAGGAAATAGCTGTATGTTATGCCCTGGGGACATATAAGATTTTTTATAGAAAGTGTTGTCGTAGCAGCTTCAAAAAGGGCTCATTTGATTGGAAATTAAGAGGGTCAGTGCCCTTTTTAATAGTCGAAAGTGATTGGAGGACAACTAACCCTCCTCCCACGCCCACCATTTTCCCAAATACATTTAATCAAAATTTTGACACAGCAATTTTTGTTCAACATAGTTGAAAGATCAATGTGTTCCAAACACTTCCCATCAACATTTGATGTAGCCATTTTGTTTAATGTAGTTGAAAAATCTGGGAATTATGTCTTTGAGGATGACATCCCCCCACAACCCTCAGGACAAGGGTTGTAAGTTATGCCTTTGGGACACATAAGGTTTTTATAGAAAGTGTTGTCGTAGAAACTTCAAAATTAATTCGATTGGAAATTGAAAGGGCTAGTACAATTTTCAACAGTTGAAAGTGATTGGAGATCAAATAACCCCCTCACACGCCCACCACTTCTCCAAACACATCCCATCTAAATTCTGAGATATCCATTTTGTTAAACGTTGTTGAAAAGTCCAGAAATTATTTCTATGAGGATGACTCCCCCCCAACAGTCCTGAAGGGCAAATGTTATAGTTTATGCCTTGGGGGCATATAAGGTTTTTTTTTTATAGAAAGCGTTGTCGCAGGATCTTCAAAGACAAAAAACTGATTATTCTTTCTTCTGATTCCATTAAAAGATTTTTTTGTAACTAGAACTGTTTCTTGATCAAATACACTTTAAAATGGACACTATATATCTACTAATGAATTACACTATAGTGCATTAACAAATTTGAGATGCAATAACAGCACACTATTTCAATAGTAAGCATTTGTAAACTCTTAAGTTTATAAATAATCAAGAAATAAAGAGAATTTAACAGTAATGTTGCTTTTAGTATCCTAGAGGAAAAAAAAGAAGCAAATGGAGAAGTTTCTATTAATTTTGGTGTACCTCAAGGTATCCTAGAGGAAAATAAGAAGTATCCTAGAGGAAAAAAAGAAGCAAATGGAGAAGTTTCTATTAATTTTGGTGTACCTCAAGGTTCGAACTTAAAGTTTCAATGAGGCCTTGAATCCACTTTAAAAGAATCAAGGGGAAAGAAGTACTTATTCTTTATTTTATGTTATTCATATTTTATATTAATAAAATATTTTATATGAATAATGCTAAAATATTATAGAGTTTCAATAGTTTTTCACTGATCGGCTCTTTTGGTTATTTTGACAAGAGAAAAAACTTATTAGGTTATTCTTTCCACTAACATCCAAAACAGCAATGGGATTAATAAACCTAACTATAAAAGAAGAGTTGGACTATTTAAGAGGATTTAATACATTAAAACATTTTGTGAGCCTTAGGATTGACTGACCATCTCAAAACAATTGCCTGTTAATAAATTATTCCTGAGGACTAGTAACCATTGAGAGCGACTGGGGCTATTGAAAATTTAATTAAAAAGACAGCGGAATTTTAAATCTTAGCAAGGTTTTTTTCAAAGCAGATATGGTAGAAAATTTTAAAGACTGCCCTTTTTTGAACTTTAAAAAGAAAATTCTGCTTTTTTTAATAGACAAAAGAAAATTCATGTTTTTTAATAATTTAAGTTTTATCAAAACTGAATTTCTTTCTCTCCAGCAAAAAAAGGGAAAAGTTAAGAAAGTAGGTATTGGTTTTTAGTTTCTGTTGATTATTTGAATCCCTTATCCTCTACAAATTAGGCAAGACCCCTCTCAATATGGATTTCTGGGAAAGAAGGTGTTGGCTCTTAGTATCTGTTGTTTATTTGAATCCCTTATCCTCTACAAGTTAGGCAAGACCTGCCGACCTGCGCCAGCATGGACACAACACCCTGACAGACCGCCTCGTCGTTGAGATACCGGTCATTGGGACATTTCAGCCCAAACGAGAAGCCGTCCGGATAGCCGGCATCCGCAAGCAGTTTCTTCGCACCTTCCGGGTCGTAGGCGGGCCGATCGGCATTGGCTGTCGAATAGCCGCGCATGGCTGGGCTGACCAACTGCGAAGCCGGCTGTGCCGCTCCACGCATGATGGTCTGCAGAATTGCATCGACATTGATCGCCTTGGCCACGGCCTCCCTCACCCGCGCATCCTTGAACGGGTTCGGCTTGCCGGCATCATTGCCGTATTTCAGGGATTCCGCCTGATGCGGGAAACCCAGCATGATGACGCGTGCTTCAATGCCGTCGATCACCTCGACGCCGTCGCGTTCTTTCAGCCGCGCAGCATCCTGGATGGGAACCGGATTGATCATGTCCACATCGCCGGACAGAAGCGCTGCGACGGCCGTTGCCGGGTTCTGGATCGGCGTGAATTCTGCCCGTGTGATGTTGTGCTCTTTGTTGCCCCACCAGCCGTCAAACGGTTCGAGAACCGTCTTCAGCCCGGGTTGCCGCTCGACCAGCTTGAACGCTCCGGTGCCATTTGCGTTGAGCGTGGCATGGTTCTCTTCTTCCTTGGATGGCAGTGCGGCGCCGGTTGATTCAGCCCAGCCTTTGTCGAGGATCATGAAATTCGCGATCGAATACGGAAAAATCGGGTTCGGAGCCTTGGTCATGAAGTCGACGGTATGGTCGTCGACGACGATCACCTCGGAAATCGGAGCGAACCACGACGAAACATCGGCCGCCTCGCTCGAAGCGCGCTGATAGGAAAACAGCACATCTTCCGCCGTGAAATCGGAGCCGTCGTGAAACTTGACGCCCTTGCGCAAATTGAACCGCCATCCCTTGTCGTCGATCGGTTCCCAGCTTTCGGCCAGGGCACCCTCAACCGCCATATTCTTGTCGCGACGGACGAGGCCTTCATAGACATTGTTGAGGAATCCGAGGACCGGCGCCGAGTTCACAGCATGCGGGTCCATGGTTTGCGGATCGGTGGTCGATGCCCAGCGGAACGTTTCCGCCTGAGCGACCCCGCCCATAAGCACCGCAGTGACTGCGGCAATACTGACAAGTTTCTTCATACCAGCTCGCCTGCCCCATACACTTTGATATCCAGCCGGCCGTTGCTCATGATACGAAGATTGTCCGCCAGCCGTTCCGGTGCCGTACCCAGGCCCGGCAAATTCTTCGGCCAGGTGGTAATCAGCTTCCAACGATATATTTTTGCGGCAGGCGCGTCCTGCGCTGCCGGTGTCGGCGCCCCTGCCTGTGGGCCACAGCCCGTCGATAACAACACGAGACCCAGCGCCGCAAGCGTGATAACTGCCTTTCTTAACAACAAATTCCTCTCCTGTATTGCTCTCAATCCAATGGTTGTAGATTGGCAAAACCCACCATCAACCACTTCGCCCCAACCTCGGGAAAATTAACTTCGACCTTGGCACGCTCGCCGCCGCCTTCCATCTGCAGGATGACTCCCGCACCATACTTTCCGTGCGCCACTCGTTGACCGAGGCGCAAGCCCATTACTTCATCCTCAGCAAACAATCCCGATGCGCCGCCGCTGTCATGGCTGTAGGGCCGCTCCACCGCACCGTTCATCCTGACTTCCGCAACCAGTTCCTGAGGAATCTCCAGCAGAAAGCGGCTTGGTCGGTTGTAGCTGTCCTGGCCGTGCAAACGTCGCGTTTCCGCATACGTCAGATACAACTCTCGCATGGCCCTGGTGATGCCGACGTACGCCAGACGACGCTCCTCTTCCATGCGCCCGGGTTCTTCCGCAGACATTCTGTGCGGAAACAGTCCTTCTTCCATGCCACCCAGAAACACCAGCGGGAATTCCAGGCCTTTGGCGGAATGCAGGGTCATCATCTGCACACAAGGTCCTTGTTGTGACTGGCGGTCACCCGCATCCAGCGCCACCTGGTCCAGAAACTCCTGCAGCACCGGGACTTCCGCGCTGTCCGAATCAGCAAAGGGAAACACCAACTCACCGCTGAACTGGCGGCACGCATTGATCAGCTCCTCCAGGTTTTCCTTGCGCGCCAGCCCGCGCTCCCCGCGCTCCTGGCGGTGATAGGTCATCAGGCCACTGGCATCAATGCAGTGTTCGGCCAGCTCATGCAGCGCCATTGCCGCGCACGCTTGGGCCAGGTCATCAATCAGGCTGATGAAGCCGCCAACTGTATTGCTGACCCGTCCGGTAAACGTGCCTTCCGCTAACGCATCTTTACTTGCCTGCCACAGCTTGAGTTTCAGTTGCACAATGATTTAGCCCTAGGTTACTTTGAAGAGTGAAAAAATCTTGCGCAACTGATTTCTCTGATTTTGAGCTTTAGTTATGCTATAATTTAGCCCTAAGCTACTTGGATTATCAAAGAACTCTGAACAAACCTGGTAATGGCAATTTCCTCGTGCGTAATCGCTTTCTATGGCTTTGAGTGTTAGTTATATGTACTTTAGTCCTGGTTCCAACTCGAAAACTTCCGCCAGTTCTGGTTCTGTGGGTTCTGTAACCGACTCCAGTTTAGTTTAAGCTTTGAACTTCTTACTTGGCTTCAAATGTCATTATATAACTTATAACAAAAGAAATTCGGTATAAATATTTTCTGAATAAAAATGAAAAATGCTATAAATAAATTCTTACCATTTTTTTAGCCTTGTTCTTCTATTTTTATTCATCTAAATAGACAGTGAGGGAACATAATTGAATATTAAAACAATATTTTATCTAACGGACAACTATTAACAAAGATGATGATTGGTTAACGCTTTGAAGTTATTCAAATTTATTGTTTAGAACTGTTTTTCATATTCTAGGAATATAATATGAAAATCTTATACGTCTGAAGGTCGTGATTTTCTGTTGTTACTGTTAAAGATAAACAGAATTCTGTTTGTTGTGTTAGTTTGTAATAAGCAGTGTCAGAGTCAGTTTATAATGAGTGAAGTGGAGCAGTGTGAGAGTTACTCTTAAATGAATGAATCAGAAAAAACAAAACTTCTTTTCACAGACAGTCAGTAGACTCTCACTATCAAAGGTCATTCTCTAATACACTTGGAGAAGGAGTGAATTCTTGAACAACTCACTTCTTTGGTCTTGAGTGTTAATTGTGCATTGATTTAGCTTTAACGTATTCTTGAGGATCAGTTAATTCTGATCAAAGGTGGCAATGGTGATTCCCTGAGGCACTTGGAGGAGAATCGATCTCTGACATAAACGATCTCTCTGGCCTTGAGCGCTAATTATATTATTGAGCCCAATTACAAACGCTTTAAGCGGGTTCTTGAAGAAATATGATTCACAAACGAATATTTTGATTTTTTAGCTAATTATCCTATGGTTCATCATGACCCAGGAAACTGAAAGTCTGAGACTTGATCTAAGACAAAATTAAGATGAAAAAACCATCGAGATAAAAACCGTCCCCCATCTCGGCGGATTGCATCATGAGTACCGGAGAATCGGATTTTGAGTAGGGACAAGGGCCAATTGTGTTTGGATCACCACCTTGAATCATAAATCCAGGAATAATCCTATGAAACAGAACTCCATCATAAAATCCTGATTCAGTTAATGCAATAAAATTATCAACATGATTTGGTGCATCATTAGGGAAAAATTCAATTACAATAGTTCCCTGTTCTGTTTCTAAAACTGCAAGCTTTTCAGAATCAGCATGAGTTGTACTACTAAAACCAATAACAAATAATGAAATTGTTAGTATTAGAAACGATTTATTCAATAATTTTTTGCATAAATGGTCACTTAAAAGCTAATTGTATTAGTTTTTAACAAAGTCTAATAATTTAACGAATATGGAACCTGATGAAAAGATTCAGGCACATTTAGTTTCAGTGTGGAGAGAATCGAAAAAATTCTTTTCAATTGGCGGAAAAGAAGGCATGTTAGTATTAACTGATAAACATTTGATGTTTATTCATAAAACAGAATCTAAAATGAGTTGGTGGAAAGCTATTACTCAAAGACAAGTAATTAATTTTATCAAATCAAAAGATACAATGATTTATCATGATGGGTATGGAGAAAAGGATTTGATAAATGATTGTGAAGATAATAGAAATGTGGAACTTAGTTTTGATGATATTTCCAGTATTAGTTTTACAGAAAAAGATTGGGGAAGTTCACTACAATTAGAGTATCAAAAAGATGGAAAAGATGAGAAATTTCAATATTCAATACCCCAAAATTGGGTAAAATATCCTGCTAAAGAGCCAACAAAATACATGAAAGTGGATTGGAAGCCTTTTGTGCAATATATTAAAGACAGACAAAAATTTACCAAGTAAAATTGAAAGTATATGCTGTAGGTGTTGGACCTGGTTCACCAAAATATGTAACAGGAATAGTTAGAGAAATAGTTCAAAATTGTGATGTAGTTATTGGATACAAGTATACCTTGAAAACAATTGAAGATTTGATTGTAGGAAAAGAAATCTATGAAATCACGATGAATGATCAAGAAGAGTCTTATCAAAAAATTCTTCCTGAATTAGGTGATAGAACATTAGTAATACCATTTACAGGAGACGTAAATTTTTCAGAATCAGAAGTTTCTATATATAAAATATTTCGTTAGAATGTACCCGTATCGTAGTTTGTTTCACGAAAGAACCTAACTTCACTTATTGAGTGCGTTCTAAATGATACGCAAGTACCATTTTTATTTTCTAAGAAGAGGGAGGAAAAAATTAATTTGTTGAACCTCTCGTTTTCCTTTTTTTAACTCCTTTTGCTTTCCTTCCTTATGTCTTTTACCTTCTTACTCTTTTAGTTTATTACTTTTATACCTCTTACCAATTTACTTTCGTTTATGATTTTTATTTTCTAAAAAGAGGGAGGAAAAGATAACAAAATTGGGATGATTTGAGTAAGAAATGCCAGTAAAATCAGAAAAATTTAGGATTTTGAAGGGAGGTGGTGTAAAGCCCTCCTAGCGCACGTAATTGTAGCTCGGTTGATTCAAAAGGTGGTATTATATGACATATTTGTTCTCAAACTGAGGATCAAAGTCCCATATTGTTTAGCTTAAAACGTTTTATGGATTGATTGAATTCATTCCCCCCTTCCTTAGTGGACACTTAAGGTACTTGGAAGATTGTTTTGTCTCCAAGTACTTCTTATATCCTGCGCTCACTCATAGAAAGCTATAAAACAAATGTTTTGATATTAGGTCGTACTTATCACATCTTTGATGCCACTACTACTATCAAAAGTTACAGCACCAATCCTCCCTAGGCCAAAATAGCTGCGAGCGTTCCTCCTCCACCTCAATCCATTCAAGGCCTACCTCCTTATCCTCTCCACGACGTTTCAGTTCCCTTTTTAATCCTCTTTTGTGACTTCTTCACACCTCATCTGGAGACTACTTGCTTTCTTTTGGCACAGTTATACGGCCCCCCAATATACCTCCTATGATCATTCATCCGCAATACGTATTCCATGTTATTCATCTCAACTTTTCGTTTATTATAGCCTTTGAAACTGCAGTGGCGTCAATTCACGAAGATTTAGAGAGAAGGGCAAAATATATTTAAAATGTATTTTAGAAACTGCAGTGGCGTCGATTCACGAAGATTTAGAGAGAAGGGCAAAATGTATTTAAAATGTATTTTAGAAACTGCAGTGGCGTCAATTCACGATGATTTAGAGAGAAGGGCAAAATGTATTTAAAATGTATTTTAGAAACTGCAGTGGCGTCAATTCACGAAGATTTAGAGCACGTGTCATTTTCAATCCAAGTTCTTCTCGACTTCCTCTAACTTGAGAAAAGTCCTGGCAAGGAGGTCCACCAATTACACAGTCAATTTTACTGAGAGGTGTGAAATCAACGTCAGTCACATCACCAACAACATAGCACGGAAGTTTAGGGTCGTTGTTGAACTCTCCAACGGTTTGGATCTTAACGTTGTGATTTTTTGCATAAGTTTCTGAAGGGGCCGAAAGTACGTCATTTGCAATTTGGTTTTCGAACTTGCCGGTGTTCACAAAACCAGAATCCAGCCCACCTGCTCCTGAAAATAAAGTTGCAATTTTGTAAGAGTGATCAGATTTTTTCATCTTTCACACCGTTCCGCCATTTCTCATAATTAGAGGTAGTGCTGATCTAGAACTCGGTGCTGATGTAGATCTTCTTTCCATCCTCAACGAAAACAAGGTTGTCCCCTTCTTTCACTTTCAGCTTGTCCCTTACTTCTTCGGGAATGGTGACTTGGAACCTTACAGTAACCTTTGAGGAGCCTAGTGCTTTGCCCATTAGTGTTGACTTGCATGAATAAGGATATTAAGAAAGCCAAGTATACCAAGATTACCAAGTAAAAGAAGATTAAATGCTTTTTGCAATTTCATTCAATCTTCCCGCACACAGCCTATCCATAATTTTCTTATTCCTTCTTGCAACAAACGTGTTATTTTTTATCAGTTCAGGATCTCGACCGGAGTAAGTGATCTTGTAGTTACAGACATCTCCTTTTTTGAAATTCCAAACTCCAAGTACATCGCTTGAAATTTTCACATCACTCGAACAGTAGAAGAAATGGTTAACCAGTGAAGAAAGTTTTTCTTCATGCATTTCTATTTTACCGCTAAACTTTATGTCACCAAAAGATTTCGGGTAAGGTAAACGAACTTTCTTCCCTCCAGATTTTTGCAAAAATGCACCAGTTTCCTTAGGCAAAGTTTTGTTGATAACATTCATTTTTTTGTATTTACCCAAATTCATGTTGTTTTTGATCCTGCGTTTTGTTACATCTGCAGGAATGGTGAAAATTTCTGGATTCACCATGTATCCACCCTTCGGAAATGAAGCTCCAAGGTTTTGAATATCATGTACAGAAAAAACATACTTGATTTCAACAGATAGATCAGATACGTTGTGGAACTTTTTCCTTCTAAATATCAAATTTCATTAAGATCCGATCACCCGTTCGTAAGTTAAAAATACCTCATTTTTTCTAATTTTTTCCAACTAACCGTCCACCCGCTCCCTCCAGATGTTTGACTCGGGGAAACGACTATTTCGAATTTAATCTGGTCTGGTCCCTGATACGCCTGCCAAATATCATCGTCCTAGCTTATCTGGAAGTGCCTAAACTAGCATAACCGGGACAGACAGACTTACAGAATTTGCAATCGCTATATGTAACTTGGTAAATACCAAGGGCCATTAAATGCCTCGGTTAACCTACCTTATACGGCGCCTCGAGAGTGGGTCCATCTTCAAATATACTCGAGTTTGTATATGTTTTGTAGGCTGAAATTGTTATGTACGCAGATTAGAAAGAAATTAAGTAGGTTCTCGTATTGTTCATATTTTAATGTTCAGCTGCAGTTTATAAAACTATCACTAATAAAAAGTCGGCTATTCCGTAGACTTCATGACAAAACTAGTTAAAGTCAATAGTTATTCCGTCCTCTCAAGGTGAATAGTGAGATAATTGGAGATATTTTTTCGCAACGATTACTTACACCAAACGATAAAAATTAAAAATAGAAACGAAATATTCCATTCACTTTTTCAGGCTGACAGGTATTTTCACAGTTACACGCAGTTTTTATTCCAATCGATAGAAAACCATAAGCTAAAATGGAAACATTCCTTCACTTAGGCTACTGGGGCTGATACGTAGCTGTGGTCAAAATGAAAGGCATTTCATTTTGAATTTTCATCTGAATTAGGCATAACCAATATCTTCATTTACTTTAGTTTCTGTTGGAAACCACAAGCAAAAGGTCAATCGATTACTACATAAAAATACTAAAAACCAGTGATATTTTCCAATAGGTCTACTTATAATCCTCGAAATATTCATTAGCTACAAAGGTAAACTGAATATTTTTGTTTTAATTTTTGATTCTTTGCGATTGAGGAACAATTTTGGACGAAAAGATCACCAACAGTTATATTGGCATATATTCATCTCAGTGTAAAAATTTATTTTCATCAAACAATATACCCTCCAGTGACTCAGTTTAGTAACTCCATTCACTAGGCCTCATTTCAAAGCATAAGATTTTTAGAGCATAAGCATAAGATATTATAAGATTTTTTGACCGTTTAACAAAAAAAAACTTCTCAAGAAAGTGTAATAGCTTAAACTGCCTGGCCGTTTCAGTATCACCATAGTTATCATTCAATTACCAAATTCAAAATTTTGACTGTTTAGTGTAAAAATATATTTAAGAAAGTGTGGAAGCTAAAGCTGCCTGGTCGTTTTAGCATCAGAATAGTTATCATTCTATTACCAAATTCAAAATGTTGGTTCTTTACTGAAAAAAATCTGTTAAAAAAAATTTAAGAGCTCAAATGCCTGATTATTGAAGTTGAAGAATAGTTATCATTCCATCACCAACTTAAAATGTCGAGTTTAACATAAAAAATGCCCCAGGGATAGTTTAACTTTTTTGTTTTTTTATTTATTTTAGATTGGACAAGTGGTCATCAGATAAAGAGGGGCAACGAGCCATCACTTTCTAGTCAGCTATGTTATACTATGCAGCTCCAAGACCAGAACTTGTCTTCCTCTAAGAAGAGGATTTATCTTTGGCTTGTTAGTTCATTTTGGAATTTATCATTGACGATTACGTATGAATTTAGCTATTTTATAATATGTTCATTTTAATTAAATTTATGAGAGTTTGGAATTTTAGAAATTTTGTAGTAAAGGAATAAGAACACATTTTGACTAGGAATTTAAAAAAAAAGTTCTAATATTAGAGCTGTAAAATTAAGAAAATCTGAGCTGTAATACCTTCAGTTTCTCATCCAGTCTTCCTAACGATAGCTTCTAGCTTTGATTTAGTGGATGTGTTGACTGCATCCGTTTAAGATATGTCCTATGTTTGCCAGTAGTTTTGTATCGTGCTAATGGATGCCTGATTTCCTTTTTGGGGTTCGGGCCAGATAATTTCCGCAACCACCCTCATAAGCATTTCAAGAAACCTTTAGGAATTTTTTTTAGA
>JAAAKM020073195.1:115048437-115070296 GCA_010016025.2 Alatinidae sp. Z8VKAUB7J3 | reverse complement strand
AAAGCTTTGTGTAAAGAACAAGACATTGAGGACGGGGTAACTCCTTAATATAAGGAAATCTTTTTGTTCTTTTTAAGTTTTAATGTTGCTCCTTACTTTCAGTGAAAGTCAATATCTCACAGAAAACAAAAAATTATGTCTGTATCGAAGATCAATTCTGACTAGTATTTCAGAATAAAAGGATAATTATTTCATGTCTTTTCTGAATCCCTTTGCCGAATTTCCTATAAGTAATTATAGTACCGAACTTTCGAAACCTACAAAAATTCATTTGTTTTGCAAAAGAATTTAACTAGGACGCTCAAAATCATCTCCAAGGTCTAAATCTAGGAGAGTTTCACCTTCCCATTTGATTCTTTCCTGTCCCATTCTCATAGCCTTTATAGTATTTCTTGTGACAAAGTATATCAAAGTAACGCATTTTAACGCGGATAGGCCACAACCCTGCTTAATTGTCAACTCAACACCCATCAAGCTGTTAACGTCACTACAGCAGCAATGGTGTTTTTGTATATAACACTAACCACCTTTATGAGCCAATTTAATACACCATACAAGGTTAGCACCTTCACTAAAGCTTTTCTATCGCAGAACACCTGTTCGTAGTCTATAAAAATGAAGAGCAGAGGGGAGTAGAGATACTACAGGTCATAGAGCCTTTTGTGGGGCCAGAACAATCAATTGTGTTTTTGTATAATTGGCAATAAATTGATTGAAAGATACACTGATGCTTCATATAATTATGAATTATTAGCCTAAGAGTAGAAATTCGGTCAACACTTCCAAAAACCACTTCCGGCACATCTTATTCACTTCCGAAAAACAGACAGTTTGTCCTTTAATGCTTTATCTGCAGCAGTTGTCTACTAGGTATCATTATGCTAAGTAATTTCCTTCTATGAAAACCAAGCTAATGTCTCTGTAATTACCACATTCACTCTCATCACTTTTATCATAAAGGATTTTATTCAAAGTTTTTCCAAAATCCCAAGGTTCTTCCATTTTTTCAAAAACCTTATTTACAATCTTCAGTGATATATCTCTAACTTGGCAAACAGACGCTATCAGTCCCTGAAGCGTTATTATTATTTTTTTTTTTTTCAATGCTGGCTCTAACGCCTCTTAGCAAAATAAACCTTTTTTCACATGCAAACTCTCCAAAAAAAATTATTCTTTCCTGTATCAATTCCTTCAAGTTTATCATGGTTTAACTGACTCTCAAAATGCTCTGCCTATCTCTCTTTAATAAACTCCTTATAATCAAGTATATATACAATAGTTTCTGATAGGTGTCCTGACAACAATTTAGAGACACCCTCTCCTCTTCCGAGACCAGACCGTGTCCAGGCACCCCAAAAGTGTCCAGGCACCCAGGCAACTACAAGCGAGACACTAGCTCTGACTTGCTTGCTGACTTTATGGTAATCTGGAAACTCCCCTTTGATCCATCGCATTTCATGGCTGCGTAAGTAGGAATGAAAGCGACCAGGAGTACCAATCCCTGAAATCGCATGCACGGTCTGACCATTCAATTTTTCAAGCCCCAGTTGTTTATCAGGATCTTTAACAGAACGTAAATCACCCGAGACATATTCCATTAAGTGTTCACCCCGCTTTGTCTTGGCGTTGGCAACGATGAAATCGACATTATTCAATCGACTTTCCGGTTCACGCAATGGACCCGCAGGCAGGCATTTGCCATTGCCAAAACGTCGGTCTCCATCGATGACGGCAATCTCAAGATCCCGTCCCAAGGCAAGATGTTGCAAACCATCATCACAAATAATTACGTCAACATCCTGATGTTCGATTAAACCACTGGCGGCAAGAAAACGATTTTTCCCAATGGCAACAGGACAACCAGTATTACGAGCAATAAGTACCGGTTCATCACCCACCAGAATGGGGTTACTATCGGCACGCACCTGCTGCACCTTATCGTTGAGTTCACCCCCATAACCGCGACTGACAATTCCTGGTTTCATTCCCTTGCTTTTCAGGTAGTGGGCCATCCAGATGGTGAGTGGCGTTTTGCCGGTACCTCCCACAGTGATATTGCCGATAACAATGACGGGTACATCCAGTCGCCTGACCGGGATCAGGCCGGAGCGATATAACACACCACGTGCAAGCATAAATGCCTGATAGAGCCAGCTTAGGGGAGTTAATACGTAACCGAGGCTATTTTGTTCGTACCAGACTTCTTCTGCTAAATCCGATATCGCCATGCTATTACTTTCAGGAGAGTTTACTCGTCCGCATCATCTTCGTATTTCTTTGTCGCAAAGGTAATGCGGATCAAACCTAATTGTCTTGCTGCATCCATCACCTTTACAACAGATTCGTACTCAACGCCTTTATCGGCACTGATGATGATCGGCGCATCATTTCTCTGACCGAGTTTTTCAAAAATGGCTTGCTTTATCGTCGATAGCTTTGAATTAACCAGACCCACATCATTCACAAAGACATTTCCCTTGGAATCCACTGCCACATTGATTGCATCGGGTTTGGCCTTGGTGACTTCCTTGCTTGCCTGCGGCAGGGTGATATTAATTTCCGATTCCCGTTCAACACAAAGCGTTCCAAATAGGCTAATAAGGCATATTTAACATAGTTTGCATACACTAGATGCGTACATTCCATGGTGCGCAAAGCGTTCCAAATAGGCTAATAAGGCGTATTTTTCCCCTTATGGGCACCCATATTTTAGATACATTACATGCATGCGTACACACAAAAGGGGACAAGGGGAAATCAATGCATGTCCACCTCCCAATGGTTAATTTGGTATACTTCTTCACAGCTGGATAGTTTAGGATGACTAGGGTGAGAGTGAGGGGGGCAGGCAAATTCAGGATTAAATCCTTCAATGAACATATTTGAAGACTAAAACTGTGATCCTGTTTCTCCCAACAAATCCGTATAAACGTCAGGTAAAACTGCGAAACAGTCAACAGCACCCAAACCAATGGGGGTAAGGTGAACACCCCCTTTCCCTAGATCCAACACTGCGTACACACAGCCAAATGTGTAGAGGGAGGGTCTGTGAGGAATTTTTTCAGACGGTCTGAAATTATACCAGAAGAAGATCAACTACCAAGCTTGTCTTTTCAAAGAAAATACCAAAAAAGGTATTTATTCAAACTCTAGAAGGCACTTATCCCCGCCTAAATGATGCCCATGCCACCCAGGAAATAACTTCGGATGAGGCCCATTCCTGAAAAGTTAAGCCACCTAACTCAGCCACTTTCCAAGACTACAAACAGCTAGCCTCTAGAATTTGAACCCTCCTCCCCTATGCCAAAAAGTTTCGAGTCTAGCTAACTCCGTTCATCACAAAAACCAAAGTTTGCGCAGTCTTTTGCAAGCGTAAACAACTTTGTGCCTCCCACCCTGCCTCCACTGAATGACGTAGCCAGGAGGGTTGTGACACTGATGTTTAGAAAGTTAGAAATTGTAACAGGCTATATAAATCGTATACTTGGGATTATTTAACTACCTTAATTCGCACTTCGGAGCGATAAGGTCCAATGGTCTTACCCCTTTCAAATGTTGATGTAATTACCGAAAATTTACCCAATGAATAGGCTAGTACTATTCGATCTTCCCATCCCATGTATTTAAAATGATTAGTTCAGATGGGGAATCTTAGCACATGATTGTTCCTTCAAATGATCCAGCGGTTGCGGTTTTAGGCCTGGACAGGGGTAGCTGCCCCTCCGCCCAGTTTTTCTGAGGAGGCAACATTTTATGGTCTTTTAGTTTAATTCTAATATTCATACGAAGGGACGTATCTGGGATTTTTGTTTGGGGAAGGGTAAGGAGTTGATACATAAAACTTTAAAAAACGCAGCAAAAGCTTTTTATTTGCGTTTTTTATGCTTTATTGAGTTGGAAACAAATTTGGGATGAATTCAAACCCGATAAACCACCCCCCTGGATACAGCCTCGCCCATAGGGAATTGTAACCCGTATTCTGAAACACTTGTACTCTAGGTTGTATGAAGTATTTTGAAGGTTTTTGTTCATATCGACGACTTCGAAAATCATGGATGATTTGAAGATCTGTCAAAATTTTTAGGATCCTCTAATTTAATTACGCCATCTCTTATGGGATTGAACTCGTACTTTTAAAATTCTCCATTTGCGTTGGGATTGTCAAACTTTTTCGTGACTTCGTTTTCTTTTTCTGTTGAAGACGTCGAAAAACCAAGAAAGCTTTAAAGGTCACCGAAGGGTTTTCTCCACTGGAAATGTTAGTACAACATCTTCCTTCAACCATGCTACTCAATCTCCACCCACCTGCACGAGTGGTGGTAAACAAAGTCGTGCTGGAACAAATCCTTCAAGGGCAAGACCACATTCTATGTATGAAGGTGGTAAGTCTTTCCTTCTTCCTTTGTTTCACTTTGCTTAGCTTTTTTGTTTTCCTCACTTTTTATTTGACGTGTTTAAAGTTGTTATTATTCTTCCTATTTTTATTTACTTGTAGAATAAGTTAAATGATTGTTTCTTAGCTAGAAATCACTTACAAAAGTTGGTCACAAATTTGTTGTGGTAATTGAAATGACACTCTGTAATATTTTATGTAAAACTTTCGATTTACAGCTTCTTTTTTTTTCAAGCCTAGAGAACGATCAATTTGTTGAACCACGTCTCGGGAACTCCAAGCCCGCGTTGTAATTGGCTCCATCTCATTACTCTTCAGTCCTGTGATCTATTCTTCCTTTCACCATCTCTCCATCATAACTGAGTCTTTTCGCGATCTATGAAATTTGGAACCTTAGTGATTGTTGGGCGGCCCAATGTTGGGAAGTCGACACTCCTTAATGCACTCGTGCGTCAAAAAGTCGCGATCGTTTCTGATAAACCACAGACGACTCGAACACGTGTCCTTGGGGAAAAAATGAGCAATAGAACCAGTTTTTCAGCCCGCCAGGCAGTCTCCTCTCTTTTCCAGCAGTTCATTTTCTAACAGAGAAGTAGAGAAAAAGCAGTTGAACTCCAAATTAACGTCCTTCCAATCAAGACAGAGGCTAACCCAAACCATCAAGTCAAAATGGTAACAATATAAGCATTGTCCATGTAGCAGCAAAAATTATCGGGGTATTTGAGGAGACTGTTCCAGTCTTCTTGAGCGAGAGACAAAGGTCAGGAAAAAATAATTCTAATCCAGTAGAACTTTAGACTGAATGCTTCTACACTTACCAAGTGAAAGTGCGTGAATGCATCTCACAGTGCCTGCAAAAAGGAAATATCTGTTAAAACAGTCGTTAAAAAAACACTAAGATGGAGAGGAAATGGTTTCCAGGATTTCTGCCTAAAGTGATTAAAAGCTTCAACAAGCTTTTAGTAACAATAAAAGAAAATTAAAAAAGAAATATACCTGACTAGATATAAAAGTAGGTGTTTGGGAGGTACGTAAACCCCATTGTTATCATCATTATTATTATTATTCATATCAGCTTTTCTTCTGACAGAAACAGACATCTTGGCAAGGGTCTCTGCAAGACGTAGTGATTCCTTTAAATCCTTTACAGTGTACACACCTAGGTCGGATTCCATCTTTCTAAAATCACAGATTTGATTTCCTGAAAAAAATTAGAGTTTTCCAGTCAAAACCACATACGCAAATAGCAAACAAATAAATCCTGAACTGGGGTATAGAACAACCTTGGGTTTATTTCCGGCATATATGAAGAGGTTTTTTTTCAAAATCTAGGAGAAAATTTCAAAAGTGTGAAAATATCAGGTACAGCTTTTAAGATTGAAAGCGACGATACGATTTTACTTCTTTTCTCGTAATAGTTGATGTAAAAGGCAAGCAAGAACAGTTTTAACCTTCTTAATTTGTGTTACGATCCTCGGTGTCAACTTATTGCATGCAACTTTTAAATTAAGCTGGATCGGCTACCCCTGACATATTGAATGTAGACGATCGATGCTTCGTGTGAACTATTGCCACAGACACTATAAAAATCTGAAGATCGAGAAAATGAAAAAGAACTCATTGATCCAAGTTAACTATTTTGACTTGAAATGAATAACGGCATGCTGGGCCGTCATTTACTTTTTAATCGCCAATAACTGACGAAGCCGATCACGCATCGCACCGTTCACACCGTGGCCACATTCTTCAATCGGAAAAAAATTACCGCGATTCCCAAGAGCCATGAGGGTTTCATGACAGGTTTGGGACCGCTGGGGATCGACCAAAGGATCGGCCTGACCATGAACCGCATTGAGTGCAAAGGGCAAGACTTCCCGAATGACTTCACTTCGATAACGTCCATTCACGACGATTGTTTGGTGAACATTCTCCATGGACATACCGGCAAAAGGCGCCAGGTATCCTCCTTGAGAGTAACCCAGTAAATGTTTGGGTAAACGCTTGTATCCAAGAGTTTCCACGAGATCGCACAAGTAGTGGACAGCATCACTCATTTCTTTCAGGTAGGTATCAGTCGCGATGTCGTAAAAATACCAAGAATGTCCTAGTTTCAATTGTCCACGCCGCTCCTGAGCCACCGGGAAGGGTGCATCCGGCGCGATGACCACAGAATCAGGTGGGCAACAATGCCCAAATGTGCTCATGGCAGTTTTACCGTTTTGCCCATAACCGTGAAGAAGCAAGACCAAAGACTGAGGCGATGGCGGCAGTCTTAATTCGTAGTTGACAGCCCTGGTAATTTTAAGGTTTTCGGTTGGCAAATTTTGATCGATGGCCGCTATTAATTCCAGCAAAGTTTGTTCGCCCTCGCCCAGCAATACATAATCGGCCCCCCGACGCAAGTATTTTTCGTAGTGATCGCTGGCGTCCGAGCTACAAACCAAGACTTTACGTCCCTGTTCTTTGGCGAGGCTAATCATTTTCCAGGCGGCCTCCCGCATATTGGTCAGACACATCTTAGTCAGATAATTAAAGCCGTCGTCAAAAATAACGACGACTTCGGGCTGATAGTCGCTTAAGACAGGCGCAATGTTTTCCGGCTGTTCTTCGAATAAGACGTCAAACAACTTAACGGGAAAACCGGCGGCTCTAACCAAAGCGGCCGCCTGAATAGTCATCAAAGGCGGATAAGGTTTATTCCATTGCGCCTGCTTTTTATCCAAAGTCAGCAAGTAAGCGTGCGTGAATAATATGCGGATTTTATTCATTATCTCAAATATTGCTAAAAAACTTTTACCGCACAATAAGAGAGTCCCAAAAAACAAAATAAATTAAGTTGACTTTTGTTGTACTTTCTGCGCTTGTGTTTTGGTTTTTTGTTGTTCTCTTGATCATATTATTTTGTTCGTGCTTAAAAAGAGAGGCGTTTGTTCTCTCGAAATATTCGCTTTCTGTATTTTCTTCAGCATTTTCATTTGGCCTTTAAAAGCCCATTTTTAATTGTTTTCTTTCTTTATGATATCAAAAGAATTGGCTGATTATGCTGATTTTACATTCGTAATTTTCATTAACTCTAATCTTACCAATTAAAGGCTATTAGCCTGAGAAAATTTGCCAGATTTTCAAAAAGGGGAGAAACATCACCTAAAAGTCACCTAATTTGATTTTCACAAAGAGGCACTTCATGAGAATTCCTAGTTTATACATGTTGACCTTGGACTTGATTCTGCGAGGCACTCCTTTTTTGTACTTGAGAAAACATGGTCCTTTCGCAGATCATGTAAATTCAATTCTAAAAACAAATTTGAAAGGCCTAGATAAAGAAGAATTGTTCCAAGTTGAAATCAATGCAAAATCTTCCTTCTAAATGTCATATTATATAAGCTCAGAGAAAGCTTACAAGAAAAAGCTTGACGATGAGCAGGGGAAAGAGGATTATTAAAAACGTATTCGAGTGTGATTTATATTGGGGAGAAAGTGCTAGAGATTAAGGTGGAAACAAAGGAAATTGAGAGTGAGTAGAAAGTCCTGTCAGGTAATCAAAAACATAAATTGATTTTCCCCTGGGGTTTCTTAAGCTTGGATTTTATTTTGACACCTCCAATAAATGAAACTTTCTAGAGCCAGGCTCTCTAAAAGGAATCGAAATTAAATCGAAAATCTAATAAGAAATACGTGCAAGGGTTTTTACTTTTCTTTTTTGTTGGACCTAAAACAAACGCTCAGCGATATGAACTAGTGTCTTAGTTATGAATTTCTAAGCGTGTAACCTGCTCTAGTATCCCACAAGCATCCTAGTTAAAGGACAAATAAGCCTAAAATACAGGAAGTAGGCTGTAGAAAAGGATTCACAGAACAAACCCTGGAAATAAGCGTTTAATTTTTTAAGGATTCCTGGAAACTTTCATCTTGATCAGGTTAATATGCTGCTTCAATAAAATATTTTTAAGCAGGAAGGTGCCTAGGAATCAAATATAACAAACCCTACCTCGACCTAAGCAATCTCGCAGCAGTTCTTGTCTTTTGTGATTATATCAGGCTGTCATGTCCTCTTGTTCAGTTGACCACTGATATGTTGATCAACTACTAGAGGTGGGAGCTCTTTGGCATACTTGTCATAATAATTTTTTGACTAGCTCCTTGGGTATAGTGTCTTCTGAAGTCAATTTTAGTGTCTTCATAGTCAATTGTTGTCGACGACAGAAGCTGAAAGGTACATGGCAAGAGACTACATAGATTTCTGCCCATGAGAACATGAGCAGGTGACACATAACCATCCACTGGAGTGTTCCTACATTCTAGGAGTTCAAACTCTAGTTCTGTTCCAGACATTTCTGTTTTGAGATGAGTGCTTTAGCTGTCTAGTTGGACCTCTCTGCGATGCCATTTCATTTCGGGTAGTTTGGCACTGATGTTTTGAAATCAATACCCCAGTCCCTTGCAAACTGTAGGAAGAGGTCAGAATAGAACTGGGGGCTGTTGTCAGAAATGATGATACTTGGGATCCCAAAGCAAGAAAGCAAAATTTTCTGGTGTGTGTACAGGTTGTTTCCAAGCTCATTTATCTCATAAAAACAAATGTAGCAGTCCATGGTGAACAGGTTGCCAAGGATCTTCCTATCTTTTCTAGGTGCAGAGAACTTGGGCTTCTCATATAAATATTGAATTGTTTACATGAAGTCAGAATTATTTAAATTACCAATTACATTACCCATTAACTAGAATCTGATCATGTTTACAAGCCAATGCGGCCTATTTGAATCCTTTTCCATTTCTAGGGTTCAGAAGATAACATTCATGACAGATCCAAACCTACCAAAATAGAATTTGCCTACTTGACAGGTCTATTACCTATTGAAATTTAACAAAACAACATATTACCTAATATTCAGTTATCGGCTTATTTTTCTCTGGATTTAGTTCTGAAAATGAAATTCACATCAATGTGGCTTTCCTAAATTTAGAAGATGTTTTTGCATATTTTTGAAACCTCTAAAATTTGGATTGAGCAAAGCTGTGAAGCTGAAAACAGTTATCTTGTACTTCATTTAAGCCAAAGATAGCTCTTATAATTTTTCACTTTCATATTATAGAACTATTTTAAAAGGCCACAGTAAAATTCTAGTTCAGCCACTTTTTGCTATCTTGGAAGGGGTTAGGTTAGGTTAGGAAGCGAAAGAACGGAACTGGCTCGCCCATTGTGGTTGATGCTCAAACGGGGAGTTGGCTCGTGGCCTGCGGCACGTGGTTTCATCAAGATGGGTATGGGGTAGGGCAGGAGGACAGGTTGTTGGAGCGTTATTTGCGGGTAGGCGGTATTCGGTTAGGTCAGGAACTCGAAGGGTTCTTTGTCATCATTGTTGGCGATCAAGAGCACAATGAATTGCGTGTTATTACGGATATTATCGGGAGCTGTCATGCGTTTTTTAGACGTTGGAATAATGCCGTTGCCCTGTGTAATTCATCTTTAATGCTTGCCTGTCTAGATAGGGTGACGCTTGATCCAATCGGTTGTCAGGAATTCTTGGAATCGGGCGTGGTCTATGAAGATCGAACGGTCTATCGGGAAGTAAAGAAACTTGGCCCGAGCCAAGTTCATCGTATTGTGCAAGGGGGAGAACCCATTTCTGAGCCATATTGGCAGATCTGCGATTTATCGTTTGACTCGTTGAATGGGGCAGAGGCCGTAACCCGACTTGCCGAAGGATTGTCTCATGCGACAAATAAGGTATTAAGCACTTACTCGAATCCGGTCTGTGATCTTACAGGCGGCTATGATTCTCGCCTTTTGGTTTCGGCGTTTCTCAAATCAAGAGCACCCTTCTCGACGACGGTTACCGGGGATGAACGAAGTCCTGATGTCATGATTTCAAAGTCGATTGCAAAGGAGTTTGGTTTATCGCATCTTCACATTTGCTCACAAGACCCTCCACCATTTCATCAAGTGAAAGACTCGCTCATGTATACAGATGGGGAATGTGACATGCTGGAGTATTCACGAATTCTTGGCGTTCATCGTCGCCTGCTGGAGTCTTTTGATGTCAGTATCAACGGGTCATTCGGGGAAGTCGCACGGGGATATTGGTGGGAATTGCTGTATCCATTGGCAGGTAAACAAGAAAAGTTAGATTCACATCTTGTTGCCCAAAAACGATACGTGACGCAAAAGATTGATAAAACCCTTTTCCCAGCAGAACTGCGTGTGGATTTGGTCTCTCACTTTTCGACGATGATTGACCGTGCAAACATTGGATTAGAAAATTTTCCGAATACCGTCCAGATGGATCATGCCTATCTTCGATTACGGATGCAACGATGGCAGGGACGGCTGGCGAGATTGGGTATATGTATTTTAGTTACGTTTATACGATCCAAAAAAAACATTTGTTATTTTTTTCAGGGGGTCCACCCCCCCCTCCACTGGAGATGGCCTTTTCAAAAACCTAAAAAATGCTTGAACAAATAAAATGTGCCTCATAAGTAGTTCAAAACTTGCATTTGCGCAGAGGCAGGGCCTCCGAAGCCCCCCCACCGAGATATCATGATCTTTTTATTTTCTTAAAATTGGTTAGTACTTCGACGTGCTCTTCGTCGGGGGGGCCAGCCGGCTCCAGACCGTCGTGGATCTCGTCACGGACGTCTTCGGCCGCCTTCCGAACCGCAGTCTCGATCCCGACCGCGTCGTCGCCTACGGCGCCGCCGTGCAGGCCGCGCGCGTCGCCCGCCACGAGGCCGTCGAGGACCTCGTGATGACGGACGTCTGCCCGCACAGCCTGGGCATCGAGGTGGCCAAGGAGTTCGGCGGCAAGTTCGAGCCCGGGCACTTCACGCCGATCCTCGATCGCAACGTGACGGTGCCCGTCAGCCGCGAGGAGCCGTTCCAGACGCTCCACCCGCAGCAGGACGAACTGAAGATCGAGATCTTCCAGGGCGAGCATCGCCACGTGGAGAAGAACACTCGCCTCGGCGAGATGCTCATCAAGGGGCTGCGCGCGCGCAAGGAGCACCGCTTCCCCGGCGCCGTGACGGTGCGCTTCACCTACGACGCCAACGGCATCCTCGAGATCGAGGTGACCGTGCTCGAGACGGGCAAGAAGACGCGCCACGTCATCGAGAGCCGGCCGGGCGCCCTGACCCCGGAGCAGGTCGCTCGAGCCATCGAGGCCATGGCACCGCTCAAGATCAGCCCGCGCGACCTGCTCCCGAACCGGGCGCGGCTCGAGCGGGCCAACCGCCTCTACGCCGAGCTCTCCGGCGGGGATGGCACCAAAAATAAACCTTCTAAAATCCAACGAATAAGAGGAGTATTCTGAAATCCAATGTAGGTGGAATAATAAAGCAGAGGTTAGAATTTTGGTAAATACACATAAAAACGCATCAATAATATAGGGTTTGACTATTCTTAGGAAATAGACCAAATTCATTGTTTTTTATTCTATTGTCCAAAACTTAAACATCATCAATTCTAATGTTAAAAGTCAGATCTAGCATATAATAATTCTTCCAATTTTCTTTCAATCTTTTTACATGGACTTTTCCCACCCCATTCTGAGATGACCCTCTTTCCACTTTCGGCCCCTAATGAATCGCCAAAAAAACACAATCTTTGGCAATATGTTAGGTCAGCTCCATCCTTAAAGCGTGATCTAGCCATCTTGACCTTTTTTCATTGTAGTCCTAGAAAGTCAGATCAAACCACATTTGTCGTGCAACCTAATGTTTAATGTATGGCCAGTCGAAGGAACGCCTAAGACTATCTAGATAGATCTACTCAGGATACATTTAACAGATCTTCCTCATCCTTTCGATGCGCCCATGTTTCAGAACTATGCTTCACCAATGTCATTGTTGTGGCGTCCAACATTATAATCTTATTTCACTGTCTTGTATTCTTATATATTCATATATATTATATTATACATTCCTATTCTTCCAACTAGTACATAACACTAATTGTTTAATAATTAGTCTATTCTTATGCTCCACACAAGAATCGGACTTTCAACAATGTTATTAGTTGAACTAAAAGCCTGTTCATAATCTATAACATTGAGGACTACAGGGGTCTAATCATTTAAAAATGTTTCAATTGTTAACTAAAAAGTGAAAATTTAATCAGCCCACCCTCTCCCCTTCCTAAAACTACGCTGATCTTCCCTTAAGACTGTGTCTATAGTTTTTCTTGGTCTAATAATGTACAATCGCGCTAAGAAATTTGTATCCTACAGAAGTCAAGCTTAAGCCTCTGCAATTACCACCCTCACTTTTATTCCCTTTATTGTAAGGGGGTTTAGTTTTAATTTTTCTAAAATTATGACGCACTTCCTCGTTTTAAAAATCTTAGTTCAAAATTTCCAGTCATTTAGCTCTAATTTCGTAATTATTCAAACTGTCTATAACTCCCTCTCGAAAGACAAAATTTCCTTTATTTCCAAATTGTCAAAAAAAATTATTCTTTCTATGGCATTTCCACGATTTTACCGTTGTTTAACGCACTCTCAAAAAGTTCTGCCTATCTCTCTTCAACATTTTCATTATCACTAGTTCTGGCCATATTTGACTTGGACATGTCCAGATTGACTATTTCCTCTCAATTTCTGAACATTTCAATACATTATTTTTCTATCGTGCTATCTAGTTGCTTCTCCATGATTTTCTAACTTTCCTAGGTAACGAGAAGATCAATAAAGTTGATAGCTTCACTTACCTAGGTAGTATTATTTTCTAGAAATGAGCTAATAAATGGTTTTGTAAATATTGCTCATTTATCAGTTAAAAGAGAATTGTTAAAATTAAGAATTGTTAAGAGATATGGTAGCTCATTTCCATTAGGGCTGAGTTCTTGTAATGGTATATAGCCATACGTTTTTTGCAAAAATAGTATATTTAAGTATATTTATTCGACATTTATTTGGGTATAGTCTTGCGCTTCTGACCACTTTCCCCGCCCTTGACTCTGCAGCCGATAGGAACAAAGGGTAGAATGAATCAATATTCATTTGGATTGTTTTCTCAAATAAGCTGTTCAGATCAGACCTACTCACGAAGTGAAACGTTCTTTCAAGGAGCCAAGGGCTATACCACTTTTTTTTAGATGGAAGGGGAGGGAAGTAGCCCACTACCAAAATTTCGTCTTTTTATCGATGTTTAATTAGGAGTGTTTCCAATTTTCTCCCTTAAATGAAGTTGTTGTAAGTTTTTAATATTAAAATTCCATTTGCTTCCTCGGAAGGGTAATCCCTCCCCTGCTGACCCCTTCTTTTTGGCACCAATAGCGCGAGCTAAATATTTGCCATAAAAATATCAGAATTTAAAACTGAACAATTATTAAAGTGCAAGAGATATATAACTATCAGAGGCTCTTCCAGATCTTATACGCTACATTAACATTTTAAAAGCAATAAACACTTCCACTGACAAATTGCATTTAAGCTAAAGTTAAAGCTAAACAAAATATAACCGTGATTAGATCCAAAAGCAAATAGAAAATAACAATATTTCAAAAGTTTTTTGTCCAAAGGCATGACAATGCACGGCAAATATTTGTTAGTGCTATAATACACACAATTATTCTATGCTAGAAATTTTCACTTTTGAAACGATTATGACCGAATATTCGTTGATTATAGGGACTGTGGTTACCTTAAATGTCATTTTGTGAGCTATAATGTCGGCTGACAGTCGTAAAGACAAAGGGCCTCTTATCAAATTTTCCCATCACCACAGGGGGCTTCCGAAGCAATTTCGGTTAAAACCTTAAACGTGTCAATATTTCAAAAAGCTAACGAGAGCCTGGCTTAGCCCAAAGAAAGCTTACAATCTCTTTCTAATAACGTGCCGAAACTGGTCCTGGATGTCTGGGCGGACAACGTCGAGGAATCCTCGGGCGGGCGCATCAAGGTTGACCGCTTTCCGTCGATGCAGCTGGGCGGCAAGCCGCCGGAGCTGATGGACCAGGCCATTGACGGCGTCGCTGACATCGTCTGGACCGTGGTGGGCTATACCCCGGGCCGCTACCCCTCGACCGAGGTGTTTGAGCTGCCGTTCATGATGACCAACGCACGCGCCGTGTCGCATGCCTATTGGGAAATGTTCGACAAGCACATGAAGGACACCGAGTTCAAGGATGTGAAGATCCTGGGCACCTGGGTGCATGGGCCGGGCATGATCCATACCGCCGATCCGGTGGAGACTCCGGAAGACCTGGAAGGCATGAAGATCCGCGGCGGCGGCCGTTCGGTCAACGCGCTGCTGACCGAACTGGGCGCGACGCCGGTGGGCATGCCGGTTCCGGCGATCCCGGAGGGCCTGTCCAAGGGCGTAATCGACGGCACCACCATTCCGTGGGAAGTGACCGCGGCGCTGAAGGTTCCGGAGCTGGTGGAGAACCACACCGAGTTCACGGGCAAGGCGCTTTATACTCTCACCTTCGTTCTGGCGATGAACAAGGAGAAGTACGAGAGTCTGCCGGATGACCTGAAAAAGGCCATCGACGACAACTCCGGCCTCGAGTTCTCGGTCTTTGCCGGCGGCACCCAGGCGGATTCGGACGGTCCCTCGCGCGAGATGGCGCTGGACCTGGGCAATAACGTCATCACCCTGGACGAAGACCAGACCGCCATCTGGCGCGAGCGTGCGCAGCCGATCTATGACCAGTGGATCGCTGACATGAAGGAAAAGGGCATCGACGGTGCTGCGCTGATCGAAGAAGCCAGCGGGCTGATCGAGAAATACACGCCGCAGTACCAGTAAGGCGTTTGAATTGATAAAGGTGAAGGGCCGCGCGGCATTGGCACTGCGGCCCTTTGCATACCGGAACAAGGCAACTGAACCATGCACAAGCTCATGATGCGGCTGGCCAAATCAATGGCCTACCTGGGCGGTGCGGTCCTCACACTTCTGATCATTCTGACATGTGTTTCGATCGCTGGGCGCTTGCTCAACGGTTTCTTCCATGGCGATTTGATGGAGCGGATTGCACCAGGGTTTTCGAAATCTCAACATTCTATTTCGAAAACTCAGGGAAACCCATTTAGTCGAGTACCCATGTCATTTCTGAAGTATACTCTTGGGAGAATCTTGGCCAAGCGAAGAGTCCCTCAAACCTCCTAGCTAATTGGACGACCAGGAAGAAACAAGACGGCCTTTTTACAAAAACCTATCTATAAAAAACAGATAATTTGCATAATTAAGAGCCGTTATTTGCTAATTAAGAGTCAGGGATTTCGGGGATATCAACCCCAGAAGGTATACTTATTGGACCTTGCGATGTGTCTAAACAAAACAAGTATCTCAAAAATTCTCATCCAGCATCAAAGAGGCTACGGGGAACCGGGTTTCAGACAAAGGCATAGAAGGGCGGTTGTTTGCCCTCCAACACCTATCAGCCCTAAAAAAAGGGTACTCGCACTTTCAAGTTCTAGTCGAATGAGCTTGCCAAGTTTCCGCATCCACCCCCCTAAATACAAGACGGTCGAAGAAAAAAGTTTTTCATGTCCTTTTCCGATCAACCCTTCTGACTATGAGAATCCATAATCTTCGACCCTGAGAGTTTTGAGCCAATCGAATACCAAAATCACACAATCCCCTCCCCTCCTTTTTCTATTACAAAAACCTCAAACAATTGGCAATTTACATTATTTATGACGTAGAAACAGAGACGGTCATGCCAATCCCAAGGCATTCTTATGGGAACGTTCGACTATATTGAACAGAACTGGTATTTCAAAATTTTGATCCGATGCATTGAAGCAGCAAGGGGGAGGAGCTTAGCAAAAATAAAGCAGGGGGGTGGTTACCTTCCAATCACTTTCGACTCTTGAAAAAATTACACGAGTAATCAATCCAATGAGCTCCCTCCAATGTTTCCACGATAACATTTTTTCATAGAAAGTGGCCAAAAAATAAGAATAAAACAATATATTGAATGCATATAGCTCTTTGCTCAGGCAGCATTGAGAATAGATATCAGAAATTGAATAATAAAATACTGCAACTGCCTTCAGCCCTACTTAAAGTATGTTTTGTAAATTAGCGAGGTGTTTCCTCTTGCATCATTTCCCTTGTTTACAGTTTACAGACAAACTCTCGGCTGTCATCCTGATCCCCTCTCCGTCCGGCACTTTTCCTTCTAAAGAAATGCTGAGTGTCAAGAAAGGCGTCCGGGCCCGCGGCGCCGCTGGCGCCGGTCCAGGCCATGAGACTCCATGCCGCCACTGCGGCCACGATCAGACTTCGCATCACTGACTCCTTGTGACTTTTCATTGATCGCGTTATTGATCGCGTTATTGATCGCGTATCGATCGCGCTGATAGATCGCGTTCGGCTTCGCGAACCGGCCTGTGGCCGGCGGCTATCGGCCTTTGAACTCGGCTTTACGTTTCTCCATGAACGACGCCATGCCTTCGCGGAAATCCTCGGACTGAAACAGCGGCAGAAGCTGCAGGAACACATGGTGCACGTGATCGTCGAAGGTCTCGTTCATGCCCATGCGCATCATGCGTTTGGATGCCTGCACGGCAAGCGGTGCGTTTTTGGCGATATTTGCCGCCAGTTCCATTGCCTGCGCGTGTACCTCGTTATTGTTCACCACATGTGAGACCAGACCCATCTCTTCGCATTCCCGGGCCAGCAGGGTTTTACCGGTGAAGATAATCTCTGCCGCTTTTGACCAACCGATAAGGCGTGGCAGAATCCAGGTGCCACCAGACTCAGGCACAACCCCACGCGCCGTGAAAGCAGCGGCCAGCTTGGCGCTGTCGGCCATAATTCTGATATCGCATCCCAGCGCCAGGTCCATGCCGTAACCCGCGGCGGAACCGTTGATGGCCGCTATCGTGGGGGTGTCGAGATTGTGCAGGACGGTAGGCGGGGTATTACGCAGGTCCAGATTGGCAGGGCTACTCTTTCCTTCGCTGAGGTTATTGGTGATATCGCTGCCACGCAGGTCCAGTCCGGCGCAGAAGAATTTACCGGTACCCGTCACAATTATGGCGCGTACGTTGGTATCCGCGTCAGCATCCAGCAGCATCTGCGTCAGGCTGTTCAACATCGGGCCGGATATCGTGTTTTGTGAATCCGGTCGGTTAAATGTAATGGTTGCCGTGTGGTCGGTAACTTCGTATAGCACCGCATCTTCTGCCATGTGAGCGCTCCTTTTGATGTATCCGCTGGTGTGCCGGAGGATCTGTGATTCTGATTCGAGCGCCACCCTACATATGCCCGGCAGTAATGACAACTGGTGCAAATTAATCCCAAAAAAATTGGCGATCAGCGGTATGGCCGACTAGATTTTATAAAAGGATTTGAAGTAAGCATTATGGAAAACGCCGGTCCATACAACAAGGCTGATAATCATTTGCGGTTCATTTAGCACAAAAATTGCTATTGTACAGAAATGTGATTCCCTTTTATTGCAGAAATATGTGATATTGAAAGCCCGAGTCACTTTTACTTCTTGTTATAAAAGGGCGTATCTCACTCCCAAATGATTCAGTCATGAATAAGATTATTAGCCTCATGCAGAAACACTAAAATATAGAATGCCCAAAAATTTGGCTTACTGAGATGCGTCTTTTTGAGCTAATTTCAATGAACGAAACCACGCCTAGAAACTCTGGAAAGTGCGGTTAAAATCTGCCTTTCAATGGCCCTTTCCCTCAGGGAATGGTGAACCCTGGAGTAATCTAGTCAAGTAACTGACGGGGTTTTTCGCTAGATCATAGCCAAGTGTGTACGACGATGAGCTGTTAGTATTAGTAGTCTCCAGTAGCAATATAATAAGAGCCTTGTGATAGCGTAGTGCAGCGGTTCCCAACCGATTTTGCACCATGTCCCTTCTCGGCATTCTTAAAATCTTGATGCTCCCCTCGTTATGTTTTGTTATTATAAATTTTGTTACCCTGAATATAACGCGTATTCACCTGAAGGAAGTTTAAAAGGCCATTAACTTGGTACCTTTTTCCGAGTTGTCCTCTAGGTGTATTTTATGCGAATGAATTTTTTTCTGTATGCAACACCTTCTTACAATGGAGGGCACCGTTACAATACTATCACTTGTTCTTTAAAAATAAAAATATTTTTGTTCTTTAAAAATTATTTGTTTGCTCTTTAAAAATATGTGAATGTCACGTCATTTACAAGAAATTTTTTTTCTTTTATTCGGGCTCTAGAGTGTTGTCAGTCGAAAGGTGTACGTCCTGCCCATGACCCACCAAAATATTCCCATGCCCCACCAGTGGGGCGTATGCCCTGTGTTGGGAATCACAGGCGTAATGTATAATGTCTAACTTGGAAACTCTGGAGACTGTGGTTCAAACCCGTCTAAAAAAACTTGAAATTGTGCTCAGTGATGAACTCGGGTGGCTTTGTGCTGCGATAAGTTGCTAATAGTAGTATTACATTGGAAGGCCTTAATTACCTTATTAAACAAAAAAAAAAAACAAGTTTTTCTAAATGAAAGTAATAGCGACATTAGTTTGACTCTTTCTCTGTCGTGCCACTTGCGCGCACCGATCATGCTCGCCACCACTCCGGCGGTCCACATGCGGTCCTGGGTCAGAGCCAGTCGGCCGACCCGGTGGATCTCCGAGCACTCCTTCTCGATGTCGGCCAGCGTGCGGCCAGCTTCGTTGGGACCGGTCGCGCCCGACTCCGTCAGTTCACGCCATTCCTTGTAGCGCAGGATCGAACGACGGATGCGGTCCGGCTTGAACACGCCCTTGACGCCGCGCCAAGTGTTGACGAACTCCTCGAGGTGCCAGCCGAAGACCTTCTCACAGCTCGGATCGAGCAGCGCGTAGGTCGCGAAGTTGAGGCGGTACCAAGGCAGGCGGAACAGCGCCTCGTCGTGATCCTTGAGCGCGGGCACTCCCATCGGGAAGCCCTGCTCGGTGAGGACCATGTTGACCGGGCAGGTCTGCTCGTTGACCAGCTTGATGTACTCCGGGTCGTTCAGCATGCGAACTCGCATGTTGTAGTGACCCTTTCAACACAGGCCCTCGCCGTAGGAGCCGCTGTCGTTGGTGCTGGTCACCAGGAGAACGGCCTTGCCGGTCTTCTTGGCTTCCGCGACGGCGGCATCGAAGGTCGGATACCAGTTGACGCCCTTCTCGGGGTCGTCAGCCTCGTGCTTTTGCTTGTGCCACTCGTCGACCTTCCAGTCCTTGAAGCGGCCTTTGACCCAGCCCTGTTCGACAGCGGGGTCGTCGGAGCAGCTCGCGACGGCGATCGCGGCGGCCACGAGGATGAATGCGGGGACGATGCGGAGAACTCTCATGGCTTCTCCCGATGAGCGGGATGAACTGTGGCAGGTTGGCAGCGGTGGCGGCCACGGGTCGACGAGGTGTCGGGGCCACCAATCGCGACTCGGTGGGGTGGAGAGAATTTCGAAGTCTACAAGATCGGAGTGGGCAGGCGCCGGCTCAGACACGCGCCTCGCCGCGATTTCGGTGCGACGTCTCGAGCGTCTCCCATCGACGCCATGGCTCGCAGAGCACCGGCCGGGCCCGTCAGTAGCCGAACCGCAGGGTCCCGCCGTTCGAAATCAGGCTGCCGTAGGGGTTCGCGCCCGGCGCCAGCACGAACGCCTGTTGATACAGGCACCGACCGACCAGACTGGCCGAGTTCGGGATGGGCAGTGGCCAGATCGCGGCCCCACAAGAATACTGCTACTACTGCGAACACTAATGCTGCACCAGGCCACATGAGGTCAAATGAGCTACGCACGATCATCCTCCATGTCAATATGTTGAAAGCATTCCTCTTTACACCCTCCCAACGTGTTCCAATTTCCCTTAAATCTTTCCATACGACATCCTCCCATCCCATTCGTTGACAACTTGCTTTTCTTTTGTCTTTAGATGGTTTACTGACAAGGACGATCTTTGGCAATATGTCATCCTTCATCTGAGGAACATTTCCTGGCCATCACATCCTCTGTCTCATTTTGACCCTTGAAAGTAAAATCGTACCACATTTATGGTACAGCTCACTATTTCAGATACAGTCAGTCAGTCGGGTACCCAAATAAGTCTATAGGTAACTTCTCTGGAAAGCATCTAGCAAATCCGCTTCCGTCATTCAGAGTGCCCACACTTCAGTACCATACATGAACACTATTCTTTACGTTATTTTCAAATTTGTTTTATGTCCTGAACCCTCAAAACTATCAAAAATTCAGTCATTTTGCTAGAAATTTCATTTAGGACGCTCAAATCATCAGCATAATCTAAGTGTAAAAAATTTTTACTCCCCCAATTGATTTCATGTTTTCCCATTGCCTTTGTTGTGCTCCTTAGAAGAAAGTCCATCAAAATGATCCATTTGAATGGAGATAGGAAGCAACATCGCTTAGCTGCTGATTTAATTCGAAACTAGATACAATTCTCGTATCGTACTTTAGCCGCAGCTATGGTATTTTGGTCCTTACTGCTAATCACTTTAATGTATTTATCGGGTGTATAAATATATGACCTTTGCTGAAGTTCTTCTATTGGCTGGATCAAACGCTTGCTCATAAGCTATAAAACTAAGGACTAAAGGGATTTGATGACTAAGCCACTTTTAATTTTTATCAAAAGGTGAAAATTTGGTCGATACATTCCTGGCCCTTCCTAAGACTGCACTGATATTCTTTTAAAACTGCACTGTTTTTCTCTTAAAACCTAATCTGCATCTCTAAGTCTAAAAAGTGTCATCATACTAAGTAATTAGCTTCCTACGAAATCTAGCTAGTGCGTCTGTAATTACCACTCTCACTTTTATCACTTTCGCATAGAGAGTTTACCACCATCTTTAAATAAATCATGGTCTAAAGATAAAGACGGCCTGAGCAACTTGTTCAGGGGCAATTCGATCCAGGCACTCCATCGCCACCGGCCGGCTACAATAGGATTTGAGGCAGGGAACACAGGATATTCCGGCCTGCAAAACGCGATCTTCCTGCCCAAACGGCCCCGTTCGGACCGGATCCGTGGGACCAAATGGAGCCACCACCCGCGTGCCAACGGCCGCCGCAACATGCATTGGACCAGTATCGTTGGTCACCATCACAGCCGCTCGGCGCAACCATTCGATCATGGATCGCAGACTGGCTTTCCCCGTGAGATCCAATAGATCGGGATGCTCCTCGCGGAGGGCGGCACCCTTCTCGCAATCTTCTTTCCCGCCCAGCACCACGAATCGAGTCACACCACGCGCCTTAAGAATGTGGAGCAATCGGCTGAAAGCCGGCACGGGCCACTGTTTGGTTGGCCAACGAGCACCAGGCTGAAGCGCCACCCACGGCCCCTCCTCCGGGTGAGCGTCATGGAGTTCTTCCCGTTCCACAGCCGACACCGGCAGCCAGTCAAAGTCCCAACGCACACGCTGTCCCAGGACGGGCATTACATTGAGGTAGCGCTCCACCGCGTGAATCCGGCGCGCGGGGGGAGGACTCCACGGCATAACTAGCGTCGTTGTTCATAA
>JAAAKM020073195.1:115012337-115048427 GCA_010016025.2 Alatinidae sp. Z8VKAUB7J3 | reverse complement strand
CCCAAAAAGGTGACGCCGTTCACGGCCCAACCGAAAGTAGCGCTCCGGGCCAAGGCCTGGAGATCGATCACCAAATCATAGCGGCGAGCCCTTAGTGTCCGAATGTGACGCAGTAATTCCGGCCAATACAACGGCATCGACCAACGATCGCGATCAAAAAGAAGGCACTGGGAGAGATCCGGATCCTTTTCCAGCAGCGGCGCCAGCCCGCGAGCCACCCACCAATCGATCTCCGCATCGGGATAGGCGAGCCGAAGATTCCGCAAAACGGGAATCGCATGAATGACATCGCCGAGCGAACTCGGCTTGAGGATGAGAATTCTCAAGCTTTCCGTCTCACTTATCCAAACCGTAGAGACTGCACTGGCCTCAATTTGCGCTCGCGGCCACACCAACGCGGGCCGTGAGCTGACCCTCCGGGGTCAGAAACGAGCCGGGAACTTACTTGCCTACTTGCCTAGAGGCAACCGCTCCGCCAACCGCTCCGGCAAACCCGCCTCGCGGATTTTGAAACAACGATCAACCAATGTCAATTGAGTTGGCGGCAGAGAACATTTTTCGCCTCGAGCGATCCGGACCTGCCACCCGATCTCGCATTTGCGCCGGAGACCCGATGCCCGAAGTCATTTTTAACGGCCCCGCCGGACGCCTGGAAGGCCGTTACCAGCCCGCCAAGGAAAAAAACGCTCCGATCGCCATCGTGTTGCATCCACATCCGCAGTTCGGCGGCACGATGAACAACCAGATCGTCTATCAGCTGTTTTACATGTTCCAGCAGCGCGGCTTTACCACGTTGCGTTTCAACTTCCGCTCCATTGGCCGCAGCCAGGGCGCCTTTGATCATGGAACCGGAGAGCTTTCCGATGCCGCGGCAGCCCTGGACTGGATTCAGGGATTGCATCCCGACAGCAAAAGCTGCTGGGTGGCAGGCTATTCGTTCGGATCATGGATCGGCATGCAGTTGCTGATGCGTCGTCCCGAGATCGAGGGCTTCATGTCCATCGCGCCACAGCCAAATACCTATGACTTCGCGTTTCTGGCACCCTGCCCCTCATCGGGCCTGATCATTCACGGCGATGCCGATCGCGTGGCGCCGGAAAAGGATGTCCAGGGACTGGTCGAAAAGCTCAAGGCCCAAAAGGGCATCATGATCACCCAGAAGACGATGCCCGGCGCCAATCACTTCTTCACCGGCCAGGTTGACGAGCTGATCGGCGAATGCTCCGATTATCTTGATCGACGGCTCCTTGGCGAGCTTGTTCCGGAGCCGGTGGCCAAACGCATTCGCTAAGGCAACTGCTGCAGGGGAGACTGGAATGCGGACCAACTGGAGAACCGCAATTCCCGTCGTCTGCCTGGTGGCTTTCGCGGCATTTCCTGCGCTTTCGGAATCGTCAAGCTCCGCTGCTTCGGTTCACGTACCGGCGGGCCCGTTTGTCATGGGATCGGAGCGACCCGAACGGGAGGCGGCTTACCGTCTAGACGAAGCCGCCTATGGCCACAGCGTAACGCGTGAACGTGGCTGGTACGAAAGAGAGCCCAGCAAAACCGTCGAGCTGGGCGCCTTCAACATACTGGAGACGCCGGTGACCAACCGGATAAGCACGTTATATTGGCTGAAAGTTTACAGGCGCAGTATGAGGATTTGAAATCAAACTTTGTTGGTAAATCATGCGGTGGCCTGCTTGTCATAATTCTCTGTTGTATTTTCCATAATTTTGTCACTAAGGTAGCCTGTTATATTTTCATCATATTTTGGTATATGTCATTAGGATTAACCTAACTTCACTTCTTTGGCGTGGTCGCTATAACAAGTAAGTACCTGCATTTAGTTTCTTTAAAAAAATATATACAGAAAAACTGGCAACTATTGCACTGTATTTTAAACCTCGTGCTTTGTCTTTCAAAGTTCTAGCTTAAAGTGCATTATTTCTTCAACTGAGTCGACTGCAACGAAGCGGCCCAATTGGATCCACCGTCGCACATCTGGCGGGCTATTGACTGTTCGATGCCTGGTGTATACCCTTTAGATTCACGATCTGCCAAGACAAGTTACACCGTGCCACACTTTAAACATCTTCAAAAGCTAAATGGAGTGAAGTAAAAAAAACGCTTAGCAGGTTTAGCCTGGGTTCGTCGCTTTCCACATTTCCATTTGGTGCACACCATTTTGGAGATGGGTGCCCCTTGGAATAACTCTCCCAATTTATTTATATATTTTATGAATTAATTAACAGAACGATGTAGGACTATCTTAAACAAGAGTCTGGAAAAAAGTTTTCAGCCTTATTCTTGTGCCCCTTTCCTGCTTGTGATGGTGCATGTGAAAGATCATTGGAAAATAGGTCCTTACTTTGGACGGAAGCTTCTGCCGAGACTCCTGTTCAGAAGTTGGAACTGTCATGGAAAATCTTGCACTCTAAAACTTCACATAATTTAAAATTAGCTTCAGGCTGAGTTAGGAACTAGACATCGCTTTCCTTGCCTTAATTTGGGCTTCACATCCACTTATAAAAGTCTCACTCACCTAGCTCAACAAATTCTTGAGACTACAAAAAGCGGCTGCCACTGCAGCATAATTTCATTGGTCGCTTAATACTCTACTCTTCGTTTACAGGACTTGCTTCAATTAAAACTAAATTGCTTTTGGACAAAGTATATTTTCCAATTTGTATTTTGGTTTTTATGGGAGTTTTTTTATAGGAACAGAAGAAGCAAATCAAAGGAGAATTTCAATCACACTTCCTCTGATCAGCTAGTGCTGTAGATATATTAAATTCCTACCACTTCACAGTCGAATTAACACCTCTTTTGTGTTAAAGATTTTTACAGATTGCATGCTGGTCTCTTAAAAGAGAGGGGAGTCTCCCACAACTCGTCAGCTATCAGCGAAAAGAGGGATATTGCCCGACCATAGGGCAGGCAATACTCGTCCCTCAAAAAAGAACGAGTCACCTAATCCATTATCAACAAACGGCACCAAATCCTAAGAACCGTTACAAGTAGAAGAACTTCTTTCTTTGACATCAGATTTCTCTTCAAGGGATCTTACCTTAGGTTATGGTCAGCATTTAAAAGGTCAAGGAGGATTATTGCCTTCTCGTCAATTTTGGTGGTTCAACCCATAGGCTTTCAACCCCTTATATGCTTCAACCCATTCAGCTAACCTTGGCAGCGTGTTCCATAAAATGCCTTGCAGCCTCATGGTCAGGTCAGACACTGGAGCCAAGACAGCAGTTTGGCAGTGATTGAAATTAACAGCAGAGTAGCTTGGAATTTATATTTGATCTTAATTAATTATCATAAAGAACAGCTGAATTAAACATAATTAAAGTTTTATTTTGTTCTTGTTCTCTGTCGGCAAATTTTACAAGCAGAAGAAAAATATTCCACAACACTGGAAATGACTCAAAGTGCAAAAATACAGCGTTTTTCTTAAAAAGTTTATGCTACAATATTCATTGCATGAAATATTCATTATGAATGTCTATCAAATATGTGTTGCTTATAGAAGAAATTTTACTATGATTCTCGGATTAAGGATAGAAGTACTTACTTATTGTGTCCACAATTTGACTATATGGATTTATATTTTCGTTTTTCAGGGACATGCGACCAAGCAGGAATCCAATCGCAAATAGCAGTCCCTGCTTTCCTTCCACTGATTTTCTTGACAGGTCTGGCAAGGCTGCTGACAAAAATTTGTTTTGAAAATTCTGTGACTTTTCTTCTTTGAGTACTATACTCAAGAGCTCCGCAGATATCAGCCGTGTATCCTCTGAGTTAGACTCAGTTAAATCCTAAAAAAAAGCCGAAACAAGCTTAAAGAGCAGAGCGATAGGAAAGGTGGAGGATCCCCGCACCAGAAAATTCCACCTTTGAAAGTTTTTTTTTTTATTCCGTTTCGGCAAGGTAAGTTCGGTGTGAAGAAATAAAGTGAATCAAATCTAAGGTTGCTTAGTCATCTTGCAACTTAGTCTTGTTCCCTGGCTGGTTATTTTTTTCAAGGTCATGTATTTTATTTTGGCAAACATGATGAGCACCAACAGTGTTCCCTCCAAGGTGATCATCTGTGTTTTGTCTGAAGAAGGAAATCTTGGAGTCATTATTGATGACAGATTGAATTTTACCACCTATACCCTGACTGTACCTTCATCTGCCTTTTAATCTCTTGGTATTGTCGAAAGGAGAATCTCAAGCTGGTGACCTAGAATGTTCATGAAACTGTGTGTACCATGATCATGCTTAAAAGGTTGCTCAGGAAACATATCTGTTATGTATATTAGCTATGCCAAGAAAAATTTAAACTGACATATTTGACTATTCATTTTGAAATCGAAATTCCATGGGTTCGAGTAGGATTATATACCATTCTAGGATTTCTTTTTTTCATATCTAAGACATAATTAAGTTCTTTTAAAACAATACTTATAAATCAGGAATTAGCAACAGTAGTTTCTCTTTGGTTCTTAACTAGACATTGTTTAGGTTATAAAAGTTTTTACTTGATTGCATTGTGATATTTCTGTTTATTGGAGTTCCTTCTGTTTACCCAGTAATCCCTCTCCCCTTTCCTGGAAATAACCCCTAGGCTGTATACACAATCTTCCAGATTTTGTTGGTTTACATTATTTCTTATAGACCTTCTTATTTCCCATTAACACTTGGTTTATTGTGCCAAATAATGCCAATAAAAATGTTTTTATGGCACTTGGTATCTACCAAGTGACATATAGTGATTGCAAATTCTGTTGGTCTGTCTGTCCTGATTTTGCTACTTTAGGCACTTCCAGGTAAGCTAGGACGATGAAATTTGGCAGGTGTATCAGGAACCAGACAAGATTAAATTAGAAATTGTTATTTTCCTGATTCGACCATTGGGGGGGGGGATGGTTAAATTGAAAAAACTAGAAAAAATGAGGTATTTTTAACTTACAAACGGGTGGGGGGCGGGTGGGGTTGTTTGGCGCGGGGGGAGTTGAGGGGGAAAACCTAAAATCTTGGAAAACACTTAGAGTGGAGGGATCGGGATGAAACTTGGTGGGGAAAATCAGCACAAGGCCTAGATACATGATTGACATAACCCGAACAGATCCGCTCTCTTTGGGGTAGTTGGGGGGTGGGGTTAATTCTGAAAAGTTAGGAAAAATGAGGTACTTTTAACATACGAAGTAGCCTACTGAAAAGTGTCGTTTCTAGAATCACCATGCCCCTTGCTAGTCTAGATATGTAGTTGCTATACCCAATAAAGGGCTTTTTGTGCAGAACATGGGCTATACCTTTCAAAATGAAACAAACTACTTTATATTTTTTAAATTAGGCCAATCCATTTAAATTAGCCTGCTAATCTTTCTTTCAACTCCAACTTCTTCTGAAAATTTTCCCCATATTTTCGTAACAAGCAACCTATTTTTATGGTCTTTGTCAGCTTCAGAATAAAACAGTTAACAATTTCTAAAAGACAAATTCAATTTTTCAATATCCATTTTGATTTTGCATAGTGCATAAATTTTTTATGGTTTATTGACCAAACTTATCGCTGAAGTTCAGGTTCATGAACATTTATGATATTTTTAAAAATCTGACAGGTTTTAACCAAAATTCGCAAACAGCTCCCATATTCACATATTTGGCCAAATAATCGTGTTCATATGTAAATAATTGTGCATGTGGAACCCTGGGTTCCCACATATACGATTTATTTTTGGCAAAATATCGCATTAAGAAATTCCGAAACAAAATTCGTACAGTAATGCGGTCGTTAATATAGGTGTGGCACTAGGCAATTTATTTGCGTACGATTTTAAGGGGCAAAAAAAACAGCATATTAATTCAGCCTTTTTAAATAGTCTAGGAAGAGGCCTATATATTTTCATGTTATGATATGGGACTAGGATACATAAACTAAATATCAGTAATGGTGATATTTATAAATAGCTGTAAATGAGTAATCAAATTGTATACTCCAGTTTTTTTCTTTTTGACTTCTTTTCAAGCTTAAAAACAAATGACTGCTCAAAAGTACCATTGCTAGAACCGACCTACCCTATTCTAGTCTAGAAATTGAGCTGCTAGGCCCAATGAAGGCCTTTTTTGCAGGGCCCAAGCTATGCTGCACAAAACGAAATAAACTGGTCTATATATTTCAAGCTAGGACTATCCATCTAAATTGGCCTACTTATCTTAACCCATGCTTTCATTGCTAGCAATCTATTCTTATCTCAGCTTCAGAGTATACCATTTTATAAATTCTAACTGACAAAATCAATTTTCCGATATTCGTTTTGATTTTGGCCAGCCTATTGATTTGAAGCGATTTATTGTTCAAAATTATCGTTAAATTTGACAATGATTTTGTCGACAAAATTCAAATACTGGCAATCTGCTCATTCTGAAAGACAACAACTCCTGCAAATGAAAGCCATGGGTTCTAAATCTTTTGGGTTTCATGTGTCTGAGCTTGATGTTTGATGATTTTGTACCCATATTTTTGTTGTTGTTTTGTTATTATAATTTGGCATCTGATACTACCAAACGGGCATTACTGCATGTTAAGCTCTTCTTCAATAAAAAATGGAGTCCCCAACTTTTATAAAAATTTTTAGGTACATATGGATGTGTAAAATAAACAAATTGCATGGAAAATTTATATTTTACTTTCACTCTCCTTGGTAATTAAACAAAATTCGTAAGGAAATCCTCAAATAACTGCCATTCTACTTTATTTTACTTGCAGCGGGTCGATCTCTAGCCAAAGATAATTTACATCCTTAAACTGAAGACATAAATTCAAAGCTGTGAATGATAAAAATAAAAAGGAGTTTTAGCTCCGAATTTATATTTATTATTTTCAATATTCGAAAGCCTAACTTCTAGAGTGGTTTAGCAATAATCGATTAGATTATTTAGCCACGTTCATGCAGCTATATTCACATTCAGATTTTTTGTGTGGTGGACCTGTGTGGGGCCAAGGCTCAAGCTTCAAAGGCAACACCCCCCAAAAAAAGCTAATCATAGGCTGGAGAAACCCAAAAAAGATTATATTTCTTCGCCCTTATCGTATAGCTTGCCAGCTGTTGGACCCATCTTTCCCCCACAATATCCTCCAGTTTGACATTCAAAAGGTGTGAAAACTCCATCCGGTCTCTACTTCCAGCTGGACAATCTTCAATCAGATGCCTCCTTCTTTCAGCAATAATCTTGCAAATTTGGCATACTCGCAGATCAACACTCTCAATTCTGGCAAGGAACAGCCCAAAATTACCTATTTCTGTTATGGCTTCAGTAACCATTTTCAACTCCGACTTTTTCGACTCCGATAAATTGACTAAACAGTTTGAAACAAACCGTTCAGTCAGTTTTGTATTCAACTTCCGTCGTACTTCCTTTTTTTCAGTCTATCCCACCTTCCAACTTCGTATTTCTTTCATTTCTTATATTACTCCATCTCATCACTACTGCTTTCCAGCACCACACAGAAATGGGGATGAATGCTTCTGGTAATAAATAGCAAATAAAGGAAGTACAGAAGCTCGCACTTCAAAGTGTATTTAACCACCGTAGGAGAATCACACTTGGTCTGTACGTACATACACATTTGCACTGAAATAAAAAGCTCAAGTACACTAGTATATGAAATTTCTTGCATTTTAAATAGGCACGTAATAAGGACTCTAAATCTCTTTCTATATTTCATTTTTCCTATAATTTTCAAATTATTATACTATATCTGAGAGCCCATCCCCCTCCCAAAAATAAAACAAAGCTGGTCGTATCAGAATTAAAATAAAGCCAACAATTCCAATCTGATATATGAAAATAAATGGCATTGAAATTTATCAATGTGGGTCCCAAATGGAGTTTTATAAAAGGGGGTTAAGAGCAAAGGTGACTAGAGGGAGATGAGTTTCAGGTATTATTGAACTCTTTTCCTAAGTGCAGTCTCGACACAGCCAATAAAAATATAAAAAAGAAAGAACCATGTATATAGGTCATTGTCGTTTAGGGAAGATAAACATCGTTGAATTGGGGGAGGGGGGGAGAGCAAAGGTTTTTCATACTTTTTTTTAGTTGAAGATATTTCTAAAATCTACTTTAAACTTGTTTATATAGTCAAAAAGGTGTCGAGTGCACAACAAAGAAGAAGAGAACAAGAGAAAACGGCATAGATAATTAAAAAACAGCAGGCTTTAAAAGAAATAAAAGGGAATTAAAACCAATCTGAAATTTAAAGAAAAAAACAAAACAAAATCAGAATGCATAAAATGAAAACAAACAGATCTTCGGAAATATTTGATAACCTTCATTTGGGAGATTGTGAAATTCCGGGGCATGAACTTATTATGAATTTAGGACATGAATCCTTAGAGTAACGGGATACAAATTCTTAAAATGTCACCCAAACAAAGATGGCCGCCGTATACATTCATGATAGGCATCTCCGCATACAAGAGGTCTTAATATATTTCACATTTTCCTATTACAGATAAGGGGGGGGGCAAAGATTTTTTTTAATTTTTTTAGTTGAAGATATTTTTCAAATCTAACCCCAACCACCCAATTATCGCCCCTACTACAGTTCGCAATTCAAAATGATAGTTCTGCAATCCAAAATGAAAATTCATTCCTTGTAAGAGGAAAAAAAGTTAGACGATTAATCCTATAGCCCCAATGTTACCAGATCTGGTCGGGATTTAAAGTAAAATCTCTGAGACATTGTTTCCTTCTAAATACCCAATGTCACTAAGATCCGGTCACCCATTTTTAAGTTAAAAATACCTAAATTTTTCTAATTTTTCTGAATTAACACCCCCTCCAACTCCCCCAAAGAGAGCGGATTCAGTCCGGTTATGTCAATCACGAATCTAGGACTTGTGCTTATTCTTCCCACCAAGTTTCATCTTGATCTCTCCACTCTAAGCGTTTCCCAAGATTTTAGGTTTCCCCCTCCAACTCCCCCCAATGTCACGGGAAACGGTCAGGATTTAAAATAAGAGCTTTGAGGCAACGATATCCTTCTAAATATCAAATTTCATTAAAATCCGATCATCCGTTTGTAAGTCAAAAACACCTAATTTTTTCTAATTTTTCTGAGTTAACCATCCCCCCACCCCCAGATGGTCAAATTGGGAAAACGACTATTTCTAATTTAATCTGGTCTGGCCCCTGATACGCCCGCCAAATTTCATCATCCTAGCTTATCTGGAAGTGCCTAAACTAGCAAAACCAGTACCAACAGACATAATGACAGAATTTACAACTGCTATATGTCACTTGGTAAATACCAAGTACCATAAAAACCATATGCATGCTGGTTTTCAAAAGGGTATATAAGCAATATCATAGGCAGCACTGCTCTACAATAGCTAGAAATATCATTGAAGCTTTTAAAGCAGCCGATCCAATTCAAAATTTAAAATTCTGGTGCCTTTTTAAGAGTAACAAGAGATTGGAGGGCAAGCAGCCCTTCTCTTAAGCCCATTCATTTTCCAAATGCATCCAGTCAAAATTTTGAGACAGTCATTTTGTTCAGCATAGTAGAACGGTCCAGCAACTACGTTCTTAGGGATATTAGGCATGTCAATCCCCTCCCTCAATAAAGCAAATTGTACCATCTTGCTTTAAAACTAAGTGTTCCTTTAAAATAAATCAAAAGGTATTGTGCTTATGGTTGCCCGTAAGACACATCATCAATACATCGAGAACGACTGGGAATATTAAGTTGAAACTTTTGGGAATACTGCTATTACTACATTTGCTCTGACAACTTAAATGAATAAAAAGAGTGTAAGTCTATTCAGGTTGTCAAAGATCATAGATAGAATCTTTCGTTAAACGGCCCTTGTTTTTCAGGAGCCGTTCTTAAAAAAATGGGACATACAGTCAAACTTTAGCGTAGAGTGCAAGATATTGAGGAGGGGGGCAACCCCCTTATGTAGGAAATAAATTCTGTTCGTTTTGAGTCTTAATGCTGCTCCTTACTTTCAGTTGAAAAATTTGTTGTTGCTTTTATTTAATTTGTGTTCGTTTTTCAAATAATGCCGGTAAATCCGGCTCACCCCCATGAAAAATTCCCTCCCCTTAAGGGAAACTCCTTTGTATAAAGATGTTCCCACGAAAAATATACTCCTCCCTTTAAGTTCCTTCCGGACAATCCCATCCTCGCTGAAAATCCCTCCCCCATTCCGTAAAATTTATTGCAGACGATTCAGCCTTTTTAATCATCTTTAGCATACTTTCATTTGAAAAAAATTAAGCTCTGTTCATTTTTCTGATCACTCCGGAAATCCCCCCTCCGCGGAAATTTTTCCCGGAAATCAAAACATGCTGAAAACTTTCCCGGAAAATTACCTCGGAACATTTCCGCATGTAAAATTGAGTTGGTAAAAAAAGAAAAATAATACAAATAAAAAGAATTTTGTACAGGAATTCTGTCAAATCTCCCCAGTGTAAAACTTCCCCTGGAAAGTTCACCCAAGGAAATTTCCCTCCCCATGCAAAATTATCCCCGTGGAAATCCACCGCAAGCACAAAATCTCCCCCCTTTTCAAAAAATGTATGTATACTTCTCAATAACAAATACTATATAAATAGTGGGCAAATTTGATAACGTAAACACCTATCCCCAGGGGCTGTTGGGGAGGTCATGTTATTTATAAAGGTATAGTTTTGGGACCTTTTAACTATTCTGAACAAAATGAAAATATCAAATTTTGCCTTAACGATTTTGTGGGAAAGGGACGTGGGTGGGAGAATAGTTACCTTCCAATTCTTTTGGTCACTTAAGAAGGGCACTAGAGCTTTTCATTTCCGTTCAAATGAGCCCTCTCTCAATTTTCTAAGATCATCTGTTCAATACGATCTACCATGGGAAAAAAATATAGAAAATGAAAATAAACAGGCATCCGTGATCTTTCTTCTGAAAAAAAAATCGACATTTTTGTATATATAGGAGCTTGAAACCTCATTAGAAGGATTCTCTGATACACTGAAACTTGGAAAAACAAAAGTCGCCATTGAAGCGCCAGGCTATCCGATGGCTTATCACGTTTTCAGAGCAGCAGGCGCTGAGGTTGTTGCTATACCAATTGATGAGAAGGGGGTCATCACTAGCGAAATCCCTAGAGATATCAATTTACTTTATTGCACACCGTCTCATCAATTCCCCATGGGTATGGCGATGACAATCGAAAGAAGAGCTGCTTTGCTGAGCCTGGCTGAGTCGTACAATTTTGCCATTATAGAAGACGACTACGATGCGGAGTTTCGAGTGGGTAAATCACCTATCGATGCTCTTAAATCAATGGATAACAATGATCGTGTCTTTTATGTGGGGACTTTTTCAAAGTGTCTAACACCGGATTTGAGATTGGGCTATAGCATCATTCCTAAATGGGCAGAAGACGCGTTCGTATGTGCAAAATTTCAAATGGATTGGCAAAATTCAACACTGGTGCAGGAATCACTGGCTAACTTTATGCAAAGTGGAGAACTGACGAAGTACTTAAGAAAAATGCGGAAAAGTTACTCGAGGCGCTATCAAACCCTGCGGGATTACTTTGTCAATAACGCTATACCAGGGGTTTCATTTACTGAGGCTTATGCCGGAGTTCATACCACACTGCTTCTCGATGCAAAATTTGATAGTTCTCAAATTGTAGATAAAGTAGCAAATCTCAATGTCGCTATTAACAGTATTTCCGACTTTCAACGCAAAAGTGAACCAAGATTCAATGGGCTGATACTTGGTTATGGACTGATAAAAAGCGAGGATATCATCCCCGCGCTTGATAGATTATTCAGTATCCTACAAGACTACTGAGGCAAAATACGTTTAACGTGATTAGCAAACGGCTCTGCCGCTAAAAAGCCTGTCACTCGACCTTGTTCAAGTTCATTACCTTTCTCGTCAAAGAACATAATGGTTGGCAGCCCAAGAACAGAAAAATATTCCTGAAAAACCAGGTTTTCTTGTGTATTGTCCGTCAGATCAATTTGCATCCATACCGTATTGGAAAGGGCACTTTGTACATTTGCATCAGTAAATGTGTACTTCTCAAATTCCTTGCACGCTACGCACCAGTCTGCATAAAGATCAATCATTACAGATTTACCCTCTGCATTCGCAGCTTCAAGTTTCATCTGAAAATCATCCAGATTCACTTGATGCCCACTTAATTGAACTATCTGTCTTGGCTTTTTCTACAATTAGTCATGACTTGACTTGCCCACAACAATTCCCACAACAGCTCAAATATTGCCCCATATCTATTGCCTTCAACAGCTCAAATATTTATCTCAAGATGTAGTCTTAAGCGTCTTCCGTCCAATATACGTAATTTTCTATTCTAAGTAGCTAGATTAGGTTATGTGAAGTATAACCTTTCCAACATAAACAAACAATTTCGCGCTTGGCTAACGTAAAAATCCATAGAATCATCATAACCATCACCTAGAAGCATCACAATCATGAGAAGCAAACTATTTAGACCTTAAAAAACGGAAGAGAGATGAAAAGTCAAGCTCCAACCAAGTTTTAAAGTCTTCCCAGAAACAATTTTTTAGTTTCCTTTCAAAATTTATTAATTATATAATTTTGCTGCTAAAATGTTGATTTCTTCATAAAGTACCATAAAAATACATAACTTACAATTCTAGGCACAGCTCAAGCTTATTCAGCACTCCACAGTTCCGTTTATGTTTTTAATATTTTCTGAACCTCACAAGCGTCGCCGTAAATATCAGCAATGATTTTTCAGAGGAGTAAGTGCATATGCTTCGCCTACTTTCCTCTTTGGGTGGTTGAGTGTTTTATGCATTCATGAGTTATACATACCTACATTTGGAAATATCCTCTATTGACGCCTTTGGTTTGTAGATCAACATATTGCCATAAAAGACCTCAAAATTAACAGTTGAGCTGTTGTCATTACAGTTATATTTTTGTACAATTGATCTTAATGTTGTGAATTAAAAAAATTATTCTTAAACTAACAAACTCCAAACGAAATTAATTACAGTAATTAAAAGCATACTGCTTATTTATTGTAATTATAACTAAAATTATTTAATTTGATTATGATCAATTGAAACAATTAATTATAACTAAAACAATTATTTTATATTCACTGAAGAGAAACTAAATACCAATATCACAGTTTTTTTTTTATTATTTTTGTTAAAATTAGCAGTTCATCTTCAAGACTCCTTCCTAATTTCAAAGTTTTAAAGCACTTACTTACTGTGTATTTCCATTAACCAATATTGAAGAGATGAGCTTGAAATTCCCTTCAAGTACATTCTTGCTCAAGTTAGACCATTCAGCTTTACAGCTGAGCATAAATTGGCCTTAACTGCAGCATCATAAAGGTACATATGGAGCCCATCATCGGAAATATGTGGACCAAAAATCGTTAACCAAGTGCTAGACAAATCCCTCTCAAATTCTCCCTCTCTTAGTTATAGCAGTAAGCAATAAATAAATAATCGGATTAACGACGCTTCTTGGCAATTAAGGTCCTTGTGTAGGTACAGCCAGGTTCGATCTCTGGGTTCCGTATTGCCAAGCTAAGGTGAAACCCACTACGTCACTACAGGACATTCCTGTTGTAAGTAAATGTTTAAAAAATGAGTTTAAAAATGCCTAATGCCTTCACTTAAATTCAAAACTTTTGCATGAACAATAATAAATGATGTTTATGTTTATCCTAACAGTAAATTACAAGAACCTTTTTAGGAACTTCAAAAATCGCTTGAAAACATGTTGTGACTATTCTATTTTCCTTTTTTCTCCTGCGATAGTGGGGCACTGGGACATCGAAGGAGCGTCGAAATGTGCAGCAAAGAAAACATTTTGAAATAATGGTTTTATTTCCTCCACCCCGTCAAGGCGTGCATGAATTGGTCACTGGTTTTTATGTCTTAAAAAAACTGAAAAAAAACTAATCTAACCGGATATCACATTCATTTGCAAGCATATAAATATTCATTACGGCTATGGTGGTAGGGTAGCTTACCTTAAAATCATTTGCGAACTTCAGCGCCGGTTGGCTGTCACGAAGGCAAAGGGCTCATCAGCGAATTCTTCCAGGGAGCTAGCTATCATCTAGAGCCGCCGAAAATTTGTGATTTCACTTTGAGATTTTATTGAAAAGACATCGTAATTTTAGTTTACATTCTATCAGGTTACTTTGTCAATCAAAGCAGGTGACACCACATTGAACTCCCAAAGTAGTTTTCTGTCATTTATTTGGATGTCTTATCCAAGCTTTATAAGTTATGGGATGACCGCCAAACCAATTCTAAATAGTTTGGCCACGCAAACTGAAAAAAATTAGAGGCCAAGATAGAGGGATCTCTTACGGTTACGGTCTTATCAGCTTAGGTATGTGGGACGAAAGCTGCTACAAGACTGGCCTTAAAATAAGTTTACGTGTACCGGGTATTATTTATAGTCCTTAAACGGAAAAGTTCCGAACTTTCGATCTCAGGATAATGGGGTATGGCTTCTTCGGGCCGGCCCAACTCGATGAGGCAGTTGCCGATCATGGTGCTGCATTCCAATAACCGGTCGCGGTCATCGCCAGCCTTTTGGAACTCGGCGATGGCTTCTTCCAAAAGCCCCATTTCTTTGTAGGCAATGCCCAAATCGTAATGGGTCTGGTGATCACTGTCCTCGATTTGTTCATCTACGCCTTTCTTGAATTCCTGGAACAGTTCCTCAACACTTTGAATTTCTTCCTGACGTACATTGTCATTGACATCGCGGAGCTCTTCTTCAAATAACTCTTCATTGAGTTCCGCCGCCAAGTCGAAGAACCCACCTTCGCTTTCCAGATTGAAAGGCCCTTGCGCTTCATCACCTTCTTTTTTGGCTTCAGGTTCCGGTACCGGTTGGGAACCGGATAGGTCGACCTGAACCTTGGCCATCACTTCTTGGTGACGTTCCACAATGAGCGGGTGGTCGCCGAACCGCTGCAAGGCTTCATCTATCAGGCTTTTGGCATCTTCAAAGGCCTCCACGGAAATGAAAAAGTCAATTTCTTCAAGTTCCCCGGCCAATGAGCCTTGGGCCGAGCCGAGTGGCGCGGGTTGCCCGTCCTCTTTGGCCGGTGTCGGTTCGGTGGGTGCTTGCCCAGGAAGATCGGGCAGGCTTGGCGGCGGCGCAGGTTCCGGGGTAACACTTTCCCTGAAATGAGCGCTTTCCTCCATTTGGTAGAGATCGGCGAGATCCTCCGCGATCCCCGCCTCGCCGTCCTCATTCAAGGGAATGTCCAAGGACCAGCCTGTTTGATCTTCGAGGACTTCCTCGCTGCCCACTTCAGGTCCACCATCCAAGTTCGCAAAATCAACCACGTCCGGTGAAGGCGTTTCGTTAATGATGAACTCTGTTTCGCCAGAAGGTTCGGCCTGATCCAAATCCAAGGAGGCTTCTTCCATGCCGCCAAAGGACTGGACCGGTAAAATGCTCTGTAAACGGTCGCGATGCATTTTGGCAACTTCCGGCCGGTGCATCTCGATTTGCTGTAAGTATTCCTCAACCCGCTCGAGATCGTTGCGGTCCGCAAAAGCATTGACCAAGGACACAAGGCAGCCCGTACCCTTGTCCACCTCACCGCGGGTTAAGTAAATTTCGGCGAGCTTTTGGTTGACTTCCGGAACGCAGAGACCGCCCCTTTGTGGCCATCAATGTGGCTGCTTTGCCAGAGGACACGATTGAGAGCGAATTGTTTGGGCATGAATCCGGCGCATTTGCCCACGCGCACCGGGCACGTGTCGGTAAATTCGAACACGCGCGTGGCGGAACGCTGTTCCTCGACGAAGTCGGCGCTGCATCGCTTACCCTGCAAGCCAAGCTTCTTCGCGCCATCGAGAACAGAGTGATCGAACGGTTGGGATCGAACGAGAAGATTCCGTTGGACGTCCGTTTCCTGGCATCGAGCAAGGAGAACTTGGCGCAAGCTGTTGAGGGCGGGCGGTTTCGCGACGATCTCTACTACCGGCTGAACGTTGTGAGCGTCACGATGCCGGCAATGTCCCAGCGCATGGATGACGCGCCCCGGCTTTTTCAACATTTGGTCAATCAGGCGGCCCTGCGTTACAGGCGGGATCCGCCACCGTTGCCTGCCGACGTATTGGCCCGAATTGCCGGAAAGGAATGGCCGGGTAATGTTCGCGAATTGCGCAATGCCGCAGACCGCTTTGTTTTGGGGCTGGGCCTCGATGAAGAGGTGCCTGCTGTCGCAAATGGCAGTTTGGTCGATCAAGTCAGCGTCTTCGAAAAATCGGCCATCGCAGCGGCACTGGTCGCCAATGCCGGCAACCTGAAATCCACATACGAGTCATTGGGCCTGTCGCGCAAGACGCTCTACGAGAAGATGCACAAACACGGTCTTCGGCGCGAGGATTTCACCGAAGATTAGCCGGTGTTTCGGAACCCACCCATGTTTTGCCGCTTAGTGGGCACTGTTCGAAACAATCGGCCAACAAAATCCAATTGCGGCGATAAAATCTCAGCTTTGACAGTTGAAATTCACGCCAAGCTGTTGCCGAGTGCGGCCCATGCTGTGGTTCGGATTGGCATGTCCGGACCACTCAACAATCGTACTTGGGAGGAATAGTGCCATGAAATTTCGCACTCTACTTGCGACTGCCGCGATCCTGGTCTTGCCGGCCGGCGTTGCCAGCGCTGCTTGCGACGATGGGGAAATCGTCTTCAAGTTCAGCCACGTCACCAATACCGACAAACACCCCAAAGGCATTGCTGCCAGCTTGTTGGAAGAGCGGGTGAATGCCGAAATGGACGGGAAAGCCTGCATGGACGCGCGCGTGCGGCGCAGGCCGACCTGCGCCACCCCGACTCAGCGCCGCTCGCTACTCCTCGCCAAAGAGGGAGCCGACCAGCTCCTCGAGCGCGCGGATCTGCTGTTGGCAATCCGGACCCTCGGACACCAACTCCAAGGTCGTGCCGTGTTCCGCCGCCAACATCATGATCCCCATGATCGACTTACCGTCGACCTCATCGCCGTCTTGGCGACAGACCCGCAGCTGGCTCGCGTAGGCGTTGGCGGTCTGGACCCAGAGATGCGCGGGCCGCGCGTGCAGCCCGTGCTTGTTCTGCAGGGTCACAGTGGCGCGGCAAGTCTGCTCGGGCTGACTCATCCACTCATCTCGCGCAACAGGTCGCGGATCTCCACATCACCACCGGCCTGCATCACGAAGCGGCGGAAGTCGCCGTTGCGAGCCAGTGTCGAGATCCACCGCAGCGCGCTGAGGTGTCGCTCCGGATCCTCGGCCGGACCGACGATCAGAAACACCGTGTAGACCCGCTTGCCGTCGATGGCCTGCCACTCGATGCCATCCGGAGCGCGAGCCAACGACACCGACACCCGGTCCTGGTCGGCGTGCTTGACGTGGGGCACGGCGACGCCGTTGCCGATTCCCGTGCTGCCGAGTTCCTCGCGCGAATCGAGCATTGCGCGAATCGCCTCGGCTTGGCCCGCCGGCGCAGCGCCGGCATCGACCATCGACTGGACGATTTCCGCCAACGCGTCAGGCTTGGACTGCGCGCTGAGGGTGTCGAGAATGACGGCGGAGGCGATCAGCTCCTCGATCATGGGCAACGACGGGGCGGTAGGGCTGCGCTCGGGACAAACCCGAGGCGGGCGGGAGGACGCCCCGAGCCTAGCGGTCGCCGGACTGTGACGCCAGAGGCCGTCAACGCCTTGACGGCAAGCACTTGCAGCCAGCGAACTACGAGCCCACACGCGGCGTTGCCCAGGCCGCGGGGGCGGGTCTCAACAGCCAGGGTCGCAGCCCGGTCGAGATGCGATCTCAACCCAGCGAGACGAATCCAGCGACACGACCGACCCAGCGAGACCGACCCAGCGAGACCGACCCGCCGAGACCGACCCGCCGAGACCGACTCCGCGACCCGATCAGCCCAAGTCGCGACGGACGGCGTCGTCGTAGGTTTCTTCGCCGGGCCGGTGGACCTGGTCGTGCTGCAGCCGGACCGGATGTCGGTGGTGCCGGGGCCGGATGGCTGGCCTGCCGCGTTTGAATACGCTGTGGGGGGGCGCAAGCACCGGTTTGCGGTGGAGGGCAGCCACAGCCCGATCTGCCACATCAAGAGCTTCCACCCGCAGGACGACCATTACGGCCTCTCGCCGTTCCAGGCGGCGGCAATGGCGGTGGATGTGCATAACGCGGCCTCGCGCTGGTCCAAGGCGCTCCTGGACAATGCGGCACGTCCGTCCGGCGCGCTGGTCTGGAGCGGTTCGGACGGGCAGGGCCAGATGGCGGATGACCAGTTCCGTCGCCTGAGCGAGGAGATCCAGGCCAATTTCCAGGGCGCCTGCAACGCCGGCCGGCCGATGGTGCTGGAAGGCGGGCTGGACTGGAAGCCGATGGGCTTCTCGCCCTCGGACATGGAGTTCCAGAAGACCAAGGACACCGCCGCGCGGGAGATCGCGCTGGCCTTCGGGGTGCCGCCGATGCTGCTGGGCATACCGGGCGATGCGACTTACGCCAACTACCAGGAGGCCAACCGCGCCTTCTACCGGCTGACCGTGCTGCCCCTGGCGGCCAAGGTGACCGCCGCGCTGTCCGGCTGGCTTGCAGGCTGGACCGGCGAGGAACTGACCCTGAAGCCCGATCTCGACCAGTTGCCCGCCCTGGCGGCAGAGCGCGAGGCGCAATGGCGGCGGGTCGCTTCCGCGGATTTCCTCACACCCGCGGAAAAGCGGCAGCTGCTGGGGTTGCCCGCAGAAGCCCCGGCCGCGCCGCAGGCGGAGGGCGGACAGGATGACTGAGCACCCGATACACGCATTCGATTGTTCACCGGGATTGCGCCTGTCCGCCCATGAGCGGGTTGCCCAGATCCAGAACGAGGCCGTGAACCGCCGCCTCGACCGGATCGAGCAGATGATGGAGCGGCTGGAGAAACGCCTCTGGCTCACCGTCTACGGCGTCGCCGCGGTGATCCTGGCGCAGGCCTTCCAATCCTTTCTGGCGGTGCAATTGCCGTAAATCCAATAACTTGCGAGGCAGATATCATGCAGGGAACGCCCCAGCTTGAACATAAATTCGCGCGCTTCGGCGAGGACCTCTCGCTGAAGGACGCAACAGAAATCAAGGGCTACGCCAGCCTAATTATTCATTTTAAGTCTTGTTTAATTTTGTTGTTTGTCGTATCTGTTGACGGATGACAAATAACAAATAAGATTGTACAATCAACCCGATATTTTTGAATTTATTATTTCATCATTACTTTATCTACAACAGATGTACAAAGGTGAGCCTCTCGTAATAGGCTCCTAAGAAATCTTAAAACGTTTACAATTCTATAATGTTATTTCAGGGCTCTTACGTACTTTCCCACTAAAAAAAGTCGAAAAAGTGACTTGCGGCACGAGACAAGAGACCAAATAATGACCAAAATATTACCATTTTACAGGGTCAGAAGTAAATCTTCTCAAATTCTCGAAGACATTATTGATCATTCTTAAATCTTTATTATATTTGCTTTGTATATAAAGGTACAATGAATCACATAACAAAAACAACCTTTGGTAGGCACAATATAAAAAAAAAACCATTCAGATACATGTGTCGAACTGAACGGCGTCACCGAGCATGAGATCAGTTCTCCTTAAGCTTCTTTTTCAGCAGCGATGTGATGAGAGTTTGCTTTCGTTTGTGAAAGTTGTCAATCTTTTTCTGTAGCTGCAACATCTTTGGTATTGCAGTTCAGTTCATATCTTACTTCCCGAAAACTTTCTAGGATAGCCTGGGCGGCACTGATTTTTCCACATTATTGCGGTCAATCCCTTTTTCAGACTATCAACTCCCTCTTTTAAAAAACTATCAGCAACCTTTTGTTTAGACACATATCTTTCTCGTTGTGTTTGTAAGTCTACCAGCAGATTCGACAGTTTCTCCTTTCTTTATCTCGCTCTTCCCACAGTTTATCTTCATCTTGGTCGGCTTCCTACTCCTTCCTCATAGTTTCCTCTTGAGCTTTCTCGCGTTCACGCTGAGCTTCAAGATGGTTAAGTAACTGGCTCGAGCTCCTCATGCAAGCTTCCTCAGGTCATGTCTAAAGGTCAGGTCATGTAAGGAACGCTCTTGGACATGCATAAAAATATTTTCCACTCGTCGACAACTGTCAGCTATCCGTATTTGCTTAATGAAATAGCTATCGTAGTACTCAAAAACGAACGCTAAATTACGCTACTTTTACAATCACAAAATGGTCACTTGTTGGCTACAATTACAAAATATGGCCCAACTTTCAATTAGCTTGTTAAATTTACATCTATTTTCTATTATAATTTAATATATGGGTTTTTTACATTCACTTTGAGTGGCTTATATTCTTTCATTGTTTGCATGCTTACTCGGATAGATTTTTTGATTATTTTAAGAGAGTAACACTGCAGTTTTAACCTGTTTTTCTTTCTTTCTTTTTTTAATGTTACCAATTTCAGTTTAATTCTAGAAAATTCTATGGGATTTTAGTTTATTCTACAGGATTTCAGTTTATTCAGTTCATTCTATATAGAAAATTCTATGTGGATTTCAGTTTAATTCTAGAAAATGCCATGGGGAAATTCTATAGCTCCCTTGATGAATATGCTATTACATTTTAGAAAACCGCGTATAATTCTTGTCTGGATGCAATAAGGATGGTTTTTACCTGTCGTTGAGTGAAAGTGTACACTGTTTTAGCCTACGCGGAGTTTTATAGCCAATGTTATAGATCTAAATTTCTTCCGGTGAATTTTCGTTTCTTCAAGCTGTTTCTGCTTTCGGGTAGAAAGCTGCGCTCAAGCAGGTAAGGAGAACAGGCATTAATTTCAAACTGAAGTCAGATTGAAATTAGTCCTGCGTGAAGATTCCCTGACACATTAGTAGAGAACTTTTCCCGCATTCATACATCTGATATATTTTATTTATGTACACTTTTATATCTTAGAATTTATACTTTTCAAAATAGAAAAATTTATAAATCAAAAATTAGGAATTTTTCCCAAGAGTCAGAAAATAATGCCACACTTTTTGCAAGCCTTCTGTTCCGCTTAAGCTTCTTCATTAAAGCTTGTTTTTTTTTTCTGTGTTTGGGTTGAAGCTGAATAACTGTATCGCATGTGCCAATTAAACTTTAGTAAATCGCTTATTGGTAAAGAAACTGAAGATAAAGGCCCTTTACGACTTTCTTAGTTGTGATATTAAAAAGTGGGCTTACAGCAAGAAAGTCAACTTTTGAGCTAAGAGCTATTTTTAACCTTGATCAACGCTCTATAAATAGCTGATGAATGTATATATCGCATCGTTTTTGTGTGCACCTACACTATGGTGCACTGTATGGTGCATTATGGTGCTTCAAATCCCTGACCCTGGTTTTATGTTGCACCGTCTTTATGGTGGACTACATGGTGGATTATAGTGCTTCAAATCCCTGATAACGGCTTTATAGTGCGGATAGTCCGGAACGTTGATGCCGGTCGGCGACCATGCCACACGGTCAGGCGAGCGGTAGAACTCGACCAGGCCGCCCAGCTTGGGTGCGCGCTCGGTGAAGCTTTCGTGGTTCACGGAAGAGTCGCGGATGAAGGTCAGGCCAACGTGCGATTTCTTCACGTCCACGGTCTTGGACACAACGAACTGGGCATAGAGCCAGGCTGCCTGGGCACGGTCCAGCGGGGTGGACTTGAGGAAGGTCCAGGAACCCACGTCCTGATAACCGACCTTCTGGCCTTCTTCCCAGTAGGGGCCGTGCGGGCTGGGCGCCATCCGCCACAGCGGGTTGCCCTCGGCATCAACGGTATTGTTGCCTTCGGACTGCGGCTTCACCATGTCGGCGGTGAAGGCGGTGTACCAGAAGATCTGCTGTGCCACGTTGCCCTGTGCCAGTGCCGGCAGCGACTGGTAGAAGTCATAGGACGCAGCGCCCGGAGGTGCATACTTGCGCAGCCATTCGTCCCACTTGCGGATCGCATAGACCGCCGCCGGGCCGTTGGCGGCACCGCCGCGGGTGACGCTGGCGCCAGCCGGGTTACAGGAGCCTTCCTCCATCCGGATGCCCCATTCGTCGATCGGCTTGCCGTTCGGCAGACCTTTCGAGCCAGCACCGGCCATCGACAGCCAGGCGTCCGTCATGCGCCAGCCTAGATCAGGCGCGCGCTTGCCGTAGTCCATGTGGCCGTAAACGCGAACACCGTCGATTTCCTGAACATCGTTCGTGAAAAACTCGGCGATGTCTTCGTAAGCGGACCAGTTGACCGGGACACCTAGGTCATAGCCATACTTGTCCTTGAACTGGGCCTGCAGTTCTGGATCGCTGAACCAATCATGGCGGAACCAATAAAGATTGGCGAACTGCTGATCCGGCAACTGATAGAGCTTGCCGTCAGGGCCCGTCGTGAAGGACTTTCCGATGAAATCGTCGACATCAAGCGTCGGCAATGTCACGTCAGCGCCTTCGCCGGCCATCCAATCGGAAAGGTTCGTCGCGAGTTGCAGGCGCGAATGCGTTCCAATCAGGTCAGAGTCGTTGATGTAGGCATCATAGAGATTGCGGTTGGTCTGCATCTGAGTCTGCACGGCTTGGACGACTTCGCCCTCACCCAGCAGCTGATGGTTCCGCCAAATGGTCGAAAAATCAATTTGAGGATATTTTGCTTCACGCCTGCCGGAATCAGAAAAAGGCAGAAACCTGCGATTATCTGGGCCACTTGGCAGATGGAAATGGCTTTGCTTTTGCTAACGGCGTTCTGTTTTACGACGATAATCAGTTTTATCCAGTTAACGAGCATGGCATCTCTGAAACGCCATCAGGCGCCTACCACATCCCACAATACAAAAACGAGAGTGAGCCAATGTCCTTTAAAGAAGGCGCCATCAATTTCCGGCAATACTTTGATTTTTTGTCCCAGTCCTTTGGTCAAAACGGCGAAGCGGGCGCGGCCATCGTTTTGGCTTATGCTTTTTCCGATATCCTCTTCCGGGAAACTCGAAACATTTTCCTGCTCTTCCTGGCCGGCAAGCGTGAAACAGGTAAAACCAGCTTTGCTGATTGCCTGCGAGCGCCTTTCTATTACAAAAAGCCCGCTACGGTCAACCTGAAAAGCAATAGCACGATCAAGAGCCGTTACCGAATGCTCGCTAAATATTCCAATGGGGTAGTAGTCTTTGATGAATTTACCGACGTTCCAAAGAACACTAATATTCTGGTTACTCAATACAATCGCGACGGTTACAGCCGAGCGGCTACCTCCAATGATAATGAAGTGCTGGAAACGCCAGTACGAGCCAACTCTCTGTTCATTGGCAATTATCTTCCGGAAAGCGAACCGGCCGCCATGAGTCGCCTGATCATCCTGCCTTTCAAAAAATATGAGGGCGAGCAAAAACAAAAACGCTTGGCTGCCTATCGCGAACTATCAAACCACTTACGACAGGGAACTGGCGGTCTTTTACGAGAGATACTACAACTCCGCCGCGAAATAGAACAACAATATGCTTCGAAGTTTGCCGGCCTCATGACTACCAAAAGTCTGATGGATCGGGTGACAGATACCAGAGATGCAGAAAAGGTAGCGGCCATTATGGCTGTCTTGCAGATCTGCTGGTTTCAGCTTGGTCTCACGCTGGAAGAGGTAACCCGCATCGAGGAATATTTAATGCTCCAGCTCCGGGATCAGAAATCGTTGGTAGACGCTACAGATCATACGAGCCAGTTTTTTACGGAGGTTGCTCTTTTGATAGAAGACGGCGTTTTGGCCAAAGACACTCATTTTGCCTTTTCTGAAGGGATTAATTAAATTTGACACGGGTTTATTCCTTGAATTTTTCTAAGGACCAAAAGATTTAATTCTGTTGTATGTTTATACTGATGATTGAATTGATGATTGAACATAATGTTTGAACTGATGAATTCAATTTAACGTGGTTTATTCTATGAATTTTCCCCAAAAATGAATAGTTTTAACTCTGTTGATTACAAAGTTTGAACAGACCTGTCAGCCCGATAACAATCTCAATGTCTGAAAACTCCTGTTCTTTTCATATCTGAGCTTTGAACAAGCATTGGAAATGATGGAGTTGCCAGCGTACCCTGAGAAAACAATAGAAAAATAACAAAGTAATGCAATGAGATTTCTGTATTGAAATAATGACATATACAATGCTACACGTAATTGATATCATCTCGTAAAAAATTTAGCTGTTTGAATTCGTTCCATTAAACGGTCCATCATGTTTTCTCTTGACATAGCACTTATTCTATATCGGCGTCATACACGGCTTTCAACTTGGTTTCAGCTACAGGTTAAATATGAGTTTTGTCATTGGTATTATAGGATTCATTGATAGCATCTCTTGGTATATTCTTGATTATAGTATTCTGCCAATGCCTTTTTTATTTTGCCTTCGATTTCACTGTTTTTTACCACATTATCTTTACACAGATAACGGTTCTGACAAGTAGACAAGATATGGTTTATGATATTGTTAGAGGACTACACCTGTCTTCTTTTAACCTTCCGTTGAATGCTAATGTCCAAAAGCTGGCGATAGGGTTTATCACTGTTTAAGGTGTTAACACAAGTACTAGCAAGAAGATGCCTCTCTCCATCAACTATTACATTAATGTAGGCATTCTCTTTGAGTGACATCATCTCTGGATATCTTACTCTCGTATATCCATCATCTTAAGAGTTTAATTTTTTTGGTACTTTAAAGAACTTTGATCTATCACTGTCATGAAAATGCACGCATATGTTTCCAATAGTGTTGCCACTAGTGCTTGTTTTGTAGTTCAAATATTTGTCTTTGTCAGTATTCAATGCTACAGTAACGCTAACATGTGCACACACTTTCTTGAAATACTTCTTCTTTGCTTTTGCCAAATAATATGTAAGGGTTTATCCTTTCAGTGCACAATTAATATTAATCGAAAATGTACAATAAATTTCCTCTCTCTGTGTCAGGCTTCTTCACACCTAGATTTAGACTACACCCGCCTTGGTAGACCAGCGTTGTATAGAATTGACATTAGACACTGTCCTCATTCCCATCTGGTTAGAAAGAGGAGGAAAAGGAGGTTAAAACACCAAGTCACCGTGGGAGAGTGGACTAAGGAAGAAGTTGTGATGCATCAACATATTTGTTTGATGATCTCTTTTGATCGGGATAATAGTAGGTAAAAAAAAAATCGTCCTGAATCTAGCCAAGGTTACCTATGACAAAGCTAAAATAATTAGGAAAGAAAAAACATGTTCAACTAGTGTAACGAATATGACATTTGATTTCAAATATTGTTTAACATGATGTCAAAGGTATTAAGCCTTAGGGCACTTTAACACAATCAGATCATAATAGTATAAGAGACTGATACCTGTCAAATAAATGTCAGTAGTCTTCCAGAAGAGGATTGAACTGTATTGGGAGTCATAAAAGAGACCCATTATGAAGGTATGTGAAAACTTTAAAATATTGACATTCATTTATTTGATTTTACCACTTCTATTGTTGTTTATCTGCCAAATTCCAGAAAATTTGTATTTTAATCCTTCGGTAAGGAAGAACCCCCCGCAAGGTACAATTAGAGTAATAGACCGTTTCCTCAACAGTTCCGAAGAAATAATTTCCTTCTGCTTCAAATACTTCCTTGTATTTTAAATTTTACTATATAACATATCTTATTCATGGGAAAGGAAAGCCAGAATAAGCTCCCCCCCCCCTCTTCATATAAGATATATCTCTATTAGTTAGTGAGTGATGGAAGCCAAGAAAATGGCCGAATCACATATTTTCAAGAATATTTCCAATTTTAAAAATTTTAAAAAATTCTGAAAACAAAAACATGGATCATAACTGATTACTGGTTACTTGACTGATTTTGATTTACAGATAGGACTGGATCCAAAATCAGTAAGAATAACGGAAACAATTAAGACAGAAATAAAAGTCTTGTGTCAAAAAAAATAAAAATGACAAATAGAATCAAAAACTTCAAGCGAAAAAACTAGAGTTCAAATGGCATCCCAAGGAGCAATAACACAGAAACGACAAACATCTGACTCTATAAGCGTATTAAATAAAAAAAAAACAGTTTTTTCTAACTGCAAGTAAGGAGGCGCCAACGGGGCGACGGGTCACATGATCGAATATGCCGGCTCGACGATCCGCGAGATGTCGGTCGAGGGCCGAATGACCGTCTGCAACATGTCGATCGAGGCCGGTGGCCGCGCCGGACTGATCGCGCCCGACGACAAGACCTTCGCCTATCTGAAAGACCGGCGTTACGCGCCCAAGGGTAGGGATTGGGAGAGCGCCTTGGAGGATTGGCGCTCCCTCGTCTCCGACACCGGCGCGCGGTTTGACCGGGAAGTATCGATAGACGCCCGCGACGTCGCGCCGTCCGTGACCTGGGGAACCAGCCCCGAGGACGCAATGGCGATAACCGGGCGGGTGCCGGACCCGTCACGCGAGGATGATCCCGCCAGACGGGCCGCGCTGTCGGCGACCTTGGATTACATGGGCCTGACCCCGGGAGAGGCGCTGACGGAGGTCGCGGTGAACCGCGTGCGCCAGGCATGACGCGCGAACAGCATCGCGTTGCCGGTCTTGTTCACCGAGCCGGCATCCTTCTCGAAGATTCCGTTCTCGTCCAGCTGGGCGAGACGGAAGCCGATCGGCGCGGGAAAGTTCGTCAGGTCGAGAACGCCGAGATAACCGGTGCCGGTGGTGTCGTTGGTGAACAGGCGCACCGACGACGTGAGCTCCCGCCGCAAGTCATCGGTGAGACCCTGCCCGAGTTCGGTCACCCGGTTGAGCCGCTCGGAGTACTTCTGCGCCGCACTGCCCGAGATGGTCAACGTGGTGATCACGTAGACCAACAGCACCAGCACGACCGTGGTGACCATCGCCTCGACGATGGAGAGACCCGCGACTCGCGAGTCGACTTTCCGCAGCGCGGTGTTCGATGTCGTGGACGTCATCGCTGCTCTCCTATCGATCGACGTAGATCTTGACCTGGTGCTGCGAGTAGTGGAGTTCCTGACCGTCGCGGTAGGTCTCTACCCGCAACAGGTAGGAACCCTCGGGGAACTTGGTCGCCGGCGTCGCCCAAGACACCGTCTCCGCACCCGGACCGCCGTCCGGAACCAAGTACTGCGTCGCGGGCTTCTCGCCCGGAGAGGCCAACGTGTCATCCTGGATGTGCCGCCAGGTGACGCCGTTGTCGAGCGAGTACATGACCACGTACTCCAGATCGCTCTCGGGTTCGCTGAACCCGACTGACTCGTAGAACCTGTGTGACCATTGAACCTGCGATGCCACACTCTAGCAGAGGCCACTAGTAGCATTGGTGGCTCTGTGTCGTATACACTTGCACAGCCAGAACTTACAGATCTAGCTGAGTCAATCACTTAATACACCTTAGGACTACAGAAAAACAGAAACAAAACAGAATAAACGTTAAAAAAGGGCTATAAATAAACCAAAATTTGAAGAAAATAAATTACCGAGTGTTTGGTATTTCGTTCATTTTCTCGAAGCCATTCTATATAGCTTTCACGAGCAATGTGCTCTTCAATGGCTTCATTGGTTGCTTCCCAATCGGTGGCCTTGATTTTGTCCTCCATCATAGTCTATAAATAAAAATTTATTAACACCAAATTTAAAACTAAAACCAAGTATTTGGAACAGTATTACCACATGACCATACTTAGCGACAAAGACATATGTCAATAAACAGTTTTCAAGCAACAGTTTTTAATGGAATTGTACCAAGCATCAAAATAAGATTTACATACAAAACTAGCAAAACATATTTCTTTCAAATCTCCAGTCAATTCCAGCCGAGCAGATAACCAAAATAAAAGAGATTTTCTAGAAAACTGGTCTTAATTTGGTAACTCGTTTTATCCAATTCACTGACGATCCTCTCCCCTGTCCCATATTCGAACTAGCAACTTAAAGTTCTGGTTTAATCTCTACTCTAACCGAATAGAAAACAAAAGTAATAAATAAATTGCAAGTACCAAATTCGCATCATTTCGAATGCTCGTACGGTCCAATATTCTTAAGAGCCCCCTCGCATACCCAAATTAAAAACTTTTAAACGTTGATATGGTTTTTCACTTGTCAGAGTATGCCGAAACACCGTCAAGTTCCAAATCTTTAATATAGCCGAATAGAAATAAAAAGTAAGAAAACAAATCACATATAAAAAATCGGAAAAATCAGGAAAGAATGGTGTGATATCCAAAATCTCCCGTTTTGCCCCTGCCGTTTCATAAAGAAGCGGGCTCGTTTCACTGGAAATAAAAAAAAGGGGAAGTTCTTACTTTTTTTCTACAAAATATTTTGCTGGTGTGTGGCGTCAGTTAATAAAATATCAAAATTAGCTGTTCAATTTGATTCTTATATTTGTATTATTTCAACTGAAAAATATTTATTTTAAATGTTTTTAAATTCTACTTATCCGACTCATTGTGAGCTGTCAGGTAAATACGGGGTGTGTTTGTGTAGGTGTGTGGGGGGGGGGTAAAGTGAGTCTAATATCCCTTCTTTCGCGGAAACATTTATGTATTAGGCCTTTAGTATTGGCGCTGCAGGGTGATAGCTCTCCATTTATTGCCAAATGTTTTCTGTAACAGAAGAGATTTGCTGTTATGCTTAACAGCAGAAATGGCGGAAGAGAACTGGTGTTATGAGCGGCATTATGAAATATCCTTGGCGGGATGGGGTGAGTGCTACCTAGAACTTATTTTTATTGAAATTTAAATGGAAAAGTTTCTCATTTTACTGATTATATGTATATATGGGCATTGAATCCTCACCCTGCTATCTTCTATTTGAGACATGACTTTTAAAATATTTTTTAGAAGAACTCGTCTTGGAAACCGTAGAATTTAATTTTTGAAATTTAAGACTCTCCCCTAATAATATCATTATCATTATCATTTTCGAAGCATTTCCATGGATATCAAACTTGAATATATAAAAAGGGGGTCTGGAGGAGGAAGTAATAGCCATCCTCATAGCCTGGGATCAAGCAGTTTGCTCCAAAAACAGCAAATGAAGACCAATGCTTGTCATTAGAAGTTTTAATTAAGAATGTGCATCGATAAAATTCATTATATAGCTTATTCTAAACAAGTAAAATGTATTAATTATAAAATTGTTCATCAATAGCTATTAGCACATAAAATCCAAATAATTTTAGAAATAGGAACTGGGCATCCCCAAAGTAGGGTGCACTCCTTATGGAAATTATGGAAAGAAGTTTAACATGTATGGGAACACTAAAGCAGCTAACGTCCAAAGATAAAATTTTTTACTTCCCCAATGAAGCGTAATTACTTATGGGGTCGTCCATTTTCCTTAGTCCTAGATTATTGAAAGAGGACTAAATAGAATGGACACTTGAAGACCTAGTGTCCTTTTTGGGAAACGAAACAAATAAGGTCAAGTTCTAGCATTTGGACCGTTCAAACTTAAATTTTGGCGGGATTAGGGCCAAAATATTGTCGATAAAATGATCTAAAAATTATCGGAATGGTACTTAAATAGTATCCCAGTCTCAGAGGCAATGCGCACTAGGAGTTGACCCCCTCCCCCCAACATCAAGGTTCTTTGACTTTTAGGGGTGTTTTCCTATAATCAGGCAAATTTTCTCAGACTCGTAATTTTGATGGGTAACACTAAACTTGATGAATCCTATATATTTAAAATCAGCATAACAAGTTGATTGTTTTGATTTATCTATGTTTTATGAAGTTTCGGTTACTATTGATCCGAGTCACTCCTTACTTACAGTTTATTACCATGAACTGTTGGAAAAGAAGAGCAAACTTCCCGAAAGATGGAGCAACTAACAATACATATAGATATCTGTTGAAGATATAATAAGCATAAAAATTGATAAATTAAAAGACATAAGAAGCAATTGAAAAATAGTATTGATACCTAAACAATAGACACTGGCACTAGATGCATAAGTATCAACAAGAAACATGTATATAAAGAACTGATACACAGGCAAAAAACGCAAACACTAGACAAGCATTAACTATAGACAGTTAAATAAACAGCGTTGCTGACGATGGATGAGACAACATTAACACAGAAGAACGAGAATCTAGACCCGTTTATCAACAACAAAAGCTGGAAAAATATATAGAAAATACTCTTAAAATAAAAATTTCCAGTCAAAGGGGACTAAATAGAAATTGTGTTTCATGATTTCTGTTTTGTTGAGAAATATATCCTATTTGGCCGTTGGCAAATCGAAAATATGCTCTAAAAACAGATGAAATTCGGTTTAAAAATTCTATATTCACATTATGGTTTGTGACTTCACCAATCCCTTCAGATCTGGTAACGGACAGGTTTACACTGCTAGCAGACACGCCAATATCTATTGCACTGTCTCAAGCCTTTGCCTTATTTTCTAGAACTATTCGTCTTACTGTGTCTCTGTTGGCGATTTCCTTGCCATGACATGGATTAAAAGTCACGACAATATATTTTACCCATAAATTCTTTTAGTTCGAAATCTTTCTAAAGTCAAATCTCGAGCAGAAAAGGGTTTACAGAGAATCTAACTAGAAATAACGCTGCAGCGTTGCCTACAGCAGAGAACCATAAGGGTTCAACGTTACATTACTATTATTCATTAATTTTTTTCTCCGAAAGCATTTTTTATGGAAGGAGGGTCGTGCAAACTTCGGAGTGGGATCATTCAATTAAAAATCGGAAGTCTTATTTCCCATTTTAAGAGTCAAAAGGAAGGTGTTTTTAGTATTTTTAGTTTTCGTTGTAGAATTTTTTTTACTTTCAGTATTATTTTTAGGAATAATTGTGATTTCTAGGAATCGGTTCTTAGGAGGAATTTATTGTTGTTCCTAGGAATTGATGTTTTCAAGTAAAATCAAGCTAAGATTAAAGATGAAGTGAACTGCTTTGCTATTGCTTACGATTAAAGAAGGAAAATAGGTTTACTATCTTGGGATGGTTCTGACTTTCCCTTAAAGGCCATTGGCACATATAGAGAGGGAATAAGAGGTATTGATAAGTGCATTACATTTTCACTGAATATTTAATTAAAACAAAATGTCTCAACTTTTGGAATAGGGAAGGGTGTGAGGCCATCAAATATGTATATTGTTGGTACGCGATTAATACTTTTCCTCGTCTAGCAATGCTAGGGGAAATGTTTAAACCTTATTTTCAGGACTAAATTTTCAGACATCCTCCTTAGTCGCTTTAGAAGCGGTTTACTTGCACGAATATGTCCTGTTTAAAATAGTTGTTTCTGCTGGGATATTTTTAATTTTTAGGTTTATAATAACGTACGAGGGAATTTGAATTATTACATGATTATGAAAAAAGTTTCAATGTCACCATATTATGTTAATACATGCTTAATGCTTTTATTGTTTTAGTAATGCTTGCACTATAGGCAGATGTGCGAATATTGGCTATTTTTCTATAAATTTGTTAATTTTTTCAAAATGATTCGGTATCTCATGGTTTTTGGAATGAGTTTTATCGTGATTTTCAACTGTCATAACCCATTCCTCAGTTTATTGCAATTATAATTCAATGAAAACTTGACTACAATAGTCTGGTCCTTATGATCAGGCAAAGAAAGAATAAAAACGGAACAACAAAAGCAAACACAGGCAAAAGTAGATAACCGTGGTATAAACCAGAGAAGTGTTATTTTATGGTATTAGTATGAAAGAGGGGTTGTGGTCTGAAATATTTTAAATAATATTGATTTCTTGATATGATTTGAAGTATTGGTAAACCCTGATGGTAATAAAAATTATAATTGAAGAAAAAACGGTGAACAGTTTTTTCCATCTCTAGCTTTTTTTTTAGTTTAGGGAGTGCATTTTTCTGTGCCAGTTGCTGCTATGGGTAGTCACTACCGTGACCTATCTTCTCCCTTAGCTTCAGCCCCCCCCCCCCCAAATGTTTTGGGAAGTCAGTAAAATCGTGGCATGATATTTTCGAAAATCGTGAGCCACAATTTTTCCGACGCCGCCAAAATCTTTTGTTTGGTTAAATAAAGACCACAAAATTACTGACATGTCATCAACAGAGGTCTCAAACTTAGTCGGTAAACACAGTAGTTTTACTGGCGACTGCTGTTATTTTGCAGCTAGTGCAAAAATTTTCCTTTTGAATAAATAAAGAACATGAAAATAGCGACATGACATATACCAAATCTCAATCTTGGTCGGTAAAATCAGCGGTTTTACCAACTTGTGCAGTGATTTTATGTATTGCATTTGGAACGGACATTATGCTAAATATTGACAAAAAATAGTCCGTAAATATGACCAGATAATTGGTAGAATCCCTCACTTCACCATCCTCCCCCAGAAATTTGGCTAGTAACTACACTGCATGTGGAGCCCACTTCCTGTTTGTAAATATCAAGTTAAGCTGGTCGTGAAAAGTGAGTAAAGTATTCAAAATAAAATCTTCATGTTTAGAAGAATGAATGAAGTCTGGAGCATCAAAGTTTCCCTCTTGCAAAACATCTTCAACTTCTATAGCAAAATATGAATAGCAGGGAGCACAAAGGATTTTGGTTGAAATATCTTAAAACTTCAGAAATTATACCTCTTTGTATTTGATCCCACCACAGCCTCCAAGGCAAGGAATATAAACCCTGCAGTTTTTCAATTTTATACACATAAGAAATATCATTAAGAGAGGGAGGAGTGTTTGACACTGGGTGTGTCCAAAAAGGGCAAGGGTATCAAGGTTAAAGATTGGCATATGACGAGGGGTAAGTTGAACTAAATCAAAGAAACTGTGTATCTAGATTGTCAGAAAGATGCATTGTCAATGTCTTAGTAGCAGGTAAAGGTGTTAAATTGAAATTTCCTGGGCTATTAATGCTACGACTGCAAATAAGACTACTTCCAGTTTTATTTCTTCTTACGTTCTAAACATTTTTGAAAGTCTCCTGAGCTTTTAGGAGACTTGAGACATGACATACCCTTTTACTGAAATAATTTAAATAACTTTTTCCACAAAACAAGTTTTTTCAAATAAAAGTAGAGCTCAATTAAGCTAAGAATGAGCAAAAATGAATAAGGGCGATGGTCGTCGACGAAAGCTTCCGCGGCAAAAACCGCGTCCAGCAGCAGCGCGCCGTCTATGCCGCGCTGAAAGGCAAGATGGACGGCCCCGACGGCGAGCTGCACGCGCTCGCGCTCACCACCAAGGCGCCGGAGTAAGGCGCCATGTCGCTGTTCGCCTCCCTCCTGGTGCTCGGCATCGTGGTGATGACGGCCGTTGTTGCGGTCGTCTCCCAGCGCCGCCGCCCGCTGGAGGAGGACGATGAGGACCCGGATTACCACACCCTGCGCTCAGACTATCAGTCGGGGATGGGCGGCGGCTCCGTCCGCACATGGAAAGTCCCGAAAGACCCGCAGGAATACGCACGATTTTTCGTTCCCAAGAACAAGGCGAAATAGCGTTGCACTGAGCCCTGCATCGCCTGCGGGGCGGATTGGCAAAACCCGCGAAACTGCCTATATGACGGCCAACGCAAACGGCGCAGCAGCCGAAAGGATACTGACATATGACCGACGCAAAGACCCGCATCGACGAAACCGTCAAAGCCAATGACGTGGTGCTCTACATGAAAGGCACCAAGGAAATGCCGCAGTGCGGCTTTTCCTCGCGTGTGGCGGCGGTGCTGAACTATATCGGCGTGGACTACACCGACGTGAACGTTCTGGCGGATGAAGAGATCCGCGCGGGCATCAAGGACTACTCCGACTGGCCGACCATTCCGCAGCTCTACGTCAAGGGCGAGTTCGTCGGCGGCTGCGACATCATCACCGAGATGACCCTGTCGGGCGAGCTGGACGGCATGTTCGAGGACAACGGCATCGCCTTCAACAAGGACGCCGCCGACAAGATCCGCGAAGCCAACGGCTGATCGCGGCTTCTGCTGTAAAAGGAAAAAGGCGCCCTGCGGGGCGCCTTTCTCGTTTCGAAAAGACTCAAGGGAACTGTGCCCTCAGCCCGCGGATTTTTCTTCGATCTCCTGGGCCAGCGCCTCGTTGATCGCGCCACGGAACGACAATGATCTTGCCATGACTGTACTCCTGAATTCGCAATTGGCATGTCTGCCATCGGTCTCGCGGGACCGTTGAAAGATGGCCGGTGCTGGCGGCGGGCACGTCCCGCCGCGCGGCCGGGACTAATAGGAGATGTAGACGTCGGTCATCAGCTCCGCGTCGTCCGGATACAGAAAAAAAAAGGGTATTTCGGACATTCACTGGTGAATGTCGACATTGACCAATTTCGGACAATCACGGTAACATATGCATAGAAAGAAACAGCTGGTAATATTGATTCCAAATAAGTGAACTCGTGAATTTATAATTTACCCATCTAAAGTTGTTAGCGTAATAAAATTTGCATAATTTCAGGCCCAAAGGGGGGTTGATCCAAAAAGGATTTCAGTCTTGTTGAAAAATACATCAGTAAATTCAAAATATCAGGGAACTCTTAAGCGGAGGTGTTGGACCCCTATTCGCAATAAGCACATCATTTCATATTTTCCTAAATTCTTTTTCTTTCATTCAGTCCTTAAAATTTCATCTAATTATTGATTAGTTTCATTCTTCTTTACTATTTTTATCAATTGATTATAGCCTGGGCTTAAAAAATCTGATAATTTCCTTCTCTATTGACAGATACTCTGTACAACAATGGGGCTAAAGTCCCTCTGTATCTTCATCAACTCTAATTAAAACGCTTCAAAGTGTAAGGAAATTTCAAGCAGCCTTTTCCCATCAGATGTTGAAGGTCATGCTTCATGGTGCGACTCAATGACGGGGCAGTTGTTCGAGATTTCATGGAACCTCTATTTTAGCTTGACTCCTTATTAAGTTTTCATGCCTGTAAAAAGGTCTTTTTGATTATACTTTACCTAGTAAATATAAAACAGCAAGGAATAGGCGTCTTTTATTGTTATGTGGAGATGGTGCATCCAAACTGTAAATTACAGACTACACAGGGCATTATTTTGCGTCTCTATATTAAATAATTAAGTATGATTTTGTTTGTTTTGATTTTTGTTTGAAAAAACAAAATCCCATCCATATTTATTGCAGTTGATTAATAACTGTATCTCACTGCCTCTCTTATTTATAACTAATTAGAGAAAGAAGGTTGTTGAATGTCTACAAAGCATCAGTTCTGTTAGGATGTTCCTTGAAAGTCACTATAACTCTGACACCGTTCTACCCAGAATGGTGGGAGGGTTTCCCTTGAATACCAATTACGCTGAGCAGTCTTGACGTGCCATGTTGATGGTCTTATTCTTTATTTGTTGGATCTTCTTTAAATTGATTGAATATGTATAGCCCAAGATGGTAAACTTTTGGAACTTTTTTTTTTGTAGGTTCACCCTCAACCTGTCAGCCGTAGAAACTCCTCAACCCCTGCACTGCCCGGTCAAAGGCGGCGTCATCCGCATCCTTGTGCAGCACCATCCGGATGGCCCCGGAAGTGCCGCCGCCTATCACCACCCCCTCCGCCGCCAGATGCGCCCGCAGCGCATCGTTGCGCCCGTCAGCCGGCGTGAAGAACACCATGTTGGTGGCCTGCGCCACCTCTCCCGCTCCCAAGCGCCGAAGCACACGAGCCAGTTCTTCGGCACGGCCATGATCCTCCGCCAGCCGTTCCACGTTATGCTCCAGCGCATAATGCCCGGCCGCCGCCAGCACGCCCGCCTGCCGCATGCCGCCGCCCAGCATCTTGCGCCAGCGCCTTGCCCGCGCGATCACATCCGCAGGCCCAACAAGAACCGAGCCCGCAGGTGTGCCCAGCCCCTTGGACAGGCAGATCGAGACCGTATCCGCCAGCCCGGCCAAGTCTGTCTCAGAGCAGCCCAGCGCGGTTATGGCATTGAAGAACCGCGCCCCGTCCAGGTGCACGGACAGCCCCGCCTGGCGCCCGGCCTCCGACGCAGCTGCCATGTCCTGCAAGGGCACCGCCAGCCCGTTGTGCGTGTTCTCCAGCGATAGCAGCCGGCTT